>CM057342.1:422580190-423274270 GCA_030015575.1 Agapanthus africanus
GATATCATGTGATGGGATACATTGCTTGGGAGACTCCAGATACGAGCATAGCCGTTGGAGCGCAGTCCATGCAGCCACGAGAAGACGAGTCCGAATTAGTCGATATTGAAGCCGAGTGAAGTGGAGAGTTCGCACGAGAATTCGACGAGTATGGAGTATATCTATGACGGTTAGGACAGTTTCCGAGGACGTGTTCGGTGAGATATCTTCTACCGAGTGATGATGATATCGAGTTCGTGACTTCGAGTCCGTGTGAGAGACCTCGGGTTGGCCGTGGCCGAGAAAAGTTGCAGTGCGCAGATAGCATGGCGTGATGTCAAAGTGAGAGATGATAAAGACGAGTGGACCCAGAAGTTCGTGCGAGATGCTGACAAGCTGTTTTTACTCCCCGTCGAGATCAGAGATCTGATATGCATATAGAGGCGTTGGGATACGTCCAGTTTTCGAGGAAATGTGTGCGGCAAACGCAGATGTCCAGAAAATGAGGAAAGATTATGTAAGAATACCAGCCTCCGTACATTTCGGCATAGGCGAGATCGGAAGAGACCTTGAACAGGATTCCTTCTAGGTGTTGGAGATAGTGCCCTCAGAGTTAATTATTGGATCACAGGCACGTGATTGCAAAGATTGAGGGAGGACCTATACCGGTAGGACAGTCTTACTCAAGATGATAGTATGCTGTCTGGTTTATCTTTATCATCGTGTACTGCTTTAGGTGACGTTACAGATCACTATTGCACGTTGGTAGAGCCCTTAGGATTCTTGCTTGACGGCCAGCAGTATGATGGCGATCATATACGTGGGAGCTGGGGTCTATAAGCATATCCTTAAAAAGTCCCTAGTCGTGGGAGTTTCGAAACAGGGCATCGATACTATAGAGTAGACTAGTGTATACAGTCGAGACCCGCCGACGAGGGGTGGTGGGCCCGGTCTCACAAGTCACTGGTGCCTGTTGGTTCACCTAAGATGTATACAGGTGCTCATTTGGTTATGTAGTACACCCGACAGGACTCGCCGGGAACATGCTAGTTGGTTTTATACCAGACGTCAGATAGCAGTTCCCTGGTGACATGTGTACAGGTTAGTTCATCGACCTGAGATCGTCATTTGTCTCGTGTGAGTTCCTACTGTACTTTGATTACTACCCTACCACGGCTCAAAGGAGTCGTGCAAACAGGTTTTAGTTGGGTACAGTCCCGAGCCACATGGAGGCGGTGAGCGGATCTGCAGGGGTTCATCTCTCCCGGTATTGGGGGTGAGGTCGCACTGTGTCTAGGAGAGCCATTACACGAAGTCCATGGCCAAGGCAGGAGATTTACTGGTAGGTATTCCAGTAGTATCTCAAGGTGTTCTGGGATACACTCCGACATGACTTGTACCGCTTTTGGGGGTCTGACTTTTACCAACCCCCTAGGCCCGCCATGCGATGCTCATAGACGAACGGACCGGACTGTACGGATATTGTCACTGACTGGCTCAGTAGGGTGTCAGGATGAGTTCGCTCATCGACGTCCCTTTTGGTCAATACCTGGTATCCCGTTACGTATGGCTAATACCTCTGACGTGCTGGTGGTTAAATCCACAGCAAAGTATTGACGAGTCTTTAGAGTCTCCCACAGACCGTTTCTCAAGTTTCGGGCGAAACGCTGTAGAGGACGTATGGAGATATGGCAGGGTTCGATCATATACGTGCGGTATTGCACTGATCATGATCGGATGGATAATACTAGCGGGCTTTGGTTTAAGCCGGATCCTAGTATTGTACAGTGTAGATTTTGTTTCATTGCATTTGTTTTCGGATGGAATACTGTCATGTCACAAAAGTATGGAACATGACCGGCACTTAAACTACGAAACGTCTTGAGGCGTACGTAATCCAAGTAAGCCGAAAACCCGGAAATGCAAACCAAGAAAAGTTGTAGAGTGAAGGAAAACCAATTTAAACAAGCCGAAATTTAAACAAGCGGGAGCTAGCTTTTCGTCAATTGACGGTCACAACCGCACAAGCAATATAATATACGACGCCAACGGCGAGGATCAAAACTCAAAACCACAGAAATAAAACGCGCGACTCTAATGTCGAAAGAATAACATCACTGGTCTTTATCTCTGAAATAAATACATTGTTTGGTTGATGGAACTTCTAGATACAACAGAGTAATAATATACAAGTTATATAATGGGGGGTACGATACAAGTAAACCCACCTACTAGCAAATCACCCGAAGGAAACTATGCCCGTAAGCCGTAATGAAACCTGTACGGCAAACTTACAAGAAACTGGGGGCACAACGGGGGTGAGTTGCCAACTCGTGAATAGAAAAATATCTACGCACAGAAATCGCATAAATAACGCAACCTAGGTCAAAGATCATAATATATCCTCAAATATATGAATAACATGCATCCTATAACAATGGCTAGGGTAATATCTAACCCGAGTGTAATCTCATGTGCCCGTGTCAGTGCCTCAGGTAGCAATATATCATATGAATTAGGTATGAATGCATGAAAACAGAATACATGTAAATGAAGAAACTGTTTTCATAAATTAGTGAGATTTCCTTTGTATTTTTAAAATGAGGTATCATAAATGAAATCAACATCAACAGTGTCTAGCTTGGACACAAAACATAAATCTCAATGTCTCAAAACCTCAGGCTCCGGCTAACCGGACTGGCCTGTATCATCAAATCTCAGTACCTCAACATCTCGAAATCTCAATGTCTCAAACTCAATATCGAAGGCGCCGTCAGTCCAGACCGGCCCCTACCATCCATCTCAAGACCACGACGGTATCCTCCGGATATCCGACGCGTCGGGTAAAATCACCGGTAGGTAGTCTCCCCCTGCCAGGCTCGTCGTCATCACCACGAGCTTCATGTCCCGGGGTACCTTACCGGGTCCACCATGTACCCGAAACGGTTCATCCAACTCCTCGAATCGGGTCTCGAAATCCATCAGCAAACTCATGGGTGACGACTCATACATCATGGGAAAAACCGCGCTTTTTATTTAAAAAGAGAAAGAAGAAGTTTGTATATGTTTTGCGGTTTTCCCCAAATCCAGAAAATCTCATGGAAATCCGAATCCAAAACCTCAATAGCACGTAAAAAGTGAATATATGTATGAGAATCCATGAAGTGCGGCATAACAATGAATAGTATGCATGAAGTAGCAGGTAATAACTACAATGTCTAAACTAACATATAAGGCAAGTACACTAATATCATGTCTAAACTATTAGCTAACAGGCTATGTCAAGCAATAATATTTTCTAAGGTGTACGTGACATGGCAATTACCGATGAAGATGTGTGTGAGCCGGCAAGTAAGTGTACGTGGTACATACGCATCATCGGTAATGGTGCCGGTGTCCTAAACCACAAGATATCAACAGTAGAATATGAAGCATAATATAAGCATGTGATGCGGAGCAAACAAAATTGATGAGCAGGAGCTGAATACTAGACGCAACGATAACTAATCTGCTTTAAACCTAATATAAGTCCTACAATGGTGCCTTTTGAAATAACACGAATCGTGCGGTTTTGAAAATAGGGGCTACGGTGTTTTTAAGAAAAGATACGTTTTTTTTTTTTTGAAATATCCGTATAATCCTTTGAATTGTCTTTTAAAATACGCACGATTCGTAAGCTTTGAAATAGGTAGGAACCGAATCAAATCTAACAACTAACTAAACTAAAGGGCTAAGCTACAAGCTAGACTACAGGTAAGGAAACCGCCTAACATCTGAGTCGATACATATACATACCTGTATATATATTAGTCGGTGATCCCGCCTCAATAATATCATATCCGATACCATATCTATAATCAGACATCCCAAGTCAAGAGTGCGGATCAATCATCAAGATATAGCTCGTACGTAAATCCGTCGTACGGCATCCCCAAATCTGGGTACTGGTCAATATCGATATTCCTTACACTATTCCTCTGGTATCCTCTTTATCCAAGATCATAGTCTAGGGTACTGACCTATGTCTAGTACAATACTAATATCCTCAATATACTCATGATCTGACTACTGATCGACAATCTCGTACAAACCGATATCGTCAGCACATATCATCATCAAGGGGTATACATCGCCCGATACGGCCTAATATCAATATCCTAGCATATCATGCCTCATATCACGATCACATGTCGACCATTTTATTTATAACACTATTCACCCGTATCGCCGCCCCAAGATCCGCTATAACACCAGGACGTACACTCAAGTACGAATCCTGCCATATACCCGATATCACAACCACAAACAAATCTCATCGACTTAGCTCAATCCCAAGTATCATCCTCAAATCCGTAAGTGAACACATAGTCCCATACCCATGTGAACACATAACTATAAAGAATCCCATGAGCACATATAAATAGGAATGTATGCAAGTATGTATGTGTGTATGTGTAGTGCAACACTACCCTAGGGTTCGCGACACTAAAATAATCCAACAAACCAATATCCATCCTAAACATCGTTATTAATCCAAAATAACATATAATAATTGTTGGTGTGTATACGCATCGTTATTACACACGGATCAGCGGGGGAGTATACACCCACCTCGGACTCGTCGCTTCTCACTCCCCGATCATAAACCTCTACACACCCTGGTCCTCGCTCGCCGGTGCCGACGTCGTCACGCGCTTGCTTGCCGTCTCGAAGTCCACATGGGGGTACCTACATATCACACACACATCGTATCGCATTAAAATCCGACTCATGACCAAAACGACACACGAATCCCACATAGGTCAAAACCTATGGTTGCTTCCACAAATCAACCCAAAAACCCTCGACGTCAGCGTACAAACGCCAGACCATCGAGAAAAACCCAAAAACACTCATTTGCACATTCACGAACACTAATTTTAATATAAAATAGGTTAAAACTCACAAAAACTCCAAATTCACTTTAAAAGCCGTTTTTCCGAAAAAGTAGCAAGCAAAATTACCCGTTTTAGTACAAAACTCGACGTTTAAACAATTCTAGCGGCCATAATACTTATTAAATACTTAAATAAGTCATATAACCTATAACCACAATTTAATCTCATCAAACTATATACGTTCAAAAAAAACTAGTTTGCAAAATTAACCAAATTTCAACCATTTTAGCAAAAATGTACAAACAACAATTTAGCTAGGATTTTCATGAACTAAAGACATTAAACCATACTTAATAATGTTAATGAAGTCATAAAAAAACTAATTATAATTTTAATCCAATTATTTAACCATTTCCAAAAACCTAGATAGCAAATTAGTGTAATTATCACAATTTTTAAACTAACAATTAACAACTAGCTACTAACTTGTTTTAACATGTCATAAGAGCTTAAACACATTACACAACCATACACCAATTTCATAAAACCCTAACTTAAATTCAAGTTCTTCTCTTGAATTTTCATCACACAAACCACAACAACCAATTTAACACTTATAAACAAAATCATATAAGCAACTAATCAACAAACAACCATGGGGCACAAAAATTTATACCTTCACAAATCCATGATCAAACATGAAATCTAGACCTCCAAAATGAAATCCTTGCACCAAGATCCATGCATCTAAGGCTACACTAAAATGGGTAAGAACTAGATTTAGATTTTGGGATTTTTTTGATGGCTTTATGATGAATTTTTTGAAGCAAAAGAGATGGAACAATGGGGGGGGAGAAAGAGGGCTGTTTGTGCAGGAATTTTCGGCCATAAAGGGAGTGGGGGAGGAGAGAGAGGGAGGTGGAGAAAAAATGGGGAGAAAAAGACAAAGTCTACACCCCCTTTTGACTTTCTTTTCATTTCCCTTTTTCTTTTCTTTTCTTTTTTGTGTGGAATGGAGTGGGGAAATGGGGGGGGATGTGCTGCTGAATTCAGCCACATGGGGATGGGGGGTGAGTGAGTGTGGGTGTGGGTGTGGGGGAAAAAGATAAATGTTATACCCCAAACAACCATTTACACTAATATCACCGAAAAAAGCCTTTTTCTTCGATATTTTCTAAACCGTTTTGGCAAACGATTTCGTTTCAAAAACCACATGATAAAATTTTATTTAAAGTTTTATGATGCAAAAAATTTGTTTCAACTCATTCCAATTTATAATTTTCCCTAATTAAAATGTATTAGTGACGGCTTAAAATAATAATAAAATAACTTTTTTTTCAGAAAATTTGAAATTTCACCAGTGGCTCAATAAACACCAAATACTAGCAATTATATATCTAGTATATGTATATTTAATTTTTATAATAACTTATTTGCATTTTGACTTTTACAGAAAACCCCCTTATTTTACCGATTTTCCGAAATTTCACCGAAAACGATTTTCAAAACGCTACAATCTCCCCCCCTTAAAAAAATTCGGTCCCCGAATCTAAAGTAAAACTCCCCCCAAATACTAAAACGTCTAAACCAAAACCATCAAGTCGTCGGGGCTGCGAAATTGTAAATACATAAAACAAATCGTAGCGCAGCGCATGCGCATGAAAAATGAGCATATAACTCAAATCAAACTCCGTCAAGCATCCCGCAATCATCGGAGTCATGGGGAGACACCAATGCCAAATCCAAAGCAAAACCAATATGATTATAACTTGAAACTATACATGTAAATATCGAATCTATATATGTAAATATCTGAAGGAAATGAATGCCAAATATATTCAGGTACTGTCCTCTGGCTAGTCCTGCCCAGTACGAAAACACATAGCAAATATCACAAAAACGTACTGCTCTATAGGTTAAATCAATCCCAAAATACGCATATGAATACTACGTGCGTCTGGTGTGCACGGAAATCAAAATCCATATACGTGCCATACAAACGCACAGAAACAACATCTAAGTGCATCGGTTGTGCACACAACATCTGTCAAAGGCAACGTGTGTGCCTGACAGCAAGGACAGGTGCGTCTGATACCCACGAAGAATCTCAATTTAGTGCATCTGGTGTGCACCAAAATCGTATCTCATAACATGCGCCCAACATGCGCGAAAAACCCCAAATCAGGTGCATCCATCATGCACGAAATCATGAAATCCAATATCAAGCACCGAACATGCGCAAAATCCAATCAAGTGCACAAGGTGAACAAAACAAATATCGAACATCACAATCGAAATCGAAGTCCAGTGCATCTAAGTGCACAAAATGCGTATCACTGCACTGCAAGCATATATGAACTATACCGAGTGCAAAAACCAAATCGTGTGCGTACATGCGCACAAAATCAACCTCAACTGTATGAAACCCATAAAATCATAAACATGAGAAACCAAGGCACGAAAACGATATCAAGTGCAACACTGTGCAGAAATCATAATACTCAGTAGGTGCTACCAATGGCGCATGAAAATGATATCATGAAACTCAATCATCAAAACCAAATCATGCGAATATATCGCTTAAAATACCAAAATCAAGTATGGCGGAATAGTCCCGCTCAAGAACATCCTCCAAGAATCTCTGGCCAACTGTCGGGGTCACTCATTGCATATCTTGTCGACGATCCTGAACTCTGGCCTGCGGTGTGCGCAACATGACCACTTCCTGGGTCCTAGTCTTCTCGTAATTCATTCCAGAAAGGTCCTATCGAGATCTCTCCCAAATTTCGTCTCTGCCGAACCTGTCCGGAAGTCATCGTCCTTTACTATATCTGTTTCTTGTTCGAGAACGGCTGCATACTCATCGCGACTCCTTCTGGAAGGTATATCCATGCACAATGCCTCGGCATGCGTATCGCATCTCTGATGTCGGCGGAGTGGAACGTCGTTTCATCAAGATCTCGTATGAACCTCTTACTCCACTTTTCTAATGTTGACTGCTCTGGACTCGTCTCGTCGTGGCTGCATAGACTGAGCTCCAACGACTATCCTCGTATCTGGAGTCTCCCAAGAATGCATCTTACCACCTAGCATCCGAATTAAGTCGAGCCATCCGATCGAGTCGTCAAAACCTTCATAATCCCCCAAGAGCTCAACATCTTAGGCACAGTTTAATAGTATCGAGTACATACCACAGTATCGGTGGTCCAGCCATAGAAGGGCAAACCCAAGCCTCACTAATGGCGCCGCAGATTTGCCGCAAACCCGAAGGTTCCAAGGCTTTCACACGGTCATTAAGTCGAGTTAAGGTTTCATTCTTCTAGAGGGACCATAGAATTGCCTGCATGTCTTTCCGACTACTTTAAACTTGGAATAATAGGTTTCTGACATTCGATCATCTCTGTCGACTTTCAACGTCTCCTCGTGAAGTCGTCTCTAGCTGGAATCAATCTATCTGATGACCTCGCATCGGGGTAGGCGAACGAACCACCTGTCCTAGTCATTCATCATCGGGTGACTAGCGACCTTCTAGCATCTATTAGTACAACTCGTCCCGCAATAGCTCCAACATATGGGGCGATAACTCGTCACTCGCTGCAACAACTGGCTCACTCGTCTGCATGCTGAACAGTGCCTTAATCATCATGAGTAAGCAATACACCAACGGTCATCAAAATCTGACTGGCCTCTGTCAGTGGCTCAATCCTCTAGTGCTGATCGGCACGTCCAAGTAATCTCATACAGTGATCCATCAAACGCTCGTGGCGCGAAGACATAATGAAAAGACACATCTCTGCAATCGTGTGTCGCCGGAATCATGCCCTGGTCAGTCCTCGTTCTTGACGAGCTCATGCTGACCGCAAACTCTAGCCGTAGCTCTCCCTGCCCGTAATCGTGGCAGCAAAACCATAACTGGTACTGATGAGGCTAGATCGGAATGAATATAATACTAAGCAAAGAAATGTACATCCTAAGGCTTCTTAAGTGAGTAGCGTATCGTAAATATGCCGCAGAACATACCTACGGTACGTCACTCTACTTTAGTCACCTATTCCATCAACCAAGGGTCATCCTATGCTCCGAAGGTAAACCTAACGCTCTGATACCAACTTTGTCACGTCCCGAAAGTATGGAACATGACCGGCACTTAAACTACGAAACGTCTCGAGGCGTACGTAATCCAAGTAAGCCGAAAACCCAGAAATGCAAACCAAGAAAAGTAGTAAAGTGAAGGAAAACCAATTTAAACAAGTAGTTTAAATAGCATAAGCCGAATTATGCGGTTTTAAAAAAAAACATCAATATTTCCCGAAAATTTCGGCAGAGTCTCCTTTGTAAATACTGGCTCCCAAACGAGATACAACATGAATAGTATACGAAATCAATAAAAGGCAACCCCAAGCGGGAGCTAGCTCTTCGTCAATTGACGGTCACAACCACACAAGCAATATAATATACAACGCCAACGGCGAGGATCAAAACTCAAACCCACAAGAAAAGCACAGAAATAAAACGCGCGACTCTAAGGTCGAAAGAATAACATCACTGGTCTCTATCTCTGAAATAAATACATGTTTGGTTGATGGATTTTCTAGATACAACAGAGTAATAATATACCAGTTATATAATGTGGGGTACGATACAAGTAAACCCACCTACTAGCAAATCACCCGAAGGAAACTATGCCCGCAAGCCGTATTGAAACCTGTACGGCAAACCTACAAGAAACTGGGCCACAACGGGGGTGAGTTACCAACTCTCGAATAGAAAAACATCAACGCACAGAAATCGCATAAATAACGCAACCTAGGTCAAAGATCATAATATATCCTCAAATATATGAATAACATGCAGCCTATAACAATGGCTAGGGTAATATCTAACCCGAGTGTGATCTCATGTGCCCGTGTCAGTGCCTCAGGTAGCAATATATCATATGAATGAGGTATGAATGCATGAAAACAGAATACATGTAAATGAAGAAACTGTTTTCATAAATTAGTGAGATTTCCTTTGTATTTTTAAAATGAGGTATCATAAATGAAATCAATATCAACAGTGTCTAGCATGGACACAAAACATAAATCTCAATGTCTCAAAACCTCAGGCTCCGGCTAACCGGACTGGCCTGTATCATCAAATCTCAGTACCTCAACATCTCGAAATCTCAATGTCTCAATCTCAATATCTAGGGCGCCGTCAGTCCAGACCGGCCCCTACCATCCATCTCAAGACCACGACGGTATCCTCCGGATATCTGACGCATCGAGTAAAATCACCGGGAGTCTCCCCCTGCCAGGCTCATCGTCATCACCACGAGCTTCATGCCCCGGGGTACCTTACCGGGTCCGACGAGTATCCGCGTACGCTACGTGATTGCGACGGACTTTTGATCACATCAAAATTCCGTGGCAACCGATCAAGTGAGACTAAATTGCTACATTTATAACATTCATTTAGTTATCTCATAACTATTTGTGAATTCCAATTATTGTATCCCATTCCAGATAAATAGAAAATGTTAAACTTTCCGATCGAACAATCGAACACCCAAGTTTTCCCGAAACAGATCAACACATGAAACAAGTATAACAACATTCCGTTCGTGCCTCAGTACCAACGGTCCAGCCGTAGAAGGGTCAAGCCAACGCCTCACATGTGGCACGCCGTACTGCCCCAAACCCGAAGGTTCAAAGGTCAGTTCAAGACGGTCACATAATCGAGTTAAGGTTTGTGTCTTCTAGAGGGACCATCGCGTTACTTGCTCTACTTAGGTGGACGATTCATCATCGGGTCTCGAAATCCATCAGCAAACTCAAGGTGGACGACTCATACATCATGGGAAAAACCGCGCTTTTTATTTAAAAAGAGAAAGAAGAAGTTTGTATATGTTTTGCGGTTTTCCCCAAATCCAGAAAATCTCATGGAAATCCGAATCCAAAACCTCAATAGCACGTAAAAAGTGAATATATGTATGAGAATCCATGAATGCGGCATAACAATGAATAATAGTATGCATGAAAGTAGCAGGTAATAACTACAATGTCTAAACTAACATATAAGGCAAGTACACTAATATCATGTCTAAACTATTAGCTAACAGGCTATGTCAAGCAATAATATTTTCTAAGGTGTACGTGACATGGCAATTACCGATGAAGATGTGTGTGAGCCGGCAAGTAAGTGTACGTGGTACATATGCATCATCGCTAATGGTGCCGGTGTCCTAACCACAAGATATGAACAGTAGAATATGAAGCATAATATAAGCATGTGATGCGGAGCAAACAAAAATGATGAGCGGGAGCTGAATACTAGACGCAACGATAACTAATCTGCTTTAACCTAATATAAGTCCTACAATGGTGCCTTTTGAAATAACACGAATCGTGGGGTTTTGAAAATAGGGGCTACGGTGTTTTTAAGAAAAGATACGGTTTTTTTTTTGAAATATCCGTAGAATCCCTTGACTTGTCTTTTAAAATACGCACGATTCGTAAGCTTTGAAATAGGTAGGAACCAAATCTAATCTAACAACTAACTAAACTAAAGGGCTAAGCTACAAGCTAGACTACAGGTAAGGAAACCGCCTAACATCTGAGTCGATACATATACATACCTGTATATATATTAGTCGGTGATCCCGTCTCAATAATATCATATCCGATACCATATCAATAATCAGACATCCCAAGTCAAGAGTGCGGATTAATCATCAAGATATAGCTCGTACGTAAATCCGTCGTACGGCATCCCCAAATCTGGGTACGGGTCAATATCATATTCCTCACACTATTCCTCTGGTATCCTCTTTATCCAAGATCATAGTCTAGGGTACTGACCTATGTCTAGTACAATACTAATATCCTCAATATACTCATGATCTGAGTACTGATCGACAATCTCGTACAAACCGATATCGTGAGCACATATCATCATCAAGGGGTATACATCGCCCGATACAGCCTAATATCAATATCCTAGCATATCATGCCTCATATCACGATCACATGTCGACCATTTTTATTTATAACACTATTCACCCGTATCGCCGCCCCAAGATCCGCTATAACACCAGGACATACCTCAAGTATAAATCCTGCCATATCACCGATATCACAACCACAAACAAATCCCATCGACTCAGCTCAATCCCAAATATCATCCTCAAATCCGTATGTGAACACATAGTCCCATACCCATGTGAACACATAACTATAAAGAATCCCATGAGCACATATAAATAGGAATGTATGCAAGTATGTACGTGTGTATGTGTAGTGCAATACTACCCTAGGGTTCGCGACACTAAAATAATCCAACATACCAATATCCATCCTAAACATCGTTATTAATCCCAAATAACATATAATAATTGTTGTTGTGTATACGCATCCGTATACACCACCACGGACTGCGGGGGTGCTATACGCCATCCACCGGACTTCTCCCCGTAGATATAAATCTACTCACCTGGTCCTCGCTCGCCGGTGCCGACGTCGCCACGCGCTTGCTTGCCGTTTCGAAGTCCACATGGGGGTACCTACATATCACAATGCATCGTATCGCATTAAAATCCGACTCATGACCAAAACGACACACGAATCCCACATAGGTCAAAACCTATGGTTGCTTCCACAAATCAACCCAAAAACCCTCGACGTCGGCGTACAAACGCCAGACCATCGAGAAAAACCCAAATACACTCATTTGCACATTCACGAACACTAATTTTAATATAAAATAGGTTAAAACTCACAAAAACCCCAAATTCACTTTAAAAGCCGTTTTTCCGAAAAACTAGCAAGCAAAATTACCCGTTTTAGTACAAAACTCGACGTTTAAACAATTCTAGCGGCCATAATACTTATTAAATAACTTAAATAAGTCATATAACCTATAACCATAATTTAATCTCATCAAACTATATACGTTCAAAAAAACTAGTTTGCAATTTTACCCAAATTTCAACAATTTTAGCAAAAATGCACAAACAACAATTTAGCTAGGATTTTCATGAACTAAAGACATTAAACCACACTTAATAATGTTAATGAAGTCATAAAAAAAATAATTATAATTTTAAACCCAATTATTTAACCATTTCCAAAAACCTAGATAGCAAATTAGTGTAATTATCACAATTTTTAAACTAACAATTAACAACTAGCTACTAACTTGTTTTAATATGTCATAAGAGCTTAAACACATTAAACAACCATACACCAATTTCACAAAACCCTAACTTGCATTCAAGTTCTTCTCTTGAATTTTCATCACACAAACCACAACAACCAATTTAACACTTATAAACAAAATCATATAAGCAACTAATCAACAAACAACCATGGGGCACAAAAATTTAAACCTCACAAATCCATGATCAAACATGAAATCTAGACCTCTAAAATGAAATCCTTGCACCAATATCCATGCATCTAAGGCTACACTAAAATGGGTAAGAACTAGATTTAGATTTTGGGAATTTTTTGATGGGTATATGATGAATTTTTTGAAGCAAAAGAGATGGAACAATGGGGGGGGGGGGAGAAAGAGGGATGTTTGTGCAGGAATTTTCGGCCATAAAGGGAGTGGGGGAGGAGAGAGAGGGAGGTCGAGAAAAAATGGGGAGAAAAAGACAAAGTCTACACCCCCTTTTGACTTTCTTTCATTTCCCTTTTTCTTTTCTTTTCTTTTCTTTTTTGTGTGGAATGGAGTGGGGAAATGGGGGGGCTGTGCTGCTGAATTCAGCCACATGGGGATGGGGGTGAGTGAGTGTGGGTGTGGGGGAAAAAGATAAATGTTATACCCCAAACAACCATTTACACTAATATCACCGAAAAAAGCCTTTTTCTTCGATATTTTCTAAACCCTTTTGGCAAACGATTTCGTTTCAAAAACCACATGATAAAATTTTATTTAAAGTTTTATGATGCACAAAATTTGTTTCAACTCATTTCAATTTGTAATTTTCCCTAATTAAATGTATTAGTGACTGCTTAAAATAATAATAAAATAATTTTTTTTTCAGAAAATTTGAAATTTCACCAGTGGCTCAATAAACACCAAATACTAGTAATTACATATCTAGAATATGTATATTTAATTTTTATAATAAGATATTTGCATTTTGACTTTTTACAGAAACCTCCCTTATTTTACCGATTTTCCGAAATTTCACCGAAACGATTTTCAAAACGCTACAAATACAAATGCAGGTATGTATATACAGTCGCGGTGTTTTCCTTTAATTTATTATGGGATCAGTTTTTTGAAGTTGCCAGTTTGCTTTTCGTTTCGGCCATTTTTCCTTTGTTCTTTCTTTGGCTGAAAATTGGTGTGGAGGGGCTTATTTGCAAATGTGCAAATCAGCATTGTGGAGGGTGTTTTGTGTAAGTTGTTGTTACATGATGGTTATTGTTTCCATTGACTTCTTTTGCTCATCATTGCTTTCTTTATATGATGGGAGTAGGTTGAAACTTTTGGTGTGATCATGACTCCTCATCATCACTTGCTTGCATTATTGCTTTCCCCCCACCCCTTGACTTTTCTCACTCGCTCCCTTCACCAAGCTTGGGCGGGCCACAACAAGTGTGGGGGCTGTCCAAAAATATGTGTGAGGGATTTTGTTCTCTTGATGCTTGCAAAAATTCCCTAGTTCATCTAAAAAGCTTAGTACTCTTTCTCCACATCGATATGGCAACTTCCTTAACCCCATTGAGACAAAAGGGTTCTACACTATCCTATAGCATTCTTGGATACGTCGACTCGCCAACTTCGTGCACGAGTTGCCTCTGTCCAGAGGTGGGAGCCCGTAAAAGAACCCGGCGATGTGGTGCCCTTCCAGCGAGGAGATGAAGACCGGAGATTCCACGGGGAGATCGGGACGACGACGAGAAGACCGAAGGACACGGATCGCTCGGTATATCTCTCTACCCCTTCTCGAGTTTACTAGGAGTAGGTTAATGGCCCGATCCGGGTTTAAAGTCTGCGGTAGCGCCATTTTAAAAGTTTAGAGAAAAGTATCGTTTTCGCATTTTGTCCTCGGGATGACGGCCGGGGCGCTGCCGTGCACTTACATTGGTATCAGAGCCACGCCATTAATCTAGTCTAGCTTGCTCTAACGTGTTTACAAGTTCGATCGATCGGATTTTCCATAAACCGCGTTTCCATGCATCAGTTTCTGTCGAATTTTTGCAGTGGTAAAAAAATTATTTAGTGCATTGGAAAAATACGTGCAGGGTTTTCTAAGAATTCTGTGAAAATTTAGTTGGCTGATATTACTGTAGTGCGGCGGATCAGCGGCCAAAACCACGTTTTCGCCGCGGATCCGCCGCCGTTTTGTGGCCAAACTGCACCAAATTACTACAGTGGTTTTCTGACATGGAAATAGCGTTTTTGGTATGTTCTGTTTGGGCCCAGATTTATTCTAAGTGCTACAGTTGTGCTTGGGGCCCACTTCGGAAAATTTAGTCGATCGAAAATTTTAAACATGTTAGTTCACAGTTTTTACATTTATCTGCGACCGTGAATGTCATTTGATCGGTAAATCCTGTCTAACTGCTATAGCCCTTTTAGACGGATTTGCGAACGTGACATTCACGTTGATGTTTTGTGTTATGCTGTGATGTTGCGGATTGTCGTGGTGCATAGCTGATTGAATACGAATTTCTCGTTTGTGTAAATCAAATGATCCCCGGAAACGGCGCCAGTTGATTTATATGAAATTCATATTGTGTATGTTTGAGGCAATTGTAAAGAAATCACAACCAAAAATTATTTGACCGTAATCAATAACGGTGTCGTGTATAGATTTCGTTAGCAAGTGTGGATCGTCCACAGGGATTGTGCGATTCGTTCTTATTTTGTTTTGTTTGAATCGAAACTTTAATAGAAAAGAAAAACAAAATGATTCAAGATTTTATCGATGAGTTCAAGTGTCACTATTCTAATCAAGAATCAAGAAAACGATAAACATCAAGAAACAAGATGTGATATAATTCCAATCGATTTGGGTTTCAAGATTTGAAGTAAAGCTCGTAAGAATCGATTAGATTGTAGATATGAAGAAGACTAAAGATTAACGTTTCTTATCCATTAACGAATTGATGCTAACTCGATGTCGATTGATCGAGGTTTAAGGATCTTACGAAGAATTAGGGTTTCTTCGTCCTATCCTTTGTCCTTTCGATGAATCACATACACTAGATAGCTTCTTGAAAGTCGAATGATCAATTGTTGATTTCTAGATCGTGCGAAAGGATTCAAGAACACATTTCGCATCGATCTAGATCAACGATCATTCAATTTTCAAGAATTTACAATTGCTATAGGACTTAAGAAAACGTTTAAAGATTCAACAACACCATCATTTTACAATCATCTCGATTCCTCCACGAGCGGAGTTTATTCACACATCATCACAAAGAATACATTCAAGAATCGAAATGAATTCATGATGCTTGAATTGAAATGTAAACAAGTTTAAAGAATCTTCACCTTTATTACATCAACAAGTAGTTACAACTCTCAAGAATTACAAGAGGTAGGAACTTCGCTCGTCGAATCTTGCATTGCTCGGCTCCTTGAGTCTTGGATCGCTTGGATCTCGTGCTCCGTTGAAGTCCGTCTTTGCTTCAAAGGGTCGTCGAAGACTTGCTTTGCTTGAACTCCGTGGATCTTGAATTGGGTTTTTCTAGATTGGATTAGGGTTAGGGTTTGGAGGTGGCAAGAATGTGGTAGATGAAGAACTAGGGTTTCTCAACAACTAATGATCAACCCACAATGAGTGATTTACAATGACTTCTACCAACAATGAATAATCTTCAACAAGTGAGCCTTGGGGTCTATTTATAGGTTTTCCAAACCCTAGGTCTTGGATTTTGAATTTGCAATTCCCTCCAAAAGTTTGTTGTAAGGAGAGGCTTCTAGATGTAGTTAGTTAGGAGCTTAGCTTAGACTTTAAGCTAGGAATGTTTAGTTTAGAAACCCTAAGGCTTGCTGATCTGGCAGAACCTTCTAGAGTCTTCTGGAAAATGTAGTGTCTTGAAGAGCTATAGGAGCTGAGGTAGGACTTTTGGGCTGAGGCAGAGGGGATGATGTGGCAAGGCTGCCGCGGTTCCGCTGCACAAGGAGGCTCCGGCCGCGGAACCGCGGCCAAGTTGGAGTCTTAGGGCTTCAACTTTGCAGTATGGCTTCCTGATGTCTTTGGTATTATTCTCTGACATATTTAATCTCTGAATGCCTTTTAGATCATTGCCAGATTCTAAATCCTTGAGTTGGCGTATTCTTTAGCCGTCTTTGTTTTGTAAATTGACCATTCTTCTGGAATTCCGTGCACGGACTTCGAAACACAAGTTGCGCAATATAAGAATGATGCCATGCTATGAAATGCAGTCAATTTCCCTAGAAATGCCAGTTTTAAAGTCTAACACATGTAATCTGATATTTTATGACTGTTTCGCTAATATGTGCTATATGAATGCCGAACACTTCTATATGAATGCAATTGATAGGGAAATTGCCGTGTTAAAGATGCAGTATTTTCGACCGATCAAATTCCCCCAAACTTATTTTCGATCGTCTCGAGCGAACTTTTTATTAAAAAGAGATGGAGAAAATAAAGAAAGAGAAAAACTAACTAGCACACTTTCGTAGGCAACACGATTGCACTGAGCACGTGCAACAAGCCTTTAAACCTCTAGGTGTCCCTAGTAGGAGGAGTGTTGTCCCCTGAGGGTTTTCAGCGGATTGCACCCACAAAATCCAATAATAAAAGAAAGATCATGAATATTACATTTAAAGAAAAGAATCGTAAAAGAAAAGCCTTGAAAATTAGGGTTTCCAACTAAGCTAGCTTTTTGGTTGTCATGAGCCCTATCTTAATGGTCATGAAAAGATGTCAGAAATCACGTTCTCCCTCAATAAAACATCGTCTTATTCTTCATTCCTATCTTTCTTCCAAACAACGATCATATAACCCTGCGTGTGTGTAAAGGACATCCCTACACCCGGAGAATTCAATTCAAGCTATCATACTCTTGCCCATCAGCCTCAGTACTTTTTAATTAATGAATATTTAGATGAGATTACTCACACACTTTCATGCGACCGTTAATACTTCTTGAGGTACTAACCGACCGATTACTCATGTGCTTGCTTATTTGGTGTATTTTCCTCGTCTTGCACCACCTCAGGTATGGCTGTGACTACCAGACCAGTTGGCCTTAGTACACTAGGTGAAGAGGCACCCTCGCTATATATTTTTTATTGCCCTCGGTAATAACGAAACCAGTGTCCATTTTTCTCACCACTTTATATATTTTTTTATTCACTTTTTTTTTATTTCCTTCATACATTGGCTTTAAGACAAGAGCATTTCAAGGTATCCTCTACTATCCCGGGCTTCAAGACGTGTGTAAGTGCGAATAGTAGGGTATCAACGTTCAGAATGCCGGGCTTCCAGGATAGAAACTATTTTTCAGACTTATTTTTATCCTCAGATTTGTGACTTCCTTCATCTTACTGACCTTTGGGACAACGGCTCATAACTACTTATTACTAGTTCGTATAAGAAAACTTCTAATTTTCTTAGTTTTCTTAAATTTTTCTAATCTCATGGATGTAATTGTTCACTATCTAAACTTTTATTATCTTATTTATATACAAAAAAGTGTAAATATTAAAATTATTTTTATACTTGAAAATTTTTAAATTTTTATGGGTTTTGAAAATTTTTATAGGTTTTCAAAGAAATGTTTTGTGCTTATGCATATGATATGCAAATGATGCAAAAAAAATAAGCACAAACCTCCCCCAAACTTGTTTTCAACAGTGTCCTGACTGTTGCCGAAAGCTATATCTACAAAACCTGTAAGTCTGGGAGGAATTATTTGTGGGGGCAAAATATATAAGTGAAGAACTTCCCCCAAACTTATTCTTTTCACTCACCTCCACTCAAAAGTTGATGCATAATATGTAGGACATGAAGGTGAGGCGGAGGAATTTTAATCCAAATAAAATGGCTCCTGTAAGAACAGGAGCTCCTCCGTGGGGTCAGTGGAAAAATACGGCTTTAATCTATGTCCATTCACTTTGAAAAATGTGCCGTTTTTATCATTTTCTACTTCTACTGCCCCGTGCGGGTATACAGACCGCACAACAAAAGGTCCCTTCCACCGAGATCGAAGCTTACCCGCGTGAAGGTGTAATCGTGAATCATAAAGAAGGACTTGTTGACCAAGTGGAAATGTTTTCCTCAAAATGTTTTTATCGTGAAAAACCTTAGTCCTATTCTTTACAATTACAGCGTTATCATAAGCTTCATCGCGGAGTTCGCTTAGCTCATTTAGTTGCAGCTTCTGAAAGTTGCTGGCTTGGTTTAGGTCTAAGTTGATTTCCTTAATAGCCCACAATGCTTTATGCCCAATCTCGATAGGTAAGTGACATGCCTTCCCGAACACTATCCTATATGGAGACATCCCTAGGTCGGTTTTATATGCAGTTCTGAATGCCCAAAGATCATCCGTTAGTTTGGTCGACCAATCTTTTCTATTCTTAGCAACAGCCTTCTCCACGATTAGTTTGATCTGTCTATACGAAATCTCAGCCTACCCCCTCGTTTGGGGATGATAGGGTATAGAAAGTCTGTGGTTGATTGCGGATTTCCGCATCAAAGTCTTGAAAGACCTGTTGCAGAAATGTGTCCTGTTATCGCTAATGATAATGCGTGGGTGTCCAAATCGCGAAAAGATATTCTCTTTTAAGAACTTAATGACAACTTTCTTGTCATTAGTGCGACATGGAATGGCTTCAACCCACTTCGAGACGTAATCAACCACCAGCAGTATGTACAAATTCCCAAAGGAGTTGGGAAAGGGACCCATAAAATCAATGCCCCAAACATCGAAAATTTCAACAACCAAGATGGGTTGCTAAGGTATTTCATTTCTTCGGGAAATTCTACCCGTGTACTGACATTGTGTATAGGTTTTGCAATGCTCAAATGCGTCCATGAATAAGGTCGGCCAATAAAAACCACATTGCAAAACTGTTAGTGTATATGCCCTAGAGGCCATTACTGTATCATACTAGTTTGTATATTACTTAATGGAAGCTTGGGATATTCACCTTGTATATATACAATCTTGCTCGAAATAGTAGTATGCTACTTGGTTTGTTTCTACTTCAATGTGTACATGTGTTTATTTTAGTATATCGCCTATACACATTATTGGAGCCCTTAGGATCTTTGCTTGATTACCAGCGTTGTGATGGCGGTCACACTAGTGGGGCTGGGTAATCTATAAGCACATCCTTATGCAGGTCCCTGGTCGCAGGACTATCAAGACAGGGCATCGATACTCCGGAGTAGACTAGCGCATGCGCTTCTCATCCCAGTGTGGGAGACGGTCTGTGCCACAGCCGTTAGTACGTCGTACTTGAGAGAGTGTGCGGGTGCTCGTTGGGTTACGAGTACACTGGACAGGACTCGTCGGGAACTGACTAGTTGGTATTATTCCTATCGTCAGTTATCAGTTCCCAGGTGACATGAGTACAGCTTAGTCCGCTGACTTGACACTATCACTTCGCCTCGAGTGTGTTCCTACTGTACTTTGATTACTACCCTACCACGGCTCAAAGGAGTCGTGCAAACAGGTAGTAGTTGGGTGCAGTCCCGAAGCACTTGGAGGCAGTGACGGTTAGACAGGATTCGTCTCTCCCGGTATTGGGGGTTGACATCGCGCTGTGTCTAGGAGAGCCATTACACGAGTAGTCCCTGGCCAGGGCAAACGAGATATACTGGTAGGTTTCCAGTGTTATCTCAGGGTGTTTTGGGCTTCACTCCGACACGACTTGTACCGCTATTAGGGGAATGACGTTTACCGCCCCCTAGGCCCGCCATGCGATGTATCAGACGAACAGACCGGACTGTATGGAGAATGTCACATTCAGGCTCAGTAGGAGTTCAGATGGGTTTCGCCTCGTCAGTCTTCTTGTCGGTATCTACCTGGGGACCGTTACGCACAGCTAGTGCCGCTTGCGGTCTGTGGTTAAACCCACTGCCAGCGTAGTGTCGAGTCTTTAGAGTCCCACACAGAAAGCTATTCACCTTTAGGCAAAAGAGTAGAGGTCGCATGGTTTTGCGACAGGTCGCATGGTCTTGCGACAAGGTTCGGTCACATCCGTGCACTTGTGCACGTACAGTGTCCGGACAGTTTACACTAGCGGGCTTTGGTTTAAGCCAGATCCTAGTGTACCTTTTGGGATTGGATTTATCCAGTGTGCATTCGTGTTCCTCGGAACGCGGATGCGGGTGTGTATGCACAATTGATGGAGAGACAGAGGCAGAGGATTCTCATTAGGGTTGCTGACCGTTGACAGTTGACTATTGACTTTTTGCTCAACCCTAATGAGAATATGATATGTGATTAACAATTATATTAATTAAGTATTATGGTGACATGGTTGTTGAGGGATTGACTTTGTTGACTTGTTGACTTTTGTTGACTTGTTGACTTTGTTGACCGGTTGACTAGGCTTGACTAGTTGACCATCATGATAACTATAGCTATCATTTCATGGCAAAGACTTTTGCTTGCTTGCTCTTTTGTGCAAAATGAGTGCATGAAATGATATGGCTATGGTTGCTTAAACCATCACATAATACTTGATTGATATTAGGTGTTATGATTGTTTTGGATTATGAGAGCCAAATGAGAAAAGCCTTCTCTCATTCTCTCATGCTCATTCTCTCTCTTGTTCTTGAGCTCTCATCTTCCTCCTCTTGCTCTCCCTCTCTTGAGTCTATGGTTCACTTGTCTCATGAGTTGAGAACCAAGAACCATAGATAAAATCCCATACAAACTCTTCTCTACTCACTCTAGTTCACAAGGTTTAGCAAACCGAGTGAACTAGTTTCTTCAAAGTTCGAAGAAGGAGCCAAAGGTTGAAGCTTTCAGGTGGATCTATCTTCGTCGCAAGGAGACGACGGGGAGAAGTCGATTCGGAAGACCATCGAAGCTTGAAGACGAAGGAGTTCGAGAAAAAGAAAGGTATAACCCCCTAACCGAGTAGTTAGCAACTCGTAGTTAGGTTGTTAGTTAGATGTTTAACAAAGATCCGGTTTTGAGTCCATGTTACCACCTCTAAGAAAATTGTTTTTCACCAAATTCCGCATGCCCGAAAATACCGGGAGAGGTAGCATGGACTTACAGTGGTATCAGAGCCAGGTTAAAGTCTATCTAACATGTTAGCAAAGTAGCTAGAAGATCGATCAAAGAAAAAGTCGCAAAACGAACCCCGTTTTTTAAACTTTCTGTCGATTTTAAAAGTGCTGGAAATTTTTTTTGAGATACACCAAAAATCGACTCAGGGTTTTCTGAAGAAACTGCAAAAATTTGACACCCTAACTCGATCAAAGCGCCGCGGTTCCGCGGCGGGAGCTTGCTCCCGCCGCGGAACCGCGGCCGAGTTGACTCGGTCATGGGGTTTCTTCTTTGCAGTTTGCTCATAGGGGTATTTTGGGATTTTTGGAATATGTATTTTCTGCCCAGATTTTCCAGAACGAAAATTTTTTATTTGGGGCCTGTAAATCCGTATTTTTGATCGAACTTCTAAAAGACTTAAGCTGACGGGTTTTTCTGTGATGTGATTTTTGTATTGAACGTCTGCTAATCGCTATATGTCGATTAGTGGGGGTTATACAAATCTGTGATCTGTAATGTAATTGGAATGTGTATATGAATTCATTGGATTGTCGCGGGTGAATAGCCGGGGGTTGTGAGACGAGAGTTTTCTTTTCTTTCAATTCATGTAAATTTTTAAATTGATGTAATAATTATTTGTATGGCCGCACAACCGGGTCAGGGTTGTAGCCGTCATTGTATAATTTCTTTTTACTGTTTTTGCTCCTAGGATAGACCCATGGAGGGGGTGCACAAACTACCGGGTATGCCGAAGTGCCGAGTGGCCTACTCACGGAGTTGAGGGAGGTTGCTTCGCTTCGGGTACTTGGCGGGTAGTTTGCCGCACCCGTAGGGGTCTTGGGTGGGGTATTGGCTATTCACCGCGACCGTGTAATCTGCTTTTCGTTACAGGCTCGTACGAATTGCGGATTCCTAGTATATCCAATGTGTTCATCTGTGATCTGAAATGGCTATCATTGCAGTATATCTATATATGATATTATTTAGGCGTTGCTTATGTTTTACAGCCTCGCTAGCCCAGCCCCCGCTCTGTCGTTAGTTAAGTAACCTAACGGGTAATGACGGGGCCCCGTGGCGAATGCGAATGGCATAAGCGTACGTCATATTTTGGTTGTTTTCTGCAATGGTAGGATTAAATGATGGGACGCATTAAAAGAACTAATGCAAGAATATCACGCATTAAAAGAACTAATGCAAGAAAATAAACCAAGTTAAAATCGTTGGAACACTTTCGAAAAACCACTCGGTTCTTTTTAAAACAAACTTTTAAAATGCGGAGTTTGAGCCGCTCCTTTTAAAAGCTATCTCGTTCCATCGATTATATCAAGTTCTCTACGTTCACGGTTTCGCCAAAACCATTCGTAACCCTCCGTCGTTTCACATGAATAGTCAATAGTATTCAAGCTGTGTTTGTTGGTCAAAGTCAAGGCATAGTGATTGGTAGCTATTGGGTATTCATGTGCAGCATAGATAGATGCGTTGGTTTGGAACAGTCGTACTGCCTTGTTGGCGAAAGTCAAGGGTAGGTACGGGTGGATTCAAATTAACCTGGAGAACGACGGGTAAAACTTGACATGTGACTTATGATTTGTTGGCCAAAGTCAAGGTCATAAGAGCATGGGGCAAAAATCCACATCGGGAGTTTCAAAAGAACTGAAACTTGCTAGTGTTGCATACCATTTGGAGTGTGATGATTCTGGTAGGATTCCTTCAGTTTCGTCACGCGATGATATTTGGATCCCGATCCTACTGTGAGTATATGCTACTCCTCGAGAAATTTCTCACTAAACGATCAATGCTATAAACCTAGTAGGTGTCTAGAAAGGTGTTAGCGGGGCTACGCCCCTAGGGAAAAGAGGTTATTTAATTAAGAAACTTCGCGAAAGCGTTGGAAAACCTCCCTCGAAGTACCGACACTGGCCTGGCTGAACGGCTAAGCAAGTATTGTACGGTGAGATTGATCCTGACTAATTCTTCCTTTTTGGTTTGAGGAGGGATTCGAGAAACAGTGGGAGCCATCCTGTTTAGACAAACTAAAAACCATTCTAAACTTGCAAGAGCATCAAGCTGAGTGTTTCTTCTCTCTCCTAATTGCAGCGACCAATCGACATGACTGGACTTAAGTTACTCCTAGATAAAAACATACTGACATGGCCAAACTACAAAGATTGGCTCAGGAATGTCAAGATGGCAATCACTTACGACAAGCTGGGGTATCTTCTTACCACCAAAGCTCCCCCTGTCCCTGGTCCCACTTCCAGCGTCGCGGATAAGGAAATCTGTAAGACTTGGGAGATTGATAGCGCGAAGGCTAAGTGCCTCGTACTTGCCTCTATGGACAATGAACATCAGAGGAGGCACGAGAATATGGACTTGGAATCCATATTTCTTCATACAAAAGAACTGTATGGAGAGCAATCTCGTATCGCAAGATACGAAGCGTCGAAAAAGTTATTTTTGGCAAGGATGGCCGTCGGATCATCAGGAGCAGAACACGTGCTTAAGATGATCGGCTATATTGAGGAGCTCGCGGACCTAGGGACCACATTGGAGAGTGAGCTCTATACGGACTTAGTTCTCCAGTCCCTTCCTTCCACTTACGCCCAGTTTATTCTGAACTTCAACTTACAAGAAAAGGAAGTTGAACTTTCAGAGCTCCTCAACATGCTGAGGAGCGCAGAGGGCACCCTACAGAAAGGTAGGGAAATATCCACTTTGTTTGTAGGAGGATCATCTTCTTCTAGGTCCAAGGCGAAAGCCAAGGGAAAGAAGAAGAAAGCCCCTGCCAAACCAAGAGGCGGTGTTAGTAAAGTTGATACGAAGGGAAAAGCTAAAGCAACAAAGAAAGCGGGGAAGCTTGTGGATAAGGAAGAATGCTTCTATTGTCATAAGAAAGGACACTGGAAGAATGATTGCAGGGCCTGGAAGGCCAGAACACAGGAATTGAAGCAGGTTGCAGCTTCAGCTTCAGGTGTGTATGTTATTGAAAACTGTCTTTCAATAAACTCTACTTCCTGGGTATTGGATACCGGATCAGGATCTCATATCTGTAATTCTTTGCAGGCGTTGAGAAACCGTAGTGTTTTGAAAGCAGGTGACATGACCCTCAGAGTTGCGAACGGAGCTAGCATGGATGCTAAAGCCGTGGGGGACTATCACCTGGGAATGTCAGATGGACATGTTTTGGTTTTGCGTAATTGCTTTTTTGTACCCAACGCAACTTGTAATATCATTTCTGTATCTTTAGTTTCTAAAGAAGGTTATGAATTTGCGTTTGTAAGTAATGTTGTAAACATTCACCTTAATCAAGTTTTGATTGGGTCAGGTACATTAAGCAATGGTATATACGTATTAAACCAAACAAAGATTTTCAATGTCCAGAATACACACAAAAGAAAGTCTCCGGAAATAAATCAGACTTTCTTGTGGCATTGTAGACTGGGTCACATCAATGAGAGAAGGTTGACGAAGTTACATACAGAAGGATATTTGAATGCGTTCGAATATCAATCGTATGCCACTTGTCAATCCTGTCTCAAAGGAAAGATGACAAAGACTCCGTTCACTGGACACGGAGTAAGAGCGAGCGAGCTCTTGGGACTCATACACAGCGACGTGTGCGGTCCAATGTCTACATATACGCGAAGCGGTTATTCTTACTTCATTACTTTTACGGATGACTTTTCAAGGTACGGTTATGTCTTCTTAATGAAACATAAGTCCGAAGCCTTTGGAAAATTCCAGGAATATAAGAATGAAGTAGAAAAACAAACCGGCAAAAGTATCAAGATTCTAAAATCGGATCGAGGTGGTGAATACTTGAGTGCCGAGTTCCTAGACTATTTAAAAGAGAATGGAATTCACTCTCAGCTTACTCCTCCATACACTCCGCAACATAATGGTGTATCGGAGAGACGGAACCGAACTCTATTAGATATGGTACGGTCCATGATGAGTAACGCTGAGTTACCGCGATCATTCTGGGGGTATGCGCTAGAATCAGCTGCGTACCTTTTGAACCGAGTTCCCACTAAGACTGTGCCTACTACACCATATGAGATGTGGTGTGGGAAGAGACCCTATCTTAAGCACATTAAGACATGGGGATGTCCAGCTTTTGTTAAAAAGCAGCATGCGGACAAGCTCGAAGCACGCTCAGTACAGTGTAAGTTCGTGGGATATCCAAAGAACTCCAAGGGATATTTCTTCTACTGCGAAGAGGAACAAAAAGTTCTTGTTTCTCGTCATGCCTACTTCTTGGAAACTGAGTTTTTAGAAACCCAGATAAGTGGGAGCACAATAGAACTGGAAGAAATTCCAGAACCTCGAGCTATTACTGAAAGCTTAGTGGAACCAGAGGGTTCAAAAGAACAGGACATTCCTACGCCACTCCGCAGGAGTAGTAGGCAGTCTCATCCGCCCGAGAGATACTACGGTTTTCTTATAGACGGGGATAGAGAGGATTGCATCATAGATTATGATGAGCCTACTAGCTTCCAGCAGGCCGTTCAGAGCGTTGACTCAGTAAAATGGCTGGATGCAATGCGGACCGAAATGGAGTCCATGTACACCAACAAGGTATGGACGTTGGACATTGCTCCAGACGGGGTAAAACCCGTAGGATGCAAGTGGATCTTCAAAAGGAAGAATTGTGTAGATGGACAGGTTGAGACCTATAAAGCTAGACTTGTTGCAAAGGGTTTTCGTCAAAGACCTGGTTTGAACTATGACGAAACCTTTTCTCCAGTGGCTATGCTGAAATCTATTCGGATCCTTCTTGCCATTGCTGCCTTCCACGATTATGAGATCTGGCAAATGGACGTAAAGACCGCTTTTCTAAATGGAAATTTAGAGGAGTGTGTCTATATGGACCAACCAGAGGGTTTCATTCAGAGTGGGAGCAGCGGAAAGGTGTGCAAGTTGCTTAAGTCCATCTATGGACTAAAGCAGGCATCGCGGAGTTAGAACATCTGCTTTGATGAGACAGTCAAGGAATTTGGCTTTATCAAAAATCCAGATGAACCATGCATCTATTGTAGATTTGTAGCGAGAACTGTAGTATTCCTCGTTTTATACGTGGATGACATTCTCTTAATAGGAAATGACATTCCTATGCTACAATCTGTCAAGGGGTTCTTGTCACACAGGTTCTCCATGAAAGACCTGGGTGATGCCTCATACATCCTGGGGATCCGGATCCATCGTGATAGATCCAAGAGGATATTAGGACTTTTACAGTCCAGGTACATCGACACCATACTGAAAAGATTCAGTATGGAAGATTCCAAGCGCGGTAACCTACCGGCTTGTCACGGGATCACCCTCTCTAAAGAGATGTCTCCCAAGACTGATTTGGAGAGGGATCGCATGTCTATTATACCCTACGCTTCTGCGGTAGGCTCTATAATGTATGCGATGTTGTGTACCAGACCGGATGTAGCTTACGCACTGAGTGTGGTAAGCCGGTATCAGTCAAACCCTGGGGAGAAACACTGGATAGCAGTAAAGAACATTCTCAAGTACCTGAGAAGGACTAAGGAGATGTTCTTGGTGTATGGCGGAAAAGACCTCCAGATCGAGGCCTTTGCTGACTCCAACTTCCTGAGTGACAAGGATGATTCCAAGTCTATGTCGGGCTTTGTCTTTACCCTCAATGGAGGGGCGGTGTGTTGGAAGAGTTCCAAACAGGAAACCGTTGCAGACTCGACGATGGAAGCGGAATACATCGTTGCATCTGATGCCGCAAAAGAAGCTGTCTGGATGAGGAAGTTCTTGAAAGAGCTTCAGGTGGTTCCGTCCATTGTTGATCCAATACCTCTGTATTGCGACAACAACGGGGCTATAGCTTTAGCGAAGGAACCCAGGTCCCATCAGAGATCCAGACACATCTTGAGGCGGTATCACCTGATCAGGGAGATCGTGGATCGCCAGGAGATCGAGGTTCGGAGAGTTGCTTCAGAAGATAACACTGCAGATCCATTCACCAAGGCCTTGCCCCAGACTCAGTTCGAGCGGCTGATCGAGATGATAGGTCTTCGATACGCCAGTACATGGCCTTAGTGCAAGTGGGAGATTGTTAGTGTATATGCCCTAGAGGCCATTACTGTATCATACTAGTTTGTATATTACTTAATGGAAGCTTGGGATATTCACCTTGTATATATACAATCTTGCTCGAAATAGTAGTATGCTACTTGGTTTGTTTCTACTTCAATGTGTACATGTGTTTATTTTAGTATATCGCCTGTACACATTAGTGGAGCCCTTAGGATCTTTGCTTGATTACCAGCGTTGTGATGGCGGTCACACTAGTGGGGCTGGGTAATCTATAAGCACATCCTTATGCAGGTCCCTGGTCGCAGGACTATCGAGACAGGGCATCGATACTCCGGAGTAGACTAGCGCATGCGCTTCTCATCCCAGTGTGGGAGACGGTCTGTCCCACAGCCGTCGGTACGTCGTACTTGAGAGAGTATGCTGGTGCTCGTTGGGTTACGAGTACACTGGATAGGACTCATCGGGAACTGACTAGTTGGTATTATGCCTATCGTCAGTTATCAGTTCCCAGGTGACATGAGTACAGCTTAGTCCGCTGACTTGACACTATCACTTCGCTTCGAGTGTGTTCCCACTGTACTTTGATTACTACCCTACCACGGCTCAAAGGAGTCGTGCAAACAGGTAGTAGTTGGGTGCAGTCCCGAAGCACTTGGAGGCAGTGACGGTTAGACAGGATTCGTCTCTCCCGGTATTGGGGGTTGACATCGCGCTGTGTCTAGGAGAGCCATTACACGAGTAGTCCGTGGCTAGGGCAAACGAGATATACTGGTAGGTTTCCAGTGTTATCTCAGGGTGTTTTGGGCTTCACTCCGACACGACTTGTACCGCTATTAGTGGACTGACGTTTACTGCCCCCTAGGCCCGCCATGCGATGTATCAGACGAACAGACCGGACTGTACGGAGAATGTCACATTCAGGCTCAGTAGGAGTTCAGATGGGTTTCGCCTCGTCAGTCTTCTTGTCGGCATCTACCTGGGGACCGTTACGCACAGCTAGTGCCGCTTGCGGTCTGTGGTTAAACCCACTGCCAGCGTAGTGTCGAGTCTTTAGAGTCCCACACATAAAGCTATTCGCCTTTAGGCAAAAGAGTAGAGGTCGCATGGTTTTGCGACAGGTCGCATGGTCTTGCGACAGGGTTCGGTCACATCCGTGCACTTGTGCACGTACAGTGTCCGGACAGTTTACACTAGCGGGCTTTGGTTTAAGCCAGATCCTAGTGTACCTTTTGGGATTGGATTTATCCAGTGTGCATTCGTGTTCCTCGGAACGCGGATGCGGGTGTGTATGCACAGTTGACGGAGAGACGGAGGCAGAGGATTCTCATTAGGGTTGTTGACCGTTGACAGTTGACTATTGACTTTTTGCTCAACCCTAATGAGAATATGATATGTGATTAACAATTATACTAATTAAGTATTATGGTGACATGGTTGTTGAGGGATTGACTTTGTTGACTTGTTGACTTTGTTGACCGGTTGACTAGGCTTGACTAGTTG
Organism: Agapanthus africanus; assembly: GCA_030015575.1. Classification (NCBI taxonomy): domain Eukaryota; kingdom Viridiplantae; phylum Streptophyta; class Magnoliopsida; order Asparagales; family Amaryllidaceae; genus Agapanthus; species Agapanthus africanus. Next base: position 422,609,811 of record CM057342.1, read on the forward strand.
ACTATCATGATAACTATAGCTATCATTTCATGGCAATGACTTTTGCTTGCTTACTCTTTTGTGCAAAATGAGTGCATGAAATGATATGGCTATGGTTGCTTAAACCATCACATAATACTTGATTGATATTAGGTGTTATGATTGTTTTGGATTATGAGAGCCAAATGAGAAAAGTCTTCTCTCATTCTTTCATGCTCATTCTCTCTCTTGTTCTTGAGCTCTCATCTTCCTCTTCTTGCTCTCTCTCTTTTGAGTCTATGGTTCACTTGTCTCATGAGTTGAGAACCAAGAACCATAGATAAAATCCCATACAAACTCTTCTCTACTCGCTCTAGTTCACAAGGTTTAGCAAACCGAGTGAACTTGTTTCTTCAAAGTTCGAAGAAGGAGCCAAAGGTTGAAGCTTTCAGGTGGATCTATCTTCGGCGCAAGGAGACGACGGGGAGAAGCCGATTCGGACGACCATCGAAGCTTGAAGACGAAAGAGTTCGAGGAAAAGAAAGGTATAACCCCCTAACCGAGTAGTTAGCAACTCGTAGTTAGGTTGTTAGTTAGATGTTTAACAAAGATCCGGTTTTGAGTCCATGTTACCACCTCTAAGAAAATTGTTTTTCACCAAATTCCGCATGCCCGAAAGTACCGGGAGAGGTAGCATGGACTTACAAAAACCTTCTCCGTCGTCTATTTAGGACCAAAGTGACCCCACAGGCCTGATCATGACAAAAAGATAGAACACTCTTGAACTCTTCTTTCGGGACACACCGGCGAATGATCTGATCAGGACAATACTTAAACAAATATGGATCATCCCAGTAAAAGTGTTTTACTTGGGATAGAAAACGGTATTTGTCCTGTTTTGACCAATCGCTGGGTATAAGTCCCGTGACAAGATAGTTCACAATATCCCTGAACCAAGGTTCATTGGATATGCTCAAGAGTTGTTCGTCAGGAAACGAATCATTGATCAGCAGGGTCACAGGGGAAGAAGAGATGCGTGAAAGATGGTCCGCTACTACGTTTTCACATCCTTTCTTATCTTTGATAACAAGTTCAAATTCTTGTAACAGAAGGATCCAACGTATTAGTCGACCTTTTGCATCTTTCTTCGCCAGAAGATGTTTTAAGGCGAAATGGTCAGTGTACACAACTATAGGAGAGCCAATTAAGTAAGGCCTGAATTTTTCTAATGCAAATACAACCGCCAAAAGTTCTTTTTCGGTGTTCGTATAATTGATTTGAGCATCATTCAGGGTCTTACTCGCATAGTAGATTACGTGTGGCATCTTTTCAATGTGCTGTCCTAAGACTGCACCAACTGCAAAGTCGGATGCGTCACACATCAGCTCAAAGGGGTATTCCCAATTTGGAGACGATAGAACGGGGGCTGAAGTGAGTGAGTGTTTAAGTGAGTCGAAAGCTGTCTCACAGTCCGAGTCAAAGTGGAAGGTCGTATCGTTGGCCAAGAGAAGTGTTAAGGGTCTAGCAATTTTGCTAAAATCCTTAATGAATCTCCTATAAAAGCCTGCATGGCCAAGGAATGATCGAATATCTTTGACGCTATTGGGATGAGGGAGATTTTGAATGACATCTATCTTAGCTCTGTCAACCTCAATGCCTTTCTGTGAAATAACATGTCTAAGCACAATTCCTTTTTGGACCATGAAATGGCATTTTTCCCAGTTCAAGGTTAAGTTCTTCTCTTTGCAACGAGTAAGAACAGCGTCAAGATTCGATAGGAAATCAGAAAAAGAGTCTCCAAAAATCGAGAAGTCGTCCATAAAAATCTCCAAGAAATTCTCTACCATATCAGAGAATATCCCCATCATACACCGCTGAAAGGTAGCGGGAGCATTGCATAACCCAAAGGGCATGCGTCTATAAGCAAATGTGCCAAAAGGACAAGTAAAAGTGGTTTTATCTTGATCCTTTTTGGCTATGGGGACCTCATTATAGCCTGAGTATCCGTCCATAAAGCAATAATACGCACGTCCAGCTAAGCGTTCCAGCATTTGATCAATGAATGGTAGAGGAAAGTGGTCTTTCCTCGTGGCGGCATTGAGTTTTCAGTAATCAATACATACACGCCACCCAGTTTGGGCGCGTGTCTGAATCAACTCATTCGCCTCATTGGTTATAACACTGATGCCAGGTTTCTTAGGTACGACATGTATTGGACTCACCCATTGGCTATCGGAGATTGGGTATATAATACCATTATCAAGGCATTTGACGATTTCTTTCATCACCGCTTCCTTCATGACGGGGTTCAACCGTCTCTGTGGTTCTCGGGTTGGTCTGGCACCATCCATCACATGTATATGATGTTCAACAATTAAGGGACTAATCCCTTTGATGTCCGCCATGGTCCAACCAAACGCCTCCTTATTAGATCTCAATACCGATAAGAGTGCATTCTCTTGCTCTGATGCAAGAGAAGCGGATATGATAACCGGTAAAGACTCATTCTCACCTAAATATACATATTTAAGGTGAGAAGGTAAAATTTTGAGATCTAAAGCAGGCGGAGAAATAATAGAAGGTGGGATCATCGAGTGATTTTCGGAGTCACAAAGAAGCTCATAGCTTGTGAAAGATACAGACTTGAGTGGTGAAACGTCAGGAGTGTCGGACTCAAATTTAGGAAAGGTGTCCTCATTAAGATCATATGTAAGATCAAACAGTGATGTGGTAATGTCGTCGAGATCTGTAAAGCAAAGTTCATCAACTCCGCAACTTTCGGGAGAAATCTGGTGGACAGAGCACACATCAAGAAGATGAGCAGAGTGTTCTGATGGCTGACTTCCAACTTTGTAGATATTTAGTTCAATGGTCATATTTCCAAATGATAAGTTCATTGAACCATTTCTACAGTTAGTAACAGCGTTGGAAGTGGCAAGGAAAGGACGACCCAGAATCACCGGAATTTGGCCCCGGGGGTTTGCTACAGGTTGTGTATCCAGAACAATGAAGTCTACAGGGAATACAAATTCCCCAACCTTTATCAACACATCCTCGAGCTCACCCCTTGGTTTGGTGATTGAACGGTCTGCCATTTGGAGAGTGCAGTGAGCAGGTTTCAACTCTCCAATCCCTAGTTGCTCATATACAGTATATGGAAGTAGGTTAACACTTGCGCCAAGGTCTAAAAGTGCACGATTTATGTTTTTACCCCCAATAGAAATTGATATTGTAGGACATCCCGGGTCCTTTCGTTTCTTTGGTAGCTGTGGGATAAAAGCAGTGCTGATATTATTAGACATGAAGACCTTCATCGGCACTTGAGTCTTCCTCTTCCTAGTGCACAAGTCCTTAAGAATTTTCGCATAAGCGGGGACTTGTTGAATCGCATCTAGGAGAGGGATGTTGATGTTAACCTGTTTGAACATTTCCATAATTTTCTCCATATGTGGACTCGTTTTGTTAGCCTTTAACCGATTTGGGTAAGGTGCTTTCGCAATAAGCGTCGGGTCCATCATAGGAGAAGGAAGAGGGGATAGACGTGATTCCAAAAGAGGAGTGGGGATCGTCTGTGGAGAACTAGAAGAGGGTTGCTGAGGTGTCGAGCCTAGAAGGAAATGGAGAATAGGCTCGCTAGACGGTGGTGTGGTAGAAGAACAAGGATCAGAAGAAGATGTGTGTGTGTGAGGAAAAGTCTCAGCCGGGGTGTTGATATGATTTCTAATATCATTAACTTCTTCCCCAACATGGTTGTTCAGCACTCTTCCCGATCTCAACGTTGTGATGGCATTTACATTGTAATGCCCAGGGTTCGGTAGGGGTTGAGACGGAAGTTTCCCTTTTTCTTTCGCACTCATTTCGGCTTTAAGTCGTGCGATTTCAGCTTCCATCGATCTGATACTCTCAGCTTGAGACTCTGAGTTTTTCTTTATCTCACTGACGGAAGATCTAACCTCAGCCGAAACCTCTATGAAATTTGACAAGAGCGATTTCATGGTTTGAGTGAATTGAGAGAACTCATCAGAACTTGTCATAGGATTAGACTGTGCAGGAGTGTTGACCTGATTTTGGAAATTTTATGACTGGTAGGGGTGCTGAGTGAGTTGAAGGGGTTGCTGTTGTGGAGGAAGAGCCCTTTGAAATTGATTCGTCTTTGGAACCGTGTTTTGAGAATGGTTTTGGTTCCAAGCAAAGTTCGGGTGATTCCTCCAACCCTGATTGTACATGGAAGAATATGGATCGTTTCTAGGTCTTTGAAATGCGGCATTGGTATGCTCGTGACCTTGAAACGGGGAGTTTAATGGACATTCATCCGTTAAGTGAGACGGGTCAGAACAGCACCCACAAACATTTTTGTCGAGCGACATTGGGTTTTGGGAGGCTGCTGCAAATTTGTGTTCCATAGCCTCGAGCTTCTTCTGCATTACTGCCATCTCAGCTCGAACACCTATGGACAAATCTATTTGGTGTACGCCACCCCTACTCGATGGCTGGGTTCCACTCTCCCACTGTAAGGACTTTTCAGCGAACTCTTCTAAAAATTTTCACGCTTCCCCATCATCCTTAGTCATAAAAGTGCCTTGACACAAGTTTTCAAGGTTCTGTTTAGTGTTTGGGTTAATGCCCTCATATATAATTCGGCAAAGATCCCATCTCGGGATGCCGTGATGAGGACATTGAACCAATAGGTCCTTGAAACGTTCAAAGCATTTAGAGAATGGTTCAGTAGGAAGCTGGGTAAATTGATTCAGTTCGCTACGGATTCGAGCTGTCTTTTGAATAGGGTAAAATTTCTTAAGGAATGTCGCGACGAATTGTTCGCAATTCGTAATAGAGTGTGCGGTAGTGTTATATAGCCACTTCTCGGCTATATCGCACAAAGTAAATGGAAGAAGTCATAGACGCATAGCATCCACTGAAAGTTGTGACGTACCCATCATTGCGCATACGTTTTCAAATTTGGTAATGAAAACGTAAGCGTCCTCAGTCTCGAGTCCGTGGCATTTGGGTAAAAGATTGATATACTGGGGCTTAATCTCAAAGTTATCCCCGTTGGCTGGTGGTGTGGATAAGCAGGTCGAAAGAGGACCTCGAATAGGATAGCACCTCTCTTGGAGAGAGATGCGGGGTGGATTCTGCGCACCAACGGACAGCGGCAGAGTAGTGGTAAAGAAGTTCGATGGAGTCGGATCCATCGGTATGGGTGTGGTGGTGGGTAAAGGAAAGGTAAATCTAGAAATATCGACTTCAGAGTCGATAGGAGGTACGCGGACTAAACGGGCACTAGAATCCCGTGTCCAGCCTATCTTGCACTAAAAAGGGTTAGTACAAGTGGCAGCGTGGCTTATAATTAGGGGAATGAATGAATGAATGCGGTGTTTGTTTTGAAAAAGGTACAGATTTTTGAAAAAATGATGCGAGCACAACAAAATGCAATAAGCAAAGCCCTAAAATCTAGTGGTCACCTTGGTCCGGCTCTAGACCGCTCCTAACTGCCAAAAGACAAGTCGCAGGATAGAATCCTCCACTGCCTCTTTGTCCCCCTGTGGCCAGGTAAGTGCCAGGTAAGTGGGAAGGTACTCCACTACGTAAGTAGTGGGCCTAATTAATAACCACTAGCCTTCGACACACTTGCCTTAGACACCACAGGAAAACGCGGATAAGCAATGAATTACCCACGGCCTTCTTCTGTCCTAAGTGAGCGCGACGGTCCTTAGAGTCATCTCTAGATATTTTTTAGTTAATGTGGGTCAATGCGGATGCAAGTTTTGCGATTTTTGGGGCCTAGGAAGGGTAATGAACTCCCCACCTAATTTGGATTTGGCCGTGCCCCTTAATATCCGTATTAGAATGCAAACAACCAAGAAACAAGAAACACGCTCAATTTTAATTTGCCTTTTGCGGCGCTGCGATTTTTGCAAAGAAGCCTGCAGAAATTTGTTAGTTGGAGCAGACAGAGAAGAAGATAAGAAAGTTAGAGATCATCTGAGAAAAAATTGCACAGAGAACCCTTCACCAAACCGCGGAACCGCCGCAAATGCTCCCTTACACCGTGGAATCGCGGTCGTATGTACTGCTCACTGCACAAATTTCCTACAGAGAGCTTATCTTGACTCCCTCAGTCCTCTGGAAAATCCTTAAAAAAATTTCACTTGCTCCACAGCTTCCAGATTACCTCGCAACAAATCACAACAACACATTTAGGATTTATGCGAATTTTGATCTAAAAATCGTAATGGAATAAACTTTTCAATTCAAATTTCAATAAAGAACGAATTAGCGCGCGATACCCGGCAACGGCGCCATTTGATTGAATATGAATTTCTCGTTTGTGTAAATCAAATGATCCCCGGCAACGGCGCCATTTGATTTATATGAAATTCATGTTGTGTATGTTTGAGGCAATTGTGAAGAAATCACAACCAAAAATTATTTGACCGCAATCAATAACGGTGTCGTGTATAGATTTCGTTAACAAGTGCGGATCGTCCACAAGGATTGTGCGATTCGTTCTTATTTTGTTTTGTTTGAATCAAAACTTTAATAGAAAAGAAAAACAAAATGATTCAAGATTTTATCGATGAGGTCAAGTGTCACTATTCTAATCAAGAATCAAGAAAACGATAAACATCAAGAATCACGATGTGATATAATTCCAATCGATTTGGGTTTCAAGATTTGAAGTAAAGCTCGTAGGAATCGATTAGATTGTAGATGTGAAGAAGACTAATGATTAACGTTTCTTATGCATTAACAAATTGATGCTAACTCCATGTCGATTGATCGAGGTTTAAGGATCTTGCAAAGAATTAGGATTTCTTCGTCCTATCCTTTGTCCTTTCGATGAATCACATACACTAGATAGCTTCTTGAAAGTCGAATGATCAATTGTTGATTTCTAGATCGTGCGAAAGGATTCAAGAACACATTTCGCATCGATCTAGATCATCGATCATTCAATTTTCAAGAATTTACAAATTCTATAGGACTTAGGAAAACGTTTAAAGATACATCAACACCATCATTCTACAATCATCTCGATTCCTCCACGAGCGGAGTTTATTCACACATCATCACAAAGAATACATTCAAAAATCGAAATGAAATCATGATGCTTGAATTGAAATGTAAACAAGTTTAAATAATCTTCACCTTTATTACATCAACAAGTAGTTACAACTCTTAAGAATTACAAGAGGTAGGAACTTCGCTCGTCGAATCTTGCATTGCTCGGCTCCTTGAGTCTTGGATCGCTTAGATCTCGTTCTCTGTTGAAGTCCGGCTTTGCTTCAAAGGGTCGTCGAAGACTTGCTTTGCTTGAACTCCATGGATCTTGAATTGGGTTTTTCTAGATTGGATTAGGGTTAGGGTTTGGAGGTGGCAAGAATGTGGTAGATGAAGAACTAGGGTTTCTCAACAACTAATGATCAACCCACAATGAGTGATTTACAATGAGTTCTACCAACAATGAATAATCTTCAACAAGTGAGCCTTGGGGTCTATTTATAGGTTTTCCAAACCCTAGGTCTTGGATTTTGAATTTGCAATTTCCTCCAAAAGTTTGTTGTAAGGAGAGGCTTTTAGATGTAGTTAGTTAGAAGCTTAGCTTAGACTTTAAGCTAGGAATGTTTAGTTTAGAAACCCTAAGGCTTGTTGATCGGCAGAATCTTCTAGAGTCTTCTGAAAAATGTAGTGTCTTGAAGAGCTATAGGAGCTGAGGTAGGAGTTTTGGGCTGATGCAGAGGGGATGATGTGGCAAGGCTGCCGCGGTTCCGCTGCACAAGGCGGCTCCGACCGCGGAACCGCGGCCATGTTGGAGTCTTAGGGCTTCAACTTTGCAGCATGGCTTCCTGATGTCTTTGGTATTATTCTCTGACATATTTAATCTTTGAATGCCTTTTAGATCATTGCCAGATTCTAAATCCTCGAGTTGGCGTATTCTTTAGCCGTCTTTGTTTTGTAAATTGACCATTCTTCTGGAATTCCCTGCACGGACTTTGAAACACAAGTTGCCCAATATAGGAATGATGCTATGCTATGAAATGCAGTCAATTTCCCTAGAAATGCCGGTTTTAAAGTCTAACACATGTAATCTGATATTTTATGACCGTTTCTCTAATATGTGCTATATGAATGCCGAACACCTCTATATGAATGCAATTGATAGGGAAATTGCCGTATTAAAGATGCAGTATTTTCGACTGATCAATAGCCCGGATGCAATGTTAGTACAGTTTGGTTATTTATGTACATTTGATATTGCGGGGCTAGCGTCCGACATGTGGACTGCCGTTACTGCCTTTTTGTATATTATTCTTTTGGGGCACGACCGGGCTGTGGTCGATGTACCCGTTGTATGTATATTTTACTTTCTGTACTAGATTACCCCACGGTGGGGTGCACGGATAGCCAGGTTCTAGAGGGCAACGGGCCCGCATCTCATGGTGTTGAGACGGAGGGGGCTTCACTCTAGAATTGGCGGGCTATTCGCCGCACTCGTAGGGGGTACAGGTTGACCCAAGGAGGGGTGCCCAAGTTACCGGATTCCGTGAAGTGCTGGATGGTCCATTCACGTTGCTGAAGGGGGCTGCCTCGCTTCAGGTTTTGGTGGGTAACTTGCCGCGCCCGTAGGGGTCTAGGATTTCATTGCACAGGCTATCCACACGACTAGGGGAACGTCGGGTTTTAGTAGTGGCTCTATGAAACTCGGGGATCCCAGATATCTGTATTGTTCTGTGATACTTATTACATTTCTGTGATGTTGCATTTTATCACGCCTTGAGCGATTATTATATATTGATACTAGTAGATGTTGTATATGTTTTGCATCCGCGCTAGTCCAGTCCCCGCTCTGTCGTTAGTTAAGTAACCTAACGGGTGATGACGGGACCCAGTGGCGAATGCGGATGGCATATACGTACATCATTATTTTCGTTCTTTATTGGTGTGATCAATTGATGGGACTGCATTGATTCGGATCAATGCAAGCTAAACAAATCTATTTTGATGTTGTTGGAACATTTTTCAAAAAGCTATTATTTCAAGGGCATTCTCTTTTGTTTTGCATAGCGGTATTCGGTTATGAATATCCAGCACCTCAGTCGACGAGGCAAGGGCCGAGATCCCTTCACCGGGAGTGACCCCTTGGACAGATGTTTGCGTCAGGGCAATAACTTCACTATAGCCGATTGCCTTTTGCTTTGCATCGTGGTATTTAGTTGGAATATACTGCACCTCATTCTACGGGGAAAGAGCCGAGATCCCTTCACAAAGAGTGACCTCTTTAGCAAAGGTTTTCGCCACTATATTTTCATAAAAAGCTATCCAGTTCCTTCAACGATATCAAGTTCTTTACGTTAAAGGTTTTTCGCCAAAAACCATTCGTAGCCCTCCGTCATTTCATATGGATAGTCAATAATATTCAAGCTGTGTTTGTTAGCAAAAGTCAAGGCATAGTGATTGGTAGCTATTGGATATTCATATGCAGCATAGATAGATGCGTTGGTTTGGGACAGTCGTACTGCCTTGTTAGCCAAAGTGAAGGGTAGGTACGGGTGGTTCAAATTAACATGGAGAATGACGGGTAGAACTTGACATGTGACTTATGATTTGTTGGCCAAAGTCAAGGTCATAAGAGCATGGGGTAAAAATCACATCAGGAGTTTCTAAAGAAACTGAAACTTGCCAGGCATGCGCATACCTTCTGGAGTATGATAACGTGAGTGGATTCCATCACGTTATCATGCGATGATAGTTGGATCCCGATTCCCACTGATAAGTTGGTTTACTCCTCGGGTGATCCCGACTAATTCTTCTTTCAGGTTTGGAGGAGAATTTGAGGTTACAGTGGGAGGTTTCCTAATTAGGTAAATTGATAACCATTCTGATCTAGGTTAGAGTGCATGCTGAGTGTTTCTTTTCTCTCTCTCTTTGGCAGTAACCATGACCCGACCCTTAACTATGACTCAGTGACCAAATTAACCGAACCTTCTTAAACACTGACTTTTGGATTGTCAGAGTTGTATACCTTATTGCCACTCCTACTTTTACCCTTTTCTCCAGGACACCCCGTATTACTACGAACGTCCACATCCATTGGATAAAACCATCGTATGGTTATATACGAACTCGAAGGAATTTATTCGAGGATGGTTTCCGGTTCTGGAGAAAACGAATAGGACTATTCAGTTGTCTCTTTCTTTTACCTTCTCTCAGGTTGCGAGTGTTCCTTGGATTAGGAAGGTACACCTATTATGCTTATTGGATAGTCTTCTCCCAAACCATAGGCTGGTGCCGAACGGTAGGGAATGAAGAAAACCAATTAGCCTAACAAAGGTGTACAGAAGATATTAAGTAAAGACAAATAAAGGGATTAATAAGAGGGCAAAATAAACTACGACTGCTATTCACGACCAAACCAAGTATTTCTTCGCCAATCCTACTTCACCTTTGTATTTCTCTAGAACACTCTGTATCTCTACGAAGATCCACAGTTTATTGGATACTCCATCGTATGGTTATATACGAACTCGAAAGAAACTTGTTCCAGTTCCGGGATGGATTCTGGTTAGGGAGAAATAGGAATAAGGTTTATTCGGCTATCTTTTATCTTCACCTTCTCTCGAATTGCGAGTGCTCCTAGGATTATGACAGTACACCCATTATGCTTATTGGATAGTCTTCTTTCAAACCAGAGGCTGGTGCCGAGCGGTAGGGAAAGAAGAAAACCATTTGGCCAAAAGGGGTGTACAGAAGGTAATGACTAAAGACATATGAAGGGATTTGGAGAGATGGCAAAGAAATATACGGTTACAGTTGTGAATCTGGATAATGGAAGAGGCATTACTAGGAATACATGGATACCCCTTCGAAACATTTCAATGTTTCAGTTTCACTATGTATTGTTAAAAGATAACTGATTTCCCAATTAGACACTTGCTCCAGGGTATGTATTTACCAGATATGATTCTCGCATCTGTATGGTTTTACAGATGATGAGTGGGAGTAAGTTATTGGGAATTAGGTGATCATCCTCATTATATCGGAATTCGTTGTAATTGGTGATATTTGAGGAAATCACCTTTGCTGTTTGCTGGACGGCAAATGTTTGGTTTTTGAATATCCGCTGTTATGCACCAATTTCAAATTGATATATCTGTACGTCTATTTTTATTTAGAGTGAGATATACCTTTTTGAAATTATGTCTATGACATTTACCTATATCAGTGGATGGTTAGGTAAGGAGCATTAAACAACGGTGTAATTCTTCTTAACCATAAGTACAGTTTTCAACCTACGACAAACAGGGATTGAGTTATTAGACTCAAGGGACTCATACAGAGTATTGTTTGTTGTCCAGTGTCCATCAGGACAGAGGGGTTGGTACTCGTACTATATTCTGTTTACTTGTGACTTCTCTAGTTCTTAGACATGTGTTTCGTAGAAACACAAGGTCCAAGTTTTGAGAAGTTATAGGTATATGAATAAAGTAGAGAACCAGGTGTTGCAAGTATCAGGATTCTTCAAGGTGATCGAAGATGTAGATACTTGTGTATGGTATTCAGTTAATAGTAATGATTAAGAGAACTTGCTTCTCTTTCAGGTTACTCATAATTGGAAGCACTCCTAAGTTGAGTAATGCTGATCGACCTCTCTCCATTTAGTTGACATGCACTGGAGACAGATGCATGATTTGAATCTGGTTCCAATTAAATCAGTGCCTCTGTTTCTATATTGGATATAGAACAGTTCATATCTTAACGATGTTAAGGTACGGGGAATTGTCCGGCTTATGCTTAAAATCAGACTCTGGATAACTCAAGGCACGTTTCTGTAATGGCTGTTTGTGGGTTGACCCTTGCTATGACGAGGGTTGACTTTCTACCATCTGGAGCTCAATAGTGATATTGTTCTTGACTCGCCAAAGTTTTGATAAAAATGGATTTTTTCAGAAAACAGTAGTGGGAGTATGGTAGAACTTGAAGTGATTCCAGAACCGCAAACGATTACTGAAAATTTAATAAGAACCTAAAGATTCAATCTGGTTTGACATTCCATTGGCCACTCCGCAGATATGGTAGGTAACCTCAGGCACCCGATTGGTACTCCGGTACCCTCAAGGACGGTGACAGGGAGGTTCTTGTTTACCCAGACTTGACACTACTGTTGTTCCAGGCTATGAGACCCGGCAGGAGGATGAGTATAGCGTTGTTCTGAACTGGTTTTAGAAGTGTACGTGTATATGACTCTGCTAGAGTGTTGTCGTAGTCAGTGGGAGCAGCGGCAGCATAGTGGACAAGTAGCTTATGTCTATTTATAGACTAAAGCAGATATAGCGGAGATAGATCATCTATTTCTGATGTCGCAGTCACAGGTTTGACTTCATCAGAATAGGGGATGGATCTGTTAAGAAGGTAGTTGGGTGTTATGTCCTGGTATTTGGATGACAAACACATAGTAGGAAGTGAAATTCCTATACTACGATCGGTTATACTTTGCTTGTCACACAATGGTTTCTCCACAAAGGACTTGGATATTATATCAGACATTCTGGTTACTAGATCTATGGTTTTAGATCTAGATTTGGGTAGTTTCCCAATCTGGGTACTTAGACAGCATTCTAAAGGTATTTTGGAATGGACGACTCCTGGCACGGTAGTATACCTGCAGGTGATGGAGTCACCTTCTCTAAAAGTGTCTTACAGACTAAAGGGGAGAGGGATGTGCATGATTGCCAGATCACTTGGTTAGGCAATTGAGTCAATCATGAGATGTCAAGTACCACACCAGATGTTGTTTTTGAAGTAGATGCAATAAGTTGATAATAATCCAATCCTGGAAAACCAATCGGAAGCAGTTTTAGAACATAAGTGGATGTTCTAGGGATATAATAACGTATCCTCCTTCGGGAGACAGTTACCATTCCAGGCTTCCAAGGTGACCTGGATGACAGAGAGGTTGTCAGAGTTATAGTTTTCCCTCTGACGATGGGCAGTATTTTGGACAGGTGGTCCTAGAGGATACTGAGGAGGCATGGCGCAGGATACTGATTAAGTTCAGTTGACGATACAGTCCAAGAAGTTTGGATTTGGAGTTCATTTATGAGCTAGGTCCCATCAGATATCCAGACATATTCTGAGACTAGTGTTACTCATTTCGGGAGATGGCTTTCTCCGCGAACTTGAGATAAAGAGAGACATAGAAAGAAACATCAGAGCGGATCCACTCACTGAGGCTATTCCTTGAATGCAATAGTTTCGCAAACGAGCTTTGTGAGACTGACTAGTAGAGGAGTTGGGTGTTCGGTAACACACGGGCTGTGAGTATGCGACATCGCAATAATTAGCCTTGAGTGCAAGTGGGAGATTGTTGGAGATAGTGCCCTCAGAGTAAATTATTGGATCACAGGCACATGATTGCAATGATTAACGGAGGACCTATACCGGTAGGACAGTCTTACTCAAGATGATAGTATGCTGTCTGATTTCACTTTATCATCGTGTACTGTTTTAGGTGACGTTACAGATCACTATTGCACGTTAGTAGAGCCCTTAGGATTCTTGCTTGACGGCCAGCAGTATGATGGCGATCATATACGTGGGAGCTGGGGTCTATAAGCACATCCTTAAAAGGTCCCTAGTCGTGGGAGTTTTCGAGACAGGGCATCGATACTCCAGAGTAGACTAGTGTATATAGTCGAGACCCCAATGAGGGGCGGTGGCCGGTCTCACAAGCCACTGGTATCAGTTGGTTCACCTAAGATGTATACAGGTGCTCATTGGGTTATGAGTACACCGGACAGGACTCACCGGGAACATTCTAGTTGGTCTTATACCAGACGTCAGATAGCAGTTCCCTGGTGACATGTGTACAGGTTAGTTCATCGACCTGAGATCGTCATATGTCTCGTGTGAGTTCCCACTGTACTTTGATTACTACCCTACCACGGCTTAAGGGAGTCATGCAAACAGGTTTTAGTTGGGTACAGTCCCGAGCCACATGGAGGCGGTGAGCGGATCTACAGGGGTTCGTCTCTCCCGGTATTGGGGGTGAGGTCGCCCTGTGTCTAGGAGAGCCATTACACGAAGTCCTTGGCCAAGGCAGGAGATTTACTGGTAGGTATTCCAATAGTATCTCAGGGTGTTCTGGGCTACACTCCGACACGACTTGTATAGCTTTTGGGGGTCTGACTTTTACCAACCCCAAGGCCCGCCATACGATGCTCATAGACGAACGGACCGGACTGTACGGATATTGTCACTGACTGGCTCAGTAGGGTGTCAGGATGAGTTTGCTCATCGACGTCCCTTTTGGTCAATACCTGGTAGCCCGTTACGTATGGCTAATACCTCTGACGTGCTAGTGGTTAAATCCATAGCCAAAGTATTGACGAGTCTTTAGAGTCCCCCACAGACCGTTTCTTAAGTTTTGGGCGAAACGCTGTAGAGGCCGTATGGAGATATGGCAGGGTTCGATCATATATGTGCGGTAATGCACGGATCATGATCGGACGGATAATACTAGCGGGCTTTGGTTTAAGCCGGATCCTAGTTTTGTACAGTGTAGATTCTGTCCCATTGCATTTGTATTCGGTCAGAATACAAATGCGGGTATGTATATACAGTCGCGGGGTTTTCCTGTAATTTATTACGGGATCAGTTTTTTGAAGTTGCCAGTTTGCTTTCCGTTTCGGCCATTTTTCCTTTGTTCTTTCTTTGGCTGAAAATTGGTGTGGAGGGGCTTATTTGCAAATGTGCAAATTAGCATTGTGGAGGGTGTTTTATGTAAGTTGTTGTTACATGATGGTTATTGCTTCCATTGACTTCTTTTGCTCATCATTGCTTTCTTTATATGATGGGAGTTGGCTGAGACTTTTGGTGTGATCATGACTCCTCATCATCACTTGCTTGCATTATTGCTTTCTCCCCACTCGTTGACTTTTCTCACTCACTCCCTTCACCAAGCTTGGGCCGGCCACAACAAGTGTGGGGGCTGTCCAAAAATATGTGTGAGGGATTTTGTTCCCTTGATGCTAGCAAAAATTCCCTAGTTCATCTAAAAAGCTTACTACTCTTCCTCCACATCGATATGGCAACTTCCTTAACCCCATTGAGACAAAAGAGTTCTACACTATCCTACAGCATTCTTGGACACGTCGACTCGCCAACTTCATGCCCGAGTTGCCTCGGTCCAGAGGTGGGAGCCCGTAAAAGAACCCGGCGATGTGGTGCCCTTCCGACGAGGAGATGAAGACCGGAGATTCCGCGGGGAGATCGGGACGACGACGAGAAGACCGAAGGGCACGGATCGCTCGGTATATCTCTCTACCCCTTCTCTAGTTTGCTAGGAGTAGGTTAATGGCCCGATCGGGGTTTAAAGTCCGCGGTAGCGCCGTTTTAAAAGTTTAAAGACAAGCATCGTTTCCTCATTTTGGCCTCAGGATGACGGCCGGGGCACTGACGTGCACTTACACCAGGATACTGCTTCAATGGGATTTGCACCCAGGATCAGATGTGTCACGTATTGTCAGAGGACCAGAGGCCGATGCCAGCAATGTGCTGCTTTATGAGGGGTCATGATGATTGACCGAGAGATGATCAGAGAAGTTCTAGAGCGGAATCATCCCCGTTAGCACACCTGACAGGACCGATGAGCCGATGGATTGCGAGATTGGTAAATCCACAGTGAAGATAAGGACCCAAAGACCGAGGATGCCAGACCGTGAGCAGGAGGCAAGCGGATGTTCTTGTTCTGCCAATTTCTAGGCGCACCGATTTATTTCTCGACATTGTAGGAGGCGTACCTCGATGTCCTTTGTTGCGATTTGCATTTGTGATCTGAGTATCATGCTTATATTGCTTGGATTTGAGTTTTGATGACGAGTTTCCTAATATTGATTTCGTGCACCATGGCTGCACCTACTGAGTATTTACATTTTGTGCATAGTTATTGCACTTGAGATATGTTTTATACACCATTGTATTGGTTTTTATTTTGTGCATATTTATCGCACTTGACATCAGTTTTGTGCCTTGGTTGCACATGTTTATGATTTCTTGGATTTCATACGGTTGATTTGATTTTGTGCGTATGGCACGCACTTGATTTGATGTTTGCACTCGGTATAGCTTATATGTGCTTGTAGTGCATTGATATGCGTTTTGTGTACGCAGTTGCACGCATTTACGATTTTATACACCTTGGTGTACTCGGTGTTGCTGTTTATGCATTTGAGTTATTGATCGGTATTTCGTGCACTGGATGCACTGTCTTTGTATTTTATGCATTAGATTGCATTCTGCATTTGTTGCACCGGACGGGTATTTATGCGTTGTCGCACTGGATTTATACCATGTACCTTGGTTGCACCCTATTTATATCCTTGAGCATTCGTTTTACCATATTTGTATTTTCGTGCACGTTGGCACTTGCCGTTCGTTTTCGTGCAAGTTACTGCACTATGTGCTTTTACGGACCCGACGCGTTTTGGTTGGATTTTGCGCATATTAGGCGCTCGATTTTGGATTTTATGTCCATCGGATGCACTTGAGTGAGATTTTACTCGTGCATGTGCGATGCTCTTGATTTGGATTTTCTTCCATGCATATTGGATGCGATTTCATTCGTGCGGGACATATGCACTTGGGTTGGATTTTCGCGCATGTTGGGCGCATGATATGAGATGTGATTCTGTGCACACCGGATGCATGGGATTGAGATTTTAATGCACTTTAGATGCACTTGGTATGGTTGTCGTGCACACCCGTTGCACTGGACAGATGCTTTGTGCACACCCGTTGCACGTAGTTTTGGGTTTTTGTGCGTATTATGGCACCTATATTTAGATTTGATTTCCATGCGCACCAGATGCATGTGATTTTTGGATACGCCTTTTAGGCTGATTTTTGCTTTGAGCACTTTGTTTTCATGTTGGGCACTATATTGTGTAGTATGTTGGATATAGTGCCCTCAGAGTCAATTATTGGATCACAGGCACGTGATTGCAATGATTGAGGGAGGACCTATCCCGGTAGGACAGTCTTACTCAGGATGATAGTATGCTATCTGGTTTATCTTTATCATCGTGTACTGCTTTAGGTGACCTGACAGGTCGCTATTACACGTTGATAGAGCCCCTAGGATTCTTGCTTGACTGCCAGCAGTATGAGGGCGATCATATACGTGGGAGCTGGTAGTCTATAAGCCATCCTTAAATGGTCCCTAGTCGTGGGAGTTTCGAGACAGGGCATCGATACTCCAGAGTAGACTAGTGTATACAGTCGAGACCCCGACGAGGGGTGGTGGCCGGTCTCACAAGCCACTGGTGTCAGTTGGTTCACCTAAGATGTATACAGGTGCTCATTGGGTTATGATTACACCGGACAGGACTCGCCGGGAATATGCTAGTTAGTCTTATACCTGACGTCAGATAGCAGTTCCCTGGTGACATGTTTACAAGTTAGTTCATCGACCTGAGGATCGTCATTTGTCTCGTGTGAGTTCCCACTGTACTTTGATTACTACCCTACCACGCTCAAAGGAGACGTGCAAACAAGTTTTAGTTGGGTACATTCCCGAGCCACATGGAGGCAGTGAGCGGATCTTCGGTGGTTCGTCTCTCCCGGCATTGGGGGTGAGGTCACGCTGTGTCTAGGAGAGCCAGAACATGAAAAGTCCTTGGCCAAGGCAGGAGATTTACTGGTAGGTATTCCAGTAGTATCTCAGGGTGTTCTGGGGTGATCTCTGACACGACTTGTACCGCTTTTGGGGGTCTGACTTTTACCAACCCCCTAGGCCGCCATGCGATGCTCATAGACGAACGGACCGGACTGTACGGATATTGTCACTGACAGGCTCAGTAGGGTGTCAGGATGAGTTCGCTCATCGACGTCCCTTTTGGTCAATAGCTGGTAGCCCATCACGTATGGCTAATACCTCTGACGTGCTAGTGGTTAAATCCACAGCCATAGTATTCACGAGTCTTTAGAGTCCTCCACATTCAGTTGCTCAAGTTTTCGGGCGAAACACTGTAGAGGCCGTATGGAGATATGGCAGGGCTCGATCAGATACGTGCGGTATTGCACAGATCCTGATCCGACGGTTTATACTAGCGGGCTTTGGTTTAAGCCGGATCCTAATATAGTATAGTGTAGATTTTGTCTCATTGCATTTGTATTCGGTCGGAATACAGATGCGGGTGTGTATACACAGTTGCGGGGTTTTCCTGTAATTTATTACGGGACCAGTTTTATGGAGTTGCCAGTTTGCTTTCCGTTTCGGCCATTTTCGTTTGTATCTTTCATTGGCCGAAGATTGGTGGAAGAGGGCTTATTTGCATTTGTGCAAATAAGCATTTGTCGAGGGTGTTATTTACATCATGGTTCTTACTTCCTTGACTTTCATGCTTCATGATTATGCTTCATGATTGCTTGACTTTTTGACTTGATGATGGGAGATGGTTGTGGACTGTGGGTTTGGTTTTGTGATCATTTTCTTTTCATGATATCATTTTGACCTCTCTCTTTTTGATTATTCCACTCACTCCCTCATTCACTCTCTCCTCTCTATTCTTTTTGGCCGGCCAAGTGAGGCTTGGGGCTGTCCCATATTATGGAGGTGGGGTTTTTGTTCTTATGGTTTGGAAAAATCCCACAATCTCCTCCTCCAAAAAGCTTGCATCATTCCTCCACTCAAAAAGGCAACATCCACTACCCCAAATGAGACATAGCACTACAGCATTCTACAGCAAATCTTGGGCACGTCGACTCGCCAGCTTCGTGCCCGAGTTGCCTCGGTATAGAGGTGGGAGCCCGTAAAAGAAGCCGGCGACGTGGTGCCCTTCCGGCGACGAGGTGGAGACCGGAGATTCCGTGGGAGATCGGGATGACGACGAGAAGACCGGAGGACTCGGATCACTCGGTATATCTCTCTTCCGTTCTTTAGTTAGCTAGGACTAGATTAATGGCACGATCTGGGTTTATTGTGCGCGGTGGTGTCGGTTTGAAAAGTTATTGTAAATCACCGCTTCCGCATTCCGGCGTCGGATTGACGGCCGAGGCGCCGCCGTGCACTTACAGTGGTATCAGAGCCTCGCCATTAACCTAGTCTAGCTTTGTCTAATGTGTTTACATTTCCGATCGAACAAAAAAATCCCAAAACCGCATTTTCATGCATATCAGTTTTCTGTCGAAATTTTTTTGGCTCGAAATTTTTTTCAGTATGTTGCAGAATGATGTGCAGGGAATTCTAAGCATTCTGTGAAATTTTGGTTGCATGATCCCACCATTCCACCGCGGAACCGCGGCCAAACCCATGCTTGGGCCGCGGTTCCGCCGCAGTATAGACTGTTCAGCGCACCAAACTTTTACAGAGAGCTCCTGTTTGGAAAATGGAGTTTTTGGAATATTATTTTTTGGGCCCAGATTTCTTTGAGTGCTACAGTAGTGCTTGGGGCCCACTTGGTAAAATTTGATCGATCAAAAATTTTAAACACATTAGTTCACTGTATTTACATTATATCTGCGACCGTGAATGTCACTTGATCGGTAAATCCAGTATAACTGCTATAGCCCGGTTAGGCGGATTTGCGAACGTGACATTCACGTTGATGTTCTGTGTATTGCTGTGATGTTGCGGATTGGTCGTGGAGGATAACCTGGATGCAATGCTAGTACAGTTTTTGTTGTATTATGTACATTTGATATTGCGGGGCGAGCGTCCGACATGTGGACTGCCATCACTGCCTGTTTGTATTATTATTTTAGGGCATGACCAGATTGCGGTCGATGTACCCGTTGTATGTATATTTTACTTTCTGTACTAGGATTGCCCCGCGGAGGGGTGCATGGATAGCCGGATTCTAGAGAGCAATGGGCCCGCATCTCATGGCATTAAGACGGAGGGGGCTTCACTCTAGAATTAGCGGGCTGTTCGCCGCACTCGTAGGGGGTACAGGTCGACCCAGGAGGGGTGCCCAAGTTACCGGATTCCGTGAAGTGCTGGGTGGTCCATTCACGGTGCTGAAAGGGGCTGCCTCGCTTCAGGTTTTGGCGGGTAACTTGCCGCACCCGTAGGGGTTTAGGATTTCTTTGCACAGGCTATCCACACGACCAGGGGAATGTCGGGTTTCAGCGGCTCTGTGAAACCCGGGGATCCCAGATATCTGTATTGTTCTGTGATGCTGTACATTTCTGTGATGTTGCATTTTATCACGCCTTGAGCGAAATATTATATATTGATATATATACTAGTAGATGTTGTATATGTTTTGCATCTGCGCTAGTCCAGTCCCCGCTCTGTCGTTAGTTAGCTAACCTAACGGGTAATGAAGGGACCCAGTGGCGAATGCGGATGGCATATACGTACGTCATTATTTTCGTTCTTTATTGGTGTGATCAATTGATGGGACTGCGTTGATTCGGATCAATTCAAGTTAAAAACAAACCTAATCTGATGTTGTTGGAACACTTTTCAAAAAGCTGTTATTGCAAGGGCGTTCTCTTTTGTTTTGCATCATGGTATTCAGTTGGAATATCCTGCTACTCAGTCGATGAGGCAAGGGCCGAGATCCCTTCACCGGGAGTGACCCCTTGGACAAAAGTTTGCGTCAGGGCAATAACTTCACTATAGCCGATTACTTTTGCTTTGCATCGTGGTATTCACTTGGAATATCCTGCTCCTCATTCTACGGGGAATGAGCCGAGATCCCTTCACCGGGAGTGACCTCTTTAGCAAAGGTTTTCGTTACTATATTTTTCTAAAAAGCTATCCGTTCCTTCAACGATATCAAGTTCATTATGTTAAAGGTTTTCGCCAGAAACCATTCGTAGCCCTCCGTCGTTTCACATGGATAGTCAATCAGTATTCAAGCTATGTTTGTTGGCCAAAGTCAAGGCATAGTGATTGGTAGCTATTGGGTATTCATGTGCAGCATAGATAGATGTGTTGGTTTGGGGCAGTCGTATAGCCTTGTTGGTCAAAGTCAAGGGCTTGTGCGGGTGGGCTCAAATTAACCTGGAGAATGACGGGTAGAACTGGACATGTGACTTATGATTTGTTGGCCAAAGTCAAGGTCATAAGAGCAATGGGCAAAAATCACATCGGGAGTTTCTAAAGAAACTGAAACTTGCCAGATATGCGCATACCTTCTAGAGTATGATAGCGTGAGCGGATTCCGTCACGTTATCATGCGGTGATAGTTGGATCCCGATTCCCACTGATGGGTTGGTTTACTCTTCGGGACATCCTGACTAATTCTTCTTTTAGATTTGGAGGAGAATTTGACAGTACAGTGGGAGGTTTCTAGATTAGATAAATTAGTAACCATTCTGATCTAGGTTAGAGTGCACGCTGAGTGTTTCTTTTCTCTCTTTCTTTGGCAGCGACCTTTGACCCGACCCTAGACTATGACTCAGAGACCAATATTAACCGAACCTTCTTAACACTGGCTTTTGGATTGTCAGAGTTGCACACCTCATTACCACTCCTACTTTAACCCTTTTCTCCAGGACACCCCGTATTACTACGAACGTCCACTTCCATTGGACAAAACCATTGTATGGTAATATACGAACTCGAAGGAATTTATTCGAGGATGGTTTCCGGTTCTGGAGAAAATGGATAGGATTATTCAGTTGTCTTTTCCTTTTACGTTCTCTCAAGTTGTGAGTACTCCTTGGTTTAGGAGATAGTACACCTATTACGCAAATTGGATAGTCTTCTTCCAAACCATAGGCAGGTGCCGACCGGTAGGGAATGAAGAAAACCAATTAGCCTAGCGATGGTGTACAGAAGGTATTATGTAAAGACAAAGAAAGGGATTAGTAGGAGGGCAAAGTAAATTGCGACTGATATTCACGACCAAACCAAATATTTCATTACCACTCCCACTTCACCTTTGTATTTCTCCAGGACACTCCGTATCACTACGAAGATCCACAGTTTATTGGATATTCCATCGTATGGTTATATGCGAACTCGAAAGGAACTTGTTCCAGTTCGGGGATGGATTTTGGTTCAGGAGAAATAGGAATAAGATTTATTCGGTTGTATTTTATCTTCACCTTCTCTCGCATTGCGAGTGCTCCTAGGATTGGGACAGTACTCCCATTATGCTTATTGGATAGTCTTCTTCCAAACCATAGGCTGGTGCCAAACGGTAGGGAAGGAAGAAAACCAATTGGCCTAAAGGGGTGTGCAGAAGGTAATTACTAAAGACATATGAAGGGATGTGGAGAGATGGTATAGAAATATACGGTTACAGATGTGAATCTGGATAATGGAAGAGGTATTACTAAGAACACCCAGATACCCCATCGAAACATTTCAATGTTTCAGTTTCACTGTGTACTGTTAAAAGAAAACTGATTTCCCAATTAGACACTTTCTCCAGGGTATGTATTTACCAGGTATGATTCTCACATCTGTATGGTTTTACAGATGATGAGTGGGAGTAACTTATTGGGAATTGGGTGATCATCCTCATTATATCGGGATTCGTTGTAATCGGTGATATTTGAGGAAGTCACCTGGGTTGTTTGCCGGTCGGCAAATATTTGGTTTTGAATATCCGTTGCTATGCACCAATTTCAAATTGATATATATGTACGTCTATTTTTATAGAGTGAGATATACCTTTTTGAAATGATGTCGATGACATTTACCTATATCAGTTGATGGTTAGGTAAGGAGCATTAAACAGCGGTGTAATTCTTCATAAACATAGGTACAGTTTTCAACCTACGACACACAGAGATTGAGTTATCAGACTCAAGGGACTTATACAGAGTATTGTATGTTGTCAAGGGTCCATCAGGACAGAGGGATTGGTCATCGTACTATATTCGGTTTACTTATGACTTCTCTAGTTTTTAGACAGGTGTTTCGTGGAAACACAGGGTCCGAATTTTGAGAAGTTATAGGTATTTGAGTAGAGTAGAGAACCAGATGTAGCAAGTATCGGGATTCTTCAAAGTGATCGAAGATGTAGATACTTGTGTATGGTATTCAGTTGATAGAAATGATAAAGAGAACTTGCTTCTTTTACAGGTTACTCATAATTGGAAGCATTCCTAAGTTGAGTAACGCTGATCGGCCTCTCTTCCATTTAGTTGACATGCACTGGAAACAGCTGCATGATTTGAATCTGGTTCAATTAAATCAGTGCCTCTGGTTCTATATTGGATATAGTACAGTTCATATCTTAACATTGTTAAGGTACGGGGAGTTGTCCGGCTTATGATTAAAACCAGACTCTGGATAACTCAAGGTACGTTTCTGTAATGGCTGTTTGTGGGTTGACCCAGGCTATGAGGAGGGTTGACTTTCTACCATCTGGAAGATCAATAGTGATATTGTTCTTGACTCGCCACTGTTTTAATAAAAATGGATTTTTTCAGAAAATAGTACTGGGAGTATGGTAGAACTGGAAGTGATTCCAGAATCGCAAACAATTACTGAAGATTTGATAAGAACCTAAAGATTCAATCTGGTTTGACATTCCATTGGCCACTCCGCAGATAAGATGGGTAATTTCAGGCACCCGAGTGGTACTCTGGTAGCCTCAAGGACGGTGACAGGGAAGTTCTTGTTTACTCAGACTTGCCATTGTTGTTGTTCCAGACCGTGAGACCCGGCAGGAGGATGAGTATAGCGTCGTTCTAAACTAGCTTTAGAAGTGTACGTCTATATGACTCTGCCAGAGGGTTGTCGTGGTCAGTGGGAGCAGCGGAAGCAATGGTGGACAAATGGCTTATGTCTATTTATAGACTAAAGCAGATGTTGCGGAGATAGATCATCTATTTCTGATGTGACAGTCATAGGTTTGACTTCATCAGAATAGGGGATGGATCTGTTAAGAAGGTAGTAGGGTGTGATGTCCTGGTATTTGGATGACATACACAGAGTAGGAAGCGATATTCCTATACTACGATCGGTTATACTTTGGTCGTCACACAGTGGTTTCTCCACATAGGACTTGGACATTATATCAGACATACTGGTTACTAGATCTATGGTTTTAGATCTAGATTTGGGTAGTTTCCTAATCAAGGTACTTAGACAGCATTCTAAGAGTTTTTAGAATGGATGACTCCTGGCACGGTGGTGTACCTGCAGGTGATGGAGTCACCCTCTCTAAAGGTGTCTTACAGACTAAAGGGGAGAGGGATGTGCATGATTGGCAGATCACTTGCTTAGGCAATTGAGTCAATCATGAGATTTCAAGTACCACACCAGATGTTGTTTTTGCACTAAATGCAATAAGTTGACATTGATCCAATCCTGGAGAAACAGTCGGAAGCAGTTTTAGAACATAAGTGGATGTTCTAGGGATATGATAACGACAGCCTCATTCAGAAGACAGTTATCATTCCAGGCTTCCAAGGTGACCTGGACGACAAGGAGGTTGTCAGAGTTATAGTTTTCCTTCTGACAAGGGGCAGTATTTTGGACTGTTGGTCCAAGGCAATACTGAGGGAGGCATGGCGCAAGATACTGATTAAGTTCAGTTGACGATACAGTCTAAGAAGTTTGGATTTGGAGTTCATTTATGAGCTAGGTCCCATCAGACATCCAGACACATTCTAAGACAGGTATTGCTCATTTCGGGAGATGGCATTCTCCGCGAACTTGAGATATAGAGAGACATAGAAAGAAACATCACAGCGGATCCACTCATTGAGGCTATTCCTCGAACGCAATAGTTTCGCAAACGAGCTTTGTGAGACAGACTAGTAGGGGAGTTGGGTGTTCGGTATCACACAGGCTGTGAGTATGCGACATCGCAATAATTAGCCTTGAGTGCAAGTGGGAGATTGTTGGAGATAGTGCCCTTAGAGTCAATTATTGGATCACAGGCATGTGATTGCAATGATTGAGGGAGGACTTATCCCGGTAAGACAGTCTTACTCAGGATGATAATATGCTATCTGGTTTATCTTTATCATCGTGTACTGCTTTAGGTGACCTGACAGGTCGCTATTACACGTTGATAGAGCCCCTAGGATTCTTGCTTGACTGCCAGCAGTATGACGACGATCATATACGTGGGAGCTGGTAGTCTATAAGCATATCCTTAAAAGGTCCGTAGTCGTGGGAGTTTCGAGACAGGGCATCGGTACTCCAGAGTAGAATAGTGTATACAGTCGAGACCCCGACGAGGGGTGGTGGCTGGTCTCACAAGCCACTGGTGTCAGTTGGTTCACCTAAGATGTATACAGGTGCTCATTGGGTTATGAGTACACCGGACAGGACTCGCCGGGAACATGCTAGTTGGTCTTATACCTGACGTCAGATAGAAGTTCCCTGGTGACATGTGTACAGGTTAGTTCATCGACCTGAGGATCGTCATTTGTCTCGTGTGAGTTCCCACTGTACTTTTATTACTACCCTACCACGCTCAAAGGAGACGTGCAAACAGGTTTTAGTTGGGTACAGTCCCGAGCCACATGGAGGCAGTGAGCGGATCTTCGGGGGTTCGTCTCTCCCGGTATAGGGAGTGAGGTCGCGCTGTGTCTAGGAAAGCCAGAACATGAAAAGTCCTTGTCCAAGGCAGGATATTTACTGGTATGTATTCCAATAGTATCTCAGGGTGTTCTGGGCTGATCTCTGACACGACTTGTACCGCTTTTGGGGGTCTGACTTTTACCAACCCGTAGGCCCGCCTTGCGTTGCTCATAGACGAACGGACCGGACTGTACGGATATTGTCACTGACAGGCTCAGTAGGGTGTCAGGATAAGTTCGCTCATCGACGTCCCTTTTGGTCAATAGCTGGTAGCCCGTCACGTATGGCTAATACCTCTGACGTGCTAGTGGTTAAATCCACCCCCATAGTATTGAGAGTCTTTAGAGTTCCCCACATTCAGTTGCTCAATTTTTCGGGCGAAACACTGTAGAGGCCGTATGGAGATATGGCAGGGTTCGATCAGATACGTGCGGTATTGCACAGATCCTGATCGGACGGTTTATACTAGCGGGCTTTGGTTTAAGCCGGATCCTTGTGTTGTATAGTGTAGATTTTGTCTCATTGCTTTTGTATTCGGTCGGAATACAGATGCGGGTGTGTATAAACAGTTCCGAGGTTTTCCTGTAATTTATTACGGGACCAGTTTTATGGAGTTGCCGGTTTGCTTTCCGTTTCGGCCATTTTCGTTTGTATCTTTCATTGGCCGAAGATTGGTGGAGGAGGGCTTATTTGCATTTGTGAAAATAAGCATTTGTCGAGGGTGTTATTTGCATCATGGTTCTTACTTCCTTGACTTTCTTGCTTCATGATTGCTTGACTTTTTGACTTGATGATGGGAGATGGTTATGGAGTGTGGGTTTGGTTTTGCGATCATTTTCTTTTCATGATATCATTTTGACCTCTCTCTTTTTTATTATTCCACTAACTCCCTCATTCACTCTCTCCTCTCTATTCTTTTTGGCCGGCCAAGTGAGTCTTGGGACTGTCCCATATTATGGAGGTGGGGTTTTTGTTCTTATGGTTTGGAAAAATCCCACAATCTCCTCCTCCAAAAAGCTTGCATCATTCCTCCACTCAAAAAGGCAACATCCACTACCCCAAATGAGACATAGCACTACAGCATTCTACAGCAAATCTTGGGCACGTCGACTCGCCTGCTTCGTGCCCGAGTTGCCTCGGTATAGAGGTGGGAGCCCGTAAAAGAAGCCGGCGACGTGGTGCCCTTCCGGCGACGAGGTGGAGACCGGAGATTCCGCGGGAAATCGGGACGACGACGAGAAGACCGGAGGACTTGGATCACTCGGTATATCTCTCTTCCGTTCTTTAGTTAGCTGGGACTAGATTAATGGCACGATCCGGGTTTATAGTGCGCGGTGGTGCCAGTTTGAAAAGTTATTGTAAATCACCGCTTCCGCATTCCGGCGTCGTATTGACGGCCGGGGCGCCGCCGTGCACTTACATAGTAGCCAAACATGACTGATCCGAGGAAAGTACCTGAGTACCTTGCATGCATTAAAAGTTTACCAATAGGTTTTTGAAACAGAGGAGCTATAGTCTCGCTATTTTCTATGTGTACGTGAGCGACACGAACGTTTATAAAGGAAAACCGTTTGGGATATTTTGAAAATGACGGAACGTGTATTTAGCAAAACATATATGGACATATATTATTATTCTAAACTGAGTGTCTGTCACTTATGCCGTGAGTTACGCATCGCACGGCAATTTAGAAAAGATCTTTGCATGTGTTTTATTTAGATTTTGGAGTTTTCAAAGATGCGTACTATACACGTATTGTAGTATTTGACCAGTGTATATTGGATTTCAGTAGTGGATTTCGAGATCTGCATCTCCATTGTAAATTCGAGGATATGCATGTAAATCAGATGATTTTCGTAACGCTTGACGGAGTTCGATTTTGAGTTTTGTACTCATTTTTATGCGGGCTTGGCGCGCTGTGTTATTTCTGCGATTTCCATGATTTCGGAGCCCCGTTGTTTTGAGCCGATTATTGAAATGTTTTAGATTTTGGGGGTTTAAATTTAAATTCGGGGACCGAATTTATTTAAGGGGGGAAGATTGTAACATTTCAGAAAATATAAAATATTATTTTTGGGAATTTAATATTAAAATAATATTTTTCCCGAAAACTGCCGATTTGCGAAATTGGGGTTTTCGAAAAAGGGTATAAATATATACCAATAATTATGAAATAAATAGAAAATAAAATGATTTATTCATTTAATAATATAATTAAAGTATTTGGTATTTTTAAAATTTATTTTGTGCAGTTTTGATAAAAACCCGATTAGTGCACTGCTAATCGCGATTAAGCCAAATCCGCGTTTTTACAGTTTCCATGGTTAGTGCACCATGACATGTTTTATTTTGTTACATGTTTCATTTCATTTGGGCTTTATATTAGGGTTTATTGGTGAAAAGAAAGGAAAAGAAAAGAGAAATGATTAAAGGAAAAGTCAAGGAGACATAATGAGTGGTTAGGTGAGTTTTGGAGAGAGAAATAGAGTGTGAATTAGTGAGAGAGAGGGGGGGCTGCTGCCCATTATCAAATCCCCGACCATTTTCCTCCTTCTTCCTCATCTCCTCAACTCCACAACCCTCCACTAAAACCCTAGATCTATCTCCAACCATGCCCCAAAACTCTACACTCCCTTCACAAAACTTTATCCCCATCTCCTCCTCTTCACGATGGACCGAGCAAAATGGGATTTTGACGATGTTGGGAAGTTAGTGCGGCCTAGAGTGGACTAGTTGATGTATAATTTCTTCACTTTAGATTAGTTTTATGCGATATCATGTTTAGATGTCGTTTTGTGAAGATTAGTGGACATTGGGAAACCCTAGTGAATGTTTGAGTGTTGGTTTGAATTGGGTGATGCCTAGTAGCTGTTAACTAAACTTAGGTTCTGTTTAGTGACCTAGACCAGACCGTAGAAACCCCAAAACATGGATTTAGAAACCCAACATCGGATAAATGTGTGATATGTGGAGGTATTTTGGAATCTGGAGCAACCCGGGGACACTAGAATTGATTTTGGGATTACTGGGAGTCGTGCAGGCACCAAGGAAGCTACCATAAAGACCCGAGCCCCTAATTCAAAGCCCAGGCCACAAATTTAATCATTATGGCCGCAATTTGCGGCCAGAGTAGGATGGATTTGGTTCAGATTTGGTCCATGGCTCTTTTTGCACTAATTTAGACCCCTCCTATATGCAGTTTTGGCTAATTGTCACCTGGGGAAAATCTGGAAGCTTTTTGGTGTGTTTTAGGCTATGTTTTACGTATTTTAAAATGCACTTCCTTGATATTTGGATTTGTATTTCGTTGTCGGGTGTTTGTACATCGACAACAAGGCTTGTTTGATTGATTTGCACGTTTAGGCCATAAGTTCTAACCTATGAGCACACTGTGCGCTGTATCGGTTTTCTGCATCGATTTTAATACGTATTGCGATCGGTTATTATTGTAGGTACCCTCGCATGGATTCCGAAGCGAAGAAGCGTGGCGTCATCGATTTCGGCGAGTGAAGACCAGGTGAGTAGATCTATATCTACCGGGGAAGTCGGGTGGATGGCGTATAGCACCCCCGCAAACTTCTGATGGAAAACCGAATTATAGAGTATAGTTAGGAAACCTAGATTAGGAAACTAGGGTTAGAACATAGATAGCTATGTAGTCATATTAGAAACTAGAGGATAGTTAAGTGTGATATGCTACTAATACCCTAGGATGACGTTTAGCGATATTACCTTAGGGTTCTGTAGGACTAGATAGTCGATGTAGATGCGTCATCCGAACCATAACTTTTTCTAAACCAAAGAATTTATGTATCTTTTAAATGTATAACTTGAGGGACGTTATGGATTTTCAAATGATATCTTTTCCTTAAAAACACCGTAACCCCTATTTTCAAAACTACGATTCACTTTCTTAAAAATCTGATTGTATGGTTCGAGTGTGTTTGTTAGATTAGATACTTCTACTTAGTAGAGATAGCATGTTTATGTAAACTTGACATGATATGAGACATAAATGCGATGAAAGAATACAAGGCGAATTTGATGATATGATGATATGATGATATGATATGATGGTTTACGGACGCGAGTCGATCGAAATGATTTATACCCTGCCGGTCCCCTGATATGAGATTATTGCTGATGTGACCTGGGACATAGGTATATAGGGTTATATATATATCGAATGTTGTAAATCATTGATGATAGGCTGTATGTGATATTAGGCCGTACCCTCATTTGTCATATAGGATGATAGGATCCCTTTTAGTATAATGCCGCCGCACGATGATATTCCGTGCATGATGAGTTTGACTTGATGATTGATCCTTACCCTTGACTAGAGGTTGCCGTACGATAGATTATACCATACGCGATGTTATTGGGCTAGATGCCGATTGATAGATTCACCGACTCGGACATATGATAGTTATGTATACCTTATAGCTGTTAGATGATGATTTACTTGCTGCATTCATGATATTATTATTGCATCGCATATACCTGTGATAGTACACCTGCACCATTATCGATGATGCATATGTTACACGTACACATATTTGCCGGCCCACACACTTCATCATCGATAATTTCCATGTCGCTACACAGTAGGGTTGCTGCATCATGACATATACATTGATACTTTCATACTGGCGCATATATATATTGTACCTACATAGATAACCGGTTTTATTGGAAAAATTGGGAACCGCATGCTATACTTTAAAAAACTGGAATCATTTTAAAAGAGCGGTTTTCCTCTTAATATGTCATATCACTATTCCATATTGCAAGATACACGGATATGCTCGCATTTCTTTTTACATGTCGCATACATCATGCTCTATTATTTTACGCATTGAGATATGCTATTTTCATGAGATTTCTGGATTTGAGAACCGTGGATATTTCAAAAGAGATTATGTGTTGTTTTAAAAACCCGGTTTCTCTTGATATGATATTTCATTGCGTCCACCATGAGTTTTCTCGGTTCTGAGACGTGTGACATGTGCAATCTGATTCGAGGAGTGGACGAGGCCGATTGCGGGTACATGGTGGCCCCGGTATGGTACCCCGGGACAAGAACGGATCTGCTGTGTAGCTAGACGGTGAGCCTGGCAGAGGGACCACTACCTACCGGTGATTGGTTGGACCTGGCGGTTATCCGGAGGATACCGAACAGAGTCGATAGATGGATACGGGACGATCCGTACTGCCGGGGCCGAGGGCCGATTCCGCAGACGGAGCCCGTCGGCCGATCCGGACTGACGGAGCCAGAGATATGAGGATTTACGTGCCGATGATGGGCACGGTTTTCATGATGTTTTTGAGTGTCGATTCTAGGCACTCAGGTTCCATGGTTTTGATGTGTCGGGAGGGACACCGTTGATATATATCCTCATACTTTCAAGCACACCCCTTTATGATATTTACGTGCATGCTGACATTGATTATATGGGTGGACGGGATCCCCATGCATACATACCTTGATTATGGTTGGACGAGATCCATATATATATGCATTGATTATTACTGTTGGATGTTATCCGCATGCATATAGGTATTGACTACCTTGTTGGCACATATACAACCCGGTCACCCTAGATATCATAGTATTACCTTTTGATATAGTTGACCTAGGAGTCGTTGTTTATTCGATTTCTACTTATAGATATATTTCTATTCACGAGTTGGCAACTCACCCCCGTTGTGCCACAGTTCTTGTAGGTTGACCGCTTGGATCAGTAGCGGCTTCGCTGGCACACAGTTGCATTCGGGTGTTTTTCATTGGTAGGTGGGATATTTGTATCATTCCCACTCTTGTATCTATATTTTATATTGTTTCTAGTTAAATCCATCAATCAATCAAAAGTTGTAAATTGTATAAGTAATGAGACTTAGTGAGGCTTGTAGTTGCGAGATTTGAGCGATGGGTTTTATATTCACTTTTGGGGTTATATCTTGCTCATTTATTTATCTTTTTGCGGTGAACTTCACCGTTGGGTGCCGTATACTTATTTTTACTATATTGCGTGATTGTGATCCGCCGTTTGGTGAAGAGCTAGCTCCCGCTTGGGGATGCCATTATTCTTATTATGTATTTATGGTTTTGGATCAAAATATACAAAGGAGGTGCTGCCAAAATTTTTAAAAGACGAAACACGTTTTCAAACTAGTAAATTTCACATGCATCATTCATGTTCCTTTTCTATGCGTTAAGAAAACTTGATTTCATATACCTTTATTTCAAAACCTCACCTCCTTTATTTTCTTAAAAAGGTTCAGATTTCTGGGTTTCAGCTTACTTGAATTCCGTTACGCCTTTGGACGTTGCGTGATTCAAGTGCTGGTCACGAGCTAATATTTCGGGTCGTGACAAAAAGAAAAGAAACCTAAAAGATGTTGTAGAATCAAATTTTCAAAAAAAAAGGTTAGCTGCAGTTTTTTACTTTGCATAGTGGTATATGCGATATACCCTGCAACTTATTGGATGAGGAAAGAGCCGAGATCCCTTCACCGAGAGTGACCTCTTTAGCAAAACTGGCAGATGCTACAAACTCACTTTTTAGGTTTTGATTGCTTATATAGTTCTTGCTTTGCACCGCGGTATTTGTGAAATATCCTGCACCTTATTCGATAAGGAAAGAGCTGAGATCTCTTCACCGGGAGTGAACTCTTTAGCTAAACTAGAAAAGCCTAAAAAACACTCCTTTTCAAAATCACTTGCTTCTACAACGATATCAAGTTCATTACGCTCATGGTTTTCTGAAAAAACTCCGTAGACCACCGACATTTCAGATAAGTAATACTTAGTATTCGTGCTGCGTTTGTTGGCTTTCGTCAAGGCGTTGTGTGTGGTAGCTAACTATTTCTTATATGTCGCATATGATGCGATTGGGTTAGGGTAGTCGTACGGCTTTGTTGGCTTTCGTCAAGGGTCGTACGGGTGGGTTTAATTCAATCAAGAAATGTACGGGTTGAACTTGACTAGCGCACTATGGTTTGTTGGCATTCGTCAAGGTCATAGCACGTTAGGGGAAAAAGAATTATCAAGAATTTCAAGTGTTGAAATTTGCAATGAGATTGCATACCTCCTATGAGATAGTTGGATCTCGATACCCACTACGAGTAAGAGTAACTCCTGGGAGAGTCTTACACAGGACAATTAGCCGATCAAGTAGGTGACTAGAAAGGTGTTTTACGGGGTTATGCCTCTGGGAAAATGAGGTTTATTCTAATTAGGTCCATGCGAAAGCACGGGGAACCTCCCTCAAAGTACCAAGACTGGCCTGGCCGAAAGATTGGCGAACTTGTAAAGTGTAATTAATCCCGGCTAGTCTTACCTTTTAGGGTTTTAAGGAAGATTTGATAAAAAGCAGTGGGAGCCATACTGATTAGATAAGATAACAACCAATCTAATCTTGCAAGAGCATACGCTAAAGTGTTTTCTTCTCTCTCTCTTCAGGTAGCAACCCTGTCAGGCCTTAATCAAGATAATAAAATGGATGTTTTGACCGAACCTGCTTATTATACTGAGCAGGGGAATGTTGGTCCCGCTCCAACTTATAATAGTTATAAGATAGAGCAGGAATTAGGAGAATATACAGATTCTCATGCCACCCAAATGAAGAATAAGCATAATGATGCATCTTCTTCAGGTGTGTTAGTTATCGAGAACTGTTTCTCACTTCACTATACGTCCAGGGTATTAGATACCGGATCAGGATCCCACATATGTAATATGTTACATGGGCTACGAAAAGGTAGGGAACTGGGAGAGGGTGATCATTCCGTAAGAGTAGGGAATGGTGCAAATGTTGCAGCCAAGTCTGTTGGCGAATATCACCTTGTGTTACCAAAAGGTAATACATTGATTCTGAACGAATGCTATTACATTCCGACCCTGATATGCAATCTTATATCTGTTTCTTTATTGAGTAAGGAGGGATATAATTTTTTTAGTACAGGATAATGTTATGAACATCTTCCTGAATCAAAAGTTGATTGGATCAGGCTCGTTAAATAATGGCATATACGTTCGAAATCAATCAATAGTCCTGAATGTACAAAACACATACAAGAGGAAAAGTTCAGAAATGAACGAATCCTTCTTGTGGCTTTGTAGACTAGGTCATATCAATGCGACACGGCTAGCTAAGTTACATAAGGATGGATAATTGAATCCGTTCGAATTTTCATCTTATAATACTTGCCAGTCATGTCTCAAAGGTAAGATGACCAAAACTTCGTTTAGTGGACACGGAGAAAGAGTTACGGAACTCTTGGGAATGATACATAGTGATGTATGTTGTCCCATGTCTACACATGCCAGGAACGGTTCTTCCTACTTCATTACATTCACCGACGATCTCTCAAGATACGGACATGTGTTCCTGTAGAAACACAAGTCTGAAGCTTTTGAGAAATTCATAGAATATAAGTACGAAGTAGAGAACCAAACGGGCAAACGTAATAAGATCCTTCGATCTGATCGAGGAGGACAATACTTAAGCAATGATTTTCTGGACTATCTAAAAGAGAATGGGATTCTCTCTCAGCTTACTCCTCTCTATACACCACAGCACAATGGTGTATCGGAGCGGAAGAATCGCACCCTATTAGATATGGTGCTCTCTATGATGAGCAATGCTTAGTTGCCTATTTCCTTCTGGGGGTATGCGTTTGAGACAGCCATACACCTATTGAATATGGTTCCTACCTAATTAGTGCCTACCACTCCATATGAGATATGGAAGGGGAAGAGACCATCTCTTAAGTATGTTAAGATATGGGGTTGTCCGGCCTATGTCAAAAGGCACAATCCGGACAAACTCGAGGCAAGGTCTGTCCAGTGCAAGTTTATAGGATATCCCAAGAACTCATAAGGGTATATCTTCTACCACACTGAGCAACAAAAGGTGTTTGTTTCTCGACATGCCACCTTTTTAGAAAAGAAATTTCTTAAAAAGGAAATTAGTGGCGAGGAGGTAGAACTGGAAGAAGTTCCAGCTACACAAACAACGACAGAAGATTTAGTGGAACCAGGGGATTCAGTAGTTCCCGACGAACCCCAGCCTCTCTGTCGATCTAGTAGGGTTCCTCATCCACCTCAGAGATACTACGGTTTTCTCATTGATGGTGGAAGCGAGGATTGCATCATGGAAGATGATGACCCGACTAGCTTCGAGCAGGCCATCACGAGTGGTGATTTTGTGAAGTGGCTGGATGCAATGCGATCTGAGATGGAATCCATGTACACCAACAAAGTATAGACTTTGGAAGTTGCTCCTGAAAGGATAAAGCCCATTGGGAGCAAATGAATCTTTAAGAAGAAACTTGGTGTAGATAGAAAAGTTGAGACTTTTAAAGCTAGATTTGTCGCAAAGGGTTTTCGTCAATGACCAGGTGTGGATTATGACGAAACCTTTTCTCCAGTAGCTATGCTTAAATCCATCCGGATCCTGCTTGCCATTGCTATTGGAGATAGTGCCCTCAGAGTCAATTATTGGATCACAGGCACGTGATTGCAATGATTGAGGGAGGACCTGTCCAAGTAGGACAGTCTTACTCAAGATGATAGTATGCTATCTGGTTTGTCTTTATCATCGTGTACTGCTTTAGGTGACCTTACGAGTCGCTATTGCACGTTGATAGAGCCCCTAGGATTCTTTCTTGACTACCAGCAGTATGAGGGCGATCATATACGTAGGAGCTGGGGTCTATAAGCACATCCTTAAAAGGTCCCTAGTCGTAGGAGTTTCGAGACAGGGCATCGATACTTCAGAGTAGACTAGTGTATACAGTCGAGATCCCAACGAGGGGCGGTGGCCGGTCTCACAAGCCACTGATGTCAGTTGGTTCACTTAAGATGTATACAGGTGCTCATTGGGTTATGAGTACACCGGACAGGACTCGCCGGGAACCTGCTAGTTGGTATTTTACCAGACGTCGGATAGCAATTCCCTGGTGACATGTGTACAGGTTAGTTCATCGACCTGAAATCGTCATTTGTCTCGTGTGAGTTCTCACTGTGCTTTGATTACTATCCTACCACGCTCAAAGGAGACGTGCAAACAGGTTTTAGTTGGGTACAGTCCCGAGCCACATGGAGGCAGTGAGCGGATCTGCAGGGGTTCGTCTCTTCCGGTATTGGGGGTGAGCTCGCGCTGTGTCTAGGAGAGCCAGTACATGAAAATTCCTTGGCCAAGGCAGGAGATTTACTGGTAGGTATTCCAGTAGTATCTCAGGGTGTTCTGGGCTACACTCCGACACGACTTGTACCGCTTTTGGGGGTCTGACTTTTACCAACACCCTAGGCCCGCCATGCGATGCTCATAGACGAACGGACCGGACTGTACGGATATTGTCACTGACAGGCTCAGTAGGGTATCAGGATGAGTTCGCTCATCGACGTCCCTTTTGGTCAATACCTGGTAGCCCGTTATGTATTGGCTAATACCTCTGACGTGCTAGTGGTTAAATCCACAACCAAAGTATTGACGAGTCTTTAGAGTCCCCCACAGACCAGTTTCTCAAGTTTCTGGCGAAACGCTGTAGAGGCCGTATGGAGATATGGCAGGGTTCGATCAGATACATGCGGTATTGCACGGATCGTGATCGGACGGATTTTACTAACCGGCTTTGGTTTAAGCCGGATCCTAGTATTAGACAGTGTAGTTTTGTCTCTTTGCATTTATGTTCAGTGGTAATACTAATGCGGGCATGTATATGCAGTAGCGGGGTTTTCCTGTAATTTATTACGGGATCAGTTTTCTGAGGTTGCCAGTTTGCATTCCGTTCCGGCCGATTTTTCTTTGTTCCTTCCCGGCCAGACTTTCCGATGGAGGGGGGTTATTTGCAAGTTTACAAATAACATTTGTGGAGGGGGTTTCTTGCATTTGTGGCTTCAACATGATGAGATTCCTTTTCCATCACTTGTTTGCATTAAATGTGATGGTGCTTTGATTATATGAGATTAGAAATTGACATGATATTTGTTATCATCACTTTTTGGTTGTGGTCGCCATTTTAATATCATACACTCACCTCCCTTGTGGATCTCTCCTCATTTTTATTCCTTTGATAGGGCCGGCCACAGTAGGAGAAAATGGAGAGATTCATTTTTGATGTATGGCTATTTTCCTCATCTCATTCCTTGTAAAAATGAGAGCACCATTCTTTTTCCTCCAAAGTCTTTTTCTCCTCCTACACATAAATGGCAACTTCACAAAACCCCAAAGAGACAAGTTTCTACACTACACCTACAGTACCCTTGGACGCGTTGGCTAGCCAACTTCACGCCCGAGTTGCCTCGGTCAAGAGGTGGGAGCCCGTAAAAGAAATCGGCTACGTGGTGCCTTTCCGACGAGGAGGCGACGAACGGAGTTTCCGCGGGAGATCGGAGTGGAGACGAAGACCGAAGGACACGGATCGCTTGGTATATCTCTCTACCCATCTTTTAGTTTGCTAGTAGCTAGGTTAATGGTCCGATCCGGGTTAAAAGTGCGCGGTGGTGCCGGTTTTCAGTTTTTTTGTAAAAGTTTTCGTTTCCGCGTTTCCGGCATCGGATTGACGGCCGGGGCACTGCCGTGCACTTACATTGGTATCAGAGCCACGCCATTAACTTAATCTAGCTTGCTCTAGTATGTTTAAAGCATCGATTGAACAAAATCCCAAAAACCGTATTTTCAATGCATAGGTTTCTGTCGAAATTTTTTTAAGCTCCAAAATTTTTTCAGGGTGTTGCAGAAACACGTGCAGGGAATTCTAAGCATTCTGTAAAAATTTGATCGCCTGAACTCACTATACCACCATGGAACCGTAGCCAAACCCATGCTTGGGCCGCGGTTCTGCCGCTCTTTTTACTGTTCATTGTACCAAAGTTTCACACTAGGCTTCTGAGTTGAAAATGGGGGTTTTGGGATATTCCTTTTGGGCCCAGATTTTCTGTGAGTGCTACAGTAGTGCTTGGGGCCCACTTCGATAAATTTGTTCGATCAGATAGTTTAAACATGTTAGTCCACAGTATTTACATTATATCTGCGACCGTGAATGTCATTTGATCGGTAAATCCTGTCTAGCTGCTATAGCACTTTTAGACGGATTTGCGAACGTGACATTCACGTTGATGTTCTGTGTTGTGCTGTGATGTTGCGGATTGGTCGTGGGGGATAGCCTGGATGCAATATTAGTACAGTTTTGTTTTTTTTATGTATATTTGATATTGCGGGGCGAGCGTCCGACATGTGGACTGCGGTCACTGCCTGTTTTTATTATTATTTTGGAGCACGACCGGGTCGAGGTCGATGTACCCGTTGTATGAATATTTTACTTCTGTACTAGGATTACCCCACGGAGGGGTGCGCGGATAGCCGGGTTCTAGAGGGCAACGAGCCCGCATCTCATGGCATTGAGACGGAGGAGGCTTCACTCTAGAATTGGCGGGCTATTCGCCGCACTCGTAGGGGGTACAGGTTGACCAAGGAGGGGTGCCCAAGTTACCGGATTCCGTGAAGTGCTGGGTGGTCCATTCACGTTGCTGAAGGGGACTGCCTCGCTTCAGGTTTTGGCGGGTAACTTGCCGTGCCCGTAGGGGTATAGGATTTCATTGCACAGGCTATCCTTACGACCAGGGGAACGTCGGGTTTCAGTAGCGGCTCTATGAAACCCGGGGATCCCAGATATCTATATTGTTCTGTGATGCTGGTTATATTTCTGTGATGTTGCATTTTATCACGCCTTGAGCGAATATTATATATTGATATATATACTAGTGGATGTTGTATATGTTTTGCATCCGCGCTAGTCCAGTCCCCGCTCTGTCGTTAGTTAAGTAACCTAACGGGTGATGACCGGACCCAGTGGCGAATGCAGATGGCATATACGTGCATCATTATTTTCGTTCTTTTGTGGTGTGATCAATTGATGGGACTGCGTTGATTCGGATTAATGCAAGATAAACAAACCTATTATGATGTTGTTGGAACACTTTTCAAAAAGCTGTTATTGCAAGGGCGTTCTCTTTTGTTTTGCACAGTGGTATTCAGTTGGAATATCCTGCTCCTCAGTCGACGAGGCAAGGGCCGAGATCCCTTCACCGGGAGTGACCCCTTGGACAAAAGTTTGCGTCAGGGCAATAACTTCACTATAGCCGATTACTTTTGCTTTACATCATGGTATTCAGTTGGAATATCCTGCAACCCATCCTACGGGGAAAGAGCCGAGATCCCTTCACCGGGAGTGACCTCTTTAGCAAAGGTTTTTGTTACTATATTTTTATAAAGCTATCCGTTCCTTCAACGATATCAAGTTCATTACGTCAATGGTTTTCGCCAGAAACCATTCGTAGCCCTCCGTCATTTCAGGAAGGTAGCACTTACTATTCATGCTATGTATGTTGGCCTTCGTCAAGGCATAGTGTATGGTAGCTATTTGTTACTTTTCTACAGCATAGATAGATGCGTTGGTTTGGGACAGTCGTACTATTATTTTGGCCTTCGTCAAGGGTATGTACGGGTGGGTTCAAATTAACCTGGACAATGACGGGTAGAACTTGACATGTGACTTATGATATGTTGTCCTTCGTCAAGGTCATAAGAGAATGGGGCAAAAATCACATCGGGAGTTTCTAAAGAAACTGAAACTTGCCAGATATGCGCATACCTTCTGGAGTGTGATAACGTGAGCGGATTCCGTCACGCTATAATGCGATGATAGTTGGATCCCGATTCCCACCGATGAGTTGGTTTACTCCTCGGGTGATCCCGACTAATTCTTCTTTCAGGTTTGGGGAAGAATTTGACGGTACAGTGGGAGGTTTCCAGATTAGATAAAGTGATAACCATTCTGATCTAGGTTAGAGTGCACGCTGAGTGTTTCTTTTCTCTCTCTCTTTGGCAGCGACCATTGACCCGACCCTAGACTATGACTCAGTGACAAAATTAACCGAACCTTCTTATAAGACTGGCTTTTGGATTGTCTGAGTTGCATACCTCATTGCCACTCCTGCTTTTACACTTTTCTCCAGGACACCCCATATTACTACGAACGTCCACTTCCATTGGACAAAACCATCGTATGGTTATATACGAACTCGAAGGAATTTATTCGAGGATGGTTTCCGGTTCTGGAGAAAACGAATAGGACTATTCAGTTGTCTTTTCCCTTTTACCTTCTCTCAGGCTGCGAGTGCTCCTTGGACTAGGACAGTACACCTATTACGCAAATTGGATAGTCTTCTTCCAAACCATAGGCAGGTGCCGACCGGTAGGGAATGAAGAAAACCAATTAGCCTAAACGGTGTACAGAATTTATTGAGTTAAGACAAAGAAAGGGATTAGAAGGAGGGCAAAGTAAATTGCGACTGATATTCACTCACTACTAAAATAGGGGGTTACCCCTACGGATATTGAAATCCGTAGGGGCAGATTTATGTTGGCCCTACGGATTAATCCGTAGGGCTAAAAGGTTGCGCCTACTGTCTAAGACGTTCAAGAATAAAAATATTAATTCTTAATTTGGTGTTTGCCCCTACGGAGCCGCAAACCAAGGACCTACGGACAAATCCGTAGAGGCAACTAAATAGCGATTTAATAAAGGCACAGATCGATCGCCTGCGCCCGTTATCTCTTTCTTCCTCTCCCGACCGCGCGCGAAACAAAATCCCCAAATCGCCACCGCCTTTCTCGTTGTCGCCACCGCCGTTCTCGTCGCTACCACCGTTCTCGTCGTCGCCACCGCCATTCAGGTCGTCGCCACCGCCGTTCAGGTTAGTAAATCTTCAACTAAATTAAAGAAATTTTTGAGTATTTAGGGCTAGGGTTCATAGCTGGGTCTGGGGTTGCGGTTGGAGTTAGGGTTCGGCTGGGGTTGCGGTCGGGGTTGGGGTTGGTGTTGGGGTTAGGGTTAGGGTTGGGGTTCGGCTGCGGCTGGGGCTGGGGCTAGGGTTAGGGTTTGGCTTAGGGTTGGGGTTGGGGT
The DNA here is from genome assembly GCA_030015575.1 of Agapanthus africanus. Classification (NCBI taxonomy): domain Eukaryota; kingdom Viridiplantae; phylum Streptophyta; class Magnoliopsida; order Asparagales; family Amaryllidaceae; genus Agapanthus; species Agapanthus africanus. The sequence continues at coordinate 422,650,249 of CM057342.1, forward strand.
TTAGCTGGGGCTGGGGTTAGGGTTAGGTTGGGGCGGGGCTGGGCTGGGGCTGGGCTGGGGCTGGGGCTAGGGTTAGGTTGGGGTTAGGGTTTAGCTGGGGCTGGGGTTAGGGTTAGGTTGGGGCGGGGCTGGGCTGGGGCTGGGCTAGGGCTGGGGCTAGGGTTAGGTTGGGGTTGGGGTTTAGCTGGGGCTGGGGTTAGGGTTAGGTTGGGGTGGGGCTGGGCTGGGGCTGGGCTGGGGCTGGGGCTAAGGTTAGGTTGGGGTTGGGTATCGATGTATATACATGTATCGTATCATGAATTATTCATTTTAATTAAATGTGGTAAAATTAAGTGTATAAAATCATGCCATATAAATAGATTGTGTTCGTGAATGGCGATCTAGTTAGGCGAACCAAAGTGTTGCATTGATGAAAGTTTACCGTAGAGGAAATTACGGCTTGCTCTATGTATTTAACCTGAATGTATCCAGTAATTACTAGCATGTATAGAAAAGTTGGTTTAATTTATGAAAAAATGGGGAGACAACATGCATGTATGCATATAGGTAACATCTGCCAATATGCCATATCCAGACCGCAATCTATTTTTGCCTATTGGCTAATATGAAAATATCGGCCCGCGTATATGACATAATCAAAGTTGTTAAATCTTCATACGGTTTGTGTTTCATTTTTTTTATTTATCATATCGTGTATCGTATCTGTTTCATATCGAAAGAAACAAAATTTTCTGTTACAATAACGAAATAATTATGTGTAGAACCAATAACAATTTTAAAAATGATCAAATTAACAACATAAAGCAACGTACAAGTTAAAGCAAATTTCGGAATTGCAGCACTCAAATACATACATATAAATCATACAAACCCATGCATTTGATAATCAAATAGGGTTTTTTTCTTCCCCCCTACATCAATATTTTGATGCATGTTTCAGTCATGTGAATTATTATGTTGCGTATAACGCTTTATGATATCAGTATCCTACATTTGTAGTTTTAATTGTTGATTGTTATAGATGAATGCCATTGCAATAATAGTTTTTGGTTGATGAATTCTATTGCAATATAGGATGATCAGTTCTATCAATCTTGATCTCAATAGTTTAAAATCATGTTACACATACAACACGAATGCACAAGAAACGCATAATTAGAGAGCGATACGAGATATTCAGGTTAAAACCAATATATGATACTCGATGATAATATGAAACCTTCGTATTCCCATCGATACTCATATATGAAACTAAAAGCGCCACTTAGTCCCCGTCTATCGGTTAACATATATGCGATGCTCGTCATGACCTAGAACTATACGAAGCTTGTTAAATATCGGACAGTATAGCTCGATACTAACAACTGTCGTATAGTCTATGCTACGAGAAAATTCAATCGTATGGTAACCCATAGATTTGTCCCGTGTGGACAAGTTAAGAATGTATAAAGCAAACGCCTTCATTCACTTGTGTTTTCATCCGTTTCGAGATATTTCGTCGGTACCTTTCCGCTGGTTCTCCGTGTACAAAGATAGATTAGATGTTCATTTCAACGTTGTTTCACAGCTTTGAAATGATTATCTATTCTATTACAGTGTACTCGGAGAACAGCGGGGAGGTGCTGCCGAAATTTACTCGAAACGGTTGAAAGCACAAGTGATGGGCGTTCGCTCTATACATTCTTAATTGGATAGAAGCCTACCCCCGACAGCCGGAACACACACATACAACAAGAATACACAACAAACGCATAATTAGAGAGCGATTCGAGATGTTCGGGTTAAAACCAATATATGATAATATGAAATCTTCATATTCTCATCGATACTCATATATGAAACTAAAAGCGCCACTTAGTCCCCGTCTATCGGTTAACATACGTGCGATGCTCGTCGTGACCTAGAACTATACGAAGGTTGTTAAATATCGGACAGTATAGCTCGATACTAACAACCGTCGTATAGTCTACGCGACGAGAAAATTCAATCGTATGGTAACCCATAGATTTGTCCCGTGTGGACAAGTTAAGAATGTATAAAGCAAACGCCTTCATTCACTTGTGTTTTCATCCGTTTCGAGATATTTCGTCGGTACCTTTCCTCTGGTTCTCTATGTACATAGATAGATTAGATGTTCATTTCAACGTTGTTTCACAGCTTTGAAATGATTATCTATTCTATTACAGTGTACTCGGAGAACAGTGGGGAGGTGCTGCCGAAATTTACTCGAAATGGTTGAAAGCACAAGTGATGGGCGTTCGCTCCATACATTCTCAATGGGATAGAAGCCTACCCCCGACAGCCGGAACACACACATACAACAAGAATACACAACATACGCATAATTAGATAGCGATTCGAGATGTTCGGGTTAAAACCAATATATGATAATATGAAACCTTCATATTCTCATCGATACTCATATATGAAACTAAAAGCGCCACTTAGTCCCCGTCTATCGGTTAACATACATGCGATGCTCGTCGTGACCTAGAACTATACGAAGGTTGTTAAATATCGGACAGTATAGCTCGATACTAACAACCATCGTATAGTCTACGCGACGAGAAAATTCAATCGTATGGTAACCCATAGATTTGTCCCGTGTGGACAAGTTAAAAATGTATAAAGCAAACGCCTTCATTCACTTGTGTTTTCATCCGTTTCGAGATATTTCGTCGTTACCTTTCCGCTGATTCTCCGTGTATAAAGATAGATTAGATATTCATTTTAACGTTGTTTCACAGCTTTGAAATGATTATCTATTCTATTACAGTGTACTCGGAGAACAGCGGGGAGGTGCTGCCGAAATTTACTCGAAACGGTTGAAAGCACAAGTGATGGGCGTTCGCTCTATACATTCTTAATGGGATAGAAGCCTACCCCCGACAGCAGGAACACACACATACAACAAGAATACACAACAAACGCATAATTAGAGAGCGATTCAAGATGTTCGGGTTAAAACCAATATATGATAATATGAACCTTCATATTCTCATCGATACTCATATATGAAACTAAAAGCGCCACTTAGTCCCCGTCTATCGGTTAACATACGTGCGATAATTTATTCTTTTCAACGACAAACGCACACACAAAGCATATACACGGATTTTCTCCTTTGTCAGTAACTATATCGTTCTTATATTTCTCAATATAGTCAGCATAACCTACAATTTATATGTTATACAGTCTAACATGGCCCATGAGTACGTCAGAGTTAAGGACTGGATGTATGTGGATTGGAAACAACGTATGCAACCTAAGTTTGTCGCAGGAGTTGCTGCTTTCCTTGAATTTGCACGCGCACATAATAAGATCATAATAGAGAAGATTCTCTGTCCGTGCGATAGATGTGGCAATAAGTACAGGCAGAAGGTAGAATTGGCAGAGCTTCATATTGTAAAACATGGGTTTACTAGACTTTATACAACTTGGAAATATCACGGGGAAGGAGAAGAATGCAGTACTGCGGCAGAAGAAGAAGGAGAACACGATAATGCGACAGGAGAAGAAGAAGAATTCGGTAATGCGGCAGGAGACGGAAATTTATTTCCATCAGAAGAAATGGAGGATATGGTAGACGCTGCCCTAGGTGAATCTATTCGTACCGAGGATGACATTCCTTCCGGTCAAGGACCGCATGCGGATAAATATGAAAATTTCATGAATGATGCTAGGAAACCAATTTATGAGAATGCGAAGTATTCCACCCTCTCATGGTTCGTCCAACTTTTCCAGATTAAGTGCCTAAATGGATGGAGCAACAAGTCATTCACAATACTTCTTTCGTTCTTGAAAGATTCTATGCCTCCGGAAAATAATATGCCCGACAGCTGGTACGAAGCCCAGAAGATGATGTCTGATTTGGGTCTAAAGTGCGAGAAGATTCAAGCATGGCCTAAAAATTGCGTGTTGTACCGGAAAGAGAATTCAGATTTGAAAGAGTATCCAACATGCGGAGAGGCCAGGTATAAGCCGAAAGATTCTGATAAGAAGCCTGATATACCTGTGAAGATAGCACGATACTTTCCCATAACACAGAGGCTACAGAGGCTATTCAGGTGTAAGAAAACAGCCGAGGCAATGATTTGGCATCACCGTGCTCCTCCAAGCGAAAATGGAAAAATGAGCTATCCAAGAGATTCACCGGCATGGAAGGATTTCGATAGGAGGCATGCAATATTCAGTAGCGATCCTCGCAATGTCCGGCTCGGACTGGCTACTGATGGCTTCTGCCCATTCAACTATATGGCTGGAAGTCACAGCACATGGCCCGTTGTAATGATAATTTATAATCTGTCGCCTTGGTTGGCTATGGACCAATCATACTTTATGATGCCTCTTCTTATCGACGGACCAAACTCACCGGGGAACAATATCGACGTCTATCTCCGACCTCTGATCGAGGAGTTGAAATCTTTGTTCATTGATGGTGTAGAGACATATGATTCAAACACAAATACAACCTTCATACTGTGTGGGGCTTTAATGTGGACAATTTATGACTTTCCTGCGTATGGAATGCTATCAGGTTGGTCCGTACATGGTCACAAAGCGAGTCCTCATTGCCATGAACACACAACATCAAAATTCTTGAATTTTAGTAGGAAGGTTTGTTATTGCGGCCATCGACGTTTCCTGCCTCCAGACCACCCCTATAGGTTAGACACGGTTCACTTTGATGGTCATCAGGAGCTTCTTGGACCTCCATCCCCATTGTCCGGAGAGGACGTGACTACTAAATGGGATGGTTACAATAACGTGACCTTCGGGATGGATCCGACGAAACAGGTCAAACCACAATATTGGAACAAGTTAAGCATTTTCTTCGAGCTTCCGTACTGGTCTACAAATTCAGTGCGTCATTGTCTGGATGTCATGCATATAGAGAAGGGAGTATCAGAGCACATACTTAACTTGCTTCTTTGTAAAGACGTGAAATCGAAAGACAACATGAATGCTCGGATGGATCTACAAGAGTGGGGAATAAGAAGTGAATTGCACTCTAGACCGGTAGCGGGTAAACCGGGCAAGTTTGTACTTCCCAATGCCGCTTATCATATGTCACAACCGGAGAAGAAAAGATTCCTACAGGTGTTGCATGATTTGAAAGTCCCCACAGGTTTCTCAGGATCATTCAGCAAGAAAATAAAAATTGTGAACCGCAAGATCGATGGGCTGAAAAGTCATGATCACCATGTTATCGTGGAGCACCTTCTTCCATTAGCCCTTAGGACTTCTCTCCCCGACTCGGTTGGTCTAATAATCAACGACCTGTGTTGTTTTTTCAGGGAGTTGTGTGCTAAAACACTGGAGGTTGCGACGCTGGATAAACTAGAAAATTCTATTGCGTTGATACTTTGCAAGTTTGAGCGTATTTTCCCACCGTCATTCTTCGATATCATAATACACTTGACGGTTCATCTTGCAACTGAGGCGAAGTTAGCCGGACCGGTACAATATCGATGGATGTATCCCGTCGAGAGGTACGTGTAATTTTCCGTTTCGCGCAATTTATAAATTTATTGTTATCCTGTATGCCCGTATTTATTTATTCAACATATTCTCATTAGGTACCTCTACACTCTTAAGAAGTATATACGCAATAAAAATCGACCAGAGGGTTCTATCATGCATGGTTATCTTCTTGATGAAGCAACCACATTTTGTTCCCGCTATCTGGACGAGAACATTGAGACAAGGCTTAACCGACCACGAAGAATTCAAGACGGGCCATATGGTAGAGCCGAGTATAAGAGGGTAGACACTATGTTTATCAACAAGATATACCGGTTTATCTTGCTTAATTGTGCATGTCTTGAACAAATTAGAGAGTAAGTTCTTTTGGATTAATTGTTATATCTGTGTTTGTGTGTGTATGAAATGATATAATATTAATGTCACAATTATTTGTCGAAAACCGAATTCATTTTAACGAGGTACGTGAGGGGCATCCTGATTGGAACGAAGAACGTTTGGAAAAATACCATCAGGATAATTTTTGTGATTGGGTTACAGATCATGTAAGATATTCGAATAACATTTTATTGCTATCAGTTTTAATCTAAACTTGTATCGTTATGTATTTGTCATAAAATTTGTTTTGTTAGATCTACGATTCGAACTTGTCTGCATCATTTGAGAGTGATTCAAGATGTTTAGCTCAATTTCCTAGTATGGAGGTTGCATATTACAAAGGATTTGGTGTCCTTGGATACAAATTCGAAGTTAAGGACATAGAAACATCTAGAACCACTCAGAATAGTGGGATTGCGACGGTAGGATCGGACGGTGTGATTTATTATGGGTAATTAAATTGTATACTCAGCATCCACTATCCTGGACGATGAGAACCCTTTTATATATTCCAGTGTACTTGGTACGATCCGCGAACCGATACGGACAGGTGGAGAAGCAATTTTGGGACTTGGAAAGATGAATATGGATTGACCAGTGTGAACACACTTCGATTTTACGGTCAGGGCGATCCATTTATCTTTCCGAACCAAGCGTTCCAAGTATACGACTCACAGTGTTTGAAGCATCCGGGATGGAGTGTTGTATGCCGATGGAAACCCAGAGATGTCTATGATGTCCCAGAATTCGAGGACAGCGATGAGGACGAAGAAGAAAGAAGGCTTAAAGTGCTCCGACCGTCTGTTTCGAAGGACGGGTTGTCTTCGACCGATCATGAAGTTACGTGGGTTAGAAATGACATCGACGATGAAATCCAAGTAGATATGTATAATGCGCCCACGAAACGAAAAAGGTTATCAGTAATGCTATATTATTACTTCACATTTTACGCTCTATACATAAATAGTCAATACTTTTAATGATTGTCAAAAGCGTCCACGAACCATTTATCTAGATTTGATGACGATGTCGGGAGCAGCGAGGAGCGGCAGGAGCTCCAGCCGCGGCAGAGGCAGAGGCAGAGGCAGAGCGGTTCTGCCGCCCGGAGAGCTCCGTAGGGAGCTTCAGAAGGCCGGTCTTGCACCCAGATCGGAGACCCCTTCGGATGCCTCCTTCCGTGTGGATTTTGCCACATCTCCAGGTATACTGCACGCATATCCATTTTGAATGTAATATTACAAATATTCTATCACGACCCGAAAGTACGGAACATGACCGGCACTTAAACTATGAACGTCTCGAGGCGTACGTAATCTAAGTAAACCGAAAACCCAGAAATCCAAACCAAGAAAGATGTAGAGTGCAGGAAAAACCAACTTAAAGCAAGTAGTTTCAATAGCATAAGCCGAATTAGGCGGTTTTAAAAACATTAAAAATTTCCCGAAAATTTCGGCAGAGTCTCCTTTGAAAATACTGGCCCCCAAATGGGATACAACATGAATAGTATACGAAATCAATAAAAAGGCATCCCCAAGCGGGAGCTAGCTCTTCATCAATCGACGGTCACAACCACACAAGCAATATAATATACAACGCCAAGGGCGAGGATCAAAATTCAAAAGGAAACTCAAAAACCACAAGAAAACCACATAAATACAACTCGCGACTCTAAGGTCGAAAGAATAAACATCACTAGTCGCTATCTCAAATAAATACATGTTTGGTTGATGGAACTTCTAGATACAACAGAATAATGATATACAAGATATATAATGGGGGTACGATATAAGTAAACCCACCTACTAGCAAATCACCCGAAGGAAACTATGCCCGCAAAGCCGTAATGAAACCTGTACGGCAAACCTGCAAGAAACTGGAGCACAACGGGGGTGAGTTGCCAACTCGTGAATAGAAAAATATCTACGCACAGAAATCGCATAAATAACGCAACCTAGGTCAATGATCATAATATATCCTCAAATATATGAATAACACGTAGCCTATAACAAGGCTAGGGTAAATATCTAACCCGAGTGTAATCTCATGTGCCCGTGTCAGTGCCTCAAGTAGCAATATATCATATGAATGAGGTATGAATGCATGAAAATAGAATACATGTAAATGAAGAACTGTTTTCATAATTTAGTGAGATTTCCTTTGTATTTTTAAAATGAGGTATCATAATGAAATCAGCATAAAACAGTGCCTAGCATCGGCACAAAACGTAATCCCAATATCTCGATATCTCTGTATCACAGTCTCCGTACCTCAATATCTCGAAAGCTCAATGTCTCAATCACAATATCTAGGGCGCCGTCAGTCCAGACCGGCCCCAACCATCCATCTGAAGACCACGACGGTATCCTCCGTATATCCGACGCGTCGGGTAAAATCACCGGTAGGTAGTGCTCCCCTGCCAGGCTTACATCGTCATCATCACGCGCTTTTTGCCCCGGGGTACCTTACCGGGTCCACCATGTACTCGAAACGGTTCATCCGTCTCCTCGAATCGGGTCTCGAAATCCATCAGCAAACTCATGGTGGACGACTCATACATCATGGGAAAAAACGCACTTTTTATTTAAAAAGAGAGAAATCAGTTTATATAAGTTTTGCGGTTTTCCCCCCAAATCCAGAAAATTTCATGGAAATCCGAATCCAAATCATCAATAGCATGTAAAAACCATGAATATCGGCATAACAATGAATAACAGTATACAGGAAGTGACAAGTAAATACTACAATGTTAAGCTGGCATATAAGGCAGGCACACTAATATCATGTCAAATTACTAACTAACAAGCTAAGTCAAGCAATAATATTTTCTAAGGTGTACGTGACATGGCAATTACCGATGAAGATGTGTGTGAGCCGGCAAGTAAGTGTACGTGGTACATACGCATCATCGGTAATGGTGCTGGTGTCCTAACAATATGATATCAACATTGCAATAAGAAATTATAACATAAGTATACGATGCGAAGCGAACCACAATAATAAGCAGGAGCTGAATACTAGACGCAACTGTAACTAACCTGCATTAATCTAATATATGTCCTACAAATGGTGCCTTTTGAAATAACACGAATCATGGGGTTTTGAAAATAGGGGCTACGGTGTTTTTATGAAAAGATACGTCCTTTGAAATATCCGTAGGATCTCTTGGGCTGTCTTTTAAATTACCCACGATTCGTTAGTTTTTGAAATAGGTAAGAATCGAATCTAATCTAACAACTAAACTAAACTAAAGGGCTAAGCTAACAAGCTGGACTACAGGTAAGGAAACCGCCTAACATCTGAGTCGATCCATATACATACCTGTATATATATTAGTCGGTGATCCCGCCTCAATAATATCATATCCGATACCATATCTACAATCAGCCATCCCAAGTCAAGAGTGCGGATCAATCATCAAGATATAGCTCGTACGTAAATCCGTCGTACGGCATCCCCAAATCTGGGTACGGGTCAATATCATATTCCTCACACCATTCCTCTAGTATCCTCTTTATTCAAGATCATAGTCTAGGGTACTGATCTATGTTTAGTACAATACTAATATCCTCAATATACCCATGATCTGACTACAGATCGACAATCTCGTACAAACCGATACCGTCAGCACATAGCATCATCAAGGGTATACATCGCCCGATACGGCCTAATATCAATATCCTAGCATATCATGCCTCATATCACGATCATATGTCGACCATTTTATTTATAACACTATTCACCCGTATCGCCGCCCCAAGATCCGTTATAACACCAGGACGTACCTCAAGTACGAATCCTGCCATATCACCGATATCACAACCACAAAACAAATCTCATCGACTCAGCTCAATCCCAAGTATCATCCTCAAATCCGTATGTGAACACATAGTCCAATACCCATGTGAACACATAACTATAAAGAATCTCATGAGCACATATAAAAAGGAATGTATGCAAGTATGTATGTGTGTATGTGTAGTGCAACACTACCCTAGGGTTCGCAACACTAAAGTAATCCAACACACCAATATCCATCCTAACATCGTTATTAATCCCAAATAACATATACTAATTGTTGGTGTGTATACGCATCCGTATACACCACCACGGACTGCGGGGGTGCTATACGCCATCCACCCGACTTCTCCCTGTAGATATAAATCTACTCACCTGGTCCTCGTTCGCCGGTGCCGACGTCGCCATGCGCTTGCTTGTCGTCTCGAAGTCCACATGGGGTACCTACATATCATACCGCACCATACCGCATTAAAATCCGACTCATGACCAAAACGACGCACGAATCCCACATAGGTCAAAACCTATGGATGCTTTCGCAAATCGACCCAAAAACCCTCGACGTCGGCGTACAAACGCCAAACCATCGAGAAAACTCCCAACACACTCATTTGCACATTCACGAACACTAATTTTAATATAAAATAGGTTAAAATTCACAAAAAACCCAATTTCACTTAAAAAGTCATTTTTCCGAAAATCTAGCAAGCACAATTCGCCGTTTTTGTACAAAACATGATGTTTTAACAATTCTAGTGACCAAGATGATAACTTAATATCTTAATTATGCCATAGAAACCATTACGTAAATTTTAAACCCACAATTTAATTCGATTTCAAAAACCTAGTTTGCAATATTAACCAATTTTAACAATTTTATAGCAAAATGCACAAACTACAATCCAGCTTGGATTTTCATGAACTAAAGTATTAAAATACACTTAATAATGTTAATGAAGTCATGAAAAAACCTAATTATATTTTTCTCATAATCAAATTCATGGTTTACAAAAACCTAGCTAGCAATATTGCTTAAATATTACAATTCCAAACTAACAATTTGCAACTAGAAATTTGATTAGGTTTTCATTTCACATTATGAAGAACTACAATTGCAACAACAATTACATACACAAAACCTAACTTGAATTTCATAAACCCTTACTAAGTTTTTCCAAACATACAATTAAACCCAAATTAATAACTAATAATGCTTGATTTAAGGTATTCAAACAACAATTTAACAAAAGGTCTTGATTTATACCTCACAAGATCAAGGATCTAGCATGCAAATTCTATCCTCCAAAAGTAGCTTCCATGCTCCTAGATCCATGTAAGTTTGGCTAATGAGAAATGGGTAGGAGTTGGATTTGGATTTTGGGATTTATTTGATGGATTTTGAGGCAATTTTTGAAGCAAAAGAGATGGAAAATGGGGGAAAAAGATGGGGGCTGTTGTAGCAGAATTTCGGCTGAGGAGGGAGTGGGGAGAGGTGTGGGGGAGTTGTGGAAAAGAATCCAAGTCAAAGCCCCTCCCAAATTACCATAATACCCCCACCTACTTTACTATATATAAAAACCTTATTTTAACCCATTTCTCACATGATTTAAGGTCAAAAAGAGGGAAATAAAATTCTTGGGCTGCTACAATAGTGTGGGGCCGGCCAAGGGGAGTAAGGGTGACTGTGAGAGACTTTACGAAAAAATTCTATGCAAAAAAACCCCCCACAATACCATATTTGCAAGTTTTAGTTCAAAATAACTATATTTTTGTTTTCCATATAATAAATTAATTAAAACTTGAAATAAAATACTAAAAAATTATATTACAACTAGATTTTAATTAACATGATTTTAAAGATTAAAATTAGCCCATTTAAATTTGTATTTATCGCTAATTTAATGTATTTTCTTACCGGCTTAAAATAATATTAAAATAATTAATTTCGGAAAAATTTTCAGAAAATTTGAAATTTCAGCAGTGGCTCAATAAACACCAAATACTAGCAATTACATATCTAGAATATGTATATTTAATTTTATAATAAACTTATTTGCATTTTGACTTTTTACAGAAAACCACCTTATTTTACCGTTTTTTCGAAATTTCACCGAAACGATTTTCAAAACGTTACAATCTTTCCCCCTTAAAGAAATTCGGTCCCCGAATTTAAATTAAAACTTCCCCCAAATACTAAAATGTTTCAGCCAAAACCATCAAATCGCCGGGGCTCCGAAATCATAAATATATAAAACAAATCGTAGCGCAACGCATGCGCATGAAAAATGAGCATATAACTCAAACCAGAACTCCGTCAAGCATCCCGCAATCATCGGAGTCATGGGGAAGACATCAATACCAAATCCAATGCAAAACCATTATGATATAACTCGAAACTATACATGTAAAATATATTCAGGTACTGTCCTCTGACTAGTCCTGCTCAGTACGAAAACACATAGCAATATCATAAAAACGTACTGCTCTATAAGAAAAATCAATCCCCAAAATACGCGTATGAATACTACGTGCGTCTTGTGCGCACGGAAATCAAAATCCAAATATATGCCATACATATGCACAGAAACAACATCTAAGTGCATCGGGTGTGCACGAAACATCTGTCATAGGCAACATGTATGCCTGACAGCAAAATCAGGTGTATCTGACATGCACGAAAAATCTCGATTTAGTGCATCTGGTGTGCACCAAAATCACACATCAAAACATGCGCCCAACATGCGCGAAAATCCAAATCAGGTGCATCCATCGTGCACGAAATCATGAAATCCAATATCAAGTGCCGAACACGCGCAAAATCAAATCAGGTGCACAAGGTGCACAAAACAAATATCGAACATCACCATCGAAATCAAAGTCTAGGGCATCTAAATGCACAACATACGTAACACTGCACTGCAAGCATATATGAACTATACCGCGTGCAAAAACCAAATCGTGTGCGTATATACGCACAAAATCAACTCAAATGTCTAAGACCGTAAAATCGCAAACAGGTGAAACCAAGCACGAAAACGATATCAAGTGCAACACTGTGCAAAGATCGTAAATCCTCAATCATCAAAATCAAATCATGCGAATAAATCACCCAAAACATCGAAATCAATAATGGCGGAATAATACCGCTCAAGTGCATCCTCTAAGAATCTCGGACCAACTGTCGCGGTCACTAGTGGGACGTCTCGTCGATGATCATGAACTCTGGCCTGCTGGTGTGCGTAACACGACCACTCCTGGGTCCAAGTCTTCTCGTAATGTGTCCCAGAAAGGTCCTGTCGAGGTCTCTCCCAAATCTCGCCTCTGCCGAACTATCCGAAAGTCATCGTTCCTTACTAGATCCGTTCTCGTTCCAGAACGGCTGCATACTCATCACGACTCCTTCTGGAAGGTAAATCCAAGTACCATGCCTCGGCATGCGCATCGCATCTCTGATGTCGGCGGAGTGGAACGTCATCTCATCTAGATCTGGTACGAACCTCTTACTTCACTTTCCTCTAATGTCGTCTTCTTTGGACTCGTCTCGTCGCGGCTGCATGGACTGAGCTCCAACGGTTATCCTCGTATCTGGAGTCTCCCAAGAAATGCATCTCACCACCTAGCATCCGAATTAAGTCGAGCCATCCGATCGAGTCATCAAAACCTCATAATCCCCCAAGAGCTCAACATCTTGGGCACAGTTTAATAGTATCGAGTACATACCACAGCATCGGTGGTCCAGCCGTAGAAGGGCAAACCCAAGCCTCACTAATGGCGCCGTAGAACTGCCACAAACCCGAAGGTTCAAAGGCTTTCACACGGTCATTAAGTCGAGTTAGGGTTTCATTCTTCTAGAGGGACCATAGAATTGCCTGCATGTCTTTCCGACTACTTTAAACTTGGAATAATAGGTTTCTGACATTCGATCGTCTCTGTCGACTCCCAACGTCTCCGCGTGAAGTCGTCTCTAGCTGGAATCAATCTATCTGATGACCTCGCATCGGGGTAGGCGAACGATCCACATGTCCTAGTCATTCATCCTCGATGACTAGCGACCTTCTATCATCTCTTAGTACAACTCGTTCTGCACTAACGCCAGCATCTGGGACAATATCTCGTCGTTCGCAGCAATAACTGGCTCGCTCGTCTGCACGCTGAACAGTGCCTCGACCATCATGGATAAGCAACACACCAACGGTCATCAAAATCTGGCTGGCCTCTTTCAGTGGCCTAATCCTCTGATACTGATCGGCACGTCCGAGAAATCTCATAAAGACGATCCGCCAAACGCTCGTGGCGCGGAAACACAGTAAAAAGACACATCTCCGCAATCGAGTGTCGCCGGAATTTCGCCCTGGTCAGTACTCATTCGTGACGAGCTCGTGCTGACCGCAACTCTAGCCGTAGCTCTCCCTGCCCGGAATCTTGGCAGCAAAACCATAACTGGTACTGATGAGGCTAGATCGGAATGAATATAATACTGAGCAAAGAAATGTACATCCTAATGCTTCTTAAGTGGAGTAGCGTATCGTAAATATGCCGCGGAACATACCCACGGTACGTCACTCTACTTTAGTCACCTATTCCATCAACCAAGGGTCATCCTACGCTCCGAAGGTAAAACCTAACGCTCTGATACCAACTTTGTCACGACCCGAAAGTACGGAACATGACCGGCACTTAAACTACGAACGTCTCGAGGCATACGTAATCTAAGTAAACCGAAAACCCAGAAATCCAAACCAAGAAAGATGTAGAGTGCAGGAAAAACCAACTTAAAGAAAGTAGCCTCAATAGCATAAGCCGAATTAGGCGGTTTTAAAAACATCAAAAATTTCCCGAAAATTTCGGCAGAGTCTCCTTTGAAAATACTGGCCCCCAAATGGGATACAACATGAATAGTATACGAAATCAATAAAAAGGCATCCCCAAGCGGGAGCTAGCTCTTCGTCAATCGACGGTCACAACCACACAAGCAATATAATATACAACGCCAAGGGCGAGGATCAAAATTCAAAAGGAAACTCAAAAACCACAAGAAAACCACATAAATACAACGCGCGACTCTAAGGTCGAAAGAATAAACATCACTGGTCTCTATCTCAAATAAATACATGTTTAGTTGATGGAACTTCTAGATACAACAGAATAATGATATACAAGATATATAATGGGGGTACGATACAAGTAAACCCACCTACTAGCAAATCACCCTAAGGAAACTATGCCCGCAAAGCCGTAATGAAACCTGTGCGGCAAACCTGCAAGAAACTGGGGCACAACGGGGGTGAGTTGCCAACTCGTGAATAGAAAAATATCTACGCACAGAGATCGCATAAATAACGCAACCTAGGTCAATGATCATAATATATCCTCAAATATATGAATAACGCGTAGCTTATAACAAGGCTAGGGTAAATATCTAACCCGAGTGTAATCTCATGTGCCCGTGTCAGTGCCTCAAGTAGCAATATATCATATGAATGAGGTATGAATGCTTGATAATAGAATACATGTAAATGAAGAACTGTTTTCATAATTTAGTGAGATTTCCTTTGTATTTTTAAAATGAGGTATCATAATGAAATCAGCATAAAACAGTGCCTAGTATCGGCACAAAACGTAATCCCAATATCTCGATATCTCTGTATCACAGTCTCTGTACCTCAATATCTCGAAATCTCAATGTCTCAATCACAATATCTAGGGCGCCGTTAGTCCAGACCGGCCCCTACCATCCATCTCAAGACCATGACGGTATCCTCCGGATATCCGACGCGTCGGGTAAAATCACCGGTAGGTAGTGCTCCCCTGCCAGGCTCACATCGTCATCATCACGCGCTTCTTGCCCCGGGGTACCTTACCGGGTCCACCATGTACCCGAAACGGTTCATCCGTCTCCTCGAATCGGGTCTCGAAATCCATCAGCAAACTCATGGTGGACGACTCATACATCATGGGAAAAACCGCACTTTTTATTTAAAAAGAGAGAAATCAGTTTATATAATTTTTGCGGTTTTCCCCCCAAATCCAGAAAATTTCATGGAAATCCGAATCCAAATCATCAATAGCATGTAAAAATCATGAATATAGGCATAACAATGAATAACAGTATGCATGAAGTGACAAGTAAATACTACAATGTTAAGCTGGCATATAAGGCAGGCACACTAATATCATGTCAAATTAGTAACTAACAAGCTAAGTCAAGCAATAATATTTTCTAAGGTGTACGTGACATGGCAATTACCGATGAAGATGTGTGTGAGCCGGCAAGTAAGTGTACGTGGTACATACGCATCATCGGTAATGGTGCTGGTGTCCTAACAATATGATATCAACATTGCAATAAGAAATTATAACATAAGTATGCGATGCGAAGCGAACCACAATAATAAGCGGGAGCTGAATACTAGACGCAACTGTAACTAACCTGCATTAATCTAATATAAGTCCTACAAATGGTGTCTTCTGAAATAACACGAATCATGGGGTTTTGAAAATAGGGGATACGGTGTTTTTATGAAAAGATACGTCTTTTGAAATATCCGTAGGATCTCTTGGGCTGTCTTTTAAAATACCCACGATTCGTTAGTTTTTGAAATAGGTAAGAATTGAATCTAATCTAACAACTAAACTAAACTAAAGAGCTAAGCTAACAAGCTGGACTACAGGTAAGGAAACCGCCTAACATCTGAGTCGATCCATATACATATCTGTATATATATTAGTCGGTGATCCCGCCTCAATAATATCATATCCGATACCATATCTACAATCAGCCATCCCAAGTCAAGAGTGCGGATCAATCATCAAGATATAGCTCGTACGTAAATCCGTCGTACGGCATCGCCAAATCTGGGTACGGGTCAATATTATATTCCTCACACCATTCCTCTGGTATCCTCTTTATTCAAGATCATAGTCTAGGGTACTGACCTATGTCTAGTACAATACTAATATCCTTAATATACCCATGATCTGACTACAGATCGACAATCTCGTACAAACCGATACCGTCAGCACATAGCATCATCAAGGGTATACATCGCCCGATACGGCCTAATATCAATATCCTAGCATATCATGCCTCATATCACGATCACATGTCGACCATTTTATTTATAACACTATTCACCCGTATCGCCGCCCCAAGATCCGCTATAACACCAGGACGTACCTCAAGTACGAATCCTGCCATATCACCGATATCACAACCACAAAACAAATCTCATCGACTCAGCTCAATCCCAAGTATCATCCTCAAATCCGTATGTGAATACATAGTCCCATACCCATATGAACACATAACTATAAAGAATCTCATGAGCACATATAAAAAGGAATGTATGCAAGTATGTATGTGTGTATGTGTAGTGCAACACTACCCTAGGGTTCGCAACACTAAAGTAATCCAACACACCAATATCCATCCTAACATCGTTATTAATCCCAAATAACATATACTAATTGTTGGTGTGTATACGCATCCGTATACACCACCACGGACTGCAGGGGTGCTATACGCCATCCACCCGACTTCTCCACGTAGATATAAATCTACTCACCTGGTCCTCGTTCGCCGGTGCCGACGTCGCCACGCGCTTGCTTGTCGTCTCGAAGTCCACATGGGGTACCTACATATCATAACGCACCATACCGCATTAAAATCCGACTCATGACCAAAACGACGCACGAATCCCACATAGGTCAAAACCTATGGTTGCTTTCGCAAATCGACCCAAAAACCCTCGACGTTGGCGTACAAACGCCAAACCATCAAGAAAACTCCCAACACACTCATTTGCACATTCACGAACACTAATTTTAATATAAAATAGGTTAAAATTCACAAAAACCCCAATTTCACTTAAAAAATCATTTTTCCGAAAATCTAGCAAGCACAATTCGCCGTTTTTGTACAAAACATGATGTTTTAACAATTCTAGTGACTAAGATGATAACTTAATATCTTAATTATGCCATAGAAACCATTACGTAAATTTTAAACCCACAATTTAATTCGATTTCAAAAACCTAGTTTGCAATATTAACCAATTTTAACAATTTTATAGCAAAATTCACAAACTACAATCTAGCTTGGATTTTCATGAACTAAAGTATTAAAATACACTTAATAATGTTAATGAAGTCATGAAAAAACCTAATTATATTTTTCTCATAATCAAATTCATGGTTTACAAAAACCTAGCTAGCAATATAGCTTAAATATTACAATTCCAAACTAACAATTTGCAACTAGAAATTTGATTAGGTTTTCATTTCACAATATGAAGAACTACAATTGCAACCACAATTACATACACAAAACCTAACTTGAATTTCATAAACCCTTACTAAGTTTTTCCAAACATACAATTAAACCCAAATTAATAACTAATAATGCTTGATTTAAGGTATTCAAACAACAATTTAACAAAAGGTCTTGATTTATACCTCACAAAATCAAGGATCTAGCATGCAAATTCTAGCCTCCAAAAGTAGCTTCCATGCTCCTAGATCTATGTAAGTTTGGCTAATGAGAAATGGGTAGGAGTTGGATTTGGATTTTGGGATTTATTTGATGGATTTTGAGGCAATTTTTGAAGCAAAAGAGATGGAAAATGGGGGAAAAAGATGGGGGCTGTTGTAGCAGAATTTTGGCTGAGGAGGGAGTGGGGAGATGTGTGGGGGAGTTGTGGAAAAGAATCCAAGTCAAAGCCCCTCCCAAATTACCATAATACCCCCACCTACTTTACTATATATAAAAACCTTATTTTAACCCATTTCTCACATGATTTAAGGTCAAAAAGAGGGAAATAAAATTCTTGGGCTGCTACAATAGTGTGGGGCCGGCCAAGGGGAGTGAGGGTGAGTGTGAGAGACATTACAAAAAAATTCTATGCAAAAAGACCCCCCACAATACCATATTTGCAAGTTTTAGTTCAAAATAACTATATTTTTGTTTTCCATATAATAAATCAATTAAAACTTGAAATAAAATACTAAAAAATTATCTTACAACTAGATTTTAATTAACATGATTTTAAATATTAAAATTAGTTCATTTAAATTTGCATTTATCGCTAATTTAATGTATTTTTTTACCGGCTTAAAATAATATTAAAATAATTAATTTCGGAAAAATTTTCAGAAAATTTGAAATTTCAGCAGTGGCTCAATAAACAACAAATACTAGCAATTACATAGCTAGAATATGTATATTTAATTTTATAATAAAGATATTTGCATTTTGACTTTTTACAGAAAACCCCCTTATTTTACCGTTTTTTCGAAATTTCACCGAAACGATTTTCAAAACGTTACATATTCATGCCTATTTATGTCAAAATTACTTATATTGTCAATGTTTGATTGTCTAGTTGTTGGTGATGCGTCCACGTCTGGGACAGAGGCCACTCCCGCTCCTCCAGGTATGTTTAGATATCATATAGTGAATATATATTGATTTAGAATGCTATATCATAAATACACACATTCTTTTTGCTCTTACTTAGCAATTTTTATTATTGTCTAGCTGTAGGTGGTGACACTACCACACCTGCGGGTATGTTTATATATCCTATAGTGCATGCATATTGATTTAGAACGTTATATTATTGATCTACACATTCTTTTTGCAATTACTTATATAATCTATTTTTAATTGTCTAATTATAGGTGGTGCGTCCACATCTTCCGCAGGGGCCACTCCTGCCGCTTCCATACCCTCCGCATCGTCTGCAGTTTAGTATGAATAAATTTAAAATATTTATTCATTTTACATATGCTCTATAGAATAAATATGAACTTCATGGAAATTTAGCGTCGATGTTTATTTTCTAGTTGGAGGGGATGCGTCCGCATCCGGGACCCCGGTTGTTCCTCACCGGAGGAACTATCGTCCCGCTCGTGCTGCTGCCCGGGCCCAGGCTCGTGCGATAGTCACCGGAGGTATATATCACACTTGAATTTTCGTTTAACCTTGATTTCTTAATACAACTTTTTCTTAATATTGATTGTCTTGATATTTCGTGCAGACGCAGGGCCTCCCCATCCCTAGAGGGGGACTCGAGGCCCGAATTAGTCCCATAGGCTGAGGCCCGACAGAGCTAGGTGGGAGGCAGCATTCCCCCTTTTTTTACCCTTGACTATCGCTATACCGGTCCTCATGCCGAGGGGTTCGGCCGGAATATGGGGGACGAGAGTCGGCTGCAATCATTCTGCCAATATTCATTCTTGTAACAATAGGAACGTCCGTCTTTTACTATATCCATTCCCGAAACTTTTGCCTTTCTCTTTCCTTCTCCTTCCCTGGTTTCCTTCAGAGTAGGAGGCAGAGACTGTAGAATCAAGTCAGTATCTGACTCGTTTCCCAACGCGGTCTCCAGGTCCTGGAGCTCATCAATATAGCTAGTCATTGTAAGGACATTGTCCCCTACAGATGACCCGTCAGCCAACCTCGCTTGATTTAATTCTTTCGAGGTTTCATATCTAGTGATATGAGATTGCTCTCCATATAAATCTTTATTTTGGAGAAAGATGGAAAATAAGTCAATCTTCTCGTGCTGCTTCTGGTATACACCATCAACTGAAGCTAACACGAGGCACACAGCTTTCGCTTTATCTTTTTCCCTTGTCTGACGGATATCCATATCCGCGACAGTGGAAACTGGACCTGGGACAGCGGGATCTTGAGTAGTAATAGGGTGGTCCAGTTTGTTATAGCCAATGGACATCAGGACAGACCTTTGCCAGTCATATAAGTCAGATTAAGTCAATTTGTTATCTAGATGTAACCTAGGTGTGGTCACAAGGTCGCTGCAATTAAGAAAGTGGGAAGAAAACATTTTAGCATGATGCTGTTGCAAGATTAGGTTGGTTTTAAGTTTATCTAAACAGGATGGCTCCCACTGTTTCTCGAATCCTTCCTCAAACCATAAAAGAAGAATTAGCCAGGACAATTCTCACCGTACAATACTTGCTTAACCGTTCAGCCAGGCCAGTGTCGATACTTCGAGGGAGGTTTTCCAACGCTTTCGCGAAGTTCCTTAATTAAATAACCTCGTTTCTCTGGGGGCGTAACCCCGCTGACACCTTTCTAGGCACCTACTTGGTTTATAGCATTGATCGTTAAGTGACGAATCTCCTGATAAGTAACATGTACTCACAGTAGGATCGGGATCCAAAATATCATCGTATGATAATGTTGAAGGAATCCTACCAACATTCATCAAACTACAAAATGGTATGCTCACTCTGCAAATTTTTGTTTCTTTAGAAATTCCCGATGTGGATTTTTGCCCCATGCTCTTATGACCTTGACTTTAGTCAACAAATCATAAGTCACATGTCAAGTTCTACCCGTCATTATCCAGGTTAATTTGAACCCATCCATACATACCCTTGACTTTAGTCAACAAGGTAATACGACTGTCCCAAACCAACGCATCTATCTATGCTGCATATAAATATCCAACAGCTACCAAACACTGTGCCTTGACTTTAGTCAACAAACACAGCTTGAATACTATTGACTATCTATATGAAATGACGGAGGGCTACGAATGGTTTTGGCAAAATCGTGAACGTAGTGAACTTGATATAATCGAAGGAACCTGATACTTTTTAAAAGGAGTGGTTAAAGCTCCGCAATTAAAAATTCTGATCTTTTAAAATAACCGAGTAGTTTCTTTTTAAATTTGTTCCAACGATTAAACTATGGTTTATTTTCTTTGCATTATAATAATGCGTCCCATCATTTATCCTATCATTGCAGAAAACAACGAAAATACCACGCCCTCTTATGCCATCCGCATTCGCCACTGGGTCCCGTCATCACCCGTTAGGTTACTTAACTAACGACAGAGCGGAGGCTGGGCTAGCGCGGGTGTATAACATAAGTGACGTCTAATAGCTATTTATATATAGATATTGTACATTCGTCAGACGCAATAATAAGCATTCCAGATCACAGATGAACTTTATTGGATTTACTAGCAATCCGCATTTGCTTTGAGCCTGCAATAAAAAACGGATTACACAGTTGTGATGAATAGCCATTACCCCACCCTAGACCCCTACGGGTACGGCAAACTACCCGTCAAGTACCCGAAGTGAAGCGGTCTCCCTCAACAACATGAGTAGGCCACTAAACACTTCAAAATACCCGGTAGTTTGTGTACCCCACCTTGGGTCTATCCTAGGAGCAAAAACAGTAAAAAGAAATAATACAACGGTGGCTACAACCGCAACCTGGATGTGCCCCGCAAAAGAATATTACATCAAATTACATTTACATTGAATGAATGAATATTAAACACATCTCAAGCCCCGGCTAATCATCACAACAGTCCAACACAGTTCATTTACACAAACAGTAAACATTTCAGAAATGTGCAACCCCCTGCCAACCGACATACTAGAAGTTAGGGGAGGTTTACGAACACATTAAACATTACAGATAAAAACCCAATTAGCAAATATCTTAGAATATCGATCGACTTCCCTTTTCCGTGTCTATCCCAAAAGCAAACCTGCACTGAAGTAACCTGGATAGAAAAAGAACATACAGGAAAAAAAAAACCAGAAATTATGAATTACTGTGAAACTCCGAGTCAACTCGGCGTTGACTCGGCGGCGGATCCGCGGTAGAAGCTCTCTATTGCCGCGGATCCGCGGCCGTTTTGCCAAGTTACTGGCTCGTATTTTCCCAGTATTCATTAATTTCCCTGCTGTGAATTTTAAGGTATGTCAAATAATTTTTCAGACATGTTTAAAATTAACAGAAACATAGGGATCCCGGGGTTTCGTTTTCGTGTTTTCCGTCGATCGAACTTCTAATTAGTTGCTAACAAGCTAGTAATGGTTTAGTTCGCTCTGATACTACTGTAAGTCCATGTCACGCAACCCACGAACTTGCGGGGAGGCGGAATATATGAAAAACGATTATCAGAGCTTCGTAACACGGACTTGAGCGCATGAATCGTTTCTAAACCATTGCTAACTAACTAATAGAGGTTTAACTACTCGGATAGAAAGTTATACCTCACGATACTAGTCCTTCGGGTCTTCATCGCGGTCCTGCACTCCTCGTAGGCTCCTTGGAACATCGGCACCTCAACGGCCTCCTCGAATCAAAGACGATCCACCCGAAAGCTCCTACGCCAAGCTTAATCTCAAACTTGAGATAACTAGGTTTCTTAAAGTGCTAATCTAAGCTACCTAGGAGATATAGAGTGAGGTTATGGATGTATTAGTCTAGCTAACCCTTGATCTCAACACATGAGAGGGTAGGGTTAGGGTTTGAAGAGAGAGTGAGCTTGAGGAGAGAGAAGGTGAAGATGAGAATGAAATGAGATAATGATCTTATCATAATATATATGAAGCATTATTATTTATCCGAAAATGAAATAATTGAATTAACAACCATACTTCATAAATATCTATGAGTGATTCAGCACCATGAGTCGTTAAGCATTTATGACATGGATGAATCACACAAATGAGTCACTAATCTCATTTAATGCAATACCACCTTAACCCCTTAGTCACCACTCTTCTAGAAGCTTCCCGACAAATTACGAGAATGCCCATCCAATCCGTGAAAACACGGAAAAACTTTAGACTGTATAAATCCAATAACCCGATACTAGAATCTGGCTTAAACCAAAGCCGGCTAGTAAAAACTGTCCGAAAAGTCGTACGTGCGTAAACACACGTACGCGTCCGAACCCTTGTCGTAAAACCATACGACCTCTATATCGTTTCGCCTGGAGCAGGGAAACTCTCTGTGTGGGGCTCTAAAGACTCGATACTACACTGGCAGTGGGTTTAACCACAGACCACAAGCGGCACTACCTGTACGTAACGGTCCCCAGGTAGATGTCGATAAGAAGGCCGATGAGGAAAATCATCCGAACTCCCACTGAGCCTGATGTGACAATCTCCGTACAGTCTGGTCTGTTCGTCTAAGACTATCGCATATCAAGCCTAGGGGACGGCAAGCGTCAGTCCCCTAATAGCTGTATAAGTCGTGTCGGAGCGAAGCCCATTAGACCCTGAGAAGCTACTAGAACCTACCAGTATATCTCGCTTGCCCTGGCCAGGGACTTTGCATAATGGCTCTCTGACACATCGCGATATCATCTCCCAATACCGGGAGAGACGAATCCTATCTAACCACTACTGCCACCAAGTGCTCGGGACTGCACCCAACTGCTACCTGTTTGCACGACTCCTTTGAGCCGTGGTAGGATTGCAATCTAAGAACAGTGGGACACACTCGAGGCGAAGTAGCAGTGTTAAGTCTGCGAACTATGCTGTACTCATGTCATCTGGGAACTGTTAACTGACGACGGATATAATACCAACTAATCAGTTCCCCTGCGAGTCATGTCCGGTGTACCCGTAACCTAACGAGCACCTGTATACTATCTCCAGTACGACGTACTGATGGCTGTGGGACAGACCATCTCCCCAACTGGGATGAGAAGCGTACACACTTAGTCTACTCCGGAATATCGATACCCTATCTCGATAATCCAATGACCAGGGACCTGTATAAAATGTTGCTTACAGACTACCCAGCCCCTACTAGTGTGACTGCCATCACGATGCTGGTAATCAAGCAAAGATCCTATGGGCTCTACTAATATGTATAAGTGATACATTACAAGAAACATATGGACATATTAAAGTAGACACAAACCAAGTAGCATACTACCATTTTTAGCAAAACTGTATATATAACTGTGAATATCCCAAGCTTCCATTAAGTAATATACAATAATGGCCCCTAGGGCATATACACTAACACCACTTGCACCAGGGCCATGTACTAGCGTATCGAAGACCGATGATCTCGAATAGCCTCTCGAACTGAATCTGAGGTAGGGCATTCGTGAATGGATCAGCAATGTTCTCTTCAGTAGCAACTTTCCGAACCTCGATCTCCCGACGATCAATGATCTCCCTGATCAGGTGACACCGCCTTAAGATGTGTCTGGACTTCTGATGGGACCTTGGTTCCTTCGCTAAAGCTATAGCTCCGTTGTTGTCGCAATACAGAGGTATTGGATCAACTATGGTAGGAACCACCTGAAGTTCTGTTAAGAACTTCTTCATCCAGACCGCTTATTTTGCGGCATCGCAAGCAGCTATATACTCCGCTTCCATCGTCGAGTCAGCAACGGTGTCCTGCTTGGAGCTCTTCCAGCACACCGCCCCTCCATTGAGGGTAAAGACATAACCTGACATGGACTTGGAATCGTCCTTATCACTCTGGAAGCCGGAATCAGCATAGGCCTCCATCCTGAGGTCTTTTCCTCCGTAAACCAAGAACATCTCTTTAGTCCTCCTCAGGTACTTGAGAATGTTCTTTACTGCTATCCAGTGCTTCTCCCCTGGGTCTGACTGATACCGGCTTTCCACGCTCAGTGCGTAAGCTACATCTGGTCTGGTGCACAACATCGCATACATTATAGAGCCTACCGCAGAAGCGTAGGGTATAATAGACATGCGTTTCCTTTCCAAATCAGTCTTGGGAGACATCTCTTTGGATATGGTGATTCTGTGACAAGCCGGTAGATTACCGCGCTTAGAATCTTCCATACTGAATCTTTTCAGTATAGTGTCGATATACCTGGACTGCGAAAGTCCCGACATCCTCTTGGATCTATCACGATAGATCCGGATCCCCAGAATGTAAGAGGCATCACCCAGGTCTTTCATGGAGAACCTGTGTAACAAGAATCCTTTGACAGATTGTAGCATAGGAATGTCATTTCCTATCAATAGAATGTCATCCACGTACAAGACGAGGAATACGACACTTCTGGCTACAACTTTACTATATATACATGGTTCATCTGGATTTTTTATAAAGTCATATTCTTTGATTGTCTCATCAAAACAGATGTTCCAACTCCGCGATGCTTGCTTTAGTCCATAAATGGACTTAAGCAGCTTGCATACTTTCCCGCTGCTCCCACTCTGATTGAAACCCTCTGGCTGATCCATATAGACGCACTCTTCTAAATTACCATTCAGAAAAGCCGTTTTTACGTCCATCTGCCATATTTCATAATCATGGAAGGCAGCAGTAGCAAGAAGGACCCGAATGGATTTGAGCATAGCCACTGGAGAAAAAGTTTCGTCATTGTCCAAACCAGGTCCTTGACGAAAACCCTTTGCAACAAGTCTAGCCTTATAGGTTTCCACCTGTCCATCTACACCAATCTTTTTCTTGAAGATCCATTTGCATCCTATGGGTTTTACCCCATCTGGAGCAAAGTCCAAAGTCCATACTCTGTTGGTGTACATGGACTCCATTTCGGTCCGCATTGCATCTAGCCATCCTACCGAGTCGCCGCTCTGGATGGCCTGCTGGAAGCTAGTAGGTTCATCATCATCTATGATGCAACCCTCTCTATCCCCATCTATGAGAAAACTGTAGTATCTCTCAGGCGGATAAGACGGCCTACTACTCCTGCGGAGGGGTGCGGGATTGTCCTGTTCTTCTTGAACTACTTGTTCTACCAAACTTTCAGTAGTAGTTTGTGGTTCTGGAATTTCTTCCAGTTCTATTTCGCTCCCACTTGTATCCTTTTCTAAAACCTGCTGTTCTAGAAAATGGGCATTACGAGAAATAAAAACCTTTTGTTCCTCTGCGTAATAGAATAGATACCCCTTGGAGTTCTTTGGATATCCCACAAACTTACACTGTACTGATCGTGCCTCGAGCTTGTCCACATGCTGCTTTTTAACAAAAGCTGGACATCCCCATATGCTCAGATACAGAAGATAGGGTTTCTTCCCACTCCACATCTGATATGGGGTGGTAGGCACAGTCTTGGTAGGAACCCTGTTCAGAAGATATGCCGCTGATTCTAGCGCATAACCCCAGAAAGATCGCGGTAACCCAGCATTACTCATCATGAAACGTACCATATCCAATAGGGTTCGATTCCGTCTCTCCGAGACACCGTTATGCTGTGGAGTGTATGGAGGAGTAAGCTGAGAGAGAATTCCTTTCTCTTTTTGGTAACCTAGGAGCTCGGCACTCAAGTATTCACCACCTCGATCAGATCTTAGTGTCTTGATACTTTTGCCGGTTTGGTTTTCTACTTCATTCTTATACTCTTGGAATTTGTCAAAAGTCTCGGATTTATGTTTCATCAGATAAATGAATCCGTACCTTGAGTAATCATTCGTGAAAATAATGAAATAGGAAAAACCACCTCTTGCATGTGTAGACATTGGACCACATACATCGCTGTGTATGAGTCCTAAGAGCTCGCTCGCTCTTACTCCATGTCCAGTAAATGGATTCTTTGTCATCTTTCCTTTGAGAGAAGATTGACAAGTGGCATAAGTTTGATATTTGAACGAGTCCAAATATCCTTCTCTATGTAACTTAGTCAACCTTCTCTCATTGATGTGACCCAGTCTACAATGCCATAGGAAAGCTTTATTTAAATCTGGAGACTTTCTTTTTAGTGTGTTCTGGAAATTGAAAATCTGGAGTTGGTTTAAGACATATATACCGTTATTTAGTGTACCGGACCCAATCAAACCATGATTTAGGTGGATGTTAACAACATCACTTACAAACGTGAAATCATAACCTTTATTTGATAACAAGGAAACTGATATGATATTACACGTTAAGCTAGGTACATAAAAACAGTTATATAAAATCAAAATGTGTCCACTCGTCAATCCCAAGTGATAATCCCCGACGGACACAGCTCCCACGCTAGCTCCGTTAGCAACCTTTAGGGTCATATCACCTTCCTTCAGCACTCTACGGTTTCTCAGTGCCTGCAATGAATTGCAAATATGAGATCCTGATCCGGTATCTAATACGCAGGAAGTAGAGTTGATTGACAGACAATTCTCAATTATAAACACACCTGAAGTCGAAGCCACAGCTTGCTTCGGTTCCTGGTTCTTGGCGTTCCACGCCTTGCAATCTTTCTTCCAGTGCCCTTTCCTGTGACAATGGAAGCACTCATCCTGGGCCACTACCGGTACCGCAAACTTTTTCTTTCCCTTCCCTCCCACCTTACTTACACCTCCTCTAGGTTTGGTGGCGGCCTTCTTTTTCCTTCCTTTGGCCCTAGCCTTAGACCCCGAAGAAGAAGCACCGCTAACAAACATAGCGGGTGTCTCCCTTGCCTTCTGCAAGGTGCCCTCTGCACTCCTCAACATGTTAAGGAGTTCTGGAAGTTCAACTTCTTTTCTTTGAATGTTGAAGTTCAGAATAAACTGGGCGTAGGTGGAAGGAAGGGACTGGAGAATAAGGTCTGTATAGAGCTCATTATCCAAAATCGTCCCAAGGTCTGCGAGCTCTTCTATGTAGCCAATCATCTTTAGGACATGTTCTCTTACCGATGATCCGACAGCCAACCTCGCTCGAAATAAGTTCTTAGAGGTCTCGTATCTTGCTATACGAGATTGCTCTCCATAAAGTTCCTTTGTATGGAGAAATATGGCATCTAGTTCCATATCCTCGTGCCTCCTCTGATGTTCATTGTTCATCGAGACAAGCACGATGCACTTGGCTTTCGCGCAATCGAAATCCCAGGTTTTGCGGATTTCCTTATCCGCATTACTGGATTTGGGACCAGGGACAGCAGGTGCCTTAGCGGTG
The DNA here is from genome assembly GCA_030015575.1 of Agapanthus africanus. Taxonomy (NCBI): domain Eukaryota; kingdom Viridiplantae; phylum Streptophyta; class Magnoliopsida; order Asparagales; family Amaryllidaceae; genus Agapanthus; species Agapanthus africanus. Next base: position 422,678,558 of record CM057342.1, read on the forward strand.
AGGACGTACCCCAATTTGTCATAGGTCAAAGCCATTTTGACATTCCGCAGCCAATCTTTATATTTTGGCCCTGTCAGTATATTTTTCTCTAAAAGTAACTTAAGTCCAGTCATTTTCAGGGTCGCTGCAATTAGGAGAGAGAAAAGAAAACTCTTTAGCATGATGCTCTTGCAAGTTTAGAGTGGTTTTTAGTTTATCTAAACGGGATGGCTCTCACTGTTTCTCGAATCCTTCCCCAAACTATAAAAGAAGAATTAGCCAGAACTATTCTCACCGTACAATACTTGCTTAACCGTTCAGCCAGGCTAGTGTCGATACTTCGAGGGAGGTTTTCCAACGCTTTCGCGAAGTTCCTTAATTAAATAACCTCTTTTCTCTGGGGGCGTAACCCCGCTGACACCTTTCTTGACACCTACTTGGTTTATAGCATTGATCTTTAAGTGACAAATCTCCTGATAAGTAGCATATACTCACAGTAGGATCGGGATTCAAATATCATCGTATGATAATGTTGAAGGAATCCTACCAACATTCATCAAACTCCAAATGGTATGCATCTCTTTGCAAATTTCAGTTTCTTTAGAAATTCTCGATATATATTTTTGCCCCATGCTCTTATGACCTTGGCGTTGGTCAAAATGTCATAAGTCACATGTCAAGTTCTGCCCATCATTATCTTGTCAATTTGAACCCATCCGTATACATCCCTGACGTTGGCCAAATGATAATACGACTGTCCCAAACTAACTCATCTATCTTTGAAACAAATAAATACCCAACAGCTACCAAACACTATGCCTTGGCGTTGGTCAAAATGCATAGCTTGAATACTACTGAATACCCAAATGAAATGACGGAGGGCTACGAATGGTTTTGGCGAAACCGTGAACGTAGTGAACTTGATATAACCGAAGGAACCTGATAGCTTTTTAAAAGGAGTGGTTAAACCTCCGCAATTAAAAATATCATCTGTTTTAAAATAACCGAGTGGTTTCTTTTAAATTTTTCCAACGATACAACTTTTTGGTTTATTTTCTTTGCATTATAAATAATGCGTCCCATCATTAACCTATCATTGCAGAAAACAACGAAAATACATCGTCCTCTTATGCCATCCGCATTCGCCACTGGGTCCCGTCATCACCCGTTAGGTTACTTAACTAACGACAAAGCGGGGGCTGGGCTAGTGCGGGTGTAAAACATAAGTGACGTCTAAATAGCTATCATATATAGATATTGTACATTCGTCAGACGCAATAATAGGCATTCCAGATCTCATATGAACTTTATTGGATTTGCAAGCAATCCGCGTTTGTTTAGAGCGTGCAATAAAAGACGGATTACACAGTTGTGATGAATAGCCATTACCCCACCCTAGACCCCTACGGGTACGGCAAACTACCCGAAGTGAAGCGGTCTCCCTCAATAAAGTGAGTACGCCACTAAACACTTCAAAGTACCCGGTAGTTTGTGTACCCCACCTTGGGTCTGTCTTAGGAGCAAAAACAGTAAAATGAAATAATACAACGGTGGCTACAACCGCAACCTGGATGTGCCCTGCAAAATAATATTACAACATATTACAATTACATTGAATGAATGAATATAACAACCCATCTCAAACCCCGGCTAATCATTACAACAGTCCAATACAGTTCACATCCACAAACAGTAAAAACAATTACAGAAATGTGCAACCCCCCGCCAACCGACATACTAGCAGTTAGGGGAGGTTTACGAACACATTATACAATCACAGATATAATCATATTAGCAAACATCGTAAAATTTCGATCGAGCAAAACACTTTAGATTCTACTGCAAAACTTCTCTGTGCTCCTGAGATCTTAGCAGAAAATAAAATATCCAGAAATATCACTGTTAACACAAAGGGGTTACTGGAAAAATTTGGGACGACTCGGCCCTAACTCGGCCGTGGATCCGCGGCGGATCGCATGGATCCGCCGCAGTTCCGTGGTGAGTTAGCCGAGTTGGGAGTCCAAATTTCTTCAGTAGCCCAATAATTTCATGCTTGTTATTCTGAAGGTCCCTGAAAAATTTTTAGGGCCTGTTTTAAAATCGACAGAAACTGTGTTAATATGATGATCTTTCCGGTTCTTTTTCCGTTCGAAATACTTACGACTTTGCTAATGAGTTAATTATTGTTTAGCGAGGCTCTGATACCAGTGTAAGTCGATGTGCAACACACCACGACATGCGGGGAGGCGGAAATATGAAAAACGATCTTGTTCTTTGCTTAAACATCGACTAACCGCAAGAATCGAAGCTAAACTATAACTAACAAGAAACCATAGAAGAGTTAACTACTATGATATGTGATTATACCTAAAGATCCGAGTCCTTCGTCTTATCGTACTCCACGTCCTCTCCGGCCTTCTCTATGTAGTAGAAGATCCACCCGAGAGCTTTACTACAAGCTTCACCTCTAACTTGAGGTAACTAGGTTTCTTAAATCGCTAATCTAAGCAACCTAGGTGATATAGAGAATGGTTAAGGATTACGTAGTCTAATCTAATCCTTGTACTCAACACATGAGAGGGGAGGATTAGGGTTTGAAGAGAGAGATCTTGAGGAGAGAGAAGGTGAGCATGAGAATGAGATGAGATAATGATGTATCATAATATATATCAAGCATTATCATTTATCCAATAAAAGAAAATAACGGATTTACGACCATGCTTGATAAATATCTAAGGGTGATTCATCTTCATGAGTCATTAAGCATTTATGATGCATTAATGACATGGATGAATCACTCATCTGACTCACTAATCTCATTTAATGCATATGCCACCTTAACCCCCAAGTCATCATCTTCTAGAAGCTTCTCGCGTAATTACGAGAACGCCCCTCCTATCCATGAAAACACGGAAAAACTTTAGACTGTATAAATCCAATAACCAGATACTAGAAACTGGCTTAAACCAAAGCCGGCAAGTAAAAACTGTCCGGATGTCGTACGTGCGTAAACACACGTATGCGTCCGAACCTTTGTCGTAAAACCATACGACCTCTATATCGTTTCGCCTGGAATAGGGAAACTCTCTGTGTGGGACTCTAATGACTCGACTACTACGCTGGCAGTGGGTTTAACCGCAGACCGCAAGCGGCACTAGCTGTACGTAACGGTCCCCAGGTAGATGTCGATAAGAAAGCCGATGAGGATACCCATCCGAACTCCTACTGAGCCTGATGTGACAATCTCCGTACAGTCCGGTCTGTTCGTCTAAGACTATCGCATATCGGGCCTAGGGGGCGGCAAGCGTCAGTCCCTTAATAGTGGTATAAGTCGTGTCGGAGCGAAGCCCATTACACCCTGAGAAACTACTAGAACCTACCAGTAAATCTCGCTTGCCCTGGCCAGGGACTTTGCGTAATGGCTCTCTCACACAGCGTGATATCAACTCCCAATACCGGGAGAGACGAATCCTGTCTAACCACCACTGCCTCCAAGTGCTCGGGACTGCACCCAACTGCTACCTGTTTGCACGACTCCTTTGAGCCATGGTTGGGTAGCAATCTATGAACAGTGGGACGCACTCGAGGCGAAGTAGCAGTGTCAAGTCTGCGGACTATGCTGTACTCATGTCACCTGGGAACTGTTAACTGACGACTGGTATAAAACCCAACTAACAGTTCCCTGCGAGTCATGTCCGGTGTACCTGTAACCCAACGAGCACCTGTATACTATCTCCAGTACGACGTACTGACGGCTGTGGGACAGACCATCTCCCCAACTGGGATGAGAAGCGTACACACTAGTCTACTCCGGAGTATCGATGCCCTGTCTCGATAATCCTACGACTAGGGACCTGAATAAGGATGTGCTTGTAGACTACCCAGTCCCCACTAGTGTGACTGCAATCATAACGCTGGTAGTCAAGCAAGATCCTAAGAGCTCTATCAATACGTATACTCACATATTAAGATAGAAAAACCAAGTAGCATACTACCATGTTTAGCAAGACTGTTATATACATGTGAATATCCCAAGCTTCCATTAAGTAATATACAAACTAGTATGATACAATAATGGCCCCTAGAGTATATACACTAACACTATCATGTACGCGATGCTATATACCAGACCTGATGTAGCATACTCACTAAGTGTAGTGAGTAGGTATCAAGCAGATCCAGGAGAGAATCACCGGACAGCTGTGAAGAACATTCTCAAGTACTTGAGAAGAAATGAGGAGATGTTCTTGGTTTATGGTAACGGAGAACTCCAGGTGGAGTCCTTTACCGATTGGAGCTTCCAAAGTGATAAGGAAGACTATAAGTCGCACTCAGGATTTGTCTTTACCCTAAATGGAGGGGCGGTTTGTTGGAAGAGTTCCAAGCAAGAAACCGTGGCAGACTCGACGATGGAGGATGAATACATCGCTGCCAACGATGCTGCCAAAGAGGCTGTCTGGATGAAGAGGTTCATCACTAAACTTGGTGTGGTTCCATCCATTGAGCATCCAATACATTTATATTGTGATAACAATGGAGCTGTGGCTTTGGCCAAGGAACCCAGGTCTGATCAGAAATCCAGACATATTCTGAGGCGGTATCACCTGATCCGGGAGATAGTTGATCGCCGCGAGATCGAGGTCAGGAGAGTTGACACTAAGGACAACACTAGGGATCCATTCATGAAAGCTATTCCCCAGATACAATTTGAGAGACTTTTCGGGATGTTGGGTATGAGATACTACAATAGCTGGCCTTAGTGCAAGTGGGAGATTGTTAGTTATATATATGCCCTAGAGGCCATTGTTGTACATATGATGTATATTATAGTGGATGCTTGGATATATATAGAGAGGACTTTCTTGCTCGACATGATAGTATGCTATTTGGTTTCACTTTGTCTTAACATGTTGACTTGTATTAGTTTACTTTCTTACTCTCACATGTTGATAAAGCCCTTAGGATATGTACTTGACTACGAGGACTATGATGAGATCATACTAGTGGGGCCATGGTAGTCAACGAGTACATCTTATAACTCTTCCTAGTCGAAGGAATGTAGAGACAGGGCATCGATACTCCAGAGTAGACTAGCGTATACGCATCTTGACCCATATGATGGGCGATGGACGATCCCATATCCATCGGCGTTTGAAATCAAAGATGGTGTACGGGTGCTCAGTGAAGACTGGGTACATTGAACGGACTCGCCGAGAACTCCTAGATGGCATTGTACCTATAGTCAGATAGCAGTTCTCCGGTGACACTGGTACAGGTTAGTCTGTAGACCCGAGATCGTCATAGAGACTTGTGTGATTCCCACTGTGCTTTGATTTCCACCTTACCACATCTAAGAGGGTGTGCAAAACGGTGGCTTTTCGGTACAGCCCCGAATCATTTGGAGGCAATGAGCGATAGGAGGGGTTTCGTCTCTCCCGATATAGGGAGTTGATGTTGTGCTGTGTTCGATTGGATATAACTTGAAGTCCCTGGCCAGGGCTGATATGGAGTGCTACCGGTAAGTGTTATTAGTAGTTTCTCGACCTGTTATGAGCCTCACATCGACACGACTTATCGGTTAAAGGGGTCTGACGTTTACCACCCCTAGACTTGATATGCGACATATCAGACGAAGAGACCGGACTATACGGTAGTGTTGCTGATTGGATTCACAAGAGAATGTACAGGCTTGCTTGTTGATCTGCTGATCGCTCAATACCTGGGTCGTTGTTACGTTTAGCTGACCGCTTGTAGCTTGTGGGTGTTTGATATGATCGTCACCCACTGTCGGCGTATTGACGATTCTTTAAAGTCCTACACAGAGGTTTCCTGGCTCAGGAAAAACGGAGTAGGAGCACAAATGTGATATGTTGGATATAGTGCCCTCAGAGTTAATTATTGGATCACAGGCACGTAATTGCAATGATTGAGTGAGGACCTATGCTGGTAGGACAGTCTTACTCAAGATGATAGTATGCTATCTGGTTTATCTTTATCATCGTGTACTGCTTTAGGTGACATTACAGATCACTATTGGACGTTTGTAGAGCCCTTAGGATTCTTGCTTGACGGCCAGCAGTATGATGGCGATCATATACATGGGAGCTGGGGTCTATAAGCACATCTTTAAAGTGGTCCCTAGTCGTGGGAGTTTTCGAGACAGGGCATCGATACTCCAGAGTAGACTAGTGTATACAGTCGAGACCTCGACGAGGGGCGGTGGCCGGTCTCACAAACCATTGGTGTCAGTTCACCTAAGATGTATACTGGTGCTCATTGGGTTATGAGTACACCGGACAGGACTCGCCGGGAACATGCTAGTTGGTATTAACCTGACATCAGATAGCAGTTCCCTGGTGACATGTGTACAGGTTAGTTCATCGACCTGAGATCGTCATTTGTCTCGTGTGAGTTCCCACTGTGCTTTGATTACTACCCTACCACGGCTTAAAGGTGTCATGCAATTAGGTTTAATTGGGTACAGTCCCGAGCAACATGGAGGCAGTGAGCGGATCTGCAGGGGTTTCGTCTCTCCCGGTATTGAGGGTGAGATCGCACTGTGTCTAGGAGAGCCATTACACGAAGTCCTTGGCCAAGGCAGGAGATTTACTAGTAGGTATTCCAGTAGTATCTCAGGGTGTTCTGGGCTACACTCCGACACGACTTGTACCGCTTTTGAGGGTTTGACTTTTACCAACCCCCTAAGCTCGCCATATGATGCTTATAGACGAACAGACCGGACTGTACGGATATTGTCACCGACAGGCTCAGTAGGGTGTCAGGATGAGTTCGCTCATCGACCTCCCTTTTGGTCAATACCTGGTAGCCCGTTACGTACGGCTAATACCTCTGACGTGCTAGTGGTTAAATCCACAGCCAATGTACTGACGAGTCTTTGGAGCCCCCCGCAGACAGTTTCTCAAGTTTCGGGCGAAACGTTGTAGAAGTCGTATGATATATGACAGGGTCCGATCATATACGTGCGGTATTGCATGGTTCATGATCGGACGGATCATACTAGTGGGCTTTGGTTTATGCCGGATCCTAGTATTAGATTTGTTGGATTACTTTAGTCTCATCGCATTCGCATTCGGTCGGAATGCGGATGCAGGTATGTATATACAGGCGAGGGGTATCCTTGTGATCCGTCACGAGTTTACTATAGATGTTGCCGGATCTTTTTGTTGGACCAAACATTTGGATTAATGTTTGGATGGAGGAAATAATGAGCTAGAAGTTCATCATGACATGCTTTAATGTGACATGGACATTTATATATGACTCATGGTCTCTTTTTTGTAAAAATATGTCACATTAGTGATTTTTTGTGTTGATATGATGACAGGGGAGAGAGAGAGGGGCTGCCATATATGTGTTTGGTCTTGTATTTATCTTATACTCTCTCACTCTCATTTTATGACAACAAAAAGTGAAGAAAAGATAAGAAAGCCTTCTCTTCTTCTTCTTCTTCCTCTAGCTCATTATCTTCCTCCAATGGAAACACCTTCAACCTCCATCAAAGTCATGGATGCAAGAGGCAAAGTCATCACAAACACTCTCTAGAACCCGTTGGACACGTCGGCTAGCACACTTCCTGCCCGAGTTGCTTCGGACGAAGCGGGAGCCCGTAAAAAGACTTCTCGATGTGGTGCCCTTTCCGACGAGGACATCGAGACCGGAGATGCCCTGAGGGGCTTGGGATGGTGGCCGAAGACCGAAGGATACGGATCGCTTGGTATAGCCTCTCTACCCTTTCTTTAGTTAGCTAGTAGTAGGTTAATGGTCCAATCCGGGTTTTAAGCATACGATAGTGCCGTTTTTCTAGTTTGAAAAAGTTTTCGTTTCCGCATTTTGGCCTCGGAAAGACGGCCGGGTCGCTACCGTAGACTTACTTGGTATTAGAGCTACGCCATTAACCTTTTCTAGCTTGCTCTAACGTGTTTAGAACTTCGATCGAACAAAAATTCCAAAAACTACAATTTCAAAATGCAGTTTATGTCGATTTTCATTTGTGCTCGAAAAATTATTTGGTATATTGCAGAAATATGTGCAGGCTTTTTTAAGAGAACTGAGAAAATTTGGTAGGCTGATTTTACTGTAGCGCGGCGGCTCCGCGGCCGTAACCACGTTTTGGCGGCGGATCCGCCGCCGTACTGTAGCCACAGTGCACCAAATTTCTTCAGCAGGTCTCTGACATGAAAAAGGGGTTTCTGGAATATTTTGTTTGGGCCTAGATTATTTTGAGTACTGCAGTGGTACTTGGGGGCCCACTTCGGGAAATTTTGTCGATTGAAAATTTTAAACTTGTTAGTTCGCAGTATTTACATTATATCTGCGACCGTGAATGTCATTTGATCGGTAAATCCTGTCTAATTGCTATAGCCCTTTTAGACGTATTTGCGAACGTGACATTCACGTTGATGTTCTGTGTTGTGCTGTGATGTTGCGGATTTGTCATGGTGGATAGCCTGGATGCAATGGTAGTACAGTTTGGTTGTATATGTACATTTGATATTGCGGGGAGAGCATCCGACATGTGGACTGCCGTCACTACCTGTTTGTATATTATTCTTTTTGGGCACGACCGGGCTGAGGTCGATGTACCCGTTGTATATATTTTTACTTTCTGTACTAGGATTACCTCGCGGTGGGGTGCACGGATAGCCGGGTTCTAGAGGGCAACTGGCCCGCATCTCATGGCTTTGAAATTGAGGGGGATTCACTCTAGAATTGGCGGGCTATTCGCCGCACTCGTAGGCGGTATAGGTTGACCCAAAGAGGGGTGCTCAAGTTACCGGATTCCGTGAAGTGCTGGGTGGTCCATACACATTGTTGAAGGGGGATGCCTCGCTTCAGCTTTTAGCGGGTAACTTGTCGCGCCCGTAGAAGTCTAGAATTTCATTGCACAGGCTATCCACATGACCAGGGGAACGTCGGGTTTCAGTAGCGGCTCTATGAAACCCGGGGATCCCAGATTATCTGTATTGTTCTGTGATGCTTATTACATTTCTGTGATGTTGCATTGTATCACGCCTTGAGCGATTATTATATATTGATATATATACTAGTAGATGTTGTATATGTTTTGCATCCGCGCTAGTCCAGTCCCTGCTCTGTCGTTAGTTAAGTAACCTAACGGGTGATGACGGGACCCAGTGGCGAATGCGGATGGCATATACGTACATCGTTATTTCGTTCTTTTGTGGTGTGATCAATTGATGGGACTGCATTGATTCGGATCAATGCAAGCTAAAAAAACCTATTCTGTTGTTGTTGGAACATTTTTCAAAAAGCTGTTATTGCAAGGATGTTCTCTTTTGTTTTGCACAGTGCTATTTAGTTATGAATATCCAGCACCTCAGTCGACGAGGCAAGGGCCGAGATCCCTTCACCGGGAGTGACCCCTTGGACAGAAGTTTGCGTCAGGGCAATAACATCACTACAGTCGATTACTTTTGCTTTGCATCATGGTATTCAGTTGGAATATCCTGCACCTCATTCTACGGGGAAAGAGCCGAGATCCCTTCACCGGGAGAGACCTCTTTAGCAAAGGATTTCGCCACTATATTTTTATAAAAAGCTATCCAGTTCCTTCAACGATATCAAGTTCATTACGTTAAATGTTTTTCGCCAGAAACCATTCGTAGCCCTCCGTCATTTCAGACGGGTAGCACTTAGTATTCATGCTATGTTAGTTGGCCAAAGTCAAGGCATAGTGTATGGTAGCTATTTGTTACTTTTCTGTTGCATAGATAGATGCGTTGGTTTGGGAAAGTCGTACTGCCTTGTTGGCCAAAGTCAAGGGTAGGTACGGGTGGGTTCAAATTAACCTGGATAATGACGGGTAGAACTTGACATGTGACTTATGATTTGTTGGCCAAATTCAAGGTCATAAGAGCATGGGGGTAAAAATCACATTGGGAGTTTCTAAAGAAACTGAAACATGCCAGATATACGCATACCTTCTGGAGTGTGATAACGTGAGTGGATTCCGTCACGTTATCATGGGATGATAGTTGGATCACGATTCCCACTGATGAGTTGGTTTACTCCTCGGGTGATCCCGACTAATTCTTCTTTCAGGTTTTGAGGAGAATTTGAGGTTACAGTGGGAGGATTCCTAATTAGATAAATTGATAACCATTCTGATCTTGGTTAGAGTGCACGCTGAGTGTTTCTTTTCACTCTCTCTCTTTTTGGCAGCGACCATGACCTGACCCTTGACTATGACTCAGTGACCAAGTTGACCGAACCTTCTTAAAACACTGGCTTTCGGATTGTCAGAGTTGCAAACCTAATTGCAACTCCTACTTTTACCCTTTTCTCCTGAACACCCCGTATTACTATGAACATCCACTTCCATTGGATAAAACCATCATATGGTTATATATGAACTCGAAGGAATTTATTTGAGGATGGTTTCCGGTTCTGGAGAAAACGAATAGGACTATTCAGTTGTCTTTTCCTTTTACCTTCTCTCAGGTTGCGAGTGCTCCTTGGATTAGGACAGTACACCTATTACGCTTATTGGATAGTCTTCTTCCAAACCATAGGCAGTTGTCGAACGGTAGGGAATGAAGAAAACCAATTAGCCTAACAAAGGTGTACAGAAGGTATTAAGTAAAGACTAATAAAGGGATTAGTAAGAGGGCAAAGTAAATTGCGACTGCTATTCACGACAAAACTAAGTATTTTATTGCCACTCCTACTTCATAATTGTATTTCTCCAGGACACCCCGTATCACTACGAAAATCCACAGTTTATTGGATACTCCATCGTATGGTTATATACGAACTCGAAAGGAACTTGTTCCAATTCGGGGATGGATTCTGGTTCAGGAGAAATAGGAATAAGGTTTTATTCAGTTGTCTTTTATCCTCACCTTCTCTCAGGTTGCGAGTGCTCCTAGGATTAGGACAGTACACCCATTATGCTTATTGGATAGTCTTCTTCTAAACCATAGACTGGTGCCGAACGGTAGGGAAGGAAGAAAGCCATTTAGCCTAAGAGGGTGTATAGAAGGTAATGACTAAAGACATATAAAGGGATTTGGAGAGATGGCAAAGAAATATACGGTTACAGTTGTGAATCTGATAATGGAAGAGGCATTACTAGGAATACCCGGAAACCCCTTCGAAACATTTTCATGTTTCAGTTTCACTGTGCATTGTTAATAGAAAACTGATTTCCCAATTAGACACTTGCTCCAGGGTATGTATTTACCAGGTATGATTCTCACATCTGTAAGGTTTTACAGAAGATTAGTGGGAGTAAGTTATTGGGAATTAGGTGATTGTCCTCATTATATCGAAATTCGTTGTAATTGGTGATATTTGAGGAAGTCGCCCGGGTTGTTTGCCGGACGGCAAATATTTGGTTTTGAATATCTGCTGTTATGCACCAATTTCAAATTGATATATCTGTACGTCTATTTTTATAGAGTGAGATATAACTTTTTGAAATTATGTCTATGACATTTACCTATATCAGTGGATGGTTAGATAAGGAGTATTGAACAGCGGTGTAATCTTAACCATAAGTACAGTTTTCAACCTACGACACACAGGGAATGAGTTATTAGACTCAAGGGACTTATACAGAGTATTGTATGTTGTCTAGTGTCCATTAGGACAGAGGGGTTGGTACTCGTACTATATTCTGTTTACTTGTGACTTCTCTAGTTCTTAGACATGTATTTCGTTCAAATGCAAGGTCTAAGTTTTGAGAAGTTATAAGTGTATGAATAAAGTAGAGAACCAGGTGTTGCAAATATCAAGATTCTTCAAGGTGATTGAAGATGTAGACACTTGTGTATGGTATTCAGTTGATTGTAATGATTAAGAGAACTTGTTTCTCTTTCAGGTTACTCATATTTGGATGCACTCCTAAGTTTAGTAACGCTGATCGGCCTCCTTCCATTTAGTTGACATGCACTGGAGACAGCTACATAATTTGAATCTGGTTCTAATTAAATCAGTGCCTCTATTTCTATATTGGATATAGAATAGTTCATATCTTAACGTTGTTAAGGTACGGGGAGTTGTCCGGCTTATGCTTAAAACCAGACTCTGGATAACTCAAGGCACGTTTCTGTAATGGCTGTTTGTGGGCTGACCCGAGCTATGACGAGGGTTGACATTCTACCATCTGGAAGATCAATAGTGATATTGTTCTTGAATCGCTACAGTTTTAGTAAAATGGATTTTTTCAGAAAACAGTAGTGGGAGTATGGTAGAACTGGAAGTGATTCCAGAACCGCAAACGATTACTGAAAATTTGATAAGAACCTAAAGATTCAAGCTGGTTTGACATTCCATTGACCACTCCGCAGATATGGTGGGTAACCTCAGGCACTCGAGAGGTACTCTGGTAGCCTCAAGGACGGTGACAGGGAGGTTCTTGTTTACCCAGACTTGACACTACTGTTGTTCCAGACTATGAGACCCGGCATGAGGATGAGTATAGCGTTGTTCTGAACTGGCTTTAGAAGTGCACGTGTATATTATTCTGCCATAAGGTTGTCGTAGTCTGTGGGAGCTGCGGAAGAAAAGTGGACTAGTGGCTTATGTCTATTTGTGGACTAAAGCAGATATAGCGGAGATAGATCATCTATTTCTGATGTGACAGTCATAGATTTGACTTCATCAGAATAGGGGATGGATAAGTTAAGAAGATAGTAGAGTGTGATGTCCTGGTATTTGGATGACATACACAGAGTAGGAAGAGAAATTCCTATACTACAGTCGGTTATACTTTGGTAGTCACACAGTGGTTTCTCCACATAGGACTTGGATATAATATCAGATATTCTGGTAACTAGATCTATGGTTTTAGATCTAGATTTGGGAAGTGTCCCAATCAGGGTTCTTAGACTGCATTCTAAAGGTTTTAGAATGGACGACTCCTGGCACGGTAGTGTACCTGCAGGTGAGGGAATCACCCTCTCTAAAGGTGTCTTACAAACTAAAGGGGAGAAGGATGTGCATGATTGGCAGATCACTTGCTTAGGCAATTGAGTCAATCATAAGATTCCAAGTACCACACCAGATATTATTTTTGCACGAGATGCAGTAAGTTGATGTTAATCCTATCCTGGAGAAACATTCGGAAGCAGTTTTAGAACATAACTTGATGTTCTAGGGATATGATAACGACAGCCTCTTTTAGGAGACGATTATCATTCCAGGCTTCCAAGGTGACCTAGATGACAGAGTGGCTGTCAGAATTATAGTTTTCCCACTGACGAGGGGCAGTATTTTGGACAGGTGGTCCAAGAGGATACTGGGGGAGGCATGGCGCAGGATACTGATTAAGTTCAGTTGACGATACATGTTGGATATAGTGCCCTCAGAGTCAATTATTGGATCCCAGGTACGTGATTGCAATGATTGCGGAGGACCTATACCGGTAGGACAGTCTTACTCGAGATAATAGTATGCTATCTGGTTTGCCTTTATCAGTCGTGTACAGGTTCAGGTGACTGATCACTGTTACACTTTGACAGAGCCCTTAGGATCTTGCTTTACTACCAACAGTATGATGGCGATCATATACGTGAGAGTTGGGTGGTTTATAAGCTTATCCTTATCTGTGGTCCCTAGTCGTGGGAGTTTCGAGACAGGGCATCGATACTCCGGAGTAGACTAGTGTATACAGTCGAGACCCCGACGAGGGGCGATGGCCGGTCTCACAAGCCACTGGTGTCGGTTGGATCACCTAAGATGTATACAGGTGCTCATTGGGTTATGAGTACACCGGACAGGACTCGCCGGGAATCTGCTAGTTGGTATTATACATATCGTCAGATAGCAGTTCCCTGGTGACATGTGTACATGTTAGTTCATCGACCTGAGATCGTCATTTGTCTCGTGTGAGTTCCCACTGTGCTTTAATTTCTACCCTACCACGGCACAAAGGAGTCGTGCAAACAGGTATTTTTTGGGTACAGTCCCGAGCCACATGGAGGCAAGTGAGCGGATCGACAGGGGATTCGTCTCTCTCGATATTGGGGGTGAGATCGCGCTGTGTCTAGGAGAGCTATTACATAAAGCCCACGGCCGTGGCAGGAGATTTACTGGTAGGTACTCCAGTAGTATCTCACGGTGTTTTTAGGCTACACTCCGACACGACTTATACTGCTATTGGGGGTCTGACGTTACAATCCCCCTAGGCCGATATGCGATACTCATAGACGAACGAACCGGACTGTATATACATTGTCACTGTTAGGCTCAGTAGGGTTTCCGGATGAGTTCGCTCATCGGCATCCCTTGAGGTCAGTCCATGGGCAGCCGTTACGCACAGCTAGTGCCGCTGATGGCTTATGGTTAAACCCACTGCCAGGGTACCGATGAGTCATTAGAGTCCCTCACAGATAGTTTCCCAAGTTCGGGAGAAACGTTGTAGAGGCCGTATGGTTTTATGGCAGGGTTCGGAAAATGCACGTGAGTTTACGCACGTGTCATATTTCGGGCAGATAATACTGGTGGGGTTTGGTTTAAGCCGGATCCGAGTATTATATTGAGTAGATATAATATCTTTGTCTCAGTTGCATTTGTATTCGGTCGTAATATAAATGCGGGTATGTTTATACTGTTACGGGGTTATCCTGAAATTCGTTTCGGGATCGCTTTTGGAAGTTTCCAGTTTCCAGTTGCCAGTTTCCAGTTTCCAGTTTCCAGTTTCCGTATTTAATATTCGGTTAAATGCGGATTTATCTTTCCGTCACTGAGGGTGAGTCGTGCTTCTAGATTGGTGACCAGGTTCATGTATCTTTGGTTGCATTTATTAAGTGATGAGTAGGTTTGAATGACTCATCCTTTAGCATTAATATTTCTTGTTAACCTTAGGATATTTTCTCTTGATCTTTATCCTTGTGGTCACCACTCCCTCCTCCTACACTCACCTCCCTCCTTCATAAATATGGCCGGCCCCCTCTTTGTGGGTGTGAGATTGATTTTGATTAAAAAGACTATGGTTTTGGATGTATGGAAATTTGATAACTCATTTCTCATTCCATTTCATTTTGAGTGGCAACTTCATTAACCGTTCTTCCACGGCTCTGGACGAAGTGAGAGAAAGTATTCTACTCATTCTCTACATCAATCTTGGTCGTCTCTTTTAGCAAACTTGACGACCGAGTTGCCTTGAGTCAGAGACGGGAGCCCGTTTAAAGCTCCGTTGACGTGGTGCCACCTGGACGAGCAGATCGGAGATCGACGAGATCGGAGCAGCCGCAACAAAGCATGGGATGATGATTAAAGAATGAAGGACTCGGATCGTTCGGTATAACCTTTCTACCCTCTTTGTAGTTTGTTAGTTTAGCAATAATGGCAGATCCGGGTTATAGTATACGATAGCGCCGGTTAAAAAGTTTTTGTTCCGCATTTGGTGTCTGTTAGACGGCCGGGACGCTACCGTAGACTTACAGTGGTATTAGAGCCTCACCATTATGCTTTACTAACTTGTGCTAACGCGTTTAAAACATCGATAGGACCGAATATCAAAAACTACATTTTTCGGCACAAATGTTTCTGTCGATTTTAAACTTGGTATAAAAATAATTTTACATATCACAGAAAATTGAGCAGGGTTTTCTAAGCACATGGTAGAAATTTGGTCACGTGATCCTACAGGACCGCCGCGGATCCGCGGTCAAAGCTAGGGTTTGACCGCGCATCCGCGGTCAAACCTAGGGTTTGACCGCGCATCCGCGGCCAGTCTGTAGGACCAGTGATCAAAATTTGTACAGTTGCTTCTCCTAAGGAAGGCCCAGATTTTGTTACTGTACAGCAGATGTACGTGGGGCCCACTTCGTGATATTTAGTCGATCGAAATTTAAACGTGTTAGTTTACAGTACTTACATTATATCTCCGACCGTGAATGTCATTCGAGCGGTAAACCACGTCTGATTGCTATAGTTCTTTTAGACGGGTTTGCGAACGTGACATTCGCGTTGATGTTCTGTGTTGTGCTGTGATGTTGCGGATTTGTCGTGGTGGATAGCAGTGTGCAATGGTAGTGCAGTTTGGATTTATTTGTACATTTGATATTGCGGGGCGAGCGTCCAACATGTGGACTGCCGTCACTGCCTGTTTGTATAATATTCTTTTGGGGCACGACCGGGTTGAGGTCGATATACCCGTTGTACATATTTTTCATTTCTGTACTAGGTTTTACCTCGCGACGGAGTGCACGGATAGCCGGGTTCTGGAGGGCAACGAGTCCGCATCTCAGAGCTTTGAGAGGCAGAGGGGCCTCACTCAAGTATTGGCAGACTATTCGCCGCACTCGTAGGGGGTACAGGTTGACCCAAGGAGGCGTTCCCAAGTTACCGGATTCCGTGAAGTGCAGGGTGGTCCATTCACTATGCTGTAGGGGGCTGCCTCGCTTCAGGTTTTGGCGGGTAATTTGCCGCACCGGTAGGGGTCTAGGTTTCATTGCACAGGCTATCCACACGACCAGGGGAACGTCGGGTTTCAGCAGCGG
This sequence comes from Agapanthus africanus, assembly GCA_030015575.1. Taxonomy (NCBI): domain Eukaryota; kingdom Viridiplantae; phylum Streptophyta; class Magnoliopsida; order Asparagales; family Amaryllidaceae; genus Agapanthus; species Agapanthus africanus. Next base: position 422,695,027 of record CM057342.1, read on the forward strand.
CTCTGTGAAACCCGGGGATGCCAGATTATCTGTATTGTTCTGTGATGCTTATTACTTTTCTGTAATGTTGCATATTATCACGCCTGGAGCGATTATTGTATATTGGTGTATATACTATTAGATGTTATATATGTTTTACACCCGCGCTAGTCCAGTCCTCGCTCTGTCGTTAGTTAAGTAACCTAACGGGCGATGACGGGACCTAGTGATGAATGCGGATGGCATATACGTATATTTTATTTTCGTTCTTTTCTGGAGTGATTAATTGATGGGACTGCGTTGATTTAGATCAATGCAAAGAAAAATATACCTATTTGGCAGTTGTTGGAACAATTTTAAAAAGTGTTATTACAAAGACGTTTCCTTTTGTTTTGTATAGCGGTATTCGTGTAACGTTTTGAAAATCGTTTCGGTGAAATTTCGAAAAAACGGTAAAATAAGGGAGTTTTCCGTAAAAAGTCAAAATGCAAATATCTTTATTATAAAATTAAATATACAAATTCTAGCTATGTAGTTGCTAGTATTTGGTGTTTATTGAGCCACTGCTGAAATTTCAAATTTTCTGAAAATTTTTCCGAAATTAATTATTTTAATATTATTTTAAGCCGGTAAGAAAATACATTAAATTAGCGATAAATACAAATTTAAATGGGCTAATTTTAATCTTTAAATTCATGTTAATTAAAATCTAGTTGTAATATAATTTTTTAGTATTTTATTTCAAGTTTTAATTGATTTATTTTATGGAAAACAAAAATATAGTTATTTTGAACTAAAACTTGCAAATATGGTATTGTGGGAGGTCTTTTTGCATAGAATTTTTTTGTAAAGTCTCTCACACACACCCTCACTCCCCTTGGCCGGCCCTACTCTATTGTAGCAGCCCAAGAATTTTATTTCCCTCTTTTGGAACTTAAATCATGTGAGAAATGGGTTAAAATAAGGTTTTTATATATATTAAAGTAGGTGGGGGTATTATGGTAATTGGGAGGGGCTTTGACTTGGATCTTTTGGCATCATCCCCTCACCTTTTCCCCCTCTTCATCTGCTGAAACCAGCAGCAGCAGCCCCCCTCCATTTCTTCTTCTCTTTTCTCTTCAAAATTCCATCAAAAAATCATCCAAAATGCTTCAAAAATTCCACAAAATCAAAATCTAATCCCTACCCATTTTTACTTGACAATTCTAGTATGGATCTTGGTGAAGGGAAGCAAGTTTGGGAGGCTAGATTTGTGCTAGATTTCAAGATGATTGTGGGGGTAAATTCTTAACCATATGTCTAATTGTTGTTTGAATACATTATTTCTAGCATAATTAGTTAATAGTTTGGGATTAATTGAATGTTTTGAAAAATATAGTAAGGGTTTGTGATTTCAATTAGGGTTTTTATCATATCATTAGGGATGCAAGGTTTAATTTAACATCTTAATGTATGTAAAACCTAGTTTGGTTGATTAAATTGCACTTGTTATATGTAATTTGTCCAAATTGCTTAAATTGCAAATTAGGTTTTTGTAAACCTTGAATTTGATTAAGAGAAAAATGTAATTAGGTTTTTCTTTACTTCATTAACATTATTAAGTGTGGTTTAATGTCTTTAGTTCATGAAAATCCTAGCTAAATTGTTGTTTGTGCATTTTTGCTATAAAATTGTTAAAATTTGGGTATATTGTAAACTACAATTTTGGGGCTAAAGAAATTTAATGAGATTAAATAATGGAAATGGTTTTTATGACTTATTTAAGTTGTTTAATAAGTATTATGGCCATTAAATTTGTTCAAACGTCGAGTTTTGTACTAAAACGGGTAATTTCTGCTTGCTAGATTTTCGGGAAAATGGCTTTTAAAGTGAATTTTGGGTTTTTGTGAAAGCAACCATAGGTTTTGACCTATGTGAGTTTCGTGTATCGCTTTGATCATGAGTCGGATTTTAATGCGATACGGTGCGTTATGATATGTAGGTACCCATGTGGACTTCGAGACGACAAGCAAGCGCGTGGCGACGTCGGCACCGGCGAGCGAGGACCAGGTGAGTGGATTTATATCTACGGGGAGAAGTCGGGTGGATGGCGTATTGCACCCCCACAGTTCGTGGTGATGTATACGAATACGTATACACACACATATATATTGATTATATTTTGTTTGAGTATATTGATGATAATATGGATATTTGGTGTTCTTGGATGATTTAGTGTCGCGAAACCCTAGATTAGTGGTCGCACCACACATGCACACAACCACCCATACTTGCATACTTTCTTCTTTCATTTGTGCTTATTCGGGAATATATAGTTATGTGTTCGCATGGGTATAGGACTATGTGTTCACATACGGATTTGAGGATGATACTTGGGTTTGAGATGAGTCGATGAGATTTGTGTTGAGTTTGTGATATCGGTGATATGGCAGGATTCGTATTTGAGATACGTCCTGATGTTATAGCGGGTCTTTGAACGACGATATGGGTGAATAGTGCTATAAATAAAATGGTCGACATGTGATCGTGATATGAGATATGATATGCTAGGATATTGATACTAGGCCGTATTGGGCGATGTATACCCCTTGATGATGATATGTGCTGATGATATCGGTTTGTACGAGACTGTCGATCAGTAGTCAGATCGTGACTATATTGATGATATTAGTATTGTACTAGACATAGGTCAGTACCCTGGACTAGGATCCTGGATAAAGAGGATACCAAATGAATAGTGTGATGAATATGATATTAACCCGTACCCAGATTTGGGGATGCCGTACGACGGATTTACGTACGAGCTATATTTTGATGATTGATCCGCACTCTTGACTTGGGATGTCTGATTATAGATATGGTATCGAATATGATATTATTGAGGCGGGATCACCGACAAATATATATACAGGTATGTATATGTATCGACTCAGATGTTAGGCGGTTTCCTTACTTGTAGTCCAGCTTGTTAGCTTAGCCCTTTAGTTTAGTTTAGTTGTTAGATTAGATTCGATTCTTACCTATTTCAAAAACTAACGAATCGTGGGTATTTTAAAAGACAGCCTAAGGGATCCTACGGATATTTCAAAAGACGAATCTTTTCATAAAAACACCGTAGCCCCTATTTTCAAAACCCCACGATTCGTATTATTTCAAATGGCACCATTGTTTAATATTTAGCTCCCGCTCATTTTGGTTGCTCGCTCTGCATCGCATACTTATATTGTTATTTCATATTGCATTGTTGACATTATGCTGTTAGGTCACCAGCATCATTACCGATGATGCGTATGTACCGCGTACACTTACTTGCCGGCTTACACACATCTTCATCGGTAATTGCCGTGTCACGTACACCTTAGAAAATATTATTGCTTAACTTAGCTTGATAGCTAGTAGTTTGACATAATATTAGTGTACTTACCTTATATGCCAGCTTAGATATTGTAGTTATTAATTGTCACTTCATGCATACTGTTATTCATTGTTATGCCGTATTCATGGATTCTTATGCCTATATTCATGGGTTTATATGCTATTGATGATTTGGATTCGGATTTCTATGAGATTTTCTGGATTTGGGGGGAAACCGCAAAACTTGTATAAGCTTCTTCCCTCTCTTTTAAATAAAAAGTGCGGTTTTCCCATGATGTATGAGTCGTCCACCATGAGTTTGCAGATGGATTTCGAGACCCGATTCGAGGAATGGAGGAACCGTTTCGGGTACATGGTGGGCCCGGTGCGGTACCCCGGGGCAAGAGGATTGTGTTGTTGACGTTGAGCCTGGCAGGGGAGCACTATCGACTGGTGATAGTACCCGACGCGTCGGATATCCGGAGGATACCGTCGTGGTCTTGAGATGGATGGTAGGGGCCGGTCTGGACTGACGGCGCCCTAGATATTGTGATTGAGACATTGAGATTTCGAGATATTGAGTTACAGAGACTGTGATACAGAGATATCGAGATATTGGGATTACGTTTTGTGCCGATGCTAGGCACTGTTTTATGCTGATTTCATTATGATACCTCATTTTAAAAATACAATGGAAATCTCACTAAATTATGAAAACAGTTTCTTCATTTACATGTATTCTGTTTTCATGCATTCATACCTCATTCATATGATATATTGCTACCTGAGGTACTGACACGGGCACATGAGATTACACTCGGGTTAGATATTTACCCTAGCCTTTGTTATAGGCTGCATGTTATATATATAATTGAGGATATATTATGATCATTGACCTAGGTTGCGTTATTTATGCGATTTCTTTCCGTAGATGTTTTACTATTCACGAGTTGGCAACTCACCCCCGTTGTGCCCCAGTTTCTTGCAGGTTTTGCCGTACAGGTTTCATTACGGCTTTGCTGGCACTGCTTCCCATTTCCGGGTGACTTGCTAGTAGGTGTGTTTACTTGTATCGTACCCCCATTATATATCTTGTATATCATTATTCTGTTGTATCTAGAAGTTCCATCAACCAAACATGTATTTATTTCAGAGATAGAGACCAGTGATGTTTATTCTTTCGACCTTAGAGTCGCGCGTTATATTTCTTTGGATTTCTGGTGGTTTTGAGTTTCCTTTTGAGTTTTGATCCTCCCCCTTGGCGTTGTATATTATATTGCTTGTATGGTTGTGACCGTCGATTGATGAAGAGCTAGCTCCCGCTTGGGGATGCCTTTTTGATTTCGTATACTATTCATGTTGTATCCCGTTAGGAGGCTAGTTTTTACAAAGGAGACTCTGCCGAAATTTTCGGGAAATGTTTGATGTTTTTTTTTTAAACCGCATAATTCGTCTTATGCTATTGAAACCACTTGTTTTAATTGGTTTTCCTTCACTCTACTACTTTTCTTGGTTTGGATTTCTGGGTTTTCGGCTTACTTAGATTACGTACGCCTCGAGACGTTCGTAGTTTAAGTGCCGGTCATATTCCGTACTTTCGGGACGTGACAAAGTTGGTATCAGAGCGTTAGGTTTTACCTTCGGAGCGTAGGATGACCCTTGGTTGATGGAATAGGTGACTAAAGTAGAGTGACGTACCGTGGGTATGTTGCGCGGCATACTTACGATACGCTACTCCACTTAAGGAGCCTTAGGATATACATTTCTTTGCTCAGTATCATATTCATTCCTGATCTGGCCTCATCGGTACCAGTTGCGGTTTGCTGCCACGATTACGGGCAGGGAGAGCTACAGCTAGAGTTGCGGTCAGCACGAGCTCATCACGAACGAGGACTGACCAGGGCGAAATTCCGGCGACACACGATTGCGGAGATGTGTCTTTTTACTGTGTTTCCGCGCAACGAGCGTTTGGCGGATCGCCTTTATGAGGTTACTCGGATGTGCTGATCGACACTAGAGGATTGAGCCAATGATAGAGGCCATCCAGATTTTGATGACCGTTGGTGTATTGCTTACTCATGATGATTGAGGCACTGTTCAGCGTGCAGACGAGTGAGCCAATTGTTGCTGCGAGCGACGAGATATCGCCCCATATGTTGGAGCTATTGCAGTACAGGTTGTACTAAGAGATGATAGAAGGTCGCTAGTCATCCGAGGATGAATGACTAGGACATGTGGTTCGTTCGCCTACCCAATGAGAGGTCATCAGATAGATTGATTCCAGCAAGAGACGACTTCAGGCGGAGACGTTGAGAGTCGACAAAGACGATCGAATGTCAGAAACCTATTATTCCAAGTTTAAAGTATTCGGAAAGACATGCAGGCAATTCTATGGACCCTCTAGAAGAATGAAACCCTAACTCGACATAATGACCGTGTGAAAGCCTTTGAACCTTCAGGTTTGCGGCAGTTCCACGGTGCTATTAGTGAGGCTTGGGTTTGCCCTTCTACGGCTGGACCATCGATGCTGTGGTACGTACTCGATACTGTTAAACTGTACGCAAGATGTTAAGCTTTTGGGGGATTATGAGGTTCTAACGAATCAATCGGATGGTTCGACTTCAATCGGATGCTAGGTGGTGAGATGCATTCTTGGGAGACTCCAGATACGAGGATAGCCGTTGGAGCTCAGTCCATGCAGCCATGACGAGACGAGTTCGAAGCAGTCGACGTTAGACAAAAGTGGAGTAAGAGGTTCGTACGAGATCTTGATGAGACTACGTTCCACTCCGCCGACATCAGAGATGCGATGCGCATGCCGAGGCATGGTGCTTGGATTTACCTTCCAGAAAGAGTCGCGATGAGTATGCAGTCGTTCCAGAGCAAGATGCAGATATAGGAAAGGACGACGACTTCCGGACAGTTGGCAGAGACGAGACATGGAAGAGACCGTGAGCAGGATTCCTTCCAGGACACTGCTGCAATGATACTTGCACCCAGGATCAGATGTGTCACGTACATTCAGAGAGCCAGAGGCCGACGCCAGTGATATGCTGTCTTACGAGTGGTCGCGATGATTGACCGAAATATGACCAGAGAAGTGCCAGAACGGAATCATCCCCGTTAGCACACCTGACAGGGCTGATGAGCCGATGGACCGAGAGATTGGTAATTCACAGTGAAGACCTTGACCCAGGAGTGGTCATTGTTACGCACACCAGCAGGCCAGAGTTCATGATCATCGACGAGACGTCCCACTAGTGACCGCGACAGTTGGCCCGAGATTCTTAGAGGATGCACTTGAGCGGTACTATTCCGCCATTATTGATTTCGATGTTTTGGGTGATTTATTCTTATGATTTGATTTTGATGATTGAGGATTTACGATCTTTGCACAGTGTTGCACTTGATATCGTTTTCGTGCTTTGGTTTCACATGTTTGTGATTTTACGGTTTTAGACATTTGAGTTGATTTTGTGCGTAAGCACGCACACGATTTGGTTCCTGCACTCTGTATAGTTTATATATGCTTGCAGTGCAGTGATACGTCTTTTGTGCACTTAGATGCACTGGACTTCGATTTCGATTGTGATACTCGATATTTGTTTTGTGCACCTTGTGCACCTGATTTGATTTTGCGCATGTTCGGCGCTTGATATTGGATTTCATGATTTCGTGCATGATGGATGCCCCTGGTTTTGGGTTTTCGCGCATGTTGAGCGCATGTCTTGAGATGCGATTTTGGTGCACACCAGATGCACTAAATCGAGATTTTTTTCGTGCATGTCAGATGCACCTGATTTTGCTGTCAGGCACACACGTTGCCTATGACAGATGCTTTGTGCACACCCGATGCACTTAGATCTTGTTTCTGTGCACTTATATGGCACGTATATGGATTTTGATTGTCGTGCGCACCAGACGCACGTAGTATTCATACGCGTATTTTGGGATTGATTTCTTATAGAGCAGTACGTTTTTTTATGATAATTGCGATGTGTTTTCGTACTAAGCAGGACTAGTCAGAGAACAGTACCTGAATATATTTTGCATGCATTGATAGTTATTGAAGGGATTTCCAAAAAGCGAGCTATAGCCTCAGTATTTACCTATGTGTCTGATATGACACGAAATGTTTAAAACAAGGAGACACTTCTAAATTGTTTCTAAAACGGCGGAACGTACATTTCAAACAAAGGTAAATATGTATATAGTTATTTTCTTATGATAGACGTCCGCCACTGTGCAGTGTTATACACGTTGCACAGCGACTTAAAGAGATTTGGCATGCATTTCCTTCAGATACTTAAATATATAGATTCGATATTTACATGTATGGTTTCGAGTTATATCATATTGGTTTTGCTTTGGATTTGGCATTGATGTCTTCTCCATGACTCCGATGATTGCGGGATGCTTGACGGAGTTTTGATTTGAGTTATATGCTCATTTTTCATACGCATGCGCTGCACTACGATTTGTTTTATGTATTTACGATTTCGGAGCCCCGGCGACTTGATGGTTTTGCTTAGATGTTTTAGTATTTGAGGGGAGTTTTAATTTAAATTCGGGGACCGAATTTCTTTAAGGGGGGAAGATTGTAACATTTTGAAAATCGTTTCGGTGAAATTTCGAAAAAACGGTAAAATAAGGGGGGTTTCTGTAAAACGTCAAAATGCAAATATCTTTATTATAAAATTAAATATACATATTCTAGCTATGTAATTGCTAGTATTTGGTGTTTATTGAGCCACTGCTGAAATTTCAAATTTTCTGAAAAATTTTCCGAAATTAATTATTTTAATATTATTTTAAGCCCGTAAGAAAATACATTAAATTAGCGATGAATACAAATTTAAATGGGCGAATTTTAATCTTTAAAATCATGTTAATTAAAATCTAGTTGTAATATAATTTTTTAGTATTTTATTTCAAGTTTTAATTGATTTATTTTATGGTAAACAAAAATATAGTTATTTTGAACTAAAACTTGCAAATAAGGTATTGTGGGGGGTCTTTTTGCATAGAATTTTTTTGTAAAGTCTCTCACACTCACCCTCACTCCCCTTGGCCGTCCCAACACTATTGTAGCAGTCCAAGAATTTTATTTCCCTCCTTTTGACCTTAAATCATGTGAGAAATGGGTTAAAATAAGATTTTTATATATAGTAAAGTAGGTGAGGGTATTATGGTAATTGGGAGGGGCTTTGACTTGGATCTTTTGGTATCATCCCCTCACCTTTTTCCCCCTCTTCCTCTGCTGAAACCAGCAGCAGCAGCCCCCCCTCCATTTCTTCTTCTCTTTTCTCTTCAAAATTCCATCAAAAAATCATCCAAAATGCTTCAAAAATTCCACAAAATCAAAATCTAATCCCTACCCATTTTTACTTGACCATTCTAGTATGGATCTTGGTGAAGGGAAGCATGTTTGGGAGGCTAGATTTGTGCTAGATTTCAAGATGATTGTGGGGCTAAATTCTTAACCTTATGTCTAATTGTTGTTTGAATACTTTAAATCTAGCATAATTAGTTAATAGTTTGGGATTATTTGAATGTTTTGAAAAATATAGTAAGGGTTTGTGATTTCAATTAGGGTTTTTATCATATCATTAGGGATGCAAGGTTTAATTTAACATCTTAATGTATGTAAAACCTAGTTTGGTTGATTAAATTGCACTTGTTATATGTAATTTGTCCAAATTGCTTAAATTGCAAACTAGGTTTTTGTAAACCTTGAATTTGATTAAGAGAAAAATGTAATTAGGTTTTTCTTTACTTCATTAACATTATTAAGTGTGGTTTAATGTCTTTAGTTCATGAAAATCCTAGCTAAATTGTTGTTTGTGCATTTTTGCTATAAAATTGTTAAAATTTGGGTATATTGTAAACTACAATTTTGGGGCTAAAGAAATTTAATGAGATTAAATAATGGAAATGGTTTTTATGACTTATTTAAGTTGTTTAATAAGTATTATGGCCATTAAATTTGTTCAAACGTCGAGTTTTGTACTAAAGCGGGTAATTTGTGCTTGCTAGATTTTCGGAAAAATGGCTTTTAAAGTGAATTTTGGGTTTTTGTGAAAGCAACCATAGGTTTTGACCAATGTGGGTTTCGTGTGTCGCTTTGATCATGAGTCGGATTTTAATGCGATACGGTGCGTTATGATATGTAGGTACCCATATGGACTTCGAGACGACAAGCAAGCGCGTGGCGACGTCGGCACCGGCGAGCGAGGACCAGGTGAGTGGATTTATATCTACGGGGAGAAGTCGGGTGGATGGCGTATTGCACCCCCGCAGTTCGTGGTGATGTATACGAATACGTATACACACACATATATATTGATTATATTTTGTTTGAGTATATTGATGATAATATGGATATTTGGTGTTCTTGGATGATTTAGTGTCGCGAAACCCTAGAGTAGTGGTCGCACCACACATGCACACAACCACCCATACTTGCAAACTTTCTTCTTTCATTTGTGCTTATTCGGGAATATATAGTTATGTGTTCACATGGGTATAGGACTATGTGTTCACATACGGATTTGAAGATGATACTTGGGTTTGAGATGAGTCGATGAGATTTGTGTTGAGTTTGTGATATCGGTGATATGGCAGGATTCGTATTTGAGATACGTCCTGATGTTATAGCGGGTCTTTGAACGACGATACAGGTGAATAGTGCTATAAATGAAATGGTCGACATGTGATCGCGATATGAGATATGATATGCTAGGATATTGATACTAGGCCGTATTGGGCGATGTATACCCCTTGATGATGATATGTGCTGATGATATCGGTTTGTACAAGACTGTCGATCAGTAGTCAGATCATGACTATATTGATGATATTAGTATTGTACTAGACATAGGTCAGTACCCTGGACTATGATCTTTGATAAAGAGGATACCAAATGAATAGTGTGATGAATATGATATTAATCCGTACCCAGATTTGGGGATGCCGTACGACGGATTTACGTACGAGCTATATTTTGATGGTTGATCCGCAATCTTGACTTGGGATGTCCGATTATAGATATGGTATCAGATATGATATTGTTGAGGCGGGATCACCGATTAATATATATACAGGTATGTATATGTATCGACTCAGATGTTAGGCGGTTTCGTTACCTGTAGTCCAGCTTGTTAGTTTAGTCCTTTAGTTTAGTTTAGTTGTTAAATTAGATTCGATTCTTACCTATTTCAAAAACTAACGAATCGTGGGTATTTTAAAAGACAGCCCTAGGGATCCTACGGATATTTCGAAAGACGCATCTTTTCATAAAAACACCGTAGCCCCTATTTTCAAAACCCCACGATTCGTGTTATTTCAAATGGCACCATTGTTTAATATTAAGCTCCTGCTCATTTTGGTTGCTCGCTCCGCATCGCATACTTACATTGTTATTTTATATTGCATTGTTGACAGTATGTTGTTAGGACACCAGCACCATTACCGATGATGCGTATGTACCACGTAAACTTACTTGCCGGCTCACACACATCTTCATCGGTAATTGCCATGTCACGTACACCTTAGAAAATATTATTGCTTAACTTAGCTTGATAACTAGTAGTTTGACATAATATTAGTGTACTTACCTTATATGCCAGCTTAGATACTGTAGTTATTAATTGCCACTTCATGCATACTGTTATTCATTGTTATGCCGTATTCATGGATTCTTATGCCTATATTCATGGGTTTATATGCTATTGATGATTTGGATTCGGATTTCTATGAGATTTTCTGGATTTGGGGGAAAACCGCAAAACTTGTATAAGCTTCTTCCCTCTCTTTTAAATAAAAAGTGCGGTTTTCCCTTGATGTATGAGTCGTCCACCATGAGTTTGCTGATGGATTTCGAGACCCGATTTGAGGAGTGGAGGAACCATTAAGGGTACATGGTGGGCCCGGTGCGGTACCCCGGGGCAAGAGGATTGTGTTGTTGATGTTGAGCCTCGCAGGGGAGCACTACCGACTGGTGATATTACCCGACGCGTCGGATATCCGGAGAATGCCGTCGTGGTCTTGAAATGGATGGTAGGGGCCGGTCTGGACTGACGGCGCCCTAGATATTGTGATTGAGACATTGAGATTTCGAGATATTGAGTTACAGAGACTGTGATACAGAGATATCGAGATATTGGGATTACGTTTTGTGCTGATGCTAGGCACTGTTTTATGCTGATTTCATTATGATACCTCATTTTAAAAATACAAAGGAAATCTCACTAAATTATGAAAACAGTTTCTTCATTTACATGTATTCTGTTTTCATGCATTCATACCTCATTCATATGATATATTGCTACCTGAGGCACTGACACGGGCACATGAGATTACACTCGGGTTAGATATTTACCCTAGCCTTTATTATAGGCTGCATGTTATATATATAATTGAGGATATATTATGATCATTGACCTAGGTTGCGTTATTTATGAGATTTCTTTCCGTAGATGTTTTTCTATTCACGAGTTGGCAACTCACCCCCGTTGTGCCCCAGTTTCTTGCATGTTTTGCCGTACAGGTTTCATTACGGCTTTGCTGGCACTGCTTCCCATTTCCGGGTGACTTGCTAGTAGGTGGGTTTACTTGTATCGTACACCCATTATAGATCTTGTATATCATTATTCTGTTGTATCTAGAAGTTCCATCAACCAAACATGTATTTATTTCAGAGATAGAGACCAGTGATGTTTATTCTTTCGACCTTAGAATCGCACGTTATATTTCTGTGGATTTCTGGTGGTTTTGAGTTTCCTTTTGAGTTTTGATCCTCGCCCTTGGCGTTGTATATTATATTGCTTGTGTGGTTGTGACTGTCGATTGACGAAGAGCTAGCTCCCGCTTGGGGATGCCTTTTTGATTTCGTATACTATTCATGTTGTATCCCGTTTGGAGGCCAGTTTTTACAAAGGAGACTCTGCCGAAATTTTCGGGAAATGTTTGATGTTTTTTTTTTAAACCGCATAATTCGGCTTATGCGATTGAAACCACTTGTTTTAATTGGTTTTCCTTCACTCTACTACTTTTCTTGGTTTGGATTTCTGGGTTTTCGGCTTACTTAGATTACGTACGCCTCGAGACGTTCATAGTTTAAGTGCCGGTCATATTCCGTACTTTCGGGACGTGACAATTCGGTTGGAATATCCTGCACTCATTCGACGAGGCAAGGGCCGAGACCCCTTCACCGGGAATGACCCCTTCGGCAGAAGTTTGTGTCAGGGTAATAACTTTACTATAGTCGATTACATGTTGTTTTGCATCACGGTATTCAGTTGGAATATCCTGCACCTCATTCCACGGGGAAAAAGACGAGATCCCTTCACCGGGAGTGACCTCTTTAGCAAAGGTTTTCGCCACTATATTCTTATAAAAAGCTATCAGGTTCTTTCAGCGATATCAAGCTCGTTACGTTAAAAGTTTTTCACCAAAAACCAGCCGTAGCCCTCCGCCATTTCTTTTGGGTATTCAGTAGTATTCAAGCTATGAAATTTAGCCAAAGTTAAGGCATAGTGTTTGGTAGCTGCTGGGTATTCATTTGTTGCATAGATAGATGAGTTGGTTTGGGACAGTCGTTCTGCCGATTGGCCAAAGTCAGGGGGATGTGCGGGTAGGTTCAAATTGACAAGATAGTGACGGGTAGAACTTGGCATGTGACTTATGACATTTTGACCAAAGCCAAGGTCATAAGAGCATGGGGAAAAAATCATATCTAGAGTTTCTAAAGAAACTGAAACTTGCCAAGTATGCGCATACCTTCTGGAGTGTGGGTAACGTGAGTGGATTCCGTCACGTTATCATGCAATGAGAGTTGGATCCCGATTCCCACTGATGAGTTGGTTTACTCTTCGGGTGATCCCGATTGATTTTTATTTTAGGTTTGGAGGAGAATTTGACTGAACAGTAGGAGGTTTCCTGATTAGATAAAGTGATAATCATTCTGATCTAGGTTTGAGTGTACGCAGAGTGTTTCTTTTCTCTCTCTCTTTGGCAGCGACCTTTGACCGACCCTAGACTATGACTCGGTGACCAAGTTGACCGAACCTTCTTAAAATACTGGCTTTTGGATTGTCCGAGTTGCATAAGTCATTGTCGCTCCTTGTTTTACCCTTTGCATTTCTCAGAACACCCCGTATTACTACGGACATCCACTTCCATTGGATAGATCCATCGTATGGTTATATACGAACTCGAAGGGACATCTTCGAGGATGGATCCATGTTCAGGAGAAATAGAATTGGTTTATTCAGTTGTCTTTATTATCACCTTCCCTCAGGTTGCAAGGGCTCCTTGGTTTAGGAGAGTACACCTATTACGCTAACTGGATAGTCTTATTCCGAACCATAGGCATGTTGGAGATAGTGCCCTCAGAGTCAATTATTGGATCACAGGCACGTGATTGCAATGATTGAGGGAGGACCTATCCCGGTAGGACAGTCTTACTCGAGATGATAGTATGCTATCTGGTTTATCTTTATCATCGTGTACTGCTTTAGGTGACCTTACGAGTCGCTATTACACGTTGATAGAGCCCCTAGGATTCTTGCTTGACTACCAGCAGTATGAGGGCAATCATATACGTGAGAGCTGGAGTCTATAAACACATCCTTAAAAGGTCCCTAGTCGTGGGAGTTTCGAGACTGGGCATCGATACTCCATTAGTAGACTAGTGTATACAGTCGAGACCCCGACGAGGGGCGGTGGCCGGTCTCACAAGCCATTGGTGTCAGTTTGTTCACCTAAGATGTATACAGGTGCTCATTGGGTTTTGAGTACACTGGACAGGACTCGCCGGGAACCTGCTAGTTGGGATTATACCAGACGTCAGATAGCAGTTCCCTGGTGACATGTGTACAGGTTAGTTCATCGACCTGAGATCGTCATTTGTCTCGTGTGAGTTCCCACTGTACTTTGATTACTACCCTACCACGGCTCAAGGGAGTCATGCAAACAGGTTTTAGTTGGGTACAGTCCCGAGCCACATGGAGGCAGTGAGCGGATCTGCAGGGGTTCTTCTCTCCCGGTATTGGGGGTGAGGTCACGCTGTGTCTAGGAGAGCCATTACACAAAGCCTTCGGCCGAGGCAGAGATTTAATGGTAGGTATTCCAGTAGTATCTCAGGGTGTTCTGGGATACACTCCGACACGACTTGTACCGCTTTTGGGGGTCTGACTTTTACCAACCCCCTAGGCCCGCCATGCGATACTCATAGAAGAACGGAGCGGACTGTACGGATATTGTCACTGACAGGCTCAGTAGGGTGTCAGGATGAGTTCGCTCATCGATGTCCCTTTTGGTCAATAGCTGGTGGCCCGTCACGTATGACTAATACCTCTGACGTGCTAGTGGTTAAATCCACAGCCATAGTATTGACGAGTCTTTAGAGTCCACCACGCTCAGTTACTCAAGTTTCGGGAGAAACGCTGTAGAGGCCGTATGGAGATATGGCTGGGTTCGATCAGATACGTGCGGTATTGCACGGATCGTAATCGGACGGATTCTACTAGCCGGCTTTGGTTTAAGCCGGATCCTAGTATTAGACAGTGTAGATTTTGTCTCTTTGCATTTGTATTCAGTGGGAATACAAATGCGGGCATGTATATGCAGTAGCGGGGTTTTCCTGTAAATTATTACAGGATCAGTTTTCTGAAGTTGCCAGTTTGCATTCCGTTCCGGCCGGTTTTCCTTTGTTCCTTCACGGCCGGACTTTTCGATGGAGGGGGTTATTTGCAAGTTTGCAAATAACATTTGTGGAGGGGGTTTTCTTGCATATTGATTGATTATGAGAGCATCTTTATATTCCATTCTTTTCTATCATCATTTCATGCATTAATGAGATTAAGATTGATTTAGTGTATGATGTGAAGCTTGCTTTTGATATGGTCACCACCCTTGATCTCCTACACTCACCTCCCTTCATGTTTGATGCTTATTCCCTCCACCATTTGCTTCCAAGGATAGGCCGGCCACTTTATGAGAGAAAATGAGAGAGGGGTTTTGATTTGGTGTATGGAAATTATTCTCATTCTCATTTTTATATCAAAGTTCACAAGCTCTCTCCAAATTTCATTCTCTTCTCCATCCATGGCAACTTCACTACCCCAAAAGAGACAACACGTTCTACACTACACCTACAGCAAATCTTGGACGTGTCGGCTAGCCAACTTCGCGCCTGAGTTGCCTTGGTATAGTGGTGGGAGCCCGTCAAAGTATTTGGCTACGTGGTGCCCTTTCCGACGAGGAGGTGAAGACCGGAGATTCCGCGGGAGATCGGGACGAAGAGAAGACCGGAGGACACAGATCACTCGGTATATCTCTCACCCCTTCTCTTGATTGCTAGGATTAGGTTAATGGTTACGATCCGGGTTTTATTGTCCGCGGTAGCGCCAGTTTAAAAGTCAAGAAAAATTTTGATTCCGCATTTTGGCCTCGAGTAGACGGCTGGGGCGCTGCCGTGGCGCAACATAGTATCAGAGCCACGCCATTAACCTAGTCTAGCTTGCTTTAGTATGTTTAAAGACTCGATCGAACAAAAATCCCAAAAACCGTATTTCGTGTGCATCAGGTTTCTGTCGAATTTTTTTGGACTCTAAAAATTTTTCAGGTTGTTTCAGAATGATGTGCAGGGTGTTCTAAGAATTCTGCAAAAATTTGGTGACCTGATTCCACTTTTCCACCACGGAACCACGGCCAAACCCATGCATTGGCCGCGGTTCCGCGGCCATATTATCTGCACATGGCGCCAAATTTTTTCAGAGGCTCTTGGACTTGAAAATATGGGTTTTGGACATTCTTTTTGGGCCCAGATTTTCTGTGAGTGCTACAGTAGTGCTTGGGGCCCACTTGAGTATATTTGTTCGATCGGATATTTTAAACATGCTAGTTCACAGTATTTACATTATATATGCGACCGTGAATGTCACTTGATCGGTAAATCCTGTCTAACTGCTATAGCCCGGTTAGACGGATTTGCGAACGTGACATTCACGTTGATGTTCTGTGTATTGTTGTGATGTTGCGGATCGGTCGTGGGGGATAGCCTGGTTGCAGTAGTAGTACAGTTTTGTTTTATATGTACATTTGATATTGCGGGGCGAGCGTTCGACATGTGGACTGCCGTCACTGCCTGTTTGTATTATTCTTTTGGGGCATGACCAGGTTGCGGTCGATGTACCCGTTGTATGTATATTTTACTTTCTGTACTAGGATTACCCCGTGGAGGGGTGCACGGGTAGCCGGGTTCTAGAGGGCAACAAGCCCACATCTCATGGCATTGAGACGGAGGGGGCTTTACTCTAGAATTGGCGGGCTATTCGCCGCACTCGTAGGGGGTACAGGTTGTCCCAGGAGGGGTGCCCAAGTTACCGGATTCCGTGAAGTGCTGGGTGGTCCATTCACGTTGCTGAAGGGGGCTGCCTCACTTCAGGTTTTGGCGGGTAACTTGCCGCGCCCGTAGGGGTCTAGGATCTCTTTGCACAGGCTATCCACACGACCAGGGGAACGTCTGGTTTCAGTATCGGCTCTATGAAACCCGGGGATCCCAGATATCTGTATTGTTCTGTGATGCTGGTTACATTTCTGTGATGCTGCATATTTTATCACGCCTTGAGCGAAAATTATATATTGATATATATACTAGTAGATGTTGTATATGTTTTGCATCCGCGCTAGTCCAGTCCCCGCTCTGTCGTTAGTTAAGTAACCTAACGGGTGATGACGGGACCCAGTAGCGAATGCGGATAGCATATACGTACATCATTATTTTCGTTCTTTTGTGGTGTGATCAATTGATGGGAATGCGTTGATTTGGATCAATGCAAGATAAACAAACCTATTCTTATGTTGTTGGAACATTTTTCAAAAAGCTGTTATTGCAAGGACGTTCACTTTTGTTTTGCATCGTGGTATTCAGTTGGAATATCCTGCTCCTCAGTCGACGAGGTAAGGGCCGAGATCCCTTCACCGGGAGTGACCCCTTGGACAGAAGTTTGCGTCAGGGCAATAACTTCACTATAGCCGATTGCCTTTTACTTTGCATCGTGGTATTCAGTTGGAATATCCTGCACCCCATCCTACAGGGAAAGAGCCGAGATCCCTTCACCGGGAGTGACCTCTTTAGCAAAGGTTTTCGTCACTATATTTTTATAAAAAGTTATGCGGTTCCTTCAACGATATCAAGTTCATTAGGTTAAAGTTTTTTCGCCAAAAACCATTCGTAGCCCTCCGTCGTTTCTTACAAGTATTACTTAGTATTCGTGCTGCGTTTGTTGACTGTGTCAAGGCGTAGTGTGCGGTAGCTAAGTAGTGTTTGTTTGTGGCATATTAATGGGATTGGTTAGGACATTCGTGCGGCCTTGTTGACTGTGTCAAGGGCTCGTACGGGTGGGTTTAATGCAATCCAGGATAATGACGGGTTGAACTTGACTAGGACTCTTTGATTTGTTGACTGTGTCAAGGTCACTTGAGTCCTAGGGGTAAAAATCACATCGGGAGTTTCTAAAGAAACTGAAACTTGCCACGCATGCGCATACCTTCTGGAGTGTGGTGACTTGAGTGGATTCCGTCAAGTTATCATGCGATGATAGTTGGATCCCGATTCCCACTGATGAGTTGGTTTACTCCTCGGGTGATCCCGGCTAAATCTTCTTTCAGGTTTGGGGAAGAATTTGACGTTATAGTGGGAGGTTTCCAGATTAGATAAAGTGATAACCATTCTGATCTAGGTTAGAGTGCACGCTGAGTGTTTCTTTTCTCTCTCTCTTTGGCAGCGACCATTGACCCGACCCTAGACTATGACTCACTGACCAAGTTGACCGAACCTTCTTAACACTGGCTTTTGGATTGTCAGAGTTGCAAACCTCATTGCCACTCCTACTTTTACCCTTTTCTCCAGGACACCCCATATTACTACGAACGTCCACTTCCATTGGACAAAACCATCGTATGGTTATATACGAACTCGAAGTTATTCGAGGATGGTTTCCGGTTCTGGAGAAAAAGAATAGGACTATTCTGTTGACTTTTCCTTTTACCTTCTCTCTCAGATTGCGAGTACTCCTTGGCTTAGGAGATAGTACACCAATTACGCAAATTGGATATACTTCTTCCGAACCATAGGCAGGTGCCGAACAGTAGGGAATGAAGAAAACCAATTAGCCTAAATGGTGTACAGAAGGTATTAAGTTAAGACAAAGAAAGGGATTAGTAAGAGGGCAAAGTAAATTGCGACTGCTATTCATGACCAAACCAAGTATTTCTTCGCCAATCCTAAATCACCTTTGTATTTCTCCAGGACACTCCGTATCACTACGAAGATCCCAAGTTTATTGGATAATCCATCGTATGGTTATATACGAACTCGAAAGGAACTTGTTCCAGTTCGGGGATGGATTCTGGTTCAGGAGAAATAGGAATAAGGTTTATTCGGTTGTCTTTTATCTTCACCTTCTCTCGCATTGCGAGTGCTCCTAGGATTAGGACAGTACACCCATTATGCTTATTGGATAGTCTTCTTCCAAACCATAGGCTGGTGCCAAACGATAGGGAAGGAAGAAAACCATTTGGCATAAAGGGGTGTGCAGAAGGTAATGACTAAAGACATAAAAAGGGATTTGGA
Source organism: Agapanthus africanus (assembly GCA_030015575.1). Lineage (NCBI taxonomy): Eukaryota > Viridiplantae > Streptophyta > Magnoliopsida > Asparagales > Amaryllidaceae > Agapanthus > Agapanthus africanus. The sequence goes on from CM057342.1 coordinate 422,714,000, forward strand.
GAGATGGCAAAGAGATATACGGTTACAATTGTGAATCTGGATAATGGAAGAGGCATTACTAGGAATACCCGGATACCCCATCGAAACATTTCAATGTTTCAGTTTCACTGTGTACTGTTAAAGGAAAACCGATTTCCCAATTAGACACTTGCTCCAGGGTATGTATTTACCAGGTATGATTCTCACATCTGTATGGTTTTACAGATGATGAGTGGGAGTAAGTTATTGGGAATTAGATGATCATCCTCATTATATCGGAATTCGTTATAATTGGTGATATTTGAGAAAGTCACCTGGGTTGTTTGCCGGACGGCAAATGTTTGGTTTTGAATATCCGTTGTTATGCACCAATTTCAAATTGATATATCTGTACGTCTATTTTTATAGAGTGAGATATATCTTTTGAAATTATGTCTATGACATTTACCTATATCAGTGGATGGTTAGGTAAGGAGTATTGAACAGCGGTGTAATTCTTCTTAACCATAAGTACAGTTTTCAACCTACGATACACAGTGAATGAGTTATTAGACTCAAGGGACTTGTACAAAGTATTGTATACTGTCCAGTGTCCATTAGGACAGAGGGGTTGTTCCTCATACTATCTTCAGTTTACTTATGACTTCTCTAGTTCTTAGACAAGTGTTTCGTAGAAACACAGGGTCTAAGTTTTGAGAAGTTATAGATATAAGAGTAGAGTAGAGAACCAGGTGTTGCAAGTATCGAGATTCTTCAAGGTGATCGAAGATGTAGATACTTATGAATGGTATTCAGTTGACAGTAATGATTAAGAGAACTTGCTTCTCTTTCAGGTTACTCATAATTGGAAGTACTCCTAAGTTGAGTAATGCTGATCGGCCTCCTTCCATTTAGTTGACATGCACTGGGGACAGCTGCATGATTTGAATCTGGTTCAATTAAATTAGTGCCTCTGTTTCTGTATTAGATATAGAACAGTTCATATCTTGACGATGTTAAGGTACGGGGAGTTGTCCGGCTTATGCGTAAAACCAGACTCCGGATAACTTAAGGCACGTTTCTGTAATGGCTGTTTGTGGGTTGACCCAGGCTATGACGAGGGTTGACTTTCTACCATCTGGAAGATCAATAGTGATATTGTTCTTGACTCGCCGCATTTTTAAAAGAAATGGTTTTTTCAGAAAACAGTAGTGGTAGTATGGTAGAACTGGAAGTGATTCCAGAACCGCAAACGATTACTGATGATTTGATAAGAACCTAAAGATTCAATCTGATTTGACATTCTATTGGCCACTCCGCAGATAAAATGGGAAACCTCAGGCACCCGAGCGGTACTTCGGTATGCTCAAGGACGGTGGCAGGGAAGTTCTTGTTTACTCAGACTTGCCATTGCTGTTGTTCCAGAATGTGAGACCCGGCAGGAGGATGAGTATAGCGTCATTCTAAACTGGCTTTAGAAGTGTACGTTTATATGACTCTGCCAGAGGGTTGTCGTAGTCAGTGGGAGCAACGGAAGCACAGTGGGCAAGAGGCTTATGTCTATTTATAGACTTAAGCAGATATAGCGGAGAAAGATCATCTATTTCTGATGTGACAGTCATAGGTTTGACTTCATCAGAATAGGGGATGGATCTGTTAAGAAGGTAGTAGGGTGTGATTTCCTGGTATTAGGATGACATATACAGAGTAGGAAGTGATATTCCTATACTACGATCGGTTATTCTTTGGTTGTCACACAGTGGTTTCTCCACATAGGACTTGGATATTATACAACCTGGTTACTGGATCTATGGTTTTAGATCTAGATTTGGGTGGTTTCCCAATCTGGGTACTTAGACAGCATTCTATAAGTATTTAGAATGGACGACTCCTGGCACGGTAGTGTACCTGCAGGTGATGGAGTCACCCTCTCTAAAGGTGTCTTATAGACTAAAGTAGAGAGGGATGTGCATGATTGGCAGATCACTTGCTTAGGCAATTGAGTCAATCCTGAGATGTCAAGTACCACACCAGATGTTGTTCTTGCAGTAGATGTAATAAGTTGATATTAATCCAATCCTGGAGAAACGATCGGAAGCAGCTTTAGAACATGAGTGCATGTTCTAGGGATTTGATAACGGCAGTCTCCTTCGGGAGACAGTTATCATTCCAGGCTTCCAAGGTAACCTGGATGACAGAGTGGCTGTCAGAGTTATAGTTTTCCCTCTGACGAGGGGCAGTATTTTGGATAGGTGGTCCAAGCAGATACTGAGCGAAGGCATGGCGCAGGATACTGTTTAAGTTCAGTTGACGATACAGTCTAAGAAGTTTGGATTTGGAGTTCATTTATGAGCTAGGTCCCATCAGATATCCAGACATATTCTAAGACAGGTATTGCTCATTTCGCGAGATGGCTTTCTCTGCGAACTTGAGATATAGAGAGACATAGAAAGAAACATCACAGCGGATCCACTAACTGAGGCTATTCCTCTAACGCAATAGTTTTGCGAACAGGCTTTGTGAGACTGACTAGTAGAGGAGTTGGGTGTTCGGTATCACACGAGCTGTGAGTATGCGACATCGCAATAATTAGCCTTGAGTGCAAGTGGGAGATTGTTGGAGATAGTGCCCTCATAGTCAATTATTGGATCACAGGCACGTGATTGCAATGATTGAGGGAGGACCTATCCCGGTAGGACAGTCTTACTCGAGATGATAGTATGCTATCTGGTTTATCTTTATCATCTTGTACTGCTTTAGGTGACCTTACGAGTCGCTATTACACGTTGATAGAGCCCCTAGGATTCTTGCTTGACTACCAGCAGTATGAGGGCGATCATATACGTGAGGGCTAGAGTCTATAAGCACATCCTTAAAAGGTCCCTAGTCGTGGGAGTTTCGAGACTGGGCATCGATACTCCATTAGTAGACTAGTGTATACTGTCGAGACCCCGACGAGGGGCGGTGGCCGGTCTCACAAGCCATTGGTGTCAGTTGGTTCACCTAAGATGTATACAGGTGCTCATTGGGTTATGAGTACACCGGACAGGACTCGCCGGGAACCTGCTAGTTGGGTTTATACCAGACGTCAGATAGCAGTTCCCTGGTGACATGTGTACAGGTTAGTTCATCGACCTGAGATCGTCATTTGTCTCGTGTGAGTTCCCACTGTACTTTGATTACTACCCTACCACGGCTCAAGGGAGTCGTGCAAACAGGTTTTAGTTGGGTACAGTCCCGAGCCACATGGAGGCAGTGAGCGGATCTGCAGGGGTTCGTCTCTCCCGGTATTGGGGGTGAGGTCGCGCTGTGTCTAGGAGAGCCATTACACAAAGCCCTCGGCCGAGGCAGGAGATTTACTGGTAGGTATTCCAGTAGTATCTCAGGGTGTTCGGGGCTACACTCCGACACGACTTGTACCGCTTTTGGGGGTCTGACTTTTACCAACCCCCTAGGCCCGCCATGCAATACTCATAGACGAACGGAGCGGACTGTACAGATATTGTCACTGACAGGCTCAGTAGGGTGTCAGGATGAGTTCGCTCATCGACGTCCCTTTTGGTCAATAGCTGGTGGCCCGTCACGTATGGCTAATACCTATGACGTGCTAGTGGTTAAATCCACAGCCATAGTATTGACGAGTCTTTAGAGTCCACCACGCTCAGTTACTCAAGTTTCGGGCGAAACGCTGTAGAGGCCGTATGGAGATATGGCAGGGTTCGATCAGATACGTGCGGTATTGCACGGATCGTAATCGGACGGATTCTACTAGCCGGCTTTGGTTTAAGCCGGATCCTAGTATTAGACAGTGTAGATTTTGTCTCTTTGCATTTGTAATCAGTGGAAATACAAATGCGGGCATGTATATGCAGTAGCGGGGTTTTCCTGTAATTTTTTACAGGATAAGTTTTCTGAAGTTGCCAGTTTGCATTCCGTTCCGGCCGGTTTTCCTTTGTTCCTTCACGGCCGGACTTTTCGATGGAGGGGGTTATTTGCAAGTTTGAAAATAACATTTGTGGAGGGGGTTTTCTTGCATATGGATTGATTATGAGAGCATCTTTATATTCCATTCTTTTCTATCATCATTTCATGCATTAATGAGATTAAGATTGATTTAGTGTATGATGTGAAGCTTGCTTTTGATATGGTCACCACCCTTGATCTCCTACACTCACCTTCCTTCATGTTTGATGCTTATTCCCTCCACAATTTGGTTCCAAGGATAGGACGGCCACTTCATGAGAGAAAATGAGAGAGAGGTTTTGATTTGGTGTATGGAAATTATTCTCATTCTCATTTTTGTATCAAAGTTCACAAGCTCTCTCTAAATTTCATTCTCTTCTCCATCCATGGAAACTTCACTACCCCAAAACAGACAACACGTTCTACACTACACCTACATCAAATCTTGGACGCGTCGGCTAGCCAACTTCGCGCCCGAGTTGCCTCGGTATAAAGGTGGGAGCCCGTAAAAGTATTTGGCTACGTGGTGCCCTTTCCGACGAGGAGGTGAAGACCGGAGATTCCGCGGGAGATCGGGACGACGAAGAGAAGACCGGAGGACACGGATCACTCGGTATATTTCTCATCCCTTCTCTTGATTGCTAGGATTATGTTAATGGTTACGATCCGGGTTTTATTGTCCGCGGTAGCGCCAGTTTAAAAGTCAAGAAAAATTTTGATTCCGCATTTTGGCCTCGAGTAGACGGCCGGGGCGCTTGCGTGGCGCAACAAGGCAGGTGCTGAAAGGTAGGGAATGAAGAAAACCAATTAGCCTAAGTAGGGTGTGCAGAAGGTAATATGTATAGACAAAATTAAGGGATTAGAAAGAGGGCAAAGTAAATTGCGACTGCTATCATTCACGACCAAACCGCGTACTTCATCGCCACTCCTATTTCACCTTTAATAGAATAAGGTATTATTCAGTTGTCTTTTATCATCACCTTCTCTCAAGTTGCGAGTACTTCTTGGTTTAGGAGGGTACACCTATTATGCTTACTGGATAGTCTTCTTCTGAACCATAGGCTGGTGCCGAATGGTAGGGAAGGAAGAAAACCATTTAGCCTAACGATGGTGTACAGAAGGTAATGACTAAAGACAAATAAAGGGATTTAGAGAGATGGCGATAAAATATACGGTTGAAGTCATGAATTGGATTATGGAAGAGGCATTACTAGGAATACCAGGATACCCCTACGAAACATTTTCATGTTTCAGTGCATTATTAAAGCAAAACTGTTTTCCTGATTAGATACTTACTCCAGGGTATGTATTTACCAAGTTTCATTCTCATATCTGTATGGTTTTACAGATGATGAGTGGGAGTAAGTCATTGGGAATTATGTGATCATCCTCATATATCGGAAATTGTTGTAATTGTTGATATTTGAGGAAATCGCCTGGGTACAGTTTTCCACCTACGACGCACAGGTTTTGAGTTGTTCAACTCAGCGGACTTATACAGAGTATTGTATGTTGTCCAGTGTCCATCAGGACAAAGGGGGTAGGTCCTCGTACTATTTTCTGTTTACTTATGACTTCTCTAGTTGTTAAACAAGTGTTTCGTAGAAATTCAAGGTCTAAGTTTTGAGAAGTTGTGGGTATAAGAATAAAGTAGAGAACCAGATGTCGCAAGTATCGGGACTCTTCAAAGAGATCGAAGATGTAGATTCTTGTGATTGGTATTTAGATTATAGTAATGGTTTTGAAGAACTTGTTTCTCTTTCAGGTTACTCATAATTGAATGTATTCCTAAGTTGAGTAATGCTGATTAGCCTCTCTCCATTAAGTTGATATGCACTGGAAACAGCTGCAGGATTAGAATCTGGTTCCAATTAAATAAGTGCCAAACTTTCTATATTGGATATAGAATGGTTTATATCTTAACGATGTTAAGGTACGGGGAGTTGTCTGGCTTATTCTTAAAACCAGACTCTGGATAACTCAGGGCACGTTTCTTTAATGGCTGTTTGTGGGTTGGCCCAGGTTATGACGAGGGTTGACTTTCTACAATCTGGAAGATCAATAGTTATATTGTTCTTGACTCGCCACAGTTTTAGTAAAATGGATTTTTTCAGAAAACAGTAGTAGGAGTATGGTAGAACTGGAAATGATTCCAGAACCGCAAACGATTACGGAAAATTTAATAGGACCTAAAGATTCAATCAGGTTTGACATTCCATTAGACACTCCGCAGATATGGTGGGTAACCTCAGACACCCGAGAGGTACTTAGGTAGCCTCAAGGACGGTGACAGGGAGATTCTTGTTTACCCAGACTTGACACTACTGTTGTGCCAGACTATGAGACTCGGCAGGAGGTTAAGTATAGCGTCGTTCTAAACTAGATTTAGAAGTGCACGTATATATTATTCTGCTAGAGAGTTATCGTAGTCAGTGGGAGCAGCGGAAGCATAGTGGGCAAGTAGCTTATGTCTATTTATAGACTTGAGCAGTTATAGCGGAGATAGATCATCTAATTTTGATATGACAGTCATGGGTTTGACTTCATCAGAATAGGGGATGGATCTGTTAAGATGGTAGTAGGGTGTGATGTCATGGTATTTGGATGACATACACATAGTAGGAAGTAAAATTCCTACACTACGATCGGTTGTACTGTGGTCGTCACACAGTTGTTTCTCCAGACAGGATACGGATATAATATCTGACATTCTGGTTTCTAGATCTATGGTTTTAGATCTAGATTTGGGTAGTTTCCCAATGTGGGTACTTTGACAATATTCTCATTTTTTTTTAGAATAGTTGACTCCTGGCATGGTGGTATACCTGCAGATGATGGTGTCACCCTCTCTAAAGGTGTTTTACAGACTAAAGGGGAGAGGGATGTGCATGATTGGCAGATCACTTGCTTAGGCAATTGAGTCAATCGTGAGATGTCAAGTACCACACCAGATGTTGTTTATGCACTAGATACAATAAGTTTGTATTAATCCAATCCTGGAGAAACATAAGGAAGCAGTTTTAGAACATAAGTGGATGTTCTACAGATTTGACGACGGTAGCCTCCTTCGGGTGACGGTTATCATTCCATGCTTCAAAGGTGACATGGATGACAGAGAGATTGTCAGAGTTATAGTTTTCCCTCAGACAAGGGACAGTATTATAGACAGGTGGTCCAAGAGGATACTGTGGGAGGCATGGTGCAGGATACTGATTAGGTTCAGTGATTGATACAGTCTAAGAAGTTTGGATTTGGAGTTCATTTATGGATTAGGTCCCATCAGATATCCAGACATATTCTAAGACAGGTATTACTCAATTCGGGAGATGGCTTTCTCCTCGAACTTGAGATTAAGAGAGATATAGAAAGAAACATCATGGCGGATCCACTCACTGAGGCTATTTCTCGAACACAATAGTTTTACAAACGGGCTTTGTGAAACTGATTAGTAGAGGAGTTGGATGTTTGACTTCACACGGGCTGTGAGTAGTCGACATCGCAATAATTAGCCTTAAGTGCAAGTGGGAGATTGTTGGATATAGTGACCTCAGAGTCAATTATTGGATCGCAGGTACATGATTGTAATGATTGCGGAGGACCTATTCCGGTAGGACAGTCTTACTGGAGATGATAGTATGCTATCTGGTTTGCCTTTATCAGTCGTGTACAGGTTCAGGTGACTGATCACTGTTACACTTTGGTAGAGCCCTTAGGATCTTGCTTTACTACCAACAGTATAATGGCGATCATATACGTGAGAGTTGGGTGGTTTATAAGCTTATCCTTAATTGTGGTGCCTAGTCGTAGGAGTTTCGAGACAGGGCATCGATACTCCGGAGTAGACTAGTGTATACAGTCCAGACCCCGACGAGGGGCGGTGGCAAGTCTCACAAGCCACTTGTGTCAGTTGGATCACCTAAGATGTATACAGGTGCTCATTGGGTTATGAGTACACCGGACAGGACTCGCCGGGAATCTGATAGTTGGTATTATACATATCTTCAGATAGCAGTTCCCAGGTGACATGTGTACAGGTTAGTTCATCGACTTGAGGTCGTCATTTTTCTCGTGTGAGTTCCCACTGTGCTTTGATTTCTACCCTACCACCGCTCAAAGAAGTCGTGCAAACAGGTATTTTTTGGGTGCAGTCCCGAGCCACATGGAGGCAAGTGAGCGGATCTGCAGGGGATTCGTCTCTCCCGGTGTTGGGGGTGAGATCACGCTGTTTCTAGGAGAGCCATTACACAAAGCCCATGGCCGTGGCAGGAGATTTACTGGTAGGTACTCCAGTAGTATCTCACGGTGTTTTTAGGCTACACCCCGACACGACTTATACTGCTATTGGGGGTCTGACGTTACCAGCCCCCTAGACCGATATGCGATACTCATAGAGGAACGGACCAGACAGTATATACATTCTCACTATTAGGCTCAGTAGGGTTTCCGGATGAGTTCGCTCATCGGCATCCCTTGAGGTCAGTCCATGGGCAGCCGTTACGCACAGCTAGTGCCGCTGACGGCTTATGGTTAAACCCACTTCCAGGGTACTGACGAGTCATTAGAGTCCCCCACAGATAGTTTCCCAAGTTTGGGCGAAACGTTGTTGATGCCGTATGGTTTTATGGTAGGGTTCGGAAAATGCACGTGCGTTTACGCACGTGTCATTTTTCGGGCAGATAATACTGGTGGGCTTTGGTTTAATCCAGATCCGAGTATTATATTGAGTAGATATAATATTTTTGTCTCAGTTGTAAGTGCACGGCGGCGCCCCGGCCGTCAATCCGACGCCGGAATGCGGAAACGGTGATAAACTTAAATTTTGCGGACTTTGCAAACCGGCACCACCGCGCACTAAACTCCGGATCGTAACCATTAACAAGTCTACGCTGCTAATAAGAAAGGGAAGAGATGTATACCGACGATCCAAGTCCTCCGGTCTTCATCTCCACTCCGATCTCCTTGTCGGGATCTCCGTCTGTCTCCTCCTCGTCGGAAAGGGGCACCACATCGCCTGCGTCTTTTACGGGCTCCCGCCTCAATACCGAGGCAACTCGAGCATGAAGCCGGCAACTCGACATGCTCAAGATGTGCTGTAGGAAGTGTAGTGCTTTGTCTCTTTGGGGTAGTGTTGCCATGATGGAGGAAACAAGATGATATGAAGAGAGGTGGTGAACTTTGATACAAAAAGAGAAATGAGAATAATTTCCATACAACAAAAGAAACACATCTCTCATTTTTTCCTCATCTTCAAGTGTGGCCGGCCAATCTTCAAAATGGTGAAGAGAATAACAATATGTATCATATGAGGGAGGTGAGTGTAGGAGAAGAAGGAGGTGACCACATCCAAGAGACAAGAAAACAAACACCATGCTTCATATCAAATCCAACCATACCCTTTCATGTCACAATAAAGCAAAAGCATGGTGGAAAAAAAATATGAAAGCTATCATATCAATCTTTTACAAGAAAACCCCTCCACAATTGTAATTTGCAAAACTGCAAATTACCCCCTCCATCGGAAAAGTCCGGCCGGGAAAGAACAAAGGAAAACCGGCCGGAACGGAATGCAAACTGGCAACTCCAGAAAACTGGTCCCGTAATAAATTACAGGAAAACCCCAATACTGTGCATACACACCCGCATCTGTATTCCGACCGAAATACAAATGCAATGAGACAAAATCTACACTGTACTAAACTAGTACCGGCTTAAACCAAAGCCGGCTAGTAAAAAACCGTTCGATCCTGATCCGTGCAATACCGCACGTATCTGATCGAACCCTGCCATATAAATCCATACGGCCACTAGTACAAAACTGTCCGATCCTGATCCGTGCAATACCGCACGTATCTGATCGGACCCTGCCATATCTCCATACGGCCTCTACAGCGTTTCGCCCGAAAGCTGAGTAACTGAAAGTGTGGGGGACTCTAAAGACTCGTCAATACAATGGCTGTGGATTTAACCACTAGCACGTCAGAGGTATAAGCCAATACGTAACGGGCCACCAACTATTGACTAAAAGGGACGTCGATGAGCGAACTCATCCTGACACCCTACTGAGCCTGTCAGTGACAATATCCGTGCAGTCCGGTCCGTTCGTCTATGAGTATCGCATGGCGGGCCTAGGGGGTTGGTAAAAGTCAGACCCCCAAAAGCGGTACAAGTCGTGTCGGAGTGTAGTCCAGAACACCCTGAGATACTACTGGAATACCTACCAGTAAATCTCCTTGCCTTGGCCAAGGACTTTGTGTAATGGCTCTCCTAGACACAGCACGACCTCACCCCCAATACCGGGAGAGACGAACCCCTGAAGATACGCTCACTGCCTCCATGTGGCTCGGGACTGCACCCAACTAAAACCTGTTTGCACGACTCCTTTGAGCCGTGGTAGGGTAGTAATCAAAGTACAGTGGGAACTCACACGAGACAAATGACGATCCCCAGGTCGATGAACTAACCTGCACACATGTCACCAGGGAACTGCCATCTGACGTCTGGTATATGACCAACTAGCATGTTCCCGGCGAGTCCTGTCCGGTGTACTCATAACCCAATGAGCACCTGTATACATCTTAGGTGATCCAACTGACACCAGTGGCTTGTGAGACCGGCCACCGCCCCTCGTCGGGGTCTCGACTGTATACACTAGTCTACTAATGGAGTATCGATGCCCGGTCTCGAAACTCCCACGACTAGGGACCTTTTAAGGATATGCTTGTAGACCCCCAGCTCCCACTTATATGATCGCCCTCATACTGCTGGTGGTCAAGCAAGAATCCTAGGGGCTCTATCAACGTGTAATAGCGACGTGTCAGGTCACCTAAAACAGTACACGATGATAAAGGTAAACCAGATAGCATACTATCATCTCGAGTAAGACTGTCCTACCGGGATAGGTCCTCCCTCAATCATTACAATAACGTACCTGTGACCTAATAATTGACTCTGAGGGCACTATCTCCAACAATCTCCCACTTGCACTCAAGGCTAATTATTGCGATGTCGCATACTCACAGCCCGTGTGATACCGAACATCCAACTCCTCTACTAGTCAGTCTCACAAAGCTCGTTTGCGGAACTATTGCGTTCGAGGAATAGCCTCAGTGAGTGGATCCGCTTAGTTGTTTCTTTCTATGTCTCTCTATATCTCAAGTTCGCGGAGAAACCCATCTCCCGAAATGAGCAATACCTGTCTTAGAATGTGTCTGGATGTCTGATGGGACATAGTTCATAAATGAACTCCAAATCCAAACTTCTTAGACTGTATCGTCAACTGAACTTAATCAGTAACCTGCGCGCCATGCCTCCCTCAGTATTGCCTTGGATCACCTGTCCAAAATACTGCCCCTCGTCAGAGGGAGAACTATAACTCTGACAACCTCCTTGTCGTCAATGTCACCTTGGAAGCCTGGAATGATAACCGTCTCCTGAATGAGGCTGTCGTTATCATATCCCTAGAACATCCACTTATGTTCTAAAACTGCTTCCGACTGTTTCTCCAGGATTGGATTAATGTCAACTTATTGCATCTAGTGCAAGAACAACATCTGGTGTGGTACTTGACATCTCACGATTGACTCAATTGCCTGAGCAAGTGATCTGCCAATCATGCCCGTCCCTCTCCCCTTTAGTCTGTAAGACACCTTTAGAGAGGGTGACTCTATTACCTGCAGGTACACTACCGTGCCAGGAGTCGTCCATCCTAAATACTCTTAGAATGCTGTCAAGTACCCTGATTGGGAAACCACCCAAATCTAGATCTAAAACCATAGATCTAGTAACCAGTATGTCTGATATAATACCCAATTCCTATGTGGAGAAACTACTGTGTGACGACCAAAGTATGACCGATCGTAGTGTAGGAGTTTCTTTTCCTACTCTGTGTATATCTTCCAAATACCAGGATATCACACCCTACTACCTTCTCAACAGATCCATCCCCTATTCTGATGAAGTCAAACCCATGACTGTCACGTCAGAAATAGATGATCTATCTCCGCTACATCTGCTCTAGTCTATAAACAGACAGAAGCAACCTGTCCACCAATGCTTCCGCTGCTCCCACTGACTACGACAACCCTCTGGCAGAGTCATATAAACGTACACTTCTAAAACTAGTTTAGAACGACGCTATACTCATCCTCCCGCCTGGTCTCGCAGCCTGGAACAACAGCAATGGTAATTGTGGGTAAACAAGAACTTCCCTGTAACCGTCATTGAGGCTACTGTAGTACCTCTCGGGTGCCTGAAGTTACCCACCTTATCTGCGGAGTGGCCAATGGAATGTCAATCCAGATTGAATCTTTAGGTTCCTTATCAAATCTTCAGTAATCGTTTGTGGTTCTGGAATCACTTCCAGTTCTACCATACTCCCACTACTGTTTTCTGAAAAAATCCATTTTTAATAAAACTGTGGCGAGTCTAGAACAATATCGCTATTGTTCATCCAGATGGTAGAAAATCAACCCTCGTCATAGCCTGGGTCAACCCACAAACAGCCATTACAGAAACGTGCCTTGAGTTGTCCAGTGTCAGGTTTTAATCATGAACCGGACAACTCCCCGTACCTTAACATCGTTAAGATATGAACTGTTCTATATCCAATATAGAAACAGAGGCACTGATATAATTGAACCAGATTCAAATCATGCAGCTGTCCCCAGCGCATGTCAACTAAATGGAAGGAGGCCGATCAGCGTTACTCAACTTAGGAAGCATTTCCAATTATGAGTAACCTGAAAGAGAAGCAAGTTCTCTTAATCATTACTATCAACTGAATACCATACACAAGTATCTACATCTTCGATCACCTTGAAGAATCCCGATACTTGCTACACCTGGTTCTCTACTCTATTCAAATACCTATAACTCCTCAAAACTTAGACCCTGTGTTTCTACGAAACACATGTCTAAGAACTAGAGAAGTTAAAAGTAAACAGAATATAGTATGAGGACCAACCCCTCTGTCTTTATGGACACTGGACAACATACAATACTCTGTATAAGTCCCTTGAGTCTGACAACTCTTTCACTGTGTGTCGTAGGTTGAAAACTGTACTTATGGTTAAGAAGAGTTACACCGCTGTTTAATGCTCCTTACCTAACCATCCACTGATATAGGTAAATGTCATCGACATAATATCAAAAGGTATATCTCACTCTATGGAAATAGACGTACAGATATATCAATTTGAAATTGGTGCATAACAGCGGATATTCAAAACCAAATATTTGCCGACCGGCAAACAGCCCAGACGATCTCCTCAAATATCACCGATTACAACGAATCCCGATATAATGAGGATGATCACCCAATTCCCAATAACTTACTCCCACTCATCATCTGTAAAACTATACAGATGTGAGAATCAAACTTGGTAAATACATACCCTGGAGCAAGTGTCCAATCGGGAAATCAGTTTTCTTTTAACAGTACACAGTTGAACCTGAAACATTGAAATGTTTCGATGGGGTATCCTGGTATTCCTAGTAATTCCTCTACCATTATCCAGATTCACAACTATAACCGTATAATTCTTTGCCACCTCTCCAAATCCCTTCATATGTCTTTAGTCATTACCTTCTGTACACCCCTTTGGGCCAAATGGTTTTCTTCCTTCCCTACCGTTCGGCACCAGCCTATGGTTTGGAAGAAGACTATCCAATAAGCATAATGGGTGTACTGTCCTAGTCCTAGGAGCACTCGCAATGCGAGAGAAGGTGAAGATAAAAGACACCTGAATGTACTTTATTCCTATTTCTCCTGAACCAGGATCCATCCCCGAACTGGAACAAGTTCCTTTCGAGTTCGTATATAACCATACGATGGATTATCCAATAAAATGGGATCTTCGTAGTGATACGGAGTGTCCTGGAGAAATACAAAGGTGATTTAGGATTGGCGAAGAAATACTTGGTTCGGTCGTGAATAGCAGTCGCAATTTACTTTGCCCTCCTACTAATCCCTTACTTTGTCTGAACTTAATACCTTCTGTACACCGTTTAGGCTAACTGGTTTTCTTCATTCCCTACCGGTCGGCACCAGCCTATGGTTTGGAAGAAGACTATCCAATTTGCGTAATAGGTGTACTACTCCTAAACCAAGGAGTACTCGCAACCTGAGAGAAGGTGAAAAGAAAAGACAACTGAATAATCCTATTCGTTTTCTCCAGAACCGGAAACCATCCTTGAATCCCTTCGAGTTCGTATCTAACCATACGATGGTTTTGTCCAATGGAAGTGGACGTTCGTAGTAATACGGGGTGTCCTGGAGAAAAGGGTAAAAGTAGGAGTGGCAATGAGGTCTGCAACTCTGACAATCCAAAAGCCAGTGTTTAAGAAGGTTCGGTCAACTTGGTCACTGAGTCATAGTCTTAGGGTCGGGTCAATGGTCGCTGCCAAAGAGAGAGAGAAAAGAAACACTCAGCGTGCACTCTAACCTAGATCAGAATGGTTACCAATTTATCTAATCTGGAAACCTCCCACTGTACCTCAAATTCTTCTCCAAACCTAAAAGAAGAATTAGTCGGGGTCACCCGAGGAGTAAACTAACTCATCAGTGGGAATCGGGATCCAACTATCATCGCATGATAACGTGACGGAATCCGCTCACGGTATCACACTCCAGAAGGTATGCGCATATCTGGCAAGTTTCAGTACTTTTGAAACTCCCGATGTGATTTCTGCCCCATGCTCTTATGACCTTGACTAAGGCCAACAAATCATAAGTCACATGTCAAGTTCTACCCGTCATTGTCCAGGTTGATTTGAACCCACCCGTACAAGCCCTTGACTAAGGCCAACAAGGCTATACGACTGTCCCAAACCAACGCATCTATCTATGCAGCATATGAATACCCAATAGCTACCAAACACTGTGCCTTGACTAAGGCCAACAAACACAGCTTGAATACTATTGACTACCCATATGAAACGACGGAGGGCTACGAATGGTTTCTGGCGAAAACCTTTAACGTAAAGAACTTGATATCGTCGAAGGAACGGATAGCTTTTTGAAAATATAGTGACGAAAACCGTTGCTAAAGAGGTCACTCCCGGTGAAGGGATCTCGGCTCTTTCCCCGTAGAATGGGGTGCAGGATATTCCAAATGAATACCACGATGCAAAGCAAAAGTAATCGGCTATAGTGAAGTTAATGCCCTGACGCAAACTTCTGTCCAAGGGGTCACTCCCGGTGAAGGGATCTCGGCCCTTGCCTCGTCGACTGAGGAGCAGGATATTCCAAATGAATACCACGATGCAAAGCAAAAGTGAACGTCCTTGCAATAACAGCTTTTTGAAAAGTGTTCCAACAACATCAGAATAGGTTTGTTTAACTTGCATTGATCCGAATCAATGCAGTCCCATCAATTGATCACACCACAAAGAACGAAAATATACTGACGTACGTATATGCCATCCGCATTCGCCACTGGGTCCCGTCATCACCCGTTAGGTTAGCTAACTAACGGCAGAGCGGGGACTGGACTAGCGCGGATGAAAAACATATACAACATCTACTAATATATATACCAATATATAGTATTTCGCTAAAGGCGTGAATAAAATGCAACATCACAGAAATGTACAGCATCACAGAACAATACAGATATCTGGGATCCCCGGGTTTCACAGAGCCACTACTGAAACCCGACGTTCCCCTGGTCGTGTGGATAGCCTATGCAATGAAAACCTAGACCCCTACGGGCGCGGCAAGTCACCCGCCAAAACCTGAAGCGAGGCAGCCCCCTTCAGCGCCGTGAATGGACCACCCAGCACTTCACGGAATCCGGCAACAAGGGCACCCCTCCTGGGTCAACCTGTACCCCCTACGAGTGCGGCGAATAGCCCGCCAATCCTAGAGTGAAGCCCCCTCCGTCTCAATGCCATGAGATGCGGGCTTGTTGCCCTCCAGAACCCGGCTATCCGTGCACCCCTCCGCGGGGCAATCCTAGTACAGAAAGTAAAATATACATACACCGGGTACATCGACCGCAACCAGGTCGTGCCCCAAAATAATAATACAATCAGGCAGTGACGGCAGTCCACATGTCGGACGCTCGCCCCGCAATAACAAATGTACATAATACGACAACACTGTACTAGCATTGCATCCAGGCTATCCCCACGACCGATCCGCAACATCACAGCAAATACATAGAACATCAACGTGAAAATCACGTTCGCAAATCCGTCTAACCGGGCTATAGCAGTTAGACCGGATTTACCGATCGAGTGACATTCACGGTCGCAGATATAATGTAAATACTGTGAAAAATGTGTTTAAAAAATTTCCGATTGATCAAACAATTAACAAGTGGGCCCCAAAGAAAACTGTAGCACTCACAGAAACAATTGGCCCAACTTTAATATTCCAAAGCCCATATTTTAAGCCCAGAAGGCCTCTGTAAAAAAATGGTGAAGTGATGTGAATAGTGCGCGGCGGAAGGGCCGCACAAAGGTGGTTTTCGCGGCGGTTCCGCGCTCCAACTGTGGAGTTACTTCGTCAAATTTTTACAGAACTCTTAGATTTTCCAGTACATAAATATTTTATAACCTGAAAAATTTTTCGAGACCAAAAATTTTCAACAGAAACTGATGCGAAGGCAATACGGGTTTTTGGAACTTTTTGATCGATCGGAAATGCAAACACATTACACAAAGCTAGACTAAGTTAATGGCGCGGCTCTGATACCACTGTAAGTGCACGGCGGCGCCCCGGCCGTCAATCCGACGCCGGAATGCGGAAACGGTGATAAACTTAAATTTTGCGGACTTTGCAAACCGGCACCACCGCGCACTAAACTCCGGATCGTAACCATTAACAAGTCTACGCTGCTAATAAGAAAGGGAAGAGATGTATACCGACGATCCAAGTCCTCCGGTCTTCATCTCCACTCCGATCTCCTTGTCGGGATCTCCGTCTGTCTCCTCCTCGTCGGAAAGGGGCACCACATCGCCTGCGTCTTTTACGGGCTCCCGCCTCAATACCGAGGCAACTCGAGCATGAAGCCGGCAACTCGACATGCTCAAGATGTGCTGTAGGAAGTGTAGTGCTTTGTCTCTTTGGGGTAGTGTTGCCATGATGGAGGAAACAAGATGATATGAAGAGAGGTGGTGAACTTTGATACAAAAAGAGAAATGAGAATAATTTCCATACAACAAAAGAAACACATCTCTCATTTTTTCCTCATCTTCAAGTGTGGCCGGCCAATCTTCAAAATGGTGAAGAGAATAACAATATGTATCATATGAGGGAGGTGAGTGTAGGAGAAGAAGGAGGTGACCACATCCAAGAGACAAGAAAACAAACACCATGCTTCATATCAAATCCAACCATACCCTTTCATGTCACAATAAAGCAAAAGCATGGTGGAAAAAAAATATGAAAGCTATCATATCAATCTTTTACAAGAAAACCCCTCCACAATTGTAATTTGCAAAACTGCAAATTACCCCCTCCATCGGAAAAGTCCGGCCGGAAAAGAACAAAGGAAAACCGGCCGGAACGGAATGCAAACTGGCAACTCCAGAAAACTGGTCCCGTAATAAATTACAGGAAAACCCCAATACTGTGCATACACACCCGCATCTGTATTCCGACCGAAATACAAATGCAATGAGACAAAATCTACACTGTACTAAACTAGTACCGGCTTAAACCAAAGCCGGCTAGTAAAAAACCGTTCGATCCTGATCCGTGCAATACCGCACGTATCTGATCGAACCCTGCCATATAAATCCATACGGCCACTAGTACAAAACTGTCCGATCCTGATCCGTGCAATACCGCACGTATCTGATCGGACCCTGCCATATCTCTATACGGCCTCTACAGCGTTTCGCCCGAAAGCTGAGTAACTGAAAGTGTGGGGGACTCTAAAGACTCGTCAATACAATGGCTGTGGATTTAACCACTAGCACGTCAGAGGTATAAGCCAATACGTAACGGGCCACCAACTATTGACTAAAAGGGACGTCGATGAGCGAACTCATCCTGACACCCTACTGAGCCTGTCAGTGACAATATCCGTGCAGTCCGGTCCGTTCGTCTATGAGTATCGCATGGCGGGCCTAGGGGGTTGGTAAAAGTCAGACCCCCAAAAGCGGTACAAGTCGTGTCGGAGTGTAGCCCAGAACACCCTGAGATACTACTGGAATACCTACCAGTAAATCTCCTTGCCTTGGCCAAGGACTTTGTGTAATGGCTCTCCTAGACACAGCACGACCTCACCCCCAATACCGGGAGAGACGAACCCCTGAAGATACGCTCACTGCCTCCATGTGGCTCGGGACTGCACCCAACTAAAACCTGTTTGCACGACTCCTTTGAGCCGTGGTAGGGTAGTAATCAAAGTACAGTGGGAACTCACACGAGACAAATGACGATCCCCAGGTCGATGAACTAACCTGCACACATGTCACCAGGGAACTGCCATCTGACGTCTGGTATATGACCAACTAGCATGTTCCCGGCGAGTCCTGTCCGGTGTACTCATAACCCAATGAGCACCTGTATACATCTTAGGTGATCCAACTGACACCAGTGGCTTGTGAGACCGGCCACCGCCCCTCGTCGGGGTCTCGACTGTATACACTAGTCTACTAATGGAGTATCGATGCCCGGTCTCGAAACTCCCACGACTAGGGACCTTTTAAGGATATGCTTGTAGACCCCCAGCTCCCACTTATATGATCGCCCTCATACTGCTGGTGGTCAAGCAAGAATCCTAGGGGCTCTATCAACGTGTAATAGCGACGTGTCAGGTCACCTAAAACAGTACACGATGATAAAGGTAAACCAGATAGCATACTATCATCTCGAGTAAGACTGTCCTACCGGGATAGGTCCTCCCTCAATCATTACAATCACGTACCTGTGACCTAATAATTGACTCTGAGGGCACTATCTCCAACATCAGTTGCATTTGTATTCGGTCGTAATACAAATGTGGGTATGTTTATACTGTTACGGGGTTATCCTGAAATTCGTTTCGGGATCGCTTTTGGAAGTTGCCAGTTTCCAGTTTCCCGTTTCCAGTTTCCGTATTTGACATTCGGTTAAATGCGGATTTATCTTTCCGTCACTGAGGGTGAGTCGTGCTACTAAAAGCTTCTAGATTGGTGACTAGGTTCATGTATCTTTGGTTGCATTTATTAAGAGATGACTAGGTTTGAATGACTCATCCTTTAGCATTAATGTTTCTTGTTAACCTTAGGATATTTTCTCTTGATCTTTATCCTTATAGTCACCACTCCCTCCTCCTACAGTCACCTCCCTCCTCCATAAATATGGCCGGCCCCCTCTTTGTGAGTGTGAGATTGATTTTGATTAAAAAGACTATGGTTTTAAATGTATGGAAATTTGATAACTCATTTCTCATTCCATTTCATTTTGAGTGGCAACTTCATTAATCGTTCGTCCATGGCTTTGGACGAAGTGAGACAAAGTATTCTACTCATTCTCTACATCAATCTTGGTCGTCTCTTTTAGCAAACTTGACGACCGAGTTGCCTCGAGTCAGAGGCGGGAGCCCGTTTAAAGATCTGTTGACGTGGTGCCACCTGGACGAGCAGATCGGAGATCGACGAGATTGGAGCAGCCGCAACAAAGCATGGGATGACGGTTAAAGAACGAAGGACTCGGATCGTTCGGTATAACCTTTCTACCCTCTTTGTAGTTTGTTAGTTTAGCAATAATGGCAGATCCGGGTTATAGTATACGATAGCGCCAGTTAAAATTTTTTTGTTCCGCATTTGGCGTCTGTTAGACAGCTGGGGCGCTACCGTAGACTTACAATACAGTCTAAGAAGTTTGGATTTGGAGTTCATTTAGGAACTAGGTCCCATCAGATATTCAGACATATTTTAAGACAGGTATTGCTCATTTCGGGAGATGGCTTTCTCCGCGAAATTGAGATAAAGAGAGACATGGAAAGAAACATCAGGACGGATCCACTCACTGAGGTTATTCCTCGAACGCAATAGTTTCACAAATAGGCTTTGTGAGACTGATTAGTAGAGGAGTTGGGTGTTCGATATCCCACGGGCTGTGAGTATGCGACTTCGCAATAATTAGCCTTGAGTGTAAGTGGGTGATTGTTGGATATAGTGCCCTCAGAGTCAATTATTGGATCACAGGCACATGATTGCAATGATTGAGGGAGGACCTATGCCGGTAGGCCAGTGTTACTCAAGATGATAGTATGCTTTCTGGTTTATCTTTATCATCGTGTACTGCTTTAGGTGATATTACAGATCACTATTGGACGTTGGTAGAGCCCTTAGGATTCTTTCTTGACGGCCAGCAGTATGATGGCGATCATATACGTAGGAGCTGGGGTCTATAAGCACATCATTAAAGTGGTCCCTAGTCGTGGGAGTTTTCGAGACAAGGCATCGATACTCCAGAGTAGACTAGTGTATACAGTCGAGACCCCGACAAGGGGCGGTGGCCGGTCTCACAAGCCATTGGTGTCAGTTGGTTCACCTAAGATGTATACTGGTGCTCATTGGGTTATGAGTACACCAGACAAGACTCGCCGGGAACATGCTAGTTGGTATTTACCTGACATCAGATAGCAGTTCAATGGTGACATGTGTACAGGTTAGTTCATCGACCTGAGATCGTCATTTGTCTCGTGTGAGTTCCCACTGTGCTTTGATTACTACCCTACCACGGCTCAAAGGAGTCGTGCAATTAGGTTTTAGTTGGGTACAGTCCCGAGCCACATGGAGGCAGTGAGCGGATCTGCAGGGGTTTCATCTCTCCCGGTATTGTGGGTGAGATCGCACTGTGTCTAGGAGAGCCATTACACGAAGTCCTTGGCCAAGGCAGGAGATTTATTGGTAGGTATTCCAGTAGTATCTCATGGTGTTCTGGGCTACACTCCGACACGACTTGTACCGCTTTTGGGGGTCTGACTTTTACCAACCCCAAGGCCCGCCTTGCGATGCTCATAGATGAACGGACCGAACTGTACGGATATTGTCACTGACAGGCTCAGTAGGGTGTCAGGATGAGTTCGCTTATCGACCTCCGTTTTGGTCAATACCTGGTAGCCCGTTACATACGGCTAATACCTCTGACGTGCTAGTGGTTAAATCCATAGCCAAAGTATTGACGAGTCCTTAGAGTCCCCCATAGACAGTTTCTCAAGTTTCGGGCGAAACGTTGTAGAGGCCGTATGATATATGGCAGGGTCCGATCATATACGTGCGGTATTGCACGGATCATGATCGTACGGATCATACTAGTGGGCTTTGGTTTAAGCCGGATCCTAGTATTAGATTTGTTGGATTACGTTAGTCACATCGCATTCGCATTCGGTCGGAATGCGGATGCAGGTATGTATATACAGGTGAGGGGTATCCTTGTGATCCATCACGAGTTTACTTTAGATGTTGCCGAATCTTTTTGTTGGACCAAACATTTGGATTAATGTTTAGATGGAGGAAATAATGAGCTAGAATTTCATCATGAAATGCATTAATGTGACATGGACATATATATATATATATATATATATATATATATATAAGACTCATGGTCTCTTTTCTGTAAAAATATGTCACATTAGTGATTGTTTTGTGTTGATATGATTAGAGGGGAGAGATAGGGGCTGCCATATATGTGTTTGGTCTTGTATTTATCTTATACTCTCTCACTCTCATTTTATGACAACAAAAAGAAAAGAAAAGATTAGAAAGCCTTCTCTTCTTCTTCTTCTTCCTCTAGCTCATTATCTTCCTCCAATGGCAACACCTTCAACCTCCATCCAAGTCATGGATGCAAAAGGAAAAGTGATCACAAACACTCTCTACAACACCTTGGACACGTCGGCTAGCACATTTCGTGCCCGAGTTGCTTCGGATGAAGCGGGAGCCCATAAAAAGACTTCACGATGTGGTGCCCTTTCCGACGAGGAGATCGAGACCGGAGATGCCGCGAGGAGCTTGAGATGGTGGCCGAAGACCGAAGGACACGGATCGTTCGGTATAGCCTCTCTACCCTTTCTCTAGTTAGCTAGTAGTAGGTTAATGGTCCGATCCGGGTTTTAAGCATACGATAGCGTCGTTTTGCTAGTTTGAAAAAGTTTTCGTTTCCGTATTATGGCCTCGGATAGACGGCCGGGACGCTACCGTAGACTTATATGATATGTACGGGACAGAGAATAATACGATATGAGATACCGTATTCTATTCTCGCGATATGAGATATCGGCCGGGTATATGTGATATAGCCGGGTCATCGGATCAAGTGTTGATTCGATGAATTGGTACAAGTTATATTAGTCGGTTGTGTGCAATATAGCAGGATTGTCGATTCAAGTGTTGATTCGATAATTTAATGTATATTATATATGTGATATATTACATTACGTTAACTAATATAAGCTCGCTTTATTGATTCATTTTCTCACTAGATAATACATTGATGTATATGTGATATATGTTAATTGTATTATTTTCTTTTGTTACAAAATATATTATATATGTGATATATAATATTGTAATATATTAGGGTTACAAATGCAACATAGATTTAAAGTTTAAACCAAGATTAGGGTTAGCTTTTTGGATGAGGGTTAAGGAAGCTTCATGAACCTTTCTTTTTGTCATCTTGCTTTGATATTTTATGAAGATATTTGTTAACCCAACCCAAGCCCTTAACCTTAGTTAATTCTCTACATGAGTTAAAGCGTTCATTGTTAAATTGTAGTTGAAATTGTAACCACAACGATAATTCATTATTCATCACAAAAGGATTAGCTTCATCTTCTTCTTCTTCTTGCTCTTGAAAAAGCGTTCTAACTTTTTGAGTTGTGATGATTTAGTGTGAGAAATTGAAAATAAAAGAGAGCATAATTCCTACTTCATCATCCTCATCTATTCTAGCCACTTACATTAGGGTGTTCACTTCACTAATACTTGATTAGAGAAGTGTATGCTTGGGTTTGAGATTATTCAAGGTAGATCATCTTAGATCATGAAGCCTACAAGCAAGATACCTCATTTACCTCATGGAGCCTCCTTAGAGTCGGAGTTCATGTTGATCGCAGCGAAGGGACCTCAACACTGAGCTTATGAAGCGAAGGAACGGACTACAAAGGTTGTAATCTCTATCTCTTAAATGTAAAGATGTTTACTGGCTAAGTTAACCCTAAAACTCTAGTTAAGATCTTGGTTAGGGATTCATAGCACCCCAAAATTTTTCAATATGGCATGTGTGATGCCTTCCTAAACTTCGCGGTGGTGTTACGCAACCTTGCATTTGGTGTTTATTGAGTTACTTACAAAATTTCTAGTTGACTGAAAATTTTCCCAAAATTAATTATTTTAATATTATTTTAAGCCGTCACAAATACATTTAATTAGTGATAATTACAGATTAGAATGGGTTAATACAAGTTTTGTGCATCATGACACATTAAACTAGACTGTAACATGTTGTTTTTAAAATAAAAAATATGTCAAACGGTTATAGAAAATATGATAGAAAATGCTTAAATAGTGAAATTAATGTAAATGGAAATTTGGGGTATAGTATTTATCATTTTCCCTCACCCCACACACACACACCCACACTCACACACCCCCTCCCCTTATGCTAGCCGAAACTATGGGCTGCCCATTCCCCAAGTTTCCCCACTTCAAGTTAAAAGAAAAGTAAAACAAGAAATGAATAAGGAAATGATAAAGAATAAAGCTTGGACTTGTTGACTTGGATAGTGTATGACTCATTCAACCCTCACTCTCTCTCCTCACCTCCTAAAATCTGGCCGAGCCCTCTCTTTTCCCCTTCCAACAGCAGCCCCCAAAATTCCCAATTCATTTCCCCTCCAAAATCCATCATATTTGCATCAAAAATCCCACAAACTCCAAATTCAAGTCCTACCCATTTTTCCTTAGCCTATTCTAACAAGAATCTTGGAGAAAAGTTGGCATTTTGGAAGCTATGATTTTCTTGTTTGATCCCTTGGTCATGAGGTATAAGCTTCACCCCAATTTGTTACTTGTTAATTGTATGTTTGAATCTAGTTTTAATTAGATGTTGTTATAACTTTAATTGCAAAATAGAAGTTTAAAGAGAATGGGGTTTGAATTCAAGTTAGGGTTTTGAGTAATGAGATTACGGTTGTGTGATGTATTTAACATGTTAATGCTATGCTAAAACTAATCTAGTTGCTAGTTTACTAATTGTTGCTTGTAAATTGTTAAAATAGGATTTTTAGCACACTAGGTTTTTGAAATTAATTCAAAATGTGAGATTAAAATATGGTTAAGGTTTTCATCACATCATTAACAATATAATGGGTAGTTTGACATTTTAAGACATGTAAAATGTAAGCTAGTTTCTAATCTGCCAATTGTTATTTTAAGAATTGTCCAAATCATATATTTTGTAAACTAGATTTTTAGAATTTTGAAAATAAGTGGATTAAAAATATAGTAATGGTTTAGGTGGCTTAGTTAAGATATTTAGTGAGCATTGTAGCTACTAAAATTGTTAAAACATTTAGTTTTGTATTAAAATGGAAAAGTTTGCTTGCTAGGTTTTCGGAAAAATAGCTTTTAAAGTGAGTTTGAGGTTTTGGTGAATTACAACCTATTTCATAGTATAATTAGTGTTTTGTGAATGTGCAAATGGGTACCATTGCTCACCACTTCCGGTTATAGTTTAGGGGGAGCAGATGCAGTCATTGAGTTGATAGCCGAGGAGACTCGATCCTCAATCTCCTCTTTTGGGTTTTTCACGATCCATCGGCGTTTGTACGCCGATGTCGAGGGTTATTTGGTTGTTTTGCATGGGCGGACCTTAGATTTTGACCTATGTGAGATTCGTGTGTCATTGGGTCATGAGTCGGATTTTAATGCAATACGATGTATTATGACATGTAGGTACCCTCACGAGGACTTCGAGACAAGAAGCAAGAGCGTGGCGACATCGGCATCGGCAAGCAAAGATCAAGGTGAGTAGATATATATCTACGGGGAGAAGTCGAGTGGATGGCGTAGAGCACCCCCGCAATGTCGTAAGAAATGATATGTTGTGATATAGATATACTTAAATGTGTTATTGAGGGATATGAACACTTAGCAAGAAAATCTTTAGAAGATCATAACTTAGTGTTAGCGAGAATTGAGGAAAGTGATTTAGTTGGTTTCATAGTCGCGAAACCTAGAGTAAGGTTGTTACACATACACATACACGCATGGGATATGGGTTTGGGATTTATATGTATATGTATATAGATAGATGTGGATGCGTGGGTTTATTGTCACGACCCGAAATAGCACGTGAGTTGCACTTGAATCATATGAAGTCTATACGACCACATCTAATTCAAGTAAGCCAAAAGGCCAGAAATCTAAAACCATTTTAAATAATACACGAAGGAAAACTGGTTTTAAGAAGTAGTTTTAGTTGCATAAGCTGAATTATGGGTTATAAAATCCCAAGTCTTTTATGAAAATTTCGGCAGAGTTTCCTTTGTAAAAACTGGCCCCGAACGGGGTACAACAAGATAAATATATACATGATGACAAAAGGCATCCCCAAGTGGGAGCTAGCTCTTCGTCAATCGACGGTCACAACCACGCAAGCAATATAATATACAACGCCGAAGGGCGAGAATCAAAACTCAAAAAGGAAACTCAAATCATCATGAAAACCATAATAATACAACGCACGACTCTAAGGTCGAAATAATAATACAACTCTGGTCTCAAAGTAAAAAAAAATATACAAGTTTGGTTGATGGAGTTACTAAATACAACTGAATGTAAATAAAATGCAATGGTGGTCACGATGCAAGTGAACCCACCTACCAAAGCAAATCACCCGGAATGGAAGCAGTGTGCCAGCAAAGCCGTAACGAAACCTGTACAGCAAAACCTGCAAGAAACTGTGGCACAACGGGGGTAAGTTGCCAACTCGTGAGTAGAAAACGTCACCGAGCAGAAATCGTATGTATGAGTCAATCCTAGGTCAATACGATCAATAATATAAATATCTTCAATATGATAAGGTCTGAAGCATGAAAAGATGGCAAGGGTAAACATCTAAACATAAGTGTAATCTCATGTGCTCGTGTCAGTGCCTCAGGTAGCAATGTATCATATGTGTGAGGTATGAATGTAATATGATGAAAACAGAATACATGTAAGTGACAAAAATGTTTTCTAGCTGTAGTGAGAGAGCTGAATATAAATCGAAATCTCATCAATGAAATCAATATATGTCAGTGTCTAGTATCGACACAAAATATAACCCATTATCTCAAATCCCAATATATCAGTATCTCAATACCTAGGGCTCCGTCTGTCCGGATCGGCCCATATCATCAATCACACGACCACGGACGGCATCCTCCGGATATCCGGCGTGCCAGGTAAAATCACCGGTAGGCAGTCTGCCCCTGCCGAGCTCATCATCCTCCATGAAATCACTCTTGCCCGGGGTACCTTACCGGGTCCACCATGTACCCGAGACGGTTCATACGACTCCTCGAATCGGGTCTTGAAATCCAACAGCAATCATGAAAACTCATGTTGGACGACTCATACATCACGAGAATACCGCAACTTGCATTTTAAAAAGAGAGAGAGAGAGAGAAGTTTATTTATATTCTTGCGGTTTTCTCCCAATTCCAGAAATCTCATGAAAATCCAAATCTCGAGAATAAATAAAAATGAATTTAAATATGCATGAAGTATCACAATAATGAATGCAATGTCTAAACTATCACAGTAAAGATAAGTCGAGACTATCAGCTAACAGGTGATATCAATCAAATAATATTCTCTAAAGTGTACGTGACATGGCAATTACCGATGATGATGTGTGTGAGCAGGCAAGTAAGTATTTGTGGAACATACGAATCATCGGTAATGGTGCTGGTGTCCTGACAGCGTGATTTCAATATTAACATATGAAAACACCAAATAAGCAGGCGATGCGATGCGAACAACAATAATGTGCGGGAGCTGAATATAACGCAACAATAAGGATTCTACAATACTATACATATGTCAAAACTATTTGCCTTTTGAAATAATACGAATCATGTTGTTTTGAAAATAAGGGCTACGGTGTTTTTAAGAAAAGATATGTCCTTTGAAATATCCGTAGAATCTCTTGGCCTGTCTTTAAAATACCCACGATTTGTTAGTTTTGAAATAGGTAGGAATCGAATCTAGTCTAACAACTACACTAAACTACAGGGCAGGGCTAACAGGTTAATCGAAGAGGGTAAGGAAAACCACCTAAGTCTGAGTCGATAAATATATAAATATATAGTCGGTGATCCCGCCTCAATAGTATCACATACGATACGATATCTATAGTATGACATCGTCAAGTCAAGAGTGCGGATCTATCATCAATATATAGCTCGTACGGTAAATCCATCGTACGTCATCCCAAATCTGGGTACGGGTCAAATATCACCTTTATCACATTATTCACTTGGTATCCTCATCATCACCTATCGTGAACTAGTACTGATCTATGTCTAGTACAATACTGATACCATATAAGCATACATGCGTGTGTATGAAAACACCACGCCTAAAGGACCCGCTAAACATATCAAGTCATATCTCAAATATGAACCATGCTACATCACCGATCTCACGGCCTCAAGCCCAATCTCATCGACTCATATCTATTCCCGAGTACTATCATCATAATCAATGTATATGTATACGTATATATATATATACATAGTCCCATACCCATGTGTGTGTGTGTGTGTGTATATATATGCTTATCCCCATATACGCATAAGTAATAAAATGTATGCATGTGTGTGTGCGCGCGCGTGTATGCCAATCACTACCCTAGGGTTCGCGACTAAAAACTATCTAAACACTAAATACAAGTACACTATACTAGTCCAAAGTCATCTCATATCACAACCGTATGTATAAGTATAGAATAATATATAACGCATTCGCGTTCTATTTACGAAACTGAGGGGGTGGTATACGCCATCCACCCGACTTCCCCGGTAGATATATTTGTACTCACCTTGCTCTTCGCTTGTCGTTTCCGACGTCGCCACGCGCTTGCTTGTCATCTCGAAGTCCTCGTGGGGTACCTACACATCATAACGTATCACGCCGCATTAAAACCCAATTCAAAACCAAAACGACACGCCAAAAGCCTATAGGTTAGAACCTATGGACTACGCCTTCAAAACCACCAAAAACCCTCAATATCGTCGTATAAACGTCAAGTGATCGAGGTAAAACACAAATACTAAAATCCAGAATCCAAAATACGGAAAATATAACCCCGAATCAGAACAACACCTTATGAATTTAGTCCCAGATTTTACCCTGGACAAATCAGACAATTTTGCAAATGAGGAGAGTCTAGTTTACTGGTGATGGAGCTACAGGAGAAGCACGAAGGCAAATGCTCCAGGTCTGGCCGCGAATTGCAACCAGAAGGGATTTTTCTGCGGCCTGGGTAGAGGGTTAGGGGATAGGGTTTCAGTGGGGGGTCCTAGGTTGCCTACATGTATCACTGTCTTTGATAAATAATTTTCAGGTCACCCAGGTGTTAATAGATTTCAAATTCCCTTCACAAAACCACAATTTTCCGTATCGGCAGATTTTCAAAGTTCGCAATTGGGGTTAAGTCTCGGGTTTTGGGTCTAATATGCTATCACAAAAGGAGTTTTAAGGTCACTACTGCACTCAAATTCACCTTTGGATTCAATCCAAACCCTAATCCTTTTCTAGGGATTTCAAAGTTCGCTAAACCATATCGAAACTCTTCGAAACTTGTATAGGTGATAATATAATCGAAAAACAATACTAAGGGTGCAGAAATTACCTCATTTAGCAACTCAAGAAATTTCTTGAGTTGCCCCAAGTCTCCAAAATCCTTGCTTTCTTGGTCCAAAGTGTTGCTAAAGGGCTTGTGCACATTTTCATTAAAAGGGAGATGGAGTTTTGAAGAGTTTTTCATTGTGTTTTGAGGAGGTGGAGAGCGGATGAAGGAGAGGGCAGCAGCCTTGAGAGGAGGGAGAGGAGAGATGATGAAGATGATGGATGATTTATAAGGGCCCTTGGTCAAAGAAGTCCCCTCACACTCTCTCTCATGCTCATGCCCCATTTCTATATTCATTTTCCTTTTCTTTTCTTTTGTTTTCTTATCTTTTCTTTTCTCTTCTCACTTTAATCAAAACCAAAACCCAAAGTGAAAAATGAAGAGAAGCCATTAAAGAAATGTAACAATGTTAAAATGACATGTGCAGAACTTTTCTCAGTAAAATGGCAGTTCTTTTGTTAGAAAGATACATCAAAAATTATTGAACTTCAAAAGAGATTCTGTCATGTGCACAAAACACGCTTAATGCACGATTAGCGATATTTAATCGCGATTAGCATTAAAATAGTGTCAAATAAGTCATAAAATTTCATAATTTGCGTAAATCATATAAAGCACCCTCTTTTCAGTAATTTATATAACTTTCCAAATTTTTCCCAATTTATCGATATTTAATTATACCGCTTTATTAAAATATTCAATATATTATTATTTAATTATAAAAAAAATCCTAAAATAATATTTTATTCTTTTCTGAAATGTTACATATATATATATATATATATATATATATATATATATATATATATATACATATACGTATACACGGATGATTGAGGGTAGTATATGGTATTTGGAGATGAGTCGATGAGATTGGGCATGGTGCCATGAGATCGGTGATGTGATTTGATTCATATTAGGAGATACGACATGATCTTATAGCGGATCTTTAGGAGATGTGTTTCACACACACGCGTACATATATATTGATGATATTAGTGTAGGGTTCCTAGGCACACATATGAGGTTCTACAACTGATCAACCATGTCCAATTCAAATTTTTCCTTGTGCCAAAAAACCCTATACTAGATCATTAACTAGAGGTAAAGGCGAAACTAGAAACTAGTAAACTACTTACTACTAAGTGAATGGAAATACAACCTTTGTAGATCCGGTCCTCCACTTCCAAAGCTCCGTGACGACGTCCCTTCACTGCGATCATCGGATCCCGGACTCTAGCAATGGTTTCGTCGGAGAAATGATCGGGCTAGGTCGTTGACTTCGATGCCGAAGATGATCTACGTCGAGGCGACTCAAGCTCCAGCTCCATCTTCACTAGGTCATGAAACTTGTGAAGATATCACCCTATACAACATGGCAAGTGGTAGAGGATGAAGAAATAGAAAGTGGGTTCACTTTGGATTTAGATTTCTCACTTGGATTCATCACTTGGAAATTTTCAAGAATAGTTTCTTCACTTGAAGAAGAAGATGAAGAAGAAAAAAGAAAAATGAAATTTTTTTTGAAAAGAATAATCAAGTGAATCTTATCATAATGCAACCATGGGTGAGGCTAACATATGTAAAGAATAAACTAGGGTTTAGGTGTTAGTGTATATGCCTTAGAGACCATTACTGTATCATACTAGCTTATATATTACTTAATGGAAGCTTGGGATATTCACAGTTGTATAGACAATCTTGCTCAAAATGGTAGTATGCTACTTGGTTTGTCTCTACTTCAATATGTGCATGTGTTTCTTTTAGCATATCGCTTATATACATATTAGTGGAGCCCTTAGGATCTTTGCTTGATTACCAGCGTTGTGATGGCAGTCACACTTGTAGGGGCTTGATAATCTATAAGCACATCCTTATACAGGTCCCTAGTCGTTGGACTATCGAGACAGGGCATCGATACTCCGGAGTAGACTAGCGTATGTGCTTCTCATCCCAGCAAGGGAGGTGGTCTGTCCTACAGCCATCAGTACGTCGTACTGGAGATAGTATGCGGGTGCTTGTTAGGTTACGAGTACACTGGACAGAACTCGTCGGGAACTGTTGGTTGGTATTATACCTATCGTCAGTTATCAGTTCCCAGGTGACATGAGTACAGTTAGTCCGCTAGCTTGACACTGTCACTTCGCCTCGAGTGTGTTCCCACTGTACTTAGATTACTACCCTACCACGGCTCAAAGGAGTCGCGCAAACAGGTAGTAGTTGGGTGCAGTTCCGAAGCACTTGGAGGCTGTGACGGTTAGATAGGATTCGTCTCTCCCGGTATTGAGGGTTGACATCGCGCTGTGTCTAGGAGAGCCATTACACGAGTAGTCCCTGGCCTGGGCAAGCGAGATATACTGGTAGGTTTCCAGTGTTATCTCAGGGTGTTCTGGGCTTCACTCCGACATGGCTTGTACCGCTATTAGGGGACTGACGTTTACCGCCCCCTAGGCCCGCCATGCGATGTATCAGACGAACAGACCGGACTGTACGGAGATTGTCACATACAGGCTCTGTAGGAGTTCAGATGGGTTTACTTCATCAGTCTTCTTATCGACATCTACCTGGGGACCGTTGCGTACAGCTAGTGCCACTTGCGGTCTGTGGTTAAACCCACTGCCAGCGTACTGTCGAGTCTTTAGAGTCCCACACAGAGAGTTTCCCTGCACTGAGCGAAATGTGTAGAGGCCGTATGGTTTTATGGCAGGGCTGCGATCACTTACGTGCACTTGTGTGCGTATGCTGTTCGGGCAGGCAATACTAGTGGGCTTTGGTTTAAGCCAGATCCTAGTATTGCACGGATGGATTTGTTTTGTCTTCTGTGCATTCGCATTCTACGGAATGCGGGTGCGGGTGTGTATGCACAGTTTAGAGGAGCGATAAAGGAGGAGGTGCCCCATTAGGGTTTTGGCAGTTGGTTCGGCCAAAACCATAATGTGGCAGGCTCATTAGGGTTTTGACAATTCGTTTGGTCAAAACCATTATGAGCCGGAGACATTGTTTACTAATCCTTTTATTGATAATTTAGTGATGGCTAATTGCATTGACCATTTGACCACCTTGACCTCTCTTGACTTTGTTGACCCGTTGACCGTGTTGAGCATTGACCTTCAAGAGAGGTCTACACTCTTCCTTGATTTTCTTTTTAATTCTTGAGTTATGAAAATGGTCAATTCAATAAAGCATCAACTTTATCATGATAGGATTAGTAATGATGATTTTGGTGTATTATTGCAACCATGGTTCATTTTCTTTAGTTAATCTTTTCATTATTCCCTTCACATTCTCTCTCTTGAAGTGAGCAGAAAAGAAAAGCTCCATGGTTGCTAGAGTTTCTCCTTCATTTTCCTCCTCTTGAAAATTCTTTTGATCTCATGTGTTGAGAGAAAAAGAATCCACATAGACAAACACTTCCATCTTTCTCTTCTACACATCCTAGGGTATCTAGACTAGCGATCTCGTTGCCCTAGTTGCCTCGACTTGAGGTGGAGCTCGGTGTACAACTCTCGGGTGGATCGTCTTCGACTCAAGAAGGCCGCGGAGGTGACCTAGATCCGGATCGACCCTCGGAGCATGGATGGACGAGCCGGACAGCGGAGAGAAGACCCGAAGGACCGGTTTCGTGAGGTATATTTTCTACAACATAGTAGTTAAAGCCTCTACTTGTTTGCTAGTTTCTAGTTTAGCCAAGATCCGGCTTTTAAGTCCATGTTGCCCTTGCGCCATTTTATTGTTTTTCGCCGTTTCCGCCTCCCCGTAAGAACCGGGGTGAGCAACGTGGACTTACAGTGGTATCAGAGCCTAGCTAAACATAAACTAGCAAGTTAGCAAAGTGTTAAGAAGATCGATCGAAAAAAATCACAAAACAAGTCCGGGAAAAACCATGTTTCTGTCGAATTCTTATACTGCTGTAAAAATAATTTAACATATATGAAAATTCGTCTCAGGGTTTTCTAAACCCACAGCAGAAAACCGGTCCACTGATCCGATCAAACCGCAGCGGTTCCGCGGCAAGAACATGCTTCTTGCCGCGCTTCCGCGGCCGATTTGACTCGGTCGTGGACCGGGTGTTTTGCAGTGTTTTTATTTGACTGTTTTGGGATTTTTAGTACATGTTTTTTCTACCCAGATTTTCCAGAGAGCAAATTGACTTTTAGGGTGGTTAAAAATCCGTATTTTGATCGATATTCCGTAGACTTTGGCTAATAGATATTATCTGTTATGTGATATATGTATTGAACGTCCGCTAATCGCTATACGTCGATTAGTGGTGGTTATACATATCTGTGATCTGTAATGGTTATGGTTTGTGTATATAAACTCGTTGGATTGTCGCGGATGAATAGCCGGGAATGGATGTGAGATGAGAGTTTCTTTTTCTTTCATTCATTGTAAAATTTGTAAATTGATGTAATGTTATTTGTATGGCCGCACAACCGGGTCGGGGTTGTAGCCGTAATTGTATAATTTCTTTTTACTGTTTTTGCTCCTAGGATAGACCCAAGGTGGGGTGCACAAACTACCGGGTATCTCGAAGTGCCGAGTGGCCTACTCACGGGTTGAGGGAGGTTGCTTCGCTTCGGGTACTTGGCGGGTAGTTTGCCGCACCCGTAGGGGTCTAGGTTGGGGTTTAGCTATTCATCGCGACCGTGTAATCCGCTTTTCGTTGCAGGCTCGAACGAATCGCGGATTCCTAGTATATCCAAAGTGTTCATCTGTGATCTGGATTGGCTATCATTGCAATATATCTATATATGATATCTATTTAGGTGTTGCTTATGTTTTGCATCCGCGCTAGTCCAGCCCCCGCTCTGTCGTTTGTTAAGTAACCTAACGGGTGATGACGGGGCCCCGTGGCGAATGCGGATGGCATAAGCGTACGCCATATTTTGGTTGTTTTCTGTAATGGTAGGATTAAATGATGGGACGCATTGGAACTAATGCAAGAAAATAAACCAAGTAAAAGTCGTTAGAACACTTTCAAAACCACTCGGTTCTTTTCAAAAACCAACTTTTAAATGCGGAGCTTAAACCACTCCTTCTAAAAGATATCTCGTTCCATCGATTATATCAAGTTCACTACGTTCACGGTTTCGCCAAAACCATTCGTAGCCCTCCATCATTTCGTATGGATATTCAATAGTATTCAAGTTATGTTTGTTGACCTTCGTCAAGGCATAGTGATTGGTAGCTGTTGGGTGTTCATATGTAGCATAGATAGATGCGTTGGTTTGGGACAGTCGTATTACCTTGTTGACCATCGTCAAGGGTATGTACGGGTGGGTTCAAATTAACCTGGACAATGACGGGTAGAACTTGACATGTGACTTATGATTTATTGACCTTCGTCAAGGTCATAAGAGCATGGGGCAAAAATCCACATCGGGAGTTTCAAAAGTACTGAAACTTGCTAGCGCTGCATACCATTTGGAGTGTGATGATTTTGGTAGGATTCCTTCAGTTTTGTCACGCGATAATATTTGGATCCCGATCCTACTGTGAGTATATGCTACTCTTCGGGAACTTTCTCACTTAACGATCAATGCTATAAACCAAGTAGGTGTCTAGAAAGGTGTTAGCGGGGCTACGCCGCCACGGAAAAAAGGTTACATAATTAAGGAACTTCGCAAAAGCGTTGGAAAACCTCCCTCGAAGTACCAACACTGGCCTGGCTGAACGGTTAAGCAAGTATTGTACGGTGAGAATGATCCCGACTAATTCTTCCTTTATGGTTTGAGGAGGGATTCGAGAGACGATGGGAGCCATCCTGTTTAGATAAATTGAAAACCAATCTAAAGTTGCAAGAGCATCATGCTAAAGTGTTTTCTTCTCTTTCTCTTAATTGCAGCGACCCAGTGACCATACCTAGGTTACATCTAGATAATAAAATGACTGAATCTGACTGTTATGACTGGCAAAGGTCTGTCCAGATGTCCATTGCCCATGACAAGCTGGGACACCGCTTAACTAATCCAACCCCTGCCGTCTCAGGTCCAGTTTACCCTGTCACGGATATTCATATCCATAGGACATCGGAAAAAGACTGTGCGAAAGCCAAGTGCCTCGTGTTAGCCTCAGTTGATGGTGCATACCAGAGGCGGCGCGAGAAGATAGACTCAGTTTCTATCTTCCTCCATAACAAAGATTTATAAGGAGAGCAATCTCGTATCGCAAGATATGAGACCTCGAACGAATTGCTTCCAGCGAGGTTGGCTATCCGGTCATCTGTAGAGGGCAACGTCCTTACAGAGACCAGCTCTTTTGAGCTCACGGACCTGAAGACCACGTTTAAGAACGGGTCAGATACTGACTTAGTTCAACAGTCTCTACCTACTACCCTAAAGGAAACCAGGGAAGTAGAAAGAAAGGGAAGGGCAGAAGTTTCGGGAATTGATATAGTGAAAGAAGGACGTTCCTATTGTTACATGAATGAACATTGGCAGCAGGATTGCAGGGCTGGTATAGCCAGTAGCCAGAATTCGAAGCATGTTGTGGCTTCGGCTTCGGGTGTGTTTGTAATTGAGAACTGTATGTCAGTTAACCCTACTTCTGGGTATTGGATACCGGATCAGGATCTCATATCTGTGATTCATTACAGGCTCTGAGAAACCGTAGGGTTATCAGGAAAGGTGATATGACTCTCAGGGTTGCTAACGGAATGAGCTTGTATGCTGAATCCGTAGAGGAATATCATCTAGGACTGACAACTGGGCAGATATTGATTCTGCGTAACTGTTTTTATGTACCAGGTGCGACTTGTAATATCATATCTGTATCCTTAATTTCTAAGGAAGGATATGATTTTACTTTTGTAAGCGATGTAGTCAACATCCACCTAAATCAAGTTCTGATTGGGTCAGGTACATTACAAAACGGAATATACGTATTGAATCAAGCTCGGATCTTCAGTGTCCATAACACACTTAAAAGAAAGTCTCCGGAAACAAATCAGGCTTTCTTATGGCATTGCAGACTGGGTCACATTAATGAGACACGGTTAGCAAAGTTACATAAAGAGGGATACTTGAATCCGTTCGAGTATCAGTCTTATGCCACTTGTGAATCTTGTCTCATGCGAAAGATGACAAAGACTCCGTTCACTGGACACGGAGAAAGAGCAAGTGAGCTCTTGGGACTCATACACAGTGATGTGTGGTCCAATGTCTACACATGCGCGAAGTGGTTATTCATACTTCATTACTTTCACAGATGATTTCTCTAGGTATGCGTATGTCTTCTTGATGAAGCACAAATTCGATGCCTTTGAGAAATTTCAAGAATACAAGAATGAAGTTGAAATACAAACAGGCAAAAGTATCAAGACACTGAGATATGATCGAGGTGGTGAATACTTGATTGCCGAGTTTCTGGGCTACTTAAAAGAGAATGGAATTCTCTCTCAGCTTACTCCTCCATACACACCACAACACAACGGTGTATCGGAAAGGCGGAATCTAACCCTATTGGATATGGTTCGTTCCATGATAAGTAAGGCTGAGTTGCCGCGATCCTTCTGGGGTTATGCGCTAGAAACAGCTGCATATCTCTTGAACAAGGCTCCAACCAAGACAGTGCCTACCACCCCATATCAGATGTGGAGTGGGAAGAAACCCCGTCTCAAGTACCTTAAGACATGGGGATGTCCATCTTTTGTAAAAAAGCAGCATGCGGACAAGCTCGAGGCACGCTCAGTACTGTGTAAGTTTGTGGGATACCCAAAGAACTCAAGGGGATATCTTTTCTATTCCGCAGAGGAACAAAAGGTTTTTGTTTCTCTGCATGCCCACTTCTTGGAAACTGAATTTTTAGAAAATCAGATAAATGGGAGCGCAATAGAACTGGAAGAAATTCCAGAACCACAAACTATTACTGAAAGCTTGAAGGAACCAGAAGTTTCAAGAGAACCGGACATCCCAGCGCCACTCCGCAGGAGTAGTAGGCAGTCTCATCCGCCCGAGAGATACTACGGTTTTCTCATAGACGGGGATAGAGAAGATTGCACTATGGATTATGGTGAGCCTACTAACTTCCAGCAAGCCATTCAGAACGGTGACTCGGTAAAATGGCTGGATGCAATGCGGACCGAGATGGAGTCCATGTACACCAACAAAGTTTGGACTTTGCTCCAGAAGGGGTAAAACCCGTAGGCTGCAAATGGATCTTCAGAAAGAAGATTGGTGTAGATGAGCAGGTTGAGACCTATAAAGCTAGACTTGTTGCAAATGGTTTTCGTCAAAGACCTGGTTTGGAGTATGACGAGACCTTTTTTCAAGTGGTGTAACCCTTCGAAAATCGTCTAGGCAGTTTTTCGGCAATCGGCTAATTTTTCGGCTTTTTCCGTAAAAAGTCAAATAGGTATTTTTTATTGTAGACCTAATTATACAAAATTTAGATAAGATATTACTATAATTTTGTCACTAAAATGTCACTTATAATTTTCTAGTTAAATAAAAAAAAAATTCGTAATTAATTTTTTATTTTTTATTTTATGCTTTTAAAAATATATTAAATTAGTGATAAATACAAATTTAATTAGGTAAATTTCATAATTGGGAATCTTTATAAGCTAAAATATGGTGTTAATAAAATTGTATCATGACTTGCAAGATTTTGGTTTTATGGTGTGAAATTTATGAAAAAAATGATGTAAAATGAGGGTTTTTTTGTAAAAAGTTGTTGTGAAAAGCATTTAATGAGAACATAAGGGGTTATTTGACCTAGAAACTTCCACAAAAATCCCACAACCTCCCTCCCTTGCTCCTGGCCGAGCCTAGCTGCTGCAGCTCCCCCTCTTTTCACGTCAATTCTTGCTTCAAAAATCATGAAAAATCAAGAAAAATCCATAAAAATTCACCGTTTTCTTCATGAATTCAAACCACAACCCTAATCCACTCTCTCCTCAAACCAATTTAGTCCAAAACTTGAAGAAAGGAGGCATCTTTGGTGGCTTGAGCAAACTAGGGTTCAATTAGTGAGGTGAAATTTCTAAACTAGTTTGTTAACTTGTAGTTTAAATATGCTAAAATTGAATTTTGAAGTATTAATTTAGTTGTAATTACTTGTTCATGAAATCAAGAGAGGGATTTGATTCCAAATTAGGGTTTGTAGCATGGTTGACGGAGTTAAGTTAGGGTTTGGTTATCTAATTAGTTAGAATGGTTAATTGTGCGATGTTACGCTCGCTAGATCGATAAAATTTCGATATTTGCGTCGAATCGGTATGAAATTGCTTACTAGATTTTTATAAAAATTAGGATGCGATCTAATTGCGTTATATTAGCGATATAATTAGCTTCGTATAAGACTATTAGAGTGCATGAATGCGAGGTTTTGTCTAGCCGGGTTTTAGTTTTGTTGATTTCCCCGAAATGACGATTCTAGTTAAGATTTAGCGAATTTCGTGTGTTTTCC
Organism: Agapanthus africanus; assembly: GCA_030015575.1. Lineage (NCBI taxonomy): Eukaryota > Viridiplantae > Streptophyta > Magnoliopsida > Asparagales > Amaryllidaceae > Agapanthus > Agapanthus africanus. The sequence goes on from CM057342.1 coordinate 422,752,179, forward strand.
CGCGCACCGAGTGCACGTTATGTTTAATTCGAGAGCGTCGATATTTGTATATTGTGACTTGCATCATTTTAGGATATGTAATCTTATGCTTGGTGTTGTGCAAATATAGGATCGGTCGGGGAAATATCGGACACGGCGCGTAAAGGCAAGGCGGTGGTCGGATCGGATTAGCGAGGCATTCAAGTGAGTAGATGTATTCATCTATGGGGGAATCGCCTGGATGGCGCGAGGCGCCCCCTAGTTAGGATTACCCTACTTCTTGCAAGATTTATATTGTTAGTTAGCTTATCCCTTTATGTAGATTGCATACCCTTATAGCTAACCGTATATTAGATTGCATGGACATTCATCTACACTTATGCGATATCACTTCGTAGGACAAGAACGCCATTACCATTGGCATCTGTTGCACGCGCACTATTCATGTGACACACATGCCTTTGGTAATTGCCATGCCACGTGCACTATAGAACCTGTTTAACTTAATATCGCCACTTGCATTCATACATGATATATGAAATTGCATAGCATGCATATACCTCGCATTATCATCATATTTACATAGATTTCTAGCCAAAATTCACATCGTATACATTGATATCATAGACATTTATCATATATAACATGTGAACATTATGATTTTCTTGAGGATTTCAGTATTGCTGCGATTTCTGGATTTTTGGGGAAAACCGCAAGAATTTAACAAAAGCTTATATTTATCATTTTTAAAACAAAGTTGCAGTTTTCTCGTGATGTATGTATCGTCCACCATGAGTTTTCATGTTTTCTGTTGGACTTCGAGACCCGATTCGAGGAGTGGATGAACCGTCTCGAGTACATGGTGGGCCCGGTATGGTACCCTGGGGCAAGAAGATCGAGTTATAGATGATGAGCCTGGCAGGGGAAGACTACCTACCGGTGATGTCTGGCGCGGTGGATATCCGAAAGATACCGACCGTTGTCGTGAGATTTGATGATATGGGCCAATCCGGACTGATGGAGCCCGATATTTGAAACATTGATACAGTGAGACATTGAGACAGATATGATTTCATATTTGGTGTCGATGCTTGACACGGGTTTTCAGATGATTTCTTGATGGTACTTAGCTATTATACAGATATTCATTTTCTAAAGTTAAGAATGCAGTACCCTTAGCATTTAAAACACTTAAAGATTTAGTAATGACATTGCATACATGTGCATGCATACTAGAGCTATTATATCACATATGGACATACATGTTGTGGTGTATTGCGTACATTCTTATGATTGCCTTACTAGATATTATATTCTATTCACGAGCTGGCAACTCACCCCCGTTGTGCCACAGTGTCTTGCAGGTCGGACCCGTCATCCTTGTAGCGGCAGGCTATCTTATCATCAGCTCCTTTTGTTCAGACTCGCGACATTGCCCGTAGGTGGGTTGCGAGCACACTTTATTTCTTTTTGCTCCATCATTGTATCTAGTATTCTCCATCTACCACTTTATATTGTATATGCGACCTAGTGATGAGACTGAGAGATTTGTATATTTGTGGTTTCTTTTGGGTCGAGCTCACTTGAGCCGACGTTGTGTTTTCTGATATTTTGCGTTTCTTTTGTGCTCTTTTATTGATATTACTTATATATTGCATGTGGTTGTGATCCGCCTTGGGCGAAGAGCTAGCTCCCGCTTGGGGATGCGATTTATGATTACAGGTTATATATATCTTGTTGTACCTATTTTGGGGATAGAAAATACAGGGGAGACACTGCCGAAATTTTCGGGAATTTTTGATGTTTTTTAAAAAAAGGGATTTTATGCAACTTAATTGATTTTAAAAAAAACCGTTTTCATTAAAGGTTTTCCTTCACTCTCTTTTGATTTTGGTTTAGGTTTTTCTGGGCTTTGGCTGACTTAGGTTACGGTACGCCTTTAGACGTCTCGTAATCTAAGTGCCAGTCACGTTCCGAACTTTCGGGTCGTGACAAAGTTGGTATCAAAGCCTAGGTTTTACCTTTCTGAGTGTAGGACGACCTTGGCAGATGGAGTAGGTGACTTAAGCAGAGTGGCGTAGCGTGGGTATGATCCGCGGCATACTTACGATACGGTACTCCGCCTAAGTGACCTTAGGACAAAATTGCTTGTATTTCCTTTCTTGATTCCTTGCATTCCTTGATTCAATTGCAATGATCTTATCAGTCCTGTTTCTTATTCCAGCTTCGATGCCGCCAAAGACTACGAGAGCTCAGCGGGCTGCCGCTAGGGATGAGATTCGGGCGGGTCCGTCTGAGGCGAGGATCGAGCGGAAGGATACGCCTACCCCTCAGGGTCATACTGATCCGCCTTATCCAGACCGTATTGCCAGATTAGAGGCCGGCATGCAAGATTTGCGACAGATGATGGGATCTTTAGTTGAGTCCAGCCGGGCACAGAGATCCAAGGACGTTCCTTCCACCGTACAGACCATGATTGTACCTGCTGCACAGATGGTCACTCCTGCTGCTACTACGGAGACTATCCCTGTTTCACTACAGGAGTTCATGAGATTGAGACCTCCAGCTTTTACCGGTACGGATGCGACAGAGGACCCACAGGCATTTCTTGATAGGATGGCTCGGATTTGCCGTTCGTTGAGGTGTTCTGATGATAGATTGGTGGAGTTTGCGAGTTTTCGTCTGGAGGGTCTTGCCCAGACATGGTACGATTCAGTAGAGAGAGGCCGAGCTGCAGGTCTACCTTCTATGACCTGGGATGAGTTTACAGCTTCATTTCTTGCCCGTTTTCTTCCGGAGAGTGTCCGAGATGCTCGAGCCCGTAGTTTTGAGTCTTTGCGCAAGACTCCTGGGATGACGGTGTCGGAGTATGATATACAGTTTACCCAGTTGTCTCGATATGCTCCGTACCTAGTAGACACAGAAGAGAAGAGAATAAAGAGGTTCGTGCGAGGGCTTGATACACAGCTATTCCTTGCCATCGGCACCCAGCACTTTGATACATACGCAGCCACGATGGATTCGGCCTTACTTTTGGAGGAGCGTATTTCTGAGACTCCGGTCGTTTCTGGGCCGAAGAGGATCCGTACTGATACGCCAGCTCAGCGGCAGATGGGCAGACATCGTGATAGATTATTTCCGGGAGATGGTGGAGGCAGAGGATTGAGACGAGATCAGTTATTTGGTTCATATCCACAGACCCAGCAGTCGTCGCCAGGATGTTTTCGGTGCGGGAGTCAGTACCACCGTATTAGAGACTGTACCATGGGACGTCAGGGCGCGGCGACAGTCCCGCATGTGACCTTACCCCCCTCACCACCTCCTCAGAGAGCTCTACTTCCTACTCCTGATGATGCTCAACGCCAGTCAGATGCTTCTAGAGGTCGTGGGCGTGGCAGTCCGGTTCAGAGAGGACGAGGAGACAGAGGCAGAGCGGAGGCCGAGGTAGAGGCAGAGAACAGCCAGCTATTAGTGGTGGACAGGCCCAAGTGTTCGCATTGACTCCTCAGGATGCACAGGCATCCAATGCCGTCGTGACAGGTACTCTGCCAGTATGTTCTTTTGATGCACGGGTATTATTTGATCCAGGCTCCACACATTCCTATGTATCCACGTATTTTGCACCGAGGTTGGGCCGAGAGTCTTCTCTGTTAGATCATTCGCTTGTCGTTATTACACCGGTAGGCGAGTCTTTTGTTGCCCGTTTTGTGTACCGATCGTGTTCCGTTCGTATCGGGGAGAGAGATTCTTCGGTTGATTTGATTCTCCTCGATATGCTAGACTTTGACGTTCTTCTTGGTATGGACTGGCTGGCCACCTTTTATGCATCCGTGGACTGCCGTGAGAAGGCAGTCAGATTCCGTTTTCCTGGTGAGCTGGTTCTTGTTATTCAGGGAGATCGTAGCGCTACCCTTCCCAGCTTGATTTTTTCTCTTCGCGCTGGTCAGCTCTTAAGAAAAGGGTGTCAGGGATTCTTAGCTTATGTTTGTGATACTAGCTCCACAGAGGTTCCGTTGGACCAGGTCCCTGTTGTGAGAGAGTTTCCTGATGTATTCCCTGACGAGCTGCCTGGTCTGCCACCAGAGCGCGAGATTGAGTTCTGTCTTGACTTGATCCCCGGCACGGGGCCTATCTCTATACCGCCTTATCGGATGGCCCCGGCGGAGTGGAGAGAGCTAAAGGATCAGTTACAGGACTTGCTGGACAAAGGGCTTATCCGATCGAGTGTGTCACCTTGGGGTGCTCCCGTCCTGTTTGTTAAGAAGAAGGACGGAAGTATGCGTTTACGCATTGATTATTGTCAGCTGAACCGGGTTACTGTGTGGAACAGATATCCCATACCCCGCATTGATGACTTATTCGATCAGCTCCAGGGTGTAGGGTTTTTCTCGAAGGTTGATTTATAGTCAGGTTATCACCAGTTGCGGGTTCGGAAGGAGGATATTCCGAAGACCGCTTTCCGTACTCGGTATGGTCATTATGAGTTCTTGGTGATGTCGTTCGGGCTCACCAATGCCCCGGCAGCATTTATGGACTTGATGAACCGTGTATTCAGGCCGTATCTCGATCAGTTCATTATTGTGTTCTTTGACGACATCTTGGTTTATTCTCGGAGCCGGGAGGAGCATGAGCAGCACCTACGTATCACATTGCAGACTTTGAGGGAGCATCAGCTGTTCGCCAAATTTTCCAAGTGCGCATTCTAGTTGGACAGTGTCGACTTCTTGGGTCATGTGGTGATGAGAGACGGCATTTGTGTGGACCCGAAGAAGATCGAGGCAGTTCAGCATTGGCCTAGACCAGTATCAGTTATAGAGGTTCGCAGTTTTCTAGGTCTGCCCGGCTATTATCGACATTTTGTCCAGGATTTCTCCCGCATTGCTGCACAGTTGACCGGATTGACCCGGAAGGGGGTTCCTTTTGATTGGACCCAGGCATTTGAGGATAGTTTCCAGCAATTGAAGACTCGTCTGACTACTGCACCAGTGCTAGCATTGCCTTCAGGATCAGGTGGGTTCGTGGTTTATTGTGATGCTTCACGAGTGGGGCTGGGCTGTGTATTGATGCAGCCCGACAGAGTTATCGTGTATGCTTCTCGGCAGCTGAGGAAACACGAATAGAACTACCCCTCCCATGATTTAGAAATGGCTGCAGTGGTATTTGCACTTAAGATCTGGAGACATTACCTATACGGTGAGTCGTGCCAGATATTCACTGACCACAAGAGTTTGAAGTATATCTTCCAGCAGCGAGATCTGAACCTGAGACAGCGCCGTTGGATGGAGTTGGTGAAGGATTATGACTGCGAGATTCTATACCATCCGGGCAAGGCGAATGTGGTGGCAGATGCTTTGAGTAGGAGGCCCGGAGGTAGCTTATCTTGTTTGAGCGCAGTGCAGATGCAGTCGACGGCGGATTGGCAGGTGTTATGTGACAGCAGAGTGCAGTTCTAGTTTACTCCTACAGGGGGACAGCTGGCCCATTTCAGAGCACGCCCACAATTACTTGACCGTATCCGTGAGGCACAGTCCGGCGATGCCCGTATATTAGAGATTATTGAGCAGATTCGGCAGGGCAGAGTTTCTGAGTTCGTGGTTGATGATCAGGGGATACTTCGATTTGGGACTCGACTGTGCGTGCCAGATTCAAAGGGACTGAGGCGTGATATTCTTGAGGAGGCACATAGATCAGTATACAGTGTTTACCCAGGTTCCACCAAGATGTACCGTGATTTGAGAGAGGTTTACTGGTGGGACGGGATGAAGAAGGATGTTACAAACTTTGTGTCGAGATGCCTGACTTGTCAGCAAGTTATGGCCAAGCACCAGAGGCCAGCCGGCGAGTTATAGCCTTTGCCCATTCCTGAGTGGAAGTCGGAGCAGGTCTCCTTGGACTTCATTGTGGGTCTGCCCAAGACCAGTCGAGGGTATGACTCTATTTGGGTGATTGTGGATCGACAGACGAAAGCGGCTCACTTTCTGCCAGTGAAGACCACGTTTGGATTTTCTCAGTACGCCCAGGTTTATATTGATGAGATCGTGCGACTGCATGGTGTTCCAACTTGCATCGTGTCCGACCGGGGCACCCAGTTTACCAGCCGATTGTGACAGAAACTTCAGGATGCTTTAGGCACCCCATTGAGTTTTAGCACAGCCTTTCATCCTCAGACTGACGGTCAGTCGGAGCGTACTATTCAGACTCTTGAGGACATGCTCAGAGCTTGTGTTTTAGATTTCGGTGGTAGCTGGGATCGTCATTTGCCTTTGATCGAGTTTTCCTACAATAATAGCTTCCAGGAGACGATTCAGATGGCACCTTTTGAGGCTTTATATGGGAGGAGATGTCGATCGCCTGTATGTTGGACAGAGCTCAGGGAGAGCAGTATTTTGGGGCCGCAGATCGTACAGGAGACGACCGAGAAGATACAGCTGATTCGGGACATGATGAGAGCGGCACAGAGCAGGCAGAAATCATATGCTGACAGGCGCCGTCGCAGACTCGAGTTCGCTGTTGGCGATCATGTTTTCCTGAAGGTCTCTCCGATGAAAAGTGTGATGAGATTTGGGCGAAAAGGGAAACTGAGTCCTAGATATGTTGGTCCTTTCGAGGTCCTAGAGCGTGTTGGTCCAGTCGCTTATCGGTTAGCTCTTCCGCCCAGCTTCCCCGATGTTCACCCCGTGTTCCATGTCTCGATGCTCCGCAAGTACCGTCATGATCCTTCCCAGGCGATTCAGCACCAGACGATCCAGCTAGAGCGTGATCTTTCTTTCACCGAGCAACCGGTGGTCATTTTGGATCGGCAGGTGAAGAAATTGAGGTCGAAGGTTATACCTTCCGTCAAGGTCCTTTGGCGTGGCCCGAACAGCGAGGAGGTCACCTGGGAGACCGAGGTCGAGATGAGGAAGAGATATCGCCATCTTTTTGAAGGTACGCGTAGTTAAATTCTAAATTCGGGGACCGAATTTCTTTAAGGGGGGAAGATTGTAACCCTTCGAAAATCGTCTAGGCAGTTTTTCGGTAATCGGCTAATTTTTCGGCTTTTTCCGTAAAAAGTCAAATAGGTATTTTTCATTGTAGACCTAATTATACAAAATTTAGATAAGATATTACTATAATTTTGTAACTAAAAAGTCACTTATAATTTTCTAGTTAAATATAAAAAAATTCTTAATTAATTATTTTTTTTGTATTTTTAGCTTTTAAAAATACATTAAATTAGTGATAAATACAAATTTAATTATGTAAATTTCATAATTGGGAATCTTTATAAGCTAAAATATGGTGTTAATAAAATTGTATCATGACTTGCAAGATTTTGGTTTTATGGTGTTAAATTTATGAAAAAAATGATGTAAAATGGGGTTTTTTTGTAAAAAGTTGATGTGAAAAGCAATTAATGAGAACATAAGGGGTTATTTGACCTAGAAACTTCCACAAAAATCCCACAACCTCCCTCCCTTGCTCCTGGCCGAGCCTAGCTGCTGCAGCTCCCCCTCTTTTCACCTCAATTCTTGCTTCAAAAATCATGAAAAATCAAGAAAAATCCATAAAAATTCACCATTTTCTTCATAAATTCAAACCACAACCCTAATCCACTCTCTCCTCAAACCAATTTAGTCCAAAACTTGAAGAAAGGAGGCATCTTTGGTGGCTTGAGCAAACTAGGGTTCAATTAGTGAGGTGAAATTTCTAAACTAGTTTGTTAACTTGTAGTTTAAATGTGCTAAAATTGAATTTTGAAGTATTAATTTAGTTGTAATTACTTGTTCATGAAATCAAGAGAGGGATTTGATTCCAAATTAGGGTTTGTAGCATGGTTGACGGAGTTAAGTTAGGGTTTGGTTATCTAATTAGTTAGAATGGTTAATTGTGCGATGTTACGCTCGCTAGATCGATAAAATTTCGATATTTGCGTCGAATCGGTATGAAATTGCTTACTAGATTTTTATAAAAATTAGGATGCGATCTAATTGCTTTATATTAGCGATATAATTAGCTTCGTATACGACTATTAGAGTGCGTGAATGCGGGGTTTTGTCTAGCTGGGTTTTAGTTTTGTCGATTTCCCCGAAATGACGATTCTAGTTAAGATTTAGCGAATTTCGTGTGTTTTCCCGCGCATCGAGTGCACGTTATGTTTAATTCGAGAGCTTCGATATTTGTATATCGTGAGTTGCATCGTTTTAGGATATGTAATCTTATGCTTGGTGTTGTGCAAATATAGGATCGGTCGGGGAAACATCGGACACGGCGCGTAAAGGCAAGGCGGTGGTCGGATCGGATTAGCGAGGCATTCAGGTGAGTAGATGTATTCATCTATGGGGGAATCGTCTGGATGGTGCGAGGCGCCCCCTAGTTAGGATTACCCTACTTCTTGCAAGATTTATATTGTTAGTTAGCTTATCCCTTTATGTAGATTGCATACCCTTATAGCTAACCGTATATTAGATTGCATGGACATTCATCTACACTTATGCGATATCACTTCGTAGGACACGAACACCATTACCATTGGCATCTGTTGCACGCGCACTATTCATGTGACACACATGCCTTTGGTAATTGCCATGCCACGTGCACTATAGAACCTGTTTAACATAATATCGCCACTTGCATTCATACATGATATATGAAATTGCATAGCATGCATATACCTCGCATTATCATCATATTTACATAGATTTCTAGCCAAAATTCACATCGTATACATTGATATCATAGACATTTATCATATATAACATGTGAACATTATGATTTTCTTGAGGATTTCAGTATTGCTGCGATTTCTGGATTTTTGGGGAAAACCGCAAGAATTTAACAAAAGCTTATATTTATCATTTTTAAAACAAAGTTGCAGTTTTCTCGTGATGTATGTGTCCTCCACCATGAGTTTTCATGTTTTCTGTTGGATTTCGAGACCCGATTCGAGGAGTGGATGAACCGTCTCGGGTACATGGTGGGCTCGGTATGGTACCCCGGGGCAAGAAGATCGAGTTGTAGACGATGAGCCTGGCAGGGGAAGACTACCTACCGGTGATGTCTGGCGCGGCGGATATCCGGAGGATACCGACCGTTGTCGTGAGATTTGATGATATGGGCCGATCCGGACTGACGGAGCCCGATATTTGAGACATTGATACAGTGAGACATTAAGACAGATATGATTTCATATTTGGTGTCGATGCTTGACACGGGTTTTCAAATGATTTCTTGATGGTACTTAGCTATTATACAGATATTCATTTTCTAAAGTTAAGAATGCAGTACCCTTAGCATTTAAAACACTTAAGTATTTAGTAATGACATTGCATACATGTGCATGCATACTAGAGCTATTATATCACATATGGACATACATGTTGTGGTGCATTGCGTACATTCTTACGATTGCCTTACTAGATGTTATATTCTACTCACGAGCTGGCAACTCACCCCCGTTGTGCCACAGTGTCTTGCAGGTCGGACCCGTCATCCTTGTAGCGGCAGGCTATCTTATCATCAGCTCCTTTTGCTCAGACTCACGACATTGCCCGTAGGTGGGTTGCGAGCACACTTTATTTCTTTTTGCTCCATCATTGTATCTAGTATTCTCCATCCACCACTTTATATTGTATATGCGACCTAGTGATGAGACTGAGAGATTTGTATATTTGTGGTATCTTTTGGGTCGAGCTCACTTGAGCCGACGTTATGTTTTCTGATATTTTGCGTTTCTTTTATGCTCTTTTATTGATATTACTTATATATTGCATGTGGTTGTGATCCGCCTTGGGCGAAGAGCTAGCTCCCGCTTGGGGATGCCATTTATGATTACAGGTTATATATATCTTGTTGTACCCATTTTGGGGGATAGAAAATACAGGGGAGACTCTACCGAAATTTTCGGGAATTTTTGATGCTTTTTAAAAAAAGGGATTTTATGCAACTTAATTGATTTTAAAAAAACCGTTTTCATTAAAGGTTTTCCTTCACTCTCTTTTGATTTTGGTTTAGATTTTTCTGGGCTTTGGCTGACTTAGGTTACGGTACGCCTTTAGACGTCTCGTAATCTAAGTGTCAGTCACGTTCCGTACTTTCGGGTCGTGACAAGTGGCTATGCTGAAATCCATTCGGATCCTTCTTGCTATTGCTGCCTTCCACGATTATGAAATCTGGCAGATGGATGTAAAGACGGCTTTCCTAAATGGAAATTTGGAAGAGTGCGTCTATATGGATCAGCCGGAGGGATTCATTCAGAGTGGGAGCATTGGTAGAGTGTCCAAGTTGCTAAAGTCCATCCATGGACTTATTGGACTTAAGCAGGCATCGCGGAGTTGGAACATCTGCTTTGATGATACTGTCAAAGAATTCGACTTTATCAAAAACCCAGAAGAACCATGCATTACAGTAAGATTGTAAGGAGAACTGTGGTATTCCTCGTCTTGTACGTGGATGACATTCTCCTAATAGGAAATGATATTCCTATGCTACAGTCAGTCAAAGGATTCTTGTCGCAGAGGTTCTCCATGAAGGACCTGGGCGATGCCAACTACATTCTGGGGATTCAGATCTATCATGATAGATCTAAGAGGATGTTGGGACTTTAACAATCGAGGTACATTGACATCATACTGAAAAGATTCACTATGGAAGATTCCAAGCGCGGTAATTTACCGGCTTGTCACGGGATTACCCACTCCAAAGAAATGTCTCCCAAGACTTATTTGGAAAGGGATCGCATGTCTATTATACCCTACGCTTCTGCGGTAGGCTCTATAATGTATGCGATGTTATGTACCAGACCAGATGTAGCATACGCATTGAGCGTTGTAAGCCGGTATCAGTCGGACCCAGGGGAGAAACACTGGATAGCGGTACAGAACATTCTCAAATACCTGAGAAGGACTAAGGAGATGTTCTTGGTGTATGGCGGAAAAGACCTCCAGCTCGAGGCCTTTGCTGACTCCAGCTTCCAGAGTGACATGGATGACTCCATGTCCATGTCGGGTTATGTCTTTACCCTCAATAGAGGGGCGGTTTGCTGGAAGAGTTCCAAGCAGGAGACCGTTGCTGACTCAACTATGGAAGCAGAGTAAATAGCTGCTTGCGATACCGCAAAGGAAGCTGTCTGGATGAAGAAGTTCCTCACGGAGCTTCAGGTGGTTCCTACCATTGTTGATCCAATACCGCTGTATTGCGATAACAACGGAGCTATAGCTTTAGCGAAGGAACCCAGGTCCCATTAGAAGTCCAGGCATATTTTGAGGCGGAACCACCTGATCAGGGAGATCGTAGATCGCCGGGAGATCATAGATCGCCGGGAGATCGAGGTGAAGAAAGTAAATTCGGAGAATAACACTGCAGATCCACTCACGAAGGCCCTACCCCAGACTCAGTTCGAGCGGCTAATCGAGATGATAGGTCTTCGATACGCCAGTACATGGCCTTAGTGCAAGTGGGAGATTGTTAGTGTATATGCCCTAGAGGCCATTACTGTATCATACTAGCTTGTATATTACTTAATGGAAGCTTGGGATATTCACAGTTGTATAGACAATCTTGCTCAAAATGGTAGTATGCTACTTGGTTTGTCTCTACTTCAATATATGCAGGTGTTTCTTTTAGCATATCGCTTATATACATATTAGTGAAGCCCTTAAGATCTTTGCTTGATTACCAGCGTTGTGATGGCAGTCACACTTGTGGGGGCTAGGTAATCTATAAGCACATCCTTATACAGGTCCCTAGTCGTTGGACTATCGAGACAGGGAATCGATACTCCGGAGTAGACTAGCGTATGCGCTTCTCATCCCAGCAGGGGAGGTGGTCTGTCCTACAGCCATCAGTACGTCGTACTGGAGATAGTATGCGGGTGCTCCTTAGGTTACGAGTACACGGGACAGGACTCATCGGGAACTGTTGGTTGGTATTATACCTATCGTCAGCTATCAGTTCCCAGGTGACATGAGTACAGCTTAGTCCGCTGACTTGACACTGTCACTTCGCCTCGAGTGTGTTCCCACTGTACTTAGATTACTACCCTACCATGGCTCAAAGGAGTCGTGCAAACAGGTAGTAGTTGGGTGCAGTCCCGAAGCACTTGGAGGCAGTGAAGGTTAGACAGGATTCGTCTCTCCCGGTATTGGGGGTTGACATCGCGCTGTGTCTAGGAGAGCCATTACACGAGTAGTCCCTGGCCAGGGCAAGCAAGATATACTGGTAGGTTTCCAGTGTTATCTCAAGGTGTTCTGGGCTTCACTCCGACACGACTTGTACCGCTATTAGAGGACTGACGTTTACCGCCCCCTAGGCTCGCCATGCGATGTATCAGACGAATAGACCGGAATGTACGGAGATTGTCACATACATGCTCAGTAGGAGTTCGGATGGGTTTACCTCATCGGCCTTCTTATCGACATCTACCTGGGGATCGTTATGTACAGCTAGTGCCACTTGCGGTCTGTGGTTAAACCCACTGCCTGCGTAGTGTCGAGTCTTTAGAGTCCCACACAGAGAGTTTCCCTGAAGTGAGCGAAACGTGTAGAGGCCGTATGGTTTTACGACAGGGCTGCGATCACTTACGTGCACTTGTGTGCGTATGCTGTTCGGGCAGGCAATACTAGTGGGCTTTGGTTTAAGCCAGATCCTAGTATTGCACGGATGGATTTGTTTTGTCTTCAGTGCATTCGCATTCTACGGAATGCGGGTGCGGGTGTGTATGCACAGTTTAGAGGAGCGATAAAGGAGGAGGTGCCCCATTAGGGTTTTGGCAGTTGGTTCGGCCAAAACCGTAATGTGGCAGGCTCATTAGGGTTTTGACAGTTCGTTTGATCAAAACCATTTTGAGCCGGAGACATTGTTTACTAATCCTTTTAGTGATAGTTTAGTGATGGCTAATTGCATTGACCATTTACCACCTTGACCTCTCTTGACTTTGTTGACCCGTTGACCGTGTTGACCATTGACCTTCAAGAGAGGTCTACACTCTTCCGTGATTTTCTTTTTAATTCTTGAGTTATGAAAATGGTCAATTCAATGTAGCATCAACTTTATCATGATAGGATTAGTAATGATGATTTTGGTGTATTATTGCAACCATGGTTCATTTTCTTTAGTTAATATTTTCATTATTCCCTTCTCATTCTCTCTCTTGAAGTGAGAAGAAAAGAAAAGCTCCATGGTTGCTAGAGTTTTTCCTTCAACTTCCTCCTATTGAAAATTCTTTTGATCTCATGTGTTGAGAGAAAAAGAATCCACATAGACAAACACTTCCATCTTTCTCTTCTACACATCCTAGGGTATCTAGACTAGCGATCTCGTTGCCCTAGTTGCCTCGGCTTGAGGTGGAGCTCGGTGTACAACTCTCGGGTGGATCGTCTTCGACTCAAGAAGGCCGCGGAGGTGGCCGAGATCCGGATCGACCCTCGGAGCGTGGATGGACGAGCTGGACAGTGGAGAGAAGACCCGAAGGACCGGTTTCGTGAGGTATATTTTCTAAAGCATAGTAGTTAAAGCCTCTAGTTGTTTGCTAGTTTCTAGTTTAGCCAAGATCCGGCTTTTAAGTCCATGTTGCCCTTGCGCCATTTTATTGTTTTTCGCCGTTTTCGCCTCCCCGTAAGAACCGGGGTGAGCAACGTGGACTTACATTTGGTAAATTGTTAGGTTAAGGATAGAAACAAAATGGTCAAGACTTTTCAAAGCTTCATGAAGCTTCAAGTAAAAACAAAAAGAAGCTACCATTTTATTTCTTGCCCAAAATGAATAAAGAAAATAAATAAAAACAAATTAAAACCTAACCATTAACCTAAAGATGGTTTAAATCAAACATACACCCAAGTTTGCATGTATAATCAAACATGATACAATCAAGTGCACAAAAATATATCATATATACTACTTGTGCACATCAACTGAGAAAATCAATCATAAGTGAACAAATACTAGTTAATGTAAAGTAATATATCAAATATATAATTATACATTAAATCATTAAATCAACACTTGATTTAATGATCCGGTCATATTGCATATAACCGACTAATATCAAGTGTATTAATATATCGAATCAACATTTGATTCGGTAACCCGGCTATATCTCATATAACCGTCTGATGATACGAATCGCGAGAATAGAATTCAGTATCACATACTGGTATTATTCCCAGTCCCGCACATATCTCATATGCGCTCCTATTTCGTTTCGCTTGAGCCAGGAAACCTCTATGTAGGACTCTAAAGACTCGTCAATACGCCGGCAGCAGGTGATGATCATATCAAACACCCACAAGCCGCAAGCAGTCTGCTAAACGTAACGGCCACCCGGGTATTGAGCGATCAGAAGATCAACGAGCAAGCCCGCTCACACTCCTGTGAATCCAACCAGTAACACTTACCGTACAGTCCGGTCTGATCGTCTGATATGTCGCATTTCTCGCCTAGGGGTGGTGAACGTCAGACCCCAGTAGCTCGATAAGTCGTGTCGATATGAGGTCTATAACAGTTCGAGAAACTACTGGTAACACTTACCAGTAAATATCGACAACCCTGGCCAGGGATTTCCGGTTATAGCCAATTGAACACAGCACAACATCAACTCCCTATACCGGGAGAGACGAATCCCCTTCTATCGCTCATTGCCTCCATGTGATTCGGGACTGTACCACAAAACCACCATTTTGCACGCCCTCTTGGACGTGGTAAGGTGGAAATCAAAGCACATTGGCAATCACACAAGACTCTATGACGATCTCGGGTCTACAGACTAACCTGTACCAGTGTCACCGGAGAACTGCCATCTGACGTAAGGTATAATACCATCTGGGAGTTCTCGGCGAGTCCGTCCAGTGTACCCAGTCTCCACTGAGCACCCGTATATCATCTCTGATGTCAAACACTAATGGATATGAGATCATCCATCGCCCATCTTTATGGGTCGAGAAGGTAATCGCTAGTCTACTCTAGTATATCGATGCCCCGTCTCGATACACCCACGACTAGGGACCTTGAAGGATGTACTTATGGAATACCATGTCCCCACTAGTATGATCCGCATCATAGTCCAGGTAGTCAAGTACACATCCTAAGGGCTTTACCAACATGTAACAGAGAGACAATCAGTACACGTTAAGGTAAAGAGTAACCAGATAGCATACTATCATATCGAGCAAGAAAGTTCTCCCTATATATGTCCAAGCATCCATTACAATATACATCCTATGTATAGTAATGGCCTCTAGGGCATACATATAACTAACAATCTCCCACTTGCACTAGGGCCATCTGATAGCAGTGGTTGTAGTATCTCATAATCAACCATCCCATAAAAGTCTCTCTCTGGGAAAAGGCCTTTGTGAGTGGATCTGCCATGTTGTCCTCTGAGTCTACTCTTCTATCCTCGATCACCCTGGAGATCAACTATCTCCATGATCAGGTGACACTGCTTTAGAATATGTCTGGATCACTGATGGGACGGGCGTTCCTAGGCATAAGCCACAACTCCATTGTCTCACAATGGTAGGAACGAAGTTCATCTCATGAACTAATATACACCCAGACTGCCTCTTTGGTAGCATGTTTGGTAGCGATGTATCCAGCCTTTATCGTCTAGTATGCCACGGTATCTAGCTTGGAACTCTTCCAACATACCGTCCCTTTACTGAGGGTAAAGACAATGCCTGTGACTGACTTTCAGTCGTCCTTCCCACCCTTGAACCTTTCCAGTGATTCTCCCCAGGATCGATTGATACCATCTCACTCATCCTAGTGAGAACCCAAACATCCATTTAGATCTATCTCATAGATCCAAATCCCAGGATTTAGGAGGTATCACCTTTATCTTATTGGAGAATCCATGTGATAAGAGGAGATTGACCGATCGTAGTATAGGAAACTCCTTTTCCTATCAAGAGTATGTTGTCCACGTACAATACGAGGGTCACCACCTCACTCTCTACTACCTTTTTGTGTACACAAGGTTCATCTATCATTTTGATGAAGTCAAATTATTTGACTACAACATCAAAACAGATGTTCCAACTCTGCGATGCCTGCTTTATCCTATAAAGCATTTTGCACACGTTTCCGCTGCTCCCACTATTTATGAAGCCCTCTGGCTGTGTTCTTATAGACGTTCTCTTCTAAATCATTATTTAGAAAAGTAGTCATGGCACCCAACCACCAGATATCGTAGTCATGGTATGTAGCAATGGCAAGTAGGATCTGGATGGACTTAAGCATAGTCCCTGGAAAAGGTTTCATCATTATCCACGCCTGGTCGATGACGAAAACCATTAATAAGTCTAGCTTTGAAATTCTCAACCTTTCCATCTACACCAAGTAATCTTCTCAAGATATACTTGCTCCTGATGGGGATTTAACCCATCAGATAAAGCAACCAAAGTCCATACTTTGTTGGTGTACATGGATTCCATCTCAGATCGCTAAGCATCCAGCCATTCTTACAGAGTCCCTATTCTCGATGGCCTGCTCGAAACTAGTTGGGTCATCATCTCATGATGCATTCCTCGCTCCCACTGTCATAGAGAAACCGAAGTATCTCTCAGGTGGGTGAGGAACCCTACTAGATCGGCGGAGAGGCTGAGGTTCGTTGGTAACTATTGAACCCTTTGGTTCTATCAAATCATCTGATGTAGTTTGTATAGCTGGAACCTTTCCAGTTCTACATTACAGACCTTGCCTCGAGCTTGTCAGGATATTGCTTTTAGACATAGGCCGGTCAACCCCAAATCTTAACTAGCTTAAGACATGGGCTCTTCCCATAACATATCTCATATGGAGTGGTAGGCTGTGATCTGATTCGAACCTAATTCAATAGGTATGCAGCTTCTCAAGTGCATAACCCCCAAAAGGAAACAGGTAACTCAGTAGTACTCATCATAGAGCACACCTTATCATATAGGGTGTGATTGCTCCGCCCTGATACACCGTTGTGCTGTGGTGTATACAGAGGGGTAACACTGAGAGAGAATCTCATTCTCTTTTAGAATAGTCCAGGAATTCTATGCACAAGTATTCTCCTCCTCGATCTCATCATAGGACATAATACTTATACCCGTATTTTGGTTCTCTACTTCTAACATATATTCTGTGAATATCTCAAAAGGTTCAGACTTATGTTTCAACAGGAACATATGGCTGAATCTTGAGAGATCATCAGATAATGTAATGAAGTACAAAGAGCCGGTCCTGGCATGTGTAGACAGGGGACCTTACATACATCATCATGTATCAGTCCCAAAAGTTTACTAACTCTTTCTCTGTTTCCAATAAACAGAGCTGTGGTCATCTTATCTCTGTGACATGACTGGCAAGTTTCACAAGATGTAAATTCAAACTATCTTAAATATGAATCTATATGTAATTTCAGCTAGTCGGGTCGCATTGATATGACCCAGTCTATAATACCTCAAGAAGGATTTGTTCATTTCTGAACTCTTCCTCTTGTGTGTGTTCTGTATACTAAGAACTGTAGTTTGATTTAGAACGTCATTGCTTTTAGATAACGTGCCTGAACCGATCAACTCTTGATATAGGAAATGTTCAAAACATTATCCAACAATACAAAATTATATCCTTTCTTTACTAATAAAAAGATTGATATGATGTTGTATATCAGGTTCGGTATCTAATAACATTTGTTCAGAATCAATGTATTCTGGTAATACAGGGTGACAGTGACCAACAGACTTGGCTGCAACACTTGCACCGTTTTCTGTCTCATGAAACTTATCATCCGTTCTCAGTTCTTTACCTATCTGTAGCCCATGTAACAGATTACATATGTGGGATCCTGATCCGGTATCACATACCCAGGACGTAAAGGATACTGAGAAACGGTTCTTTGTAATGAACACACCCGAAGATGATGCATCAGTATGCACTTTCTACGTTTGGGCGGCACGGGAATTCTGGTAATCCCCAATTTCCTGCTCTGTCTTATAACAATTATAAGTTGGAGCGGGACCAACGTTCCCCAGCTCAGTATAACAAGCGGGTTCGGTCAATACATCCGTATTATTATCTTGATTAAGGCGTGATATGGTCGCTACCTGGAGAGAGAGAGAAGAAAACACTCAGCGTATGCTCTTGCAAGATCAGATTGGTTATAATTTTATCTAATCAGGAGGGCTCCCACTGTTTTTATCAAATCTTCCTTCAAACCCTAAAAGGAAAGACTAGCCGGGATTAATTACACGCTACAAGTTCGCCAATCTTTCAGCCAGGCCAGTGTCGGTACTTTGAGGGAGGTCCCCCGTTCTTTCGCACGAACCTAATTAATGTAAACCTCGTTTTCCCAGAGGCGTAACCTCATTAACACCTTTCTAGACACCTACTTGATCGGCTAATTGTAATGTGTAAAACTCTCCCAGGAGTAACAATTACTCACAGCGGGTATCGGGATCCAACTATCTCATAGAAGGTATGCAATCTCATTGCAAATTTCAACACTTGAAATTCCCGATAATATTTTACCCCTAGCGTCCTATGATCTTGACGCAGGCCAACAAACCATAGTCCGCTAGTCAAGTTCAACCCGTCATTTCTTGATTGAATTAAACCCCCCCGCATGACACTTGACGCAGGCCAACAAAGTCGCACGACTACCCTAATCCAATCTGCATCATATGCATAAACAGATAAATACTAGTTAGCTTCCGCACACTACGCCTTGACGCAGGCCAACAAACGTCGCACGAATACTAAGTAGGACTTATCTGAAATGACGGAGGGCTACGACAGGTTTTTCTGAAAACCTATTGTGTAATGAACTTGATATCGTTGTAGAATCAAATGATTTTGAAATGGAGTGTTTTCGAGGTTTTTCTAGTTTTGCTAAAGGGGTCACTCCCAGTGACGGGATCGTCGGCCCTTTCCTCGTCGAATGAGGTGCGGGATATATCATATATATCACTGTGCAAAGCAGAAACTATAGAAGCTACCAAAAGACAAACCGAGTGTGTAGCATCTGCCAGTTATTGCTAAAGGGGTCACTCCCGGTGAAGGGATCTCGGCCCTTTCCTCATCGAATAAGGTGCAGGATGTTCTACAAGGAATACCGCGATGCAAAGCAAGAACTGTAGCTACCTGTTTTTGAAAATTCGATTCCACAACATCTTTTAGGTTTCTTTTCTTTCATTAATCATATTAATGAATTCCCATCATTTATGTCCACCTAAACATCACAGATAAATACGACGTACACTTATGCCATCCGCATTTGCCTCGATGTCCCCTCGTGCACCGTTAGGTTAGGTAACTAACGGCAGAGCGGGGCAGGGCTAGTACGGGTGTAAAACATAAGTAACGTCTATATAATATATCATATATACTATATACAATATCTATCTGAACAAATCACATGATCACATCACAAATAACGCAGCAGAAGAAACATATGAAACATTGGATATACTAGGACGTACGTGTTTTATTTTGAGCCTCTATAAAACACGGATTCCACGGTCGTGAAGAATAGCCAAACCCACACCCCTAGACCCCTATGAGAACGGCAAGCAACCCTACCAATTCTAGAGTTAGGAGACCCGGACTCGACTCCTCGAGTTGGTCTCCCACTGGACTCCAGAACCCGGTTACTTGTGCTCTCCTCCTTGGGTCTATCCTAGTGCGGAAAAGTAAATAATATACAAAAGGTGACATCTTCCGCAACCTGGAAGTGCCCCAATAAAAGAATATTACATACAAGTTTTTACATGAATGAAAATGAAAAGCACTCATCTCACATAAAAAAAACCCGGCTATTCAAAACGTGATAATCCAATATAACATATTCAGCAACACATAACATCACATGTCATCAACGTAAGTAAATATGCCCATCCCAATTGTCGTTGACATATAACAACGAAATCGGCGATATCACATATTACACTTACGGTCGCAGAAAAGAAAGTGTAAAACTACAACATTTGGAATCCGCAACCTCTTTAGACATCGTATGCCTAAACAAATGAATTCCTTAGACATCGCATGCCTAACAATTATAAACCCCGCATTTCAGTCTCATTATCGAAAACTCTTTTCAATATCAAGTCGGGCAATTCAACAAGATTCCCGACATCCTGATCGAATGCTCGTCGCAAACTTTAGTAGATAGCCGCACCCCCGATGCCGTCGACGAAGTGCACTAACGCGGAACACCGCTGCCGTGAGCACCCGAACAGATGCTTTTGGCTACGGGGTTCTCCTACAGTCACTTGGTCGGGGCTAAGGGGCATGTCTATCTATTAAGTTTACCCAGCGAGTATCCGCGTACGCTACGCGATTGCGACGGACTTTTGATCACATCAAAATCCCGTGGCAACCGATCAAATGAGACTAAATTGCTATGTTTATAACATTCATATTAGTTATCTCATAACTACTTGTGAATTCCAAATATTGTATCACATTCCAGATAAATAGAAAATGTTAAACTTTCCGATCAAACAATCAAACACCCAAGTTTTCCCGAAACAGCTCAACACTTTGAAATAAGTTTAAAAACATCCATTTCATGCCACAGTACCAACGGTCCAGCCGTAGAAGGGTCAAGCCAACGCCTCACATATGGCACGCCGTACTGCCCCAAACCCTAAGGTTCAAAGGGTAGTTCAAGCGGTCACATAATCGAGTTAAGGTTTGTTGTCTTCTAGAGGGTCCATCGAGATACTTGTACTACTTAGAACGTTATTAAACTACAGAAAAATCCAACAATTGGAAATTTCATGGCAGGGAAAAAATTAGGTATTTATATCCGGTCGAACTTTTTAACATATTCTAAATTACCCGGAAAAACACATAGACGAAGTTAGACTTCCCGATCGAAACACCGCGTCCCCAATACAATCCAGAAAACTCAACTCTTGAGTAAAATTTAAAAATTCCCAGAAAATACAGCAATTCCAGAAATAAATTACTGTGCAAACCACGTGGCCTAACTCACCAATATGGCCGTGGAACCGCCGCGCAAGCCATGGTGGGGCCGCGGTTCCGCGGCGCTTTGGTCGAGTTGTGGTCACGTGCTGCACAGTAACTCCTACAATTCCCTGCTGAATTTTTTGGATATTTTTAATCTGGAAAAATCCACAATTTCAGAAAATGTACAGAAAGGGGTTTTGGATCGGACTTCTGGGCTCGATCGGACTTCTAACATCGTCTACACTTCGCCTAAGGCTCTAGCTAGTCTCTGATACCACTGTAGGGTTCCTAGGCACACTCAAGAGGTTCCACAAGGCATCAACCATGCTAAATTCAAATTTTTATGTGCCGAGAAACCCTAATGAAGATCGTTAACTAGAGGATAGGCGAAACTAAATGCAAGCAAACAACTTTGCTACTAAGTGAATGGAAATGCAACCTTTGTAGATCCAGTCCTCCACTTCCAAAGCTCCGTGACGACGTCCCTTCGCTGCGATCATCGGATCCCGGACTCTAGCGATGGTTTCGTCGGAGAAATGATCGGGCTAGGTCGTTGACTTCGATGCCGAAGATGATCTACGTCGAGGCGACTAAAGCTCAAGCTCCATCTTCACTAGGTCATGAAACTTGTGAATAAAACACCCTATACAACATGGCAAGTGGTAGGGGATGAAGAAATAGGAAGTGGGTTCACTTTGGATTTGGATTTCTCACTTGGATTCATCACTTGGAAATTTTCAAGAATAGTTTCTTCACTTGAAGAAGAAGAAAGAAAAATGAATTTTTTTTTAAAAGAATAATCAAGTGAATGTTATCATAATGCAACCATGGGTGAGGCTAACACATGTAGAGAATAAACTAGGGTTTAGGTAAATGGTTAGGTTAAGGATAGAAACAAAATGGTCAAGACTTTTGAAAGCTTCATGAAGCTTCAATTAAAAACCAAAAGAAGCCACCAATTTATTTCTTGCCCAAAATTAATAAAGAAAATAAATAAAAACAAATTAAAACCTAACCATTAACCTAAAGATGGTTTAAATCAAACATACACCCAAGTTTGCACGTATCATCAAACATGTTACAATCAAGTGCACAAAAATATATCACATATACTACTTATGCACATCAAGTGAGAAAATCAATCTTAAGTGAACAAATACTAGTTAATGTAAAGTAATATATCAAATATATAATTATACATTAAATCATTAAATCAACACTTAATTTAATGATCCGGTCATATTGCATATAACCGACTAATATCAAGTGTATCAATATATCGAATCAACATTTGATTCGGTAACCCGGCTATATCTCATATAACCGTCCGATGATACGAATCGCGAGAATAGAATTCAGTATCACATACTGGTATTATTCCCGGTCCCGCACATATCTCATATGCGCTCCTATTTCATTTCGCTTGAGCCAGGAAACCTCTGTGTAGGACTCTAAAGACTCGTCAATACGCCGGCAGCAGGTGATGATCATATCAAACACCCACAAGCCGCCAGAGGTCTGCTAAACGTAATGGCCACCCGGGTATTTAGCGATCAGAAGATCAACGAGCAAGCCCGCTCACACTCCTGTGAATCCAACCAGTAACACTTACCGTACAGTCCGGTCTGATCGTCGGATATGTCGCATATCTCGCCTAGCGGTGGTAAACGTCCGACCCCAGTAGCTCGATAAGTCGTGTCGATATGAGGTCTATAACAGTTCGAGAAACAACTGGTAACACTTACCAGTAAATCTCAGCAACCCTGACCAGGGATTTCCGGTTATAGCCAATCAAACACAGCACAACATTAACTCCCTATACCGGGAGAGACGAATCCCCTTCTATCGCTCATTGCCTCCATGTGATTCGGGACTGTACCCAAAAACCACCGTTCTGCACTCCCTCTTGGACGTGGTAAGGTGGAAATCAAAGCACAGTGGGAATCACACAAGACTCTATGACAATCTCGGGTCTAAAAACTAACCTGTACCAGTGCCACCAGAGAACTGCCATCTGACGTAAGGTATAATACCATCTGGGAGTTCTCGGCGAGTCCGTCCTGTCTACCCAGTCTCCACTGAGCACCCGTATATTATCTCTGATGTCAAACACCAATGGATATGGGATCATCCATCGCCCATCTGTATGGGTCGAGAAGGTATACGCTAGTCTCCTCTGGTATATCGATGCCCCGTCTCGATACACCCACGACTAGGGACCTTGAATGATGTACTTATGGACTACCATGTCCCCACTAGTATGATCCGCATCATAGTCCAGGTAGTCAAGTACACATCCTAACGGCTTTACCAACATGTAACAGAGAGACAATCAGTGTACACGTTAAGGTAAAGAGTAACCAGATAGCATACTATTATATCGCGCAAGAAAGTCCTCCCTATATATGTCCAAGCATCCACTACAATTTACATCCTATGTATAGTAATGGACTCTAGGGCATACATATAACTAACAATTAGTATTGTTCTAGACTTAGATCAGTACCCCCCCGTTCACGATATGTGATGATAAGGATATAAGATGAGTAATGAGATAAATATGATAATTGACCCGTACCCAGAATTGGGATTTACCGTACGAGATATAATTATGATGTTAGATCCGCACTCTTTACTCGAGAATGTCATATCTATATATTGTATCGTACGTGATACTATTGAGGCGAGATCACCGATTACTATATATATATATATATATATATATATAGGTCGACTCAGACCTAGGTGGATTTCCATACCCTTTTGACTGGGCTCGAGTCATACTTGTTTTCAAATGCAGTGAAGAATCGGGAGTATTTTAAAATACCAAACTGTATGACTCGTATATTGGGTAGGTATATTCTTCAGTGTTGCTGTTAGTACATCACTTTCTGTATATTCATGATGTTTCATCGCATTGCATGCTTATACATGTGTTCTCTGAAATTATTATGAAACCCTGCTGTAAGGATACCGGCACCATTACCGATGATGCGTATGCTCCATTTACACTTGCTTGCCGGCTCACACACATCATCATCGGTAATTGCCATGTCACGTACACTTTAAAGAATACTATTTCATTGACATAGCCTGCTAGCTGATAGTTGCAATATGCTATAACTTTCATATGCTAGTTTAACTATTGCATTCATTGCATGATATCAAATGCATTCATATATTCATTGGTTATGCAGTATTATGGAGATTTATGCCGGTTTTCAGTTTTTTGACATGGTGATTTGATATTTTCGGATCTTTCTTGAGATTTTCTGGATTTGGAAACCGCATGTGAAAGTTTTATAAACTGATGATGTATTTTAAAGAGAAAAATACAGTTTTCCTTGATATGATGAGTCTAGTCCACCATGATGTTTTCTTGGTTCTGAGATGGTTTTCGAGACCCGATTCGAGGAATTGGATGAACTATCTGCGGGTACATGGTGGACCAGGTATGGTACCCCGGGGCAAGAAGCTCGAGTTGTAGACGATGAGCCCGGCAGGGGCAGACTGCCTACCGGTGATTTCTGGCGTGGTGGATATCCTGAGGATACCGTTCGTGGTCGTGTGATTGATGATATGGGCCGATCCGGACTGACGGAGCCCGAGGTATTGAGATATGGAGATTTGAGACACTGAGATATTAAGATTTGATAATACAGGCCGGTCCGGATAGCTGGA
Source organism: Agapanthus africanus (assembly GCA_030015575.1). NCBI lineage: Eukaryota > Viridiplantae > Streptophyta > Magnoliopsida > Asparagales > Amaryllidaceae > Agapanthus > Agapanthus africanus. Next base: position 422,776,755 of record CM057342.1, read on the forward strand.
GCCTGAGATTTAGGTTTTGTGTCGATGCTTGACACGGATTCTATGTTGATTTCTTCGATGATATCTCGTTTTTTTTATACATACAAAAATCTCATTAAATAAAGAAAGATGGTTCTTTGATTTATGATGTACTCTGTTCTCATTATATACATTTGTACATCATATTAGCGACATGTTGTTACCTGAGGCACTGAAATGAGTACTTAGTATTACACTTAAGGATAGATGTTTACCCTTACCATTATTTTATGCTTCAGGCCATATTATTATTTTGAGGATATTACTGATTGTATGGCCTAGGATTGCGTTATGCATGCGATTTCTGCTCTGTGATGTTTTCTACTCACGGGTTAGCAACTCACCCCCGTTGTGCCACAGTTCCTTGCAACTTTTGCCGTACAGGTTTCGTTGCGGCTTTGCTGGCACACTGCTTCCATTCCGGGTGATTGCTTTGGTCGGTGGGTTCACTCGTATCATGACCCCCCTGGTTCATTTATTATTTTCAGTTGTATCTAGTAACTCCATCACCAACAACTTGTATAATTATTTCAGACTAGAGACCTGTTGTATTTTTTTTTGACCTTAGAGTCGCGCGTTGTATTATTATGGTTTTTATGTTGATTTTGAGTTTTCTATTCGAGTTTTGATCCTCGCCTTTCGGCGTTGTATATTATATTGCTTGCGTGGTTGTGTCCGCCTTTTTGGCGAAGAGCTAGCTCCCGATCGGGGATGTTTTTTTATCATTTCGTATGCTATTCTTGTTGTACCCCGTTTGGGGCCAGTATTTACAAAGGAAACTCTACCGAAATTTTCGAAAAAGACTTGATGTTTTAAAAATGCATACCTCGGCTTATGTTGTTGAACTTCTTGCTTTAAAATTGGTTTTTCTTCAATCTACTGCTTTAATTGGTTTTGATTTCTGGGTTTTGGCTTACTTAGATTACGTACGCCTCGAGACGTTTCGTAATTTAAGTGCCGGTCATGTTCCGTACTTTTCGGGACGTGACAAAGTTGGTATCAGAGTGTTAGGTTTTACCTCCTGAGTGTAGGATGACCCATGGTTGATGGAGAGGTGACTTAAGAAGAGTGACGCACCGTGTATATGTTCCGCGGCATACTTACGATACGCTACACCGCTTAAGAAGCCTTAGGATGTACATTTTCTTACACAGCATTATATTCATTCCTATGATCTATCCTCATCAGTATCAGCTTATGGTTTTATTACCACGATTGTACGGGCATGGAGAGCTACTGCTAGAGTTGCGGTCAGCACGAGCTCGTCATGGACGATGACTGACTAGGGCGTGATTCTAGGGACATACGCTTGCATAGGGAGGCGTCGTTTTATTGTGTTTTCGCGCAATGAGCGTTTGATGGATCACTTTACGAGATTTCTCGGACGTGCAGATCAGCACCAGAGGATCAGGCTACTGCTAAAGGCCAGCCTGAATGTGATGACCTTTGATGTATCTCTTATTCATGATGATCGAGGCACTGTTTAGCGTGTAGACGAATGAGCTAGTTGTTGCTGCGAACGACGAGATATCTCCCCAGATGTTGGTGTTTTTGCGGTACGAGTTGTACTTAGAGATATGATAAATGGTCGCTAGTCACCCGAGGATGAATGACTAGGACATGTGGTTTGTTCGCTTACCCCGATGCGAGGTCATCAGATTGACGGATTCCAGCTAGAGACGACTTCACGCAGATATGTTGAGAGTCGATAGAGACGATCAAATGTCAGAAACCCATATTCCAAGTTTAAAGTATTCGGAAAGACATGCAAGCAATTCTATGGACACTCAAGAAGAATGAAAACCCTAACTCGACATAATGACCATGTGAAAGCCTTTGAACCTTAGGGTTTGCGGCAGTTCCGCGGTGCCATTAGGGATGCTTGGGTTTGCCCTTCTACGGTTGGTCCATAAGTGCTGTGGCATATATTCGATACTATTAAACTGTACTCAAGATTTTGAGCTCTTGGGGGATTATGGAACCTTGACAAATCGATCGAGAAGTTCGACATCATTTGGATATCGTGTGATGGGATACATTGCTTGGGAGACTCCAGATACGAGTATAGCCGTTGGAGCGCAGTCCATGCAGCCACGAAGAGACGAGTCCGAAGCTGTCGACATTGGAGAAAAGTGGAGTAAGAGGTTCGTACGAGATCTTGATGAGATGACGTTCCACTCCTCTGACATCAGAGATGTGATACGCATACAGAGGCATTGCACATGGATATATCTTCTAGAAGGAGTCGTTATGGGTATGCAGCCATTCCGGAACAAGAAATAGATTTAGCAAAAGGATGATAGCTTCCGGGCATTTCAGCAGAACGAGATTGGGAGAGACCTGACAAGACCTTTCTAGAATACTATACGAGAAGATTTGGACCCAGGAGCGGTCATATGACGCACACCCAGTAGGCCAGAGCTCGGCATCGTCGACGAGACATGTTATGAGTGACCATGACAGTTGGCTAGAGATCTTTAGAGGATGTGCTAGAGCAGGAATACTTTCGTCATCTTTGATTCCGGTATTTTGGACGATTTATTTACATGATTGAGATTTTGTGCACCACAGTTTCACTTGACTTCGATTTGATGTCATTCAAGATGTTGATTTTGATTTCATGCCTATGGTATGCATGTGATTTGACTTATGTTTTCGGTATAGTTTTCATGCACTTTTAGCATTTTGATTTGATTTTGTGCACTCTAATGCACATGGTTGTGAGATTATATACCATGGTATACCTGATATGGATTTGGATTGAAATGTGTTGTATACCGTCGATTTCGATTGTGATATTCGATATTGTTTTCGTGCACCTTGTGCACTGGATTTGGATTCTTGCGCATACTTGGGCGCTTGATGCGATTTTGACGCACACCAGATGCATTAAATCGAGATTCTTCATGCATATCAGGTGCACCTGATATTGCTGTCAGGCACACCCGTTGCCCTTGACAGGTGTTTCATGCACACTCGTTGCACTTAGATTTTGTTTCCGTGCACATGTATGGCACATTCATGGATTTCAATTTCCGTGCGCCCCAGACGCACGTGGCATTCTTATATACAGTTTGGGATTGATTTCGAGCAGTATGTTATTATGATATTTACTATCTATTTTAGTAGCTGAGCAGGACTAGTCAGAGGACAGTACCTGAACATATTTTTGCATGCATTGATAGTTATCGATGGGATTTCCATGAAATAGCTATCGTCTCAGTATTTACCTACGTGTCCGGGATGACACGAAACATTTTAAAAAGGGAACCCTTCTAAAGTAATTTCAAAACAGCGGGACGTGTATGTTAAACAAAGAATATATATATATATATATATATAAATATATATAGTTATTTTCTCACAATAAACGACCGCTACTGTGCTGTGTTACGCGCATCGCGCAGCAATTTGAAAAAAGTTGGCCATGCATTTCTTCATTTGTTTTAACGAGTTTACGATGATGCTTACTATCTACATGTCCTAGCTTTGATGTATATCATGTTGGTTTTCATATTGGATTTGACATTGGTGTCTTCACCATAACTACACTAGTAAAATAGGGGGTTGCCCCTACGGATGGAATTATCCGTTGGGGCAGATTTTACTTGGCCCTACGGATTAGTCCGTAGGGCTAAAGGGTTGCCCCTACGGGCACTGACGTTCAAGAATAAAAAATTTAATTCTTAATTTGGTGTTTGCCCCTACGGTGGCGCAAACAAAGGACCTACGGATATATCCGTAGGGGCAAGTAAATATCGATTTAAAACAAAGCCAGATCGAAAAGCCTACGCTCATTTTCTCTCTCTCCCTCAAACGCGCGCGAAAAACCCTAAATCGCCACCGTCGCGTCGCCACCGTCGTTGGGCAGAGTCGCCACCGTCGTCGCCACCGCCGATTTCGTCGCCATCCTCGTCGCCACCGCCGGTTTCGTCGCCACCGTCATCGCCACCGCCGGTTTCTTCGCCAATTCGACGCCGTCGTCGCTCCAAGTAACCAGCGCACCCGTTCAGGTATAAATCTCGAGGTAAATTAAAGCATTTTTGGATTATTCATGGCTGGGTCTGGGTTGCGCGTGCGAGAGTTGGGTTTGGGCAGGGGCGCGGTGGCGGTCGGGGTCGGGGTCGGGGTCGGGGTAGGGTTAGGGTTGGGGTTCGGCTGCTGCTGTGGTGGGGCTGGGGTTAGGGTTACGGTGGGGCTGGGGTTAGGGTTACTGTGGGGCTGGGGTAGGGTTACGGTGGGCTGGGGTTAGGGTTGGGGCTAGGGTTAGGGTTACTGTGGGGCTGGGGTAGGGTTACGGTGGGCTGGGGTTAGGGTTGGGGCTAGGGTTAGGGTTACTGTGGGGCTGGGGTAGGGTTACGGTGGGCTGGGGTTAGGGTTGGGGCTAGGGTTAGGGTTACTGTGGGGCTGGGGTTAGGGTTATGAGAGGCATGTCAGCATATTTATGTGTAATAATTGAGAGGATCAAGCTAAGTTCTATGCAAGCAGTCCCTCAGAATACATAGAAAGCTAGCCTTACATTTTAAATTAACATATTCCATAGTTGTCTTAATCGTAAGGCAGATACCCATATTGTGTAAGAGCTGACATTAATACAACCATAGGGAGTTGACTGATTACATCTCATGTGGCATTAAAATCTATAAATGGACATACGAGATAATGCAAAGAAAGAGCAATAGATCAAGACTGAATCAACTTTCCTATGCTTTATGATTTCAGCGGATAGCTCAAGTTTAGTTTCAACTTTATATTCTTATTTTTCTCTCTTTTTTCTTTAGTGCTTCTTCCTCCATTTCTTTGAAGAGTCTCTCACAGCGAAATACACTCCATTTTTTCTTAATGGGATAGAATCCTACCCCCGACAGCCGGAACACATACATACAAACGCATAATTAGAGAGCGACTCGAGATGTTCGGGTTAAAACCAGTATATGATACTCGATGATGATATGAAACCTTCATATTCCCATCGATACCCGTATATGAAACTAAAGCGCCACTTAGTCCCCGTCTATCGGTTAACATACGTGCGATGCTCGTCGTGACCTAGAACTATACGAAGGTTGTTAAATATCGGACAGTATAGCTCGATACTAACAACCGTCGTATAGTCTGCGCGACGAGAAAATTCAATCGTATGGTAACCCATAGATTTGTCCCGTGTGGACAAGTTAAGAATGTATAAAGCAAACGCCTTCATTCACTTGTGTTTTCATCCGTTTCGAGATATTTCGTCGGTACCTTTCCGCTGGTTCTCCGTGTACAAAGATAGATTAGATGTTCATTTTCTGGACGTCATGCATATAGAGAAGGGAGTATCAGAGCACATACTTAACTTGCTTCTGTGTAAAGACGGGAAATCGAAAGACAACATGAATGCCCGGATGGATCTACAAGAGTGGGGAATAAGAAGTGAACTGCACCCTAAAACGGTAGTGGGTAAACCGGGCAAGTTTGTACTTCCCAATGCCGCTTATCAGATGTTTAGCTCAATTTCCTAGTATGGAGGTTGCACATTACAAAGGATTTGGTGTCCTTGGATACAAATTCGAAGTTAAGGACATAGAAACATCTAGAATCACTCAGAATAGTGGTATTGCGACGGTAGGATCGGACGGTGTGATTTACTATGGGTACTTAAATTGTATACTCGGCATCCACTATCCCGGACGATCAGAACCCTTTTATATATTCCACTGTACTTGGTACGCTCCGCGAACCGATACAGACAGGTGGAGAAGCAGTCTTGGGACTTGGAAAGATGAATATGGATTGACCAGTGTGAACACACTTCGATTTTACGGTCAAGACGATCCGTTTATCTTTCCGAACCAAGCGTTCCAAGTATACTACTCACAGTGTTTGAAGCATCCGGGGTGGAGTGTTGTATGCCGATGGAAACCTAGAGATGTCTACGATGTCCCAGAATACGAGGACAGCGATGAGGACGAAGAAGAGAGAAGGCTTAAAGTGCTCAGACCGTCTGTTTCGAAGGACGGGTTGTCTTCGACCGATCATGAAGTTACGTGGGTTAGAAATGACATCGACGATGAAATCCAAGTAGATATGTATGATGCGCCCACGAAACGAAAAAAGTTATCAGTAATGTTATATTATTACTTCACATTTTACGCTCTAGATCATATATAGTCAATACTTTTAATGATTGTCTAATGCGTCCACGAACCGTTTATCTAGATTGGATGACGATGTCGGGAGCAGCGAGGGGCGGCAGGAGCTCCAGCCGCGGCAGAGGCAGAGGCAGAGGCAGAGCGGTTCTGCCGCCCGGAGAGCTCCGTAGGGAGCTTCAGAGGGCCGGTCTTGCACCCAGATCGGAGACCCCTTCGGATGCCTCCTTCCGTGTGGATTTTGCCACACCTCCAGGTATACTGCACGCATATCCATTTTCAATTTAATATTACAGATATTCATGCCTGTTTATGTCAAAATTACTTATATTGTCAATGTTTGATTGTCTAGTTGTTGGTCCTGCGTCCACATCTGGGACAGAGGCCACCCCCGCTCCTCCAGGTATGTTTATATATCATATAGTGTATGTATATTGATTTAGAATGCTAATCATAAATATACACATTCCTTTTGCTCTTACTTAGCAATTTTTATTATTGTCTAGCTGTAGGTGGTGACACCACCGCACCTGCGGGTATGTTTATATGTCCTATAGTGCATGCATATTGATTTAGAACGTTATATTATTGATCTACACATTCTTTTTGCAATTACTTATCAATTCTATTTTTAATTGTCTAGTTGTTGGTCCTGCGTCCACATCTGGGACAGAGGCCACCCCCGCTCCTCCAGGTATGTTTATATATCATATAGTGTATGTATATTGATTTAGAATGCTATATCATAAATATACACATTCCTTTTGCTCTTACTTAGCAATTTTTATTATTGTCTAGCTGTAGGTGGTGACACCACCGCACCTGCGGTTATGTTTATATGTCCTATAGTTCATGCATATTGATTTAGAACGTTATATTATTGATCTACACATTCTTTTTGCAATTACTTATAAAATCTATTTTTAATTTTCTAATTATAGGTGGTGCGTCCACACCTTCCACAGGGGCCACTCCTGCCGCTTCCGTACCCTCCGCATCGTCTGCAGGTTAGTATGAATAAATTTAAAATATTTATTTATTTTACATATGCTCTATAGAATAAATATGAACTTCATGGAGATTTAGCGTCGATGTTTATTTTATAGTTGGAGGGGATGCGTCCGGGTCCGGGACCCCGGTTGTTCCTCACCGGAGGAACTATCGTCCCGCTCGTGCTGCTGCTCGGGCCCAGGCTCGTGCGTTATTCACCGGAGGTATATATCACACTTGAATTTTTGTTTAACCTTGATTTCTTAATACAACTTTGTCTTATTATTGATTGTCTTGATATTTCGTGCAGACGCAGGGCCTCTCCATCCCCAGAGGGGGACTCGAGGCCCGAATCAGTCCCATAGGCTGAGGTCTAATAGAGCAAGGGGGGAGGCAGCATTCCCCCTATTTTTTACCCTTGACTATCGCTATACCGGTCCTCATGCCGAGAGGTTCGGCCGGTATTTGGGGGACGAGAGCCGGATCGTGAAGAACTATCCACTTCACGTTGAGTGGGGCGAGCAGCACCAGCGCTCATTCGCCCTCTTCTTTGAACAGGCTCAGGTATGTATTAATATATATTTTCATTTGATCTATCCAATATATTTATTATTAACACTTGCAATCTAATAACAATGTTTTTTTTTGTATTTTCAGTTGGATTACGATTTTCAGCCTGTAGCCGACCCTGATCACTCGGGGAGGGTGCTCGACCTTCATGCTCTGTACAATGGCCTGATGAAGAACATGCAGGCCAAGGTCCGATACAACAGGAATGAGCTGAAGGCCGACTGCTACTCCCTGTGGATAGCGACCCCCGAGGCAGAGAGAGCGGCCCTCCTATCTACTCCGGCGTTTGCGAGAGTCGACGTAGAGACATGGCCTCTATTGTGCGCTTATTTCGACTCCGAACGCAAACAAGTATATATTTTAAATTTAATTCATTATTTATGATATAATTTATTTCTTTGTGTTTCTTAATTAGAAAACTAAATGTTAATGCGTTGTGCAGAAACAGGCCGCTCAGAATACGGAGAACAGGAAGTCGGCGAAGAGGGGTCGCCCCACTTACACAGGTGGCTCGAGGAACATTACTCAAGCCATGGAGTTATCGGTAAATTAAGAGTTATTCTCTAATATTCTGCAATATTAAGAGTTATTCTCTAATATTTCTAATATTAAGAGTTACTTTCTAATATTGCAGACATCTCGGACCGTGGCGTCAGGTGGTACACCGAGCGTGCTGTCCGCATATCTTGCCGTCCACGGCACCTCGACAGATCCCGCCACGGGCGAGCTTCGATGTCCCGACGTCGCTACCCAGGAGTACTGCGTAAGTGTTAATATTTTTTCTACCCAAATTTGAAATTTTAGTTTTGGAAGGTTCAAGTTTAAATTTTATACTTATACTTTACTGGTTAATGTGGGTGTAGGAGCGGGTGGTTGAGCAGGCCCAGGCCTCGGGGATCGATTTTACCGGACAGAACGATCCGAGGCTGCTGACCCCAGTTCTGGACGCCGCACACGGAGGGCACCACGGAGGTTGGGAGAGAGACCGGGGATTGGGCCCTAGCAGGGCCCATATGAGGTTGGACTCCACCCCGGCGGTTACTTCCTCCGTCTCCAGTGGCCGGCATGTCCATCAGGAACTGGATAGCTTGAGGGCCACCGTTCAGGAGTTGAAGGAGATGCTGGTATGTATACTACTTTATAGTAAAATATCATTTCATATTATATACATATCAACATATCCATAATTAGTACGTAGGTTGAGCTTATTTGGTTTTAGACTTAAGTCTGATTAATCATACATACATATGTAATTAAAATAAACAACGCTTTTCCAAACTAGATATCCAAACAGGGTTTCGAAATAACTTAATAATGAAACGAATTCGAATAATACACAGTTCTTACACGCTTCTTACTCACGTTATGTCCAGACGCGACAGGGTAGATCGGCCGAGCCTCCACATGCATCTCCTTCGGCTGCGGCTCCGCAAGCCACTACATCGGCTGCGGTTCCGCAGACAGCTCCTGTAGCTCAACCGCCCACTCAGACTCCCGCAGCCGCGGCTCCGCAAGCGACTACCTCGACGGCGGCTGCGCAGACCACATCGCCAGCTCCACATGCCGCTCAGACTCCCTTATATGTAGCATTGGAGAGTGTATTTACCGAGGAGCAGGCGCGCGTTATTCGAACGTTATTCGGAGGTGGAGCTGGACCGAACTAGGGTAGCTTTTTGGTTATTATTTTTTGAAACATGTATTTATTTATATCACATTGTACTACATTTTGAAACGATATTGATATTGGTTTGTATTTATATCATATTCAGTTTTTGGGTTTCTTTTGTATATTATATATATGCGTGAGATGTGATTATGAATACTGCAATATATGATTTGATTGATGTATATAGTATTGTGCACAGGGCGGCAAAAAATCTGGCAGCCCATTTTTAAAAAAAAAATACAGACAATATGTACCTACGGATTAAACCGCAGGTACATACCCTAACCCTACGGGTATATCCGTAGGGGCAAACTATCAGGAAACCTGATATTTTCCCACCTGATATCAGTGCAGGGTGTTGGGGTTGTCCCTACGGATATGTCCGTAGGGGCCAGTGTTTATCCCCTACGAATTTATCCGTAGGGGAAAATATCAGGTTTCCTGATATTTTCCCACCTGATATCAGTCCAGGGTGTTGGGATAAGCCCCTACGGATTTAACCGTAGGAACTACTTTATATCCCCTACGGATATATCCGTAGGGATCTAAAAGGGACCTACGGGTATATCCGTAGGTATATACAATATATTCAAAAAAAAAATTTACATATATGATTTTATTACCCCTACGGGGTACTCCGTAGGGGCTATAACACCTACTGATATATCCGTAGGGGCTTAAATTTGTCCGTAGGGGCACGTTCAGGGCCTCAACTTGCACCTGCGGCCTTTGCACCTACGGGGTCTTTTTTCGCCCCTACGTATATATCCGTAGGGGCAGTGGGTTGCCCCTACCGATAAATACGTAGGGGCAACCCTTATTTGTAGTAGTGCTATGATGATTGTCGGATGCTTGACGGAGTATTGATTTTTGAGTTATACACTCTTTTTCATGAGCATGCATTGCGCTACGATATGTTTTATGTATTTATGATTTCGGAGCCCCGACGAATTGATTGTTTTGCTGAAATGTTTTAGTATTTGGGGGAGTTTTAATTTAAATTCGGGGACCGAATTTCTTTAAGGGGGGAGATTGTAACGTTTTGAAAATCGTTTAGGTGAAATTTCGGAGAATCGGTAAAATAACGGGTGTTTTCCATAAAAACCAAAATATAATTATTTACCAACATAAAATTAATTATACATATTCTAGCTATGTAATTTCTCGTATTTGGTGTTTAATGAGTCATTTGCAAAATTTCTAGTTGACTGAAATTTTATCCGAAATTAATTATTTTAATATTATTTGAAGCCGTCACTAATACATTTAATTAGTCAAAATTACAATTAGAATGGGTTAATACAAGTTTTGTGCATCATGACACATTAAAATAGAATGTAACATGTTGTTTTTAAAACTAAAAAAAATTGCCAAGCGGTTTTAGAAAATATGATAGAAAAAGGCTTCAATAGTGAAATTAATGTACATGGAAATTTGGGGTATAGTATTTATCATTTACCCTCACCCCACACACACATCCACACTCACACACCCCTTCCCCTTATGCTGGCCGAAACTATAGGGTGCCCATTCCCCAAGTTTCCCCACTTCAAGTTAAAAGAGAAGTAAAACAAGAAATGAAAAAGGAAATGATAATGAATAAAGCTTGGACTTGTTGACTTGGGTAGTGTATGACTCATTCAACCTTCACTCTCTTTCCTCACCTCCTAAAATCTGGCCGAGCCCTCTCCTTTCCCCTTCCAACAGCAGCCCCTAAAATTCCTAATTCATTTACCCTCCAAAATCCATCATATTTGCATCAAAAATCCTTCAAAAATCCCACAAACTCCAAATTCAAGCCCTACACATTTTTACTTAGCCTATTCTAACTTGAATCTTGGAGAAAAGTTGGCATTTTGGAGGCTATGATTTTCATGTTTGATCTCTTGGTCATGAGGTATAAGCTTCACCCCAATTTGTTACTTGTTAATTATATGTTTGAATCTAGTTTTAATTAGATGTTGTTATAACCTTAATTGCAAAATGGAAGTTTAAAGAGAATGGGGTTTGAATCAAAGTTAGGGTTTTGAGTTATGAGATTATGGTTGTGTGATGTATTTAACATGTTAATGATATGCTAAAACAAATCTAGTTGCTAGTTTACTAATTGTTGCTTGTAAATTGTTAAAATTGGATTTTTAGCAAACTAGGTTTTTGAAATTAATTCAAAATGTGAGATTAAAATATGGTTAAGGTTTTCATCACATCATTAACAATATAATGGGTAGTTTGACATTTTAAGACATGTAAAATGTATGCTAGTTTCTAGTTTGCCAATTGTTATTTTAAGAATTGTCCAAATCATATATTTTGTAAACTAGATTTTTAGAATTTTGAAAATAAGAGGATTAAAAATCTAGTAATGGTTTGGGTGGCTTAGTTAAGATATTTAGTGAGCATTGTAGCCACTAAAATCGTTAAAACATTTAGTTTTATACTAAAATGGAAATGTTTGCTTACTAGGTTTTCGGAAAAATAGCTTTTAAAGTGAGTTTGAGGTTTTGGTGAGTTACAACCTATTTCTTATTATAATTAGTGTTTTGTGAATGTGCAAATGGGTACTTTTGGGTTTTTCTCGATCAATCGGCGTTTGTATGCCGATGTCGTGGGTTATTTGGTTCTTTTGCATGAGCGGGCCATAGGTTTTGACCTATGTGAGATTCGTGTGTTATTGGGTCATGAGTCGGATTTTAATGCGATACGATATATTATGACATGTTGGTACCCTCGCGAGGACTTCGAGACGACAAGCAAGCGTGTGGCGACATCGGCATCGGCAAGCGAAGATCAAGATGAGTAGATATATATTTATGGGGAGAAGTCGGGTGGATGGCGTATAGCACCCCCACAATGTCGTAAGAAATGATATGTTGTGATATAGATGTACTTAAATGTGTTATTGAGGGATATGAACAATTAGCAAGAAAAGCTTTAGAAGATCATGAGTTAGTGTAAGCGAGAATTGAGGAAAGTGATTTAGTTGGTTTCATAGTCGCGAAACCTAGAGTAAGGTTGTTACACAAACACATACACGCATGGGATAAGAGTTTGGGTGTATATGTATATGTATATAGATAGATATGGATGCGTGGGTTTATCTTTATATACATATACGTATACACGGATGATTGAGGACAGTATATGGTATTTGGAGATGAGTCGATGAGATTGGGCATGGTGCCATGAGATCGGTGTTTGGTTCGTATTAGGAGATACGGCATGATGTTATAGCGGATCTTTAGGCGATTTGTTTCACACACACACGTACATATATGTTGATGATATTAGTATTGTATTAGACATAGATCAGTACCCCCTGTTCACGATATGTGATGATAAGGATATCAGATGAGTAATGTGATAAATATGATATTTGACCCATACCCAGATTTGGGATTTACCGTACGAGATATAATTATGATGTTAGATCGGCACTCTTGACTCGAGGATGCCATATGTATATATTGTACCGTACGCGATACTATTGAGGCGAGATCACCGACTACTAGATATATATATATATAGGGCGACTCAGACCTAGGTGGATTTCCTTACCCTTTTGACTGGGCTCGAATCATACTTGTTTCCAAATGCAGTGGAGAATCGGGAGTATTTTAAAATACCAAACTGTATGACTCGTATAATGGGTAGGTATATTCTTCAGTGTTGCTGTTACTACATCACTTTCTGTATATTCATGATGTTTCATCGCATTGCATGCTTATACATGTGTTATCTGAAATTATTTTGAAACCCTGCTGTCGGGACACCAGCACCATTACCGATGATGCGTATGCTCCACATACACTTGCTTGCCGGCTCACACTCATCATTATCGGTAATTGCCATGTTACGTACACTTTAAAGAATACTATTTCATTGACATAGCCTGCTAGCTGACAGTTGCAATATGCTATAGGTTTCATATGCTAGTTTAACTATTGCATTCGTTGCATGATATTAGATGCATTCATATATTCATTGGTTATGCAGTATTATGGAGATTTATGCCGGTTTTCACTTTTTTAGACATGGCGATTTGATGTTTTTGGATCCTTCTTGAGATTTTCTGGATTTGGAAACCGCATGTGAAAGTTTTATAAATTGATGATGTATTTTCAAGAGTAAAATGCGGTTTTCCTTGATATGATGAGTCTGGTGCACCATGATGTTTTCTCGGTTCTGAGATGGTTTTCGAGACCCAATTCGAGACGTTGGATGAACCTACTACGGGTACATGGTGGACCCGGTATGGTACCCTGGGGCAAGAAGCTCGAGTTGTAGATGATGAGCCCGGCAGGGGCAGACTGCCTACCGGTGATTGTCTGGCGCGGCGGATATCCAGAGGATACCGTTCGTGGTCGTGTGATTGATGATATGGGCTGATCCAGACTGACGGAGCCCGAGGCATTGAGATATGGAGATTTGAGACACTGAGATATTGAGATTTGATGATACAGGCCAGTCCGGATAGCCGGAGCATGAGATTTTGAGATTTAGGTTTTGTGTCGATGCTTGACACGGATTCTATGTTGATTTCTTCGATGATATCTCGGTTTTTTTATATACATACGGAAATCTCATTAAATAAAGAAAAACAGTTCTTCGATTTATGATGTACTCTGTTCTCATTATATACATTTGTACATCATATCAGCGACATGTTGTTACCTAAGGCACTGACACGAGTACATAGTATTACACTTAGGGATAGATGTTTACCTTTATTATTTTATGCTTCAGGCCATATTATTATTTTGAGGATATTACTGATCGTATGACCCAGGATTGCGTTATGCATGCGATTTCTGCTCTGTGATGTTTTCTTCTCACGAGTTGGCAACTCACCCCCGTTGTGCCACAGTTCCTTGCAGGTTTTTCCATACAGGTTTCATTGTGGCTTTGCTGGCACACTGCTTCCATTCCAGGTGATTGCTTTGTTAGGTGGGTCCACTCGCATCATGACCACCCTCGCACATTTATTATTTTTCAGTTGTATCTAGTAACTCCATCACCAACAACTTGTATAATTATTTCAGACTAGAGACCTGTTGTATATTCTTTCGACCTTAGAGTCGCGCGTTGTATTATTATGGTTTTTATGTTGATTTTGAGTTTTCTTTTCGAGTTTTGATCCTCGCCTTTCGGCGTTGTATATTATATTGCTTGCGTGGTTGTGTCCGCCTTTTTGGCGAAGAGCTAGCTGCCGCTTGGGGATGCCTTTTTATCATTTCGTACACTATTCATGTTGTACCCCGTTTGGGGCCAGTATTTACAAAGGAAACTCTGCCGAAATTTTCGAAAAAGACTTGATGTTTTAAAAATGCATAGCTCGGCTTATGTTGTTAAACTTCTTGCTTTAAAAATTGGTTTTTGTTCACTCTACTGCTTCAATTGGTTTTGATTTCTGGGTTTTGGCTTACTTTGATTACGTACGTCTCGAGACGTTTCGTAATTTAAGTGCCGGTCATGTTCCGTACTTTTTGGGGCGTGACAAGAGGGATATGATTTTACATTCGTAAGCGATGTGGTATACATCCACCTAAATCAAGTTCTGATTGGGTCCGGTATATTAGATGACGGTATATACGTATTAAATCAAGCTCAGGTTTTTAATATCCAGAACACACTTAAAAGAAAGTCTCCAGAAATAAATCAGGTTTTCTTATGGCATTGTAGACTAGGTCACATCAATGAAACACGGTTGACTAAGTTACATAGAGAAGGATATTCGAATCCGTTCGAATATTAATCTTATGCTACTTGTGAATCTTGTCTCATGGGAAAGATGAAAAAGACTCAATTTACTGGACACGGAGGAAGAGCAAGCGAACTCTTGGGACTCATACACAGTGATGTGTGTAGTCCAATGTCTATACATGCGCGAGGTGGTTATTCCTACTCTATTACTTTTACGGAAGATTTCTCTAGGTATGGACATATCTTCTTGATGAAGCATAAATCCGAAGACTTTGAGAAATTCCGGGAATATAAGAATAAAGTGGAAAAACAAACAGGCAAAAGTATCAAGACAATAAGATCTGATCGAGGTGGTGAATACTTAAGTGCCGAGTTCCTGGGATACTTAAAAGAGAATGGAATTCTCTCTCACCTTACTCCTCTATACACACAACAACACAATGGTGTATCGGAAAGGCGGAATCGAACCCTATTGGATGTGGTTCGTTCCATGATGAGTAAGGCTGAGTTACCGCGATTTTTCTGGGGTTATGCACTAGAATCAGCTGCATATCTTTTGGACCAGGTTCCAACCAAGACCGTGCCTACCATACTATATCAGATGTGGAGTGGGAAGAAACCCTGTCTTAAACACTTTAAGACATGAGGATGTCCATCTTTTGTTAAAAAGCAGCATGCGGACAAGCTCGAGGCACGCTGTAACATTTCAGAAAATATAAAATATTAATTTTGGAATTTAATATTAAAATAATATATTTCCCGAAAACTGCCCGATTTGTGAAATTGAGGTTTTCGAAAAAGGCTATAAATATATACCAATAATTAAGGAATAATTGGAAATTAAAATGATTTATTCATTTAAAATATATTTAAAGGATTTGGCATTTTTAAAATTTATTATTTGCAATTTGGATAAAACCCTGATTAGTGCACTACTAATCGCGATTAAGCCAAATCCGTGTTTCTACAGTTTTTCATGGTTAGTGCACCATGACTTGGTACATGTTATTTCTTTTGTGTTGTTTCTTTTGGGTGTATGTGTTTTTGGTGAGAAAAGAGGGAAAAATGTGTAATGATGAGTTGGAGAGAGAGGGGACATAATGATGACTTGGAAAGTGAGTGGGTGAGAATAATTGAGAGAGAGAGAAGGGGGGCTGCCTCATATCTTTTCCCCACCATTTTTGCATCTCCTTCTTCATCTTCCTCACCCTCATCACCCTCCACCTTCAACCCCTAAATCCACCTCCAAAACTCCATCAAAACCCTATACCCTTTCATAAAAAAATGATCACCTCCTCACCCTCATCGTAATGAACCAAGAAAAGTGGGATCTTGACAACATGGAGACTTCTAGGGTTTGTTTAAGTGACATCCATGAGGTATAATTTCTTCCATTTGTTTAAGTTTAGAGTTCGTTTAGTGGTGGATTGGTGATACTTAGAAATCCTAGTGACGGTTTGAGTGAAATTGTGGTTTGGTGATGATTGAGTGGCTGTTTAAGACTTGGAAATGAGTATGGGAAACCAAAATACGGATTTAGGATTTTGTCCATGTCAGTTTTGAGAGAATATAGGGTGTGCAGGAAAATCTGGAGCAACCCGGGGAAATTATGAGCTTAGCAAACAACTCCAGGGACAAAATTAGGGTACTAGGAGACCACCCCGACCATACGGAGCCCAACAGAGATTGGGGGGCCGAGGTGGCCGGATTTTTAAGGTAAGTGACCGGCCACTTGGTGGGTAGGGGTGTCCAGGTTGTTTCCATAGCTCATATGCACCTTATATAGCACCCCAGTATTGTTTGTGCACTTTGTTTTGGCCAGAGTCCAAATCTGGAAGCACTTTGGTGTGATTTTGGCTATATTTTCCGTATTTTGAAATTTTTAGTTTTGATATTTGGATTTGTATCTGTTTGTTGGATGTTTGAACATCAACAACAAGGGGTGTTTGGTTGATTTTGTATGCGTAGGCCATAGGTTCTGACCTATGAGCAATGCGCGTACCGTTTTCGATTTCAGAACTTGATTTTAATAGCGTGGCGATATGTTTTTTTATTATAGGTACCTTCGCGTGGATTCTGAGGCGACGGAGTGTGGCTTCATCGACTTCGGCAAGCGAAGACCTAGGTGAGTAGATCTATATTTACGGGGGAAGTCGGGTGGATGGCGTATAGCACTCCCGCACACTTGATGGAAACCGATTTATATATAGATTATGGTTAATGAAACCTTTAATAGAAAACTATAGGTAGAGTTAAAAAGGTAGTTAGAGAACCATAATTGAAACGAAAGATAGTTAGAAGTGATATACTACGGCTAATATGTGATGACGGGATTTGAGGATGATATTTGACGATATTGCCATTTAGGGTACTATAGGACTAGATAGCCGACGTAGATGTTGTAGGGTTCCTTTAACGGCAGCAAGGTTTCGGGAGGCATCGTCCATGCCATCTTTAAAAAATTGCCGTGAAAGGAACTCCAAACTAGAATGGATAACTAGAAAATAATACGAAAACATATGTAAACAATTTTACATCTAAGTGAAATAGAAATACAACCTTTGTAGATCGGTCGATCATGGTACACCCGGACTCTTGGACGGCTCCATGAGAAGAAAGCAACGGTCTTGCTTGAAGTTTCCGAGGCCGAAGATGATCTACGTCGATAGATTACTAACTCAAGGTACCACTTCACCAAAGTGAAGCAAACACCCTATACTAAAGTGCTAGTCTAGTAAAGGATGGTGAAATAGGAAGTGGGCTCACTTTAGAATTTCTTTTCTCACATTACTTTCTCACTTTTATCAAACCCTAGCAAGCTTTTCATTTGGAAGAAGAAGATGAAGAAAGAAGAAGATAATGAGCTTAATCCCAAGTGAGATAAGTAACCATGGGTGAGTGGGTATCATATACTAACTCATGTAGAGACATAACTATGGCTAATTATAATGGTTAGGTTAATAAATATCCTAAGTAAAAAAAAATGGGTGGATTTTGTCAAAGCACTCACAAGCTCCTACAAGCTTCATGCTTTGAACAATTATCCACTAATTTTGGATTACTTTAAACATTAAGCACCCACCACTATAATTATAATGGTGTATGTCTCATACAACCATACATAGTGTATCAACAACCATGACACACTAAAATAAATAATGCACATTAATATATATCACATATATATTACATGTACACACAAGTGAGAAAAGAATGCTTAAGTGAGCCAATGTTAGTTAATTTAAATTAGTATATCAAATATACAATTATACACTAAATTATTAAATCAAAACTTGATTTAATAATCCAACTATATCACATATAACCGACTAATAGTAAAGGTACCAACTTATCGAACCAACACTTGATTCGATAACCCGGCTATATCAAATATAACCGACCGATAAAAAAGTAGCGAGAAAAGAATACGGTACCACATACACGCATAACTCGGTCCCGCACATATCACATATGTGTTCCTATTTCGTTTTGCCTGAGCTAGTAAAACCACTATGTAGGACTCTAAAACACTCGTCAATACGCCGGCAGTAGATGATGATCACATCAAGCACCCACAAGCCGTCAGCGGTACTGGCTGGATGTAACGGCTACCCGGGTATTAAGTGATCAGAAGATCAGCAAACAAGCCCGCTCCAACTCCTGCAAAATCCTGACAGTGACACTACCGTACTGTCTGGTCTCCTCGTCTGATATGTCGCATATCAAGTGTAAGTCCACGTTGCTCACCCCGGTTCTTACGGGGAGGCGGAAACGGCGAAAAACAATAATTTTGGCTCAAGGCAACATGGACTCAAAAGCAAGGATCTTGGCTAAACTAGAAACTAGTAAACTACTAGAGGTTTTAACTACTATGCTGTAGAAAGTATACCTCACGGAATCGGTCCTTCGGGTCTTCATTCCGCTGTCCCGCTCGTCCATCCAAGCTCCAAGCGTCGATCCGGACCTTGGGCACTTCCGCGGCCTTCTTGAGTCGAAGACGATCCACCCGAGAGATGTACACCGAGCTCCACCTCGAGCCGAGGCAACTAGGCAAAGAGATTGCTAATCAAGAAGCCCTAGGATGTGTAGAGGAGATGTATGGATGTGTTTGTCTTTGTGGGATCTTTTTCTCTCAACACATGAGATCAAAAGATGAGATCAAGAGGAGGAAGAAGAAGGAGAAACTTAGCAACTATGGAGCTTTTCTTTTTCTTCTCACTTCAAGAGAGAGAATGAGGAGAGAATCATGAAAAGATTAACCCAAATGAAAATGAACCATGGTTGCAATAATACACTAAAATCATCATTACTAATCCTATCATGATAAAGTTGATGGCACATTGAATTGACAACTATCATAACTCAAGGATTAAAAAGAAAATGAAAGAAGAGTGTAGATCTCTCTTGAAGGTCAATGGTCAACACGGTCAACGGGTCAACAAAGTCAAGAGAGGTCTAAGTGGTCAAATGGTCAATGCAATTAGCCATCACTAAATTATCACTAAAAGGATTAGTAAACAATGTCTCCGGCTCATAATGGTTCTGACCAAACGAATTGTCAAAACCCTAATGAGTGTGCCACATTACGGTTTTGGCCGAACCAACTGCCTAAACCCTAATGGGGCACCTCCTCCTTCATCGCTCCTCAAAACAGTGCATACACACCCGCATCCGCTTTCCGTAGAATGCGGATGCACAGAAGACAAAACAAATCCATCTGTGCAATACTAGGATCTGGCTTAAACCAAAGACCACTAGTATTGCCTGCCCGAACAGCATACGTACACAAGTGTACGTAAGTGATCGTAGCCCTGCCGTAAAACCATACGGCCTCTACACGTTTCGCTCAGTGCAGGGAAACTCTCTGTGTGGGACTCTAAAGACTCGACACTACGCGGGCAGTGGGTTTAACCACAGACCGCAAGCGGCACTAGCTGTACGTAACTGTCCCCAGGTAGATGTCGATAAGAAGGCCGATGAGGTAAACCCATCCGAACTCGTACTGAGCGTGTATGTGACAATCTCCGTACAGTCCGGTCTGTTCGTCCGATACATCGCATGGCGGGCCTAGAGGGGCGGTGAACGTCCGTCCCCTAATAGCGGTAGAAGTCGTGTCGGAGTGTAGCCCAGAACACCCTGAGATAACACTGGAAACCTACCATTATATCTCGCTTGCCCTGGCCAGGGACTACTCGTGTAATGGCTCTCCTAGACACAGCGCGATGTCAACCCCCAATACCGGGAGAGACGATCCTGTCTAACCGTCACTGCCTCCAAGTGCTTCGGAACTGCACCCAACTACTACCTGTTTCCACGACTCCTTTAAACCGTGGTAGGGTACTAATCTAAGTACAGTGGGAACACACTCGAGGCGAAGTGACAGTGTCAAGTCAGCGCACTAAGTTGTACTCATGTCACCTGGAAACTGATAACTGACGATAGGTATAATACGAACTAACAGTTCCCGACGAGTCCTGTCCAGTGTTCTCGTAACCTAACGAGCACCCGCATACTATCTCCAGTACGACGTACTGATGGCTGTGGGACAGACCACCTCCCCTGCTGGGATGAGAAGCGCATACGCTAGTCTACTCCGGAGTATCGATGCCCTGTCTCGATAGTCCAACGACTAAGGACCTTTATTAGGATGTGCTTATGGATTACCCAGCCCCCACGAGTATGACTGCCATCACAACGCTGGTAATCAAGCAAAGATCCTAAGGGCTCTACTAATATGTATATAAGCGATATGCTAAAAGAAACACATGCACATATTGAAGTAGAGACAAACCAAGTAGTATACTACATTTTGAGCAAGATTGTCTATACAACTGTGAATATCCCAAGCTTCCATTAAGTAATATACAAGCTAGGATGATACAGTAATGGCCTCTAGAGCATATACACTAACAATCTCCCACTTGCACTAAGGCCATGTACTGGCGTATCGAAGACCTATCATCTCGATCGGCCGCTCGAACTGAGTCTGGGGTAGGGCCTTCGTGAGTGGATCTGCAGTGTTGATCTCCGTATTTACTCTCTTCACCTCGATCTCCCGGCGATCTACGATCTCCCTGATCAGGTGGTACCGCCTCAAAATGTGCCTGGACTTCTGATGGGACCTGGGTTCCTTCGCTAAAGCTATAGCTTCGTTGTTGTCGCAACACAGCGGTATTGGATCAACAATGGTAGGAACCACCTGAAGCTCCATGAGGAACTTCTTCATCCAGACAGCTTCCTTTCCGGCATCGCAAGCAGCTATGTACTCCGCTTCCATAGTTGAGTCAGCAATCTCCTGCTTAGAACTCTTCCAGCAAACCGCCCCTCCATTGAGGGTAAAGACATAACCCGACATCGACTTGGAGTCATCCTTGTCACTCTGGAAGCTGGAGTCAGCAAAAGCCTCGATCCGGAGGTCTTTTCCGCCATACACCAAGAACATCTCCTTAGTCCTTCTCAGGTACTTGAGAATGTTCTTTACCGCTATCCAGTGTTTCTCCCCTGGGTCCGACTGATACCGGCTTACAACGCTCAATGCGTATGCTACATCTGGTCTGGTACATAACATCACATACATTATAGAGCCTACCGCAGAAGCGTAGGGTATAATAGACATGCGATCCCTTTCTAAATCAGTCTTGGGAGACATCTCTTTGGAGAGGGTGATTCCGTGACAAGCCGGTAGATTACCGCGCTTTGAATCTTCCATACTGAATCATTTCAGTATGGTGTCAATGTACCTGGACTGTGAAAGTCCCAACATCCTCTTAGATCTATCACGATAGATCTGGATCCCCGGAATGTAGTTGGCATCGCCCAGGTCCTTCATGGAGAACTTCTGCGACAAGAATCCTTTGACCGACTGTAACATAGGAATATCATTTCCTATTAGGAGAATGCCATCCACGTACAAGACGAGGAATACCACAGTTCTCCCTACAATCTTACTGTAAATGCATGGTTCATCAGGGTTTTTGATAAAGTCGAATTCTTTGACAGTATCATCAAAGCAGATGTTCCAACTCCGCGATGCCTGCTTCAGTCCATAGATGGACTTTAGCAACTTGGACACTCTACCGCTGCTCCCACTCTGAATGAATCCCTCCGGCTGATCCATATAGACGCACTCTTCTAAATTTCCATTTAGAAAAGCCGTCTTTACGTCCATCTGCCAGATTTCATAATCGTGGAAAGCAGCAATGGCAAGAAGGATCCGAATGGATTTCAGCATAGCCACTGGAGAAAAAGTCTCGTCATTGTCCAAACCAGGTCTTAGACGAAAACCCTTTGTAACAAGTCTAGCTTTATAGGTTTCAACCTGCCCATCTACACCAATCTTCTTTCTGAAGATCCATTTGCATCCTACGGGTTTTACACCTTCTGGAGCAAAGTCCAAAGTCCAAACTTTGTTGGTATACATGGACTCCATCTCGGCCCGCATTGCATCCAGCCATTTTACCGAGTCGCCGCTCTGAATCGCTTGCTGGAAGCTAGTAGGCTCACCGTAATCCATAGTGCAATCCTCTCTATCCCCGTCTATGAGAAAACCGTAGTATCTCTTGGGCGGATGAGATTGCCTACTACTCCTGTGGAGTTGCGCTGGGATGTCCGGTTCTCTTGAAACTTCTGGTTCCTTCAAGCTTTCAGTAATAGTTTGTGGTTCTGGAATTTCTTCCAGTTCTATTGCGCTCCCACTTATCTGATTTTCTAAAAATTCAGTTTCCAAGAAGTGGGCATGCTGAGAAACAAAAACCTTTTGTTCCTCTGCGGAATAGAAAAGATACCCCCTGGAGTTCTTTGGGTATCCCACAAACTTACACAGTACCGAGCGTGCCTCGAGCTTGTCCGCATGCTGCTTTTTTACAAAAGCTGGACATCCCCATGTCTTAAGGTACTTGAGACAGGGTTTCTTCCCACTCCACATCTGATATGGGGTGGTAGGCACAGTCTTGGTTGGAGCCTTGTTCAAGAGATATGCACCTGTTTCTAGCGCATAACCCCAGAAAGATCGCGGCAACTCAGCCTTACTCATCATGGAACGAACCATATCCAATAGGGTTCGATTCCGCCTTTTCGATACACCGTTGTGTTGTGGTGTGTATGGAGGAGTGAGCTGAGAGAGAATTCCATTCTCTTTTAAGTAGCCCAGAAACTCGGCACTCAAGTATTCACCACCTCGATCATATCTCAGTGTCTTGATACTTTTACCTGTTTGTTTTTCAACTTCATTCTTGTATTCCCGAAATTTCTCAAAGGCCTCGGATTTGTGCTTCATCAAGAAGACAAGCCCATACCTAGAGAAATCATCTGTGAAAGTAATGAAGTATGAATAACCACTTCGCGCATGTGTAGACATTGGACCACACACATCACTGTGTATGAGTCCCAAGAGCTCGCTCGCTCTTTCTCCTTGTCCAGTGAACGGAGTCTTTGTCATCTTTCCCATGAGACAAGATTCACAAGTGGCATAAGACTGATACTCGAACGGATTCAAGTATCCCTCTTTATGTAACTTTGTTAACCGTGTCTCATTAATGTGACCCACTCAACAATGCCATAAGAAAGCCTGATTTGTTTCCGGAGACTTTCTTTTAAGTGTGTTCTGGACACTGAAGATCTGAGCTTGATTCAATATGTATATTCCGTTTTGTAATGTACCTGACCCAATCAGAACTTGATTTAGGTGGATGTTGACTACATCGCTTACAAAAGTAAAATCATATCCTTCCTTAGAAATTAAGGCTACAGATATGATATTACAAGTCGCACCTGGTACATAAAAGCAGTTACGCTGAATCAATATCGGTCCAGTTGTCAATCCTAGATGATATTCCCCTACGGATTCAGCGTACATGCTCATTCCGTTAGCAACCCTGAGAGTCATATCACCTTTCCTGATAACCCTACGGTTTCTCAGAGCCTGTAACGAATTACAGATATGAGATTCTGATCCGGTATCCAATACCCAGGAAGTAGGGTTAACTGACATACAGTTCTCAATTACAAACACACCCAAAGCCGAAGCCATAACATGCTTCGAATTCTGGCTACTGGCTTTGCAAGCCCTGCAATCCTTCTGCCCATGTTCATTCCCGTAACAATAGGAACGTCCTGCTTTTACTACATCCAGTCCCGAAACTTCTGCCTTTCCCTTTCTTTCTACTTCCCTGGTTTCCTTCAGGGTAGTAGGTAGAGACTGTTGAACTAAGTCAGCATCTGACCCGTTCTTCAACGTGGTCTTAAGGTCCGTGAGCTCAAAAGAGCTGGTCTTTGTAAGGACGTTGCCCCTACAGATGACCCGATAGCCAACCTCGCTGGAAGCAATTCGTTCGAAGTCTCATATCTTGCGATACGAGATTGCTCTCCATATAAATCTTTGTTATGGAGGAAGATAGAAACAGAGTCTATCTTCTCGTGCTGTCTCTGGTATGCACCATCATCTGAGGCTAACACGAGGCACTTGGCTTTCGCACAGTCTTTTTCCGATGTCCTATGGATATGAATATCCGTGACAGGGGAAGCTGGACCTGAGACGGCAGGGGTTGGATTAGTTAAGGGCTGTCCCAGCTTGTCATGGGCAATGGACATCTGGACAGACCTTTACCAGTCATAACAGTCAGATTCAGTCATTTTATTATCTAGATGTAACCTAGGTGCGGTCACTGGGTCGCTGCAATTAAGAGAGAGAGAACAAAACACATGGCATGATGCTCTTGCAAGTTTAGATTGGTTTTTAATTTATCTAAACAGGATGGCTCCCACTGTCTCTCGAATCCCTCCTCAAACCATAAAGGAAGAATTAGCCGGGATCAATCTCACCGTACAAAACTTGCTTAACCGTTCAGCCAGGCCAGTGTCGGTACTTCGAGGGAGGTTTTCCAACGCTTTCACGAAGTTCCTTAATTAAGTAACCTCTTTTCCCTGTGGGCGTAGCCCCGCTAACACCTTTCTAGACACCTACTTAGTTTATAGCATTGATCGTTAAGTGAGAAAGTTCCCGAGGAGTAGCATATACTCACAGTAGGATCGGGATCCAAATATCATCGCGTGACAAAACTGAAGGAGTCCTACCAGAATCATCACACTCCAAATGGTATGCAGCGTTAGCAAGTTTCAGTACTTTTGAAACTCCCGATGTGGATTTTTACCCCATGCTCTTATGACCTTGACGAAGGTCAACAAATCATAAGTCACATGTCAAGTTCTACCCATCATTGTCGAGGTTAATTTGAACCCACCCGTGCATACCCTTGACGAAGGTCAACTAGGTAATACGACTGTCCCAAACCAACGCATCTATCTATGCTACATATGAACACCCAACAGCTACCAATCACTATGCCTTGACGAATGTCAACAAACATAGTTTGAATACTATTGAATATCCATACGAAATGACGGAAGGCTACGAATGGTTTTGGCGAAACCGTGAACGTAGTGAACTTGATATAATCGATGGAACGAGATAACTTTTAAAAGGAGTGGTTCAAGCTCCGCGTTTAAAAAGCTGGTTTTTGAAAAGAACCGAGTTATTTTGAAAGTGTTCCAACGACTTTTACTTGGTTTATTTTCTTGCATTAGTTCTTTTAATGCGTCCCATCATTTAATCCTACCATTGCAGAAAACAACCAAAATATGACGTATGCTTATGCCATTCGCATTCGCCACGGGGCCCCGTCATCACCCGTTAGGTTACTTAACTAACGACAGAGCGGGGGCTGGGCTAGCGCGGCTGAAAAACATAAGCAACGCCTAAATAGATATCTTATATAGATATATAGCAGTGATAGACATTCCAGATCACAGATAAACACTTTGGATATACTAGGAATCCGCGATTCGTTCGAGCCTGCAACGAAAAGCGGATTACACGGTCGCGATGACTAGCCAATACCCCACCCAAGATCCCTACGGGTGCGGCAAACTACCCGCCAAGTACCCAAAGCGAAGCAACCTCCCTCAACGACGTGAGTAGGCCACTCGGCACTTCGAGATACCCGGTAGTTTGTGCACCCCACTATGGGTCTATCCTAGGAGCAAAAACAGTAAAAAGAAATTATACAATGACGGCTGCAACCTCGACCCGGTTGTGCGGCCATACAAATAATATTACATCAATTTATAAATTTTACATGAAAGAAAGAAAAAGAAACTCTCATCTCACATCCATTCCCCGCTATTCATCCGCGACAATCCAACGAGTTCATATACACAAACCAACAAGCATTACAGATCACAGATATGTATAACCCCCACTAATCGACGTATAGCGATTAGCGGACGTTCAATACATATATCACATCACAGATAATATCCATTAGCCAAAGTCTACGGAATATCGATCAAAATACGGATTTTTAACCACCCCAAAAGTCAATTTGCTCTCTGGAAAATTTGGGTCGAAAAAACATGTCTTAAAAATCCCAAAACAGCCAAACTAAAACACTGCACGAAACCCGATCCACTGCCGAGTTAAATCGGCCGCGGAACCGCAGCAATAAGCATGTCATTGCCGCGGAACCGCGGCGGTTTAATCGAATCGCTAGATCGTTTTTCTACAGTGTTTTTACAAAACCCTGAGACGATTTTTCATATATTTTAAATCACTTTTTGAGCAGTATAAAAATCGACAGAAACTTGAGGTTTTGCGGACGTGTTTTGCGACTTTTTTCCGATCGATATTCTAAACACTTTGCTAACTTACTAGTTTATGTTTAGCTAGTCTCTGATACCACTGTAAGTCCACGTTGCTCACCCCGGTTCTTACGGGGAGGCGGAAACGGCGAAAAACAATAATTTTGGCTCAAGGCAACATGGACTCAAAAGCAAGAATCTTGGCAAAACTAGAAACTAGTAAACTACTAGAGGTTTTAACTACTATGCTGTAGAAAGTATACCTCACGGAATCGGTCCTTCGGGTCTTCATTCCGCTGTCCCGCTCGTCCATCCATGCTCCAAGCGTCGATCCAGACCTTGGCCACCTCCGCGGCCTTCTTGAGTCGAAGACGATCCACCCGAGAGATGTACACCGAGCTCCACCTCGAGCAGAGGCAACTAGGCAAAGAGATTGCTAATCAAGAAGCCCTAGGATGTGTAGATGAGATGTATGGATGTGTTTGTCTTTGTGGGATCTTTTCCTCTCAACATATGAGATCAAAAGATGAGATCAAGAGGAGGAAGAAGAAGGAGAAACTTAGCAACCATGGAGCTTTTCTTTTTCTTCTCACTTCAAGAGAGAGAATGAGGAGAGAATCATGAAAAGATTAACCCAAATGAAAATGAACCATGGTTGCAATAATACATTAAATTCATCATTACTAATCCTATCATGATAAAGTTGATGGCACATTGAATTGACCATTATAATAACTCAAGGATTAAAAAGAAAATGAAAGAAGAGTGTAGATCTCTCTTGAAGGTCAATGGTCAACACGGTCAACGGGTCAACAAAGTCAAGAGAGGTGTAAGTGGTCAAATGGTCAACGCAATTAGCCATCACTAAACTATCACTAAAAGGATTAGTAAACAATGTCTTCGGCTCATAATGGTTCTGACCAAACGAATTGTCAAAAACCTAATGAGTGTGCCACATTACGGTTTTGGCTGAACCAACTGCCAAAACCCTACTGGGGCACCTCCTCCTTCATCGCTCCTCAAAACTGTGCATACACACCCGCATCCGCTTTCCATAGAATGCGGATGCACAGAAGACAAAACAAATCCATCTGTGCAATACTAGGATCTGGCTTAAACCAAAGCCCACTAGTATTTCCTGCCAGAACAGCATACGGACACAAGTGCACGTAAGTGATCGTAGCCTTGCCATAAAACCATACGGCCTTTACATGTTTCGCTCAGTGCAGGGAAACTCTCTGTATGGGACTCTAAAGACTTGACACTACGCTGGCAGTGGGTTTAACCACAGACCGCAAGCGGCACTAGCTGTACGTAACGGTCCCCAGGTAGATGTCGATAAGAAGGCCGATGAGGTAAACCCATCCGAACTCCTACTGAGCCTGTATGTGACAATCTACGTACAGTCCGGTCTGTTCGTCTGATACATCGCATGGCGGGCCTAGGGGCGGTGAACGTCAGTCCCCTAATAGCGGTACAAGTCGTGTCGGAGTGTAGCCTAGAACACCCTAAGATTACACTGGAAACCTACCAGTATATCTCGCTTGCCCTGGCCAGGGACTACTCGTGTAATGGCTCTCCTAGACATAGTGCGATGTCAATCCCCAATACCGGGAGAGACGAATCCTGTCTAACCGTCACTGCCTCCAAGTGCTTCGGGACTGCACCCACCTACTACCTGTTTGCACGACTCCTTTCAGCCGTGGTAGGGTAGTAATCTAAGTACAGTGGGAACACACTCGAGGCGAAGTGACAGTGTCAAGTCAGCGGACTAAGCTGTACTCATGTCACCTGGGAACTGATAACTGGCGATAGGTATAATACCAACCAACAGTTCCCGACGAGTCCAGTCCAGTGTACTCGTAACCTAACGAGCACCCGCATACTATCTCCAGTACGACGTACTGATGGCTGTGAGGCAGACCACCTCCCCTGCTGGGATGAGAAGCGCATACGCTAGTCTACTCCGGAGTATCAATGCCCTGTCTCGATAGTCCAACGACTAGGGACCTTTATAAGGATGTGCTTATGGATTACCCAGCCCCCACGAGTATGACTTCCATCACAACGCTGGTAATCAAGCAAAGATCCTAAGGGCTCTACTAATATGTATATAAGCGATAAGGTAAAAGAAACACATGCACATAATGAAGTAGAGACAAACCAAGTAGCATACTACCATTTTGAGCAAGATTGTCTATACAACTGTGAATATCCCAAGCTTCCATTAAGTAATATACAAGCTAGTATGA
Source organism: Agapanthus africanus (assembly GCA_030015575.1). Taxonomy (NCBI): domain Eukaryota; kingdom Viridiplantae; phylum Streptophyta; class Magnoliopsida; order Asparagales; family Amaryllidaceae; genus Agapanthus; species Agapanthus africanus. Next base: position 422,805,716 of record CM057342.1, read on the forward strand.
TACAGTAATGGCCTCTAGGGCATATACACTAACATCAAGTCTAGGGGTGGTAAACGTCAAACCCCAATAACCAATAAGTCATGTCGATATGAGGCTCATAACGGGTCGAGAAACTACTGGTAACACTTACCAGTAAATCTCTAAACCAGCCCTGGCCAGGGACTTCCCTGTTATGGCCAATCGAGCTTAGCGCAACATCAACCCCTAATACCGGGAGAGACGAAACCCCTCCTATCGCTCATTGCCTCCATGTGACTCGGGACTGTACCTAAAAACCACCGTTTTGCACGCCCTCTTGGACGTGGTAAGGTAGAAATCAAAGCACAGTGGGAATTACACAAGACTCTATGACAATCTCGGGTCTACAAACTAACCTGTACCAGTTTCACCAGAGAACTGCCATCTGACGTGAGGTATAATACCATCTGGGAGTTCTCGGTGAGTCCGTCCAGTGTACCCAGTCTCCACTGAGGACCCGTATACCATCTCTGATGTCAAACACCATTGGATATGGGATCATCCATCGCCCATCTATATGGGTCGAGAAGGTATACGCTAGTCTACTCTGGTATATGGATGACCCGTCTCGATACACCCACGACTAGGGACCTTAAAGGATGTACTTATGGACTACCATGGCCCCACTAGTATGATCTGCATCATAGTCCTGGTAGTCAAGTACACATCCTAATAGCTTTAACAACATGTAACAGAGAGACAATCAGTGTACACGTTAAGGTAAAGATTAACCAGATAGCATACTATCATGTCGAGCAAGAAAGTACTCCCTATATATGTCCAAGCATCCACCACAATATACATCTTATGTATAGCAATGGCCTCTAGGGTATACATATAACTAACAATCTCCCACTTGCACTAGGGCCATCTGATAGAAGTGGTTGTAGTATCCCATACTCAACCATCCTATAATAGTCTCTCTCTGGGAAAATGCCTTCGTGAGTCGATCCGCCGTGTTGTCCTATGAGTCTACTCTCCTAACCTCGAACCCCTGGAGATCAGCCATCTCCATGATCAGGTGATATTGCCTTAGAATATGTCCGGATCACTGATGGGACGGGCGTTCCTAGGCATAAGCCACAACTCCATTGTCACACAATGGTAGTATATAAGTTCATCTCATGAACTTATATACACCTAGACTTCCTCTTTGGTAGCATGTTTGGTAACGATGTATCAAGCCTTTATCTTCTAGTATGCAACGGTATCTATCTTTGAACTCTTCCAACATACCGTCCCTCCACAGAGGGTAAAGACAATGCCTGTGACTGACATGCAGTCGACCTTATCACTCTGGAAGATATCCAGTGATTCTCCCCAGGATCGATTGATACCATCTTACTACACCTAGTGAGAATCCTAACATCCAGTTAGATCTATCTCATAGATCCAAAACTCTGGATTTAGGAGGTATCACCATGATCCTATATGGGGAATCCTTCTGATAAGAGGAGATTGACCGAGCGTAGCATAGGAAACTCCTTTCCTATCAAGAGTATGTCATCCATGTACAATACGAGAAACACCACCATACTCCCTACTACCTTTTTGTATATACAAAGTTCATCTACCATTTTGATGAAGTCAAACTCTTTGACTACCACATCAAAACAGATGTTCCAACTCCGCGATGCCTGCTTTAACCTGTAAAGCAACTTGCACACATTTCCGCTGCACCCACTGTCTACGAATCCCTCTGGCTGTGTACTTATAGAAGCTCTCTTCTAAATCAGTATTTAGAAAAGCAGTCATGACACCCAACCGCCAGATATCGTAGTCATGGTATGTAGCGGTGGCAAGTAGGATCCGGATGGACTTAAGCATAGGCCCTAGAAAAGGTTTCATCATTATCCAAACTTGGTTTATGACATCTCCGATCACATAGCACCCAGCCATTCTTACAGAGTCCCCACTCTTGATGGCCTGCTCGAAACTAGTTGGGTCATCATCTTTTGATGCAATACTCGCTCCTACTGTTATAGAGAAAACAAAGTATCTCTCAGGTGGGTGAAGAACCCTACTAGATCGGCGGAGAGGCTGAGATTCGTTGGGTGCTATTGAATCCTCCGGTTCTACCAAATCATCAGCTGTAGTTTGTATAGTTGGAACTCCTTCCAGTTCTACCTCATGACCACTAATTTGTTTCCAAAATAAATTCCTTTTCTAAAAAGATGGCATGCCGAGAAATAAAACACCTTTTGTTCCTCAGTGCGGTAGAAGATATTCCCTTGTGAATGCTTGGGATATCCAACAAACTTCCACAGAACTTACACTGCCTCGAGCTTGTCCGGATTTTGCTTTTTAGACATAAGCCGAACAACCCCAAATCTTAACTTTGCTTAAGAGATAGGCTCTTCCCATACCATATCGCATATGGAGTGGTAGGCACCTGATTTGGTTGGATCGCCATTCAATAGGTATGCAGCTTCATAAGTGCATAACACCCAAAAGGAAATAGGCAACTCAATAATACTCATCATAGAGCGCACCATATCTCATAGGGTGCAATTGCTCTTTCCTGATACACCGTTGTGCTGTGGTGTATACGGAGGAGTAATCCTGAGAGAGAATCTTATTCTCCTTTAGAATAGTCCAGGAATTCAGTGCACAAGTATTCTCCTCCCTGATCACATCAAAAGACATAATAGTTATACCCGTTTTGGTTCTCTACTTCTGACTTATATATTCATTGAGTTTCTCAAAAGCTTCATACTTGTGTTTCAACAGGAACATATGTCCGAATCTTGAGAGATCATCAGTGAATTTAATGAAGTACAAAGAACCGTTCCTGGCATGTGTAGACATGGGACCTTCATACATCATCATTTATCAATCCCAAGAGTTCGCTAACTCTTTCTCTGTTTCCAATAAACGGAGCTTTGGTCATCATATCTTTGTGACATGACTGGCAAGTTTCCCAAGATTTAAATTCAAACTGATTTAAATATGCATCTAAATGTAACTTAGCTAGTCGGGTCGCATTGATATGACCTAGTCTACAATTCCTCAAGAAGGATTCGTTCATTTCTGAACTATTCCTCTTGTGTGTGTCTTATACGTTAAGAACTGTGGTTTGATTCTGAACGTATATGCTTTTAGATAACGTGCCTGATCCGATCAACTCTTGATATAGGAAATGTTCAAAACATTATCCAACAATACAAAATTATATCCTTCTTTACTAAAAAGAGACTGATATCATGTTGTATATCTGGTTCGGTATCTAATAACATTTGTTCAGAATCAATGTATTTCGGTAATAGGGTGATAACTGCCAACACCTTGGCTGCAACAATTGCACCATTTCCAACTCTTGAAATTATTATCACCCGTTCTCAGTTCTCTACCTATCTGTAGCCCATGTAACAGATTACATATATCATAGAAGGTATGTAATCTCGCAGTGGGTATCGGGATCCAACTATCTCATAGAAGGTATGCAATCTCATTACAAATTTCAACACTTGAAATTCCCGATAATATTTTGCCCCAAGCATCCCATAACCTTGACGGAGGTCAACAAACCATAGGGTGCAAGTCAATTTCAACCCGTCATTTCTTGATTGAATCAAACCCACCCACACGACCCTTGATGAAGGTCAACAAGGTCGTACGACTACCCTAATCCAATCTGCATCATATGCATAAGCAGATAAATATTAGTTAGCTACCGCAAACTACGCCTTGACGGAGGTCAACAAACATAGCACGAATACTAAGTAGGATTTATCCGAAATGACGGAGGGCTACGACAGGTTTTTCTAAAAACCTTTTGCGTAATGAACTTGATATCATTGTAGAAACAAGTGAATTTTGAAAAGGAGTGTTTTTTAGGCTTTCATTAGTTTTGCTAAAGAGGTCATTCCAAGTGAAGAGATCTCGGCTCTTTCCTCATCGAATAAGGTGCGGGATATATCATATATATCACTATACAAAGCAAAACTCCAAAAGCAATCAAAAGACAAACCGAGTGTTGTTGCATCTGCCAGTTTTGCTAAAGAGGTCACTCCCAGTGAAGGGATCTCGGCTCTTTCCTCATCGAATAAGGTGCAGGATATATCATATATATCATTACGCAAAGCAAAACTGTAGCTACCCTTTTTAAAAATTTGATTCTACAGCATCTTTAGGTTTCTTTTCTTTCATTAATCACATTAATGAAGTCCCATCATTTAAGTCACCTAAACATCACAGATAAATACGACGTACGCTTATGCCATCCGCATTCGCCTCGATGTCCCGTCAAGCACCATTAGGTTAGGTAACTAACGGCAGAGCGGGGTAGGGCTAGTGCGTGTGTAAAACATAAGCAACATCTATATAATATATCATATATACCATATACTGTATCTATCACATCATATCAAATGATCACATCACAGATATCGCAGCCTGAGAAACATATGAAATAATGGATATACTAGGAGGTCCGTGTTTTATTTTGAGCCTATATGAAACACGGATTCCACGGTCGTGATGAATAGCCAAACCCACACCCCTAGACCCCTACGAAAGCGGCAAGCAACCCTACCAATTCTAGAGTTAGGAGAGCCGGACTCGACTCCACGAGTTGGTCTCCCATTGGACTCTAGAACCCGGTTACTAGTGCTCCCCTCCTTGGGTCTATGCTAACGCGGAAAAGTAAATAATATAAAACAATGGTGACATCAACCTCAACCTGGAAGTGACCCAATAAAAGAATATTACATACATTTAATTTTAGATGAATGAAAATAAAAGCTCTCATCTCACATAAAACCCCCGGCCATTTAAAACGCGACGATCCAATATAACATATCCAACAACACATAACATCACATATCATCAGCGTAAGTAAATATGCGTATCACAGTTGTCACTGACATATAGCACCGAAACCGGCGATACACCACATATTACACTTACTGTCGCAAAAAAGAAAGGAAAAAACTACAACAGTTGGAATCCGCAACCACCTTAGACATCACATGCTTAACCATTTGAATTCCTTAGACATCACATGCCTAATAATTATAAACCTCGCATTTTAGTCTTAATATCGAAAACACTTTTCAATATCTGGTCGGGCAATTCAACAAGATTCCCTACATCCTTATCGAATGCTCGTCGGAAACTTTAGTAGACGGCCGCACCCCCGATGCCGTCGACGAAGTGCACTAAGGCGGAACACCGCTGCCGCGAGCACCCGAACGAATGCTTTTGGTGACGGGGTTCTCCTACAGTCACTTGGTCGAGGCTATAGGGCGTGGCTATCTATTAAGTTTACTCGGCGTGTATCCGCATACACTACGTGATTGCGACGGACTTTTGATCACATCAAAATCCCGTGGCAATCGATCAAATGAGCCTAAACTGCTAGATTTATAACATTCAAACTAGTTATCTCATAACAACATTTGGATTCCAAATATTGTATCCCATCGCATAATATCCGGATGACGATAAACTCTTCGATCGATTCATCAAAGTCCCATAATTTCCCGACAGCTCAACACTTCAGCATAGTTTTAATAATACCCAGAAAATGCCATAGTACCTATGAACCAGCCGTAGAAGGGTCAAACCAACGTCTCACATGTGACAACGCTAAACTACCACAAACCCTAGGGTTCAAGTGGCGGTTTTGACGACTACATAATCGAGTTAAGGTTTACGTTCTTCTAGAGGGTCCAAAGAATCACTTGCATTTTTTTCCGAATACGTTAAACTTGGAAAAATGGGATTTTGGCATTCGATCGAACTTTTTAACTTCGCCTAGACAATATGTGAAAAACCTGAAACAATGTTAAATCTACGAATACGAAACACTCCTAGTTGCCTTTGCATTGAGTTAATCATCACATGAAAAAGTAGCAAAAATAAACAACACATGAAACACCAAAAAAATTTGGGATCATTTCAAGTAGGCGGGGCCGGCCTCCCCGGTTTTCTAGCCCATGTGCTCGGTCCAAATCCGAGCACAGGGTCACCAATTTTTCCCATGTTCTTATATTGGCACATAGATGATTATGTATTGTTTGCAAATTTTTTGGAGCTCGTTTGAAAATCGACAGAATGCAGGTTTCAGTATTTCAAGTTTAGGAGTTCGTTTCGTTTTCGTAATCTAACATTATCCGTATAATTTTCTAGCTAGGCTCTGATATCACTGTAGGGTTCCTATCGACGGCAGCAAGGTTTCGGGAGGCATCGTCCATGCCATTTTTAAAAAATTGCCGTGAAAAGGAACTCTAAACTAGAATTGATAACTAGAAAATAATTCTAAAACATATGCAAACCATTTTACATCTAAGTGAAATAGAAATACAACATTTCTAGATCGGTCCTTCACTTTAAAAGCTCCTTGTAGTAGTCTCTTCGCTGCGATCATGGTACTCCCGGACTCTTGGACGGCTCCATGAGAAGAAAGCAACGGTCTTGCTTGAAGTCTTCGAAGCCGAAAATGATCTACGTCGAGGGATTACTAACTCAAGCTACCACTTCACCAAAGTGAAGCAAACACCCTATACTAAAGTGCTAGTCTAGTAGAGGATGGTGAAATAAGAAGTGGGCTCATTTTAGAATTTCTATTCTCACATTACTTTCTCACTTTTATCAAACCCTAGAAAGCTTTTCTTTTGGAAGAAGAAGATGAAGAAAGAAGAAGATAATGAGCTTAATCAAAAGTGAGATAAGTAACCATGGGCGTGTGGGTATCATATACTAACTCATGTAGAGACATAACCATGGCTAATTATAATGGTTAGGTTAATAAATATCCTAAGTAAAACAAAACGGGTGGACTTTATGAAAGCACTCACAAGCTTCTATAAGCTTCATGCTTTGAACAATTATCCACTAATTTTGGATTACATTAAGTATTAAACACCCACCACTACAATTAGAATGGTGTATGTCTCATACACCCATGCATAGTGTATCAACAACCATGACACACTAAAATAAATAATGCACATTAATATATATCACATATATATTACATGTAGACACAAGTGAGAAAAGAATGCTTAAGTGAGCCAATGTTAGTTAATGTAAATTAGTATATCAAATATACAATTATATACTAAATTATTAAATCTACACTTGATTTAATAATCTGACTATATCACATAAAACCGATTAACAGTAAATGTACCAACTTATCGAATTAACACTTGATTCGATAACCCGGTTATATCACATATAACTGGCCGATACAAAAGTCACGAGAATAGAATACGGTATTACATATATGCATAATTCTCGGTCCCGCACATATCACATATGTGCTCCTATTTCGTTTTGCCTGAGCCAGTAAAACCTCTATGTAGGACTCTAAAAGTATCGTCAATACGCCTGTCGTAGGTGATAATCACATCAAGCACCCACAAGCCATCAGCGGTACTAGCTGGACGTAACGGCTACCCGGGTATTGAGCGATCAGAAGATCAGCAAGCAAGCCTGCTGCAGCTCCTGCGAAAGCTTGACAGTGACACTACCGTACAGTCCGGTCTCCTCGTCTGATATGTCGCATATCAAGTCTAGGGTTGGTAAACGTCAGACCCCAATAACCGAAAATTCATGCTGATATGAGGCTCATAACGGGTCGAGAAAATACTGGTAACACTTACCATTAAATCTCTAAACCGGCCCTGGCCAGGGACTTTCCTGTTATGGCCAATTGAGTATAGCGCAACATCAACCCCCAATATTGGGAGAGACGAAACCCCTCCTATCACGCATTGCCTCCATGTGACTCGGGACTGTACTCAAAAACCGCCATTTTGCACGCCCTCTTGGACGTGGTAAGATAGAAATCAAAGCACAATGGGAATCACACAAGACTCTCTGACGTTCTCGGGTCTATAGACTAACCTGTACCAGTGTCACACGAGAACTGCCATCTGACGTGAGGAATAATACCATCTGAGAGTTCTCGGCGAGTCCGTCCAGTATACCCAGTCTCCACTGAGCACCCGTATATCATCTCTGATGTCAAACACCAATGGATATGGGATCATCCATCGCCCATTTATATGGGTCGAGAAGGTATACGCTAGTCTACTATGGTATATGGATGCCCCGTCCTGATACACCCACGACTAGGGATCTTAAAGGATGTACTTATGGACTACCATGGCCCCACTAGTATGATCTGCATCGTAGTCCTGGTAGTCAAGTACACATCCTAAAGGCTTTACTAACATGTTACAGAGAGACAATCAGTGTACACGTTAAGGTAAAGAGTAACCAGATAGCATACTATCATGTCGAGCAAGAAAGTCCTCCATATATATGTCCAAGCATCCACCACAATATACATCTCATGTATAGCAATGGCCTCTAGGGCATATATATAACAAACAGATGTGTCATCCGAACTATACCTATTTCCAAACTAAAGAATCATATGCATCTTTTAAACATATACCTTGAGTGATGTTACGAATTTTCAAATGATATCTTGTCCTTAAATACACCTTAACCCCTACTTTAAAAAATACGATTCACATCTTTGAAAAACTGTTTGTATGGTTCGGGTGTGTATGTTAGATTAGATACTTATGTTTATAGTATAGGTAGAATGTATATATATAACATTTGACTCAATGTGAGGTATAAATGTGATGAAAAAGATTTATACGATGTGATACGATGAATTTGGTGATATGTTGGTATACAGATGCGAGTCGATTGAGGTGATTGATTGTCATTCCCCCTGATATGAGATTTTTATGGATATGACCTGAGACATAGGTTTATAGCTATATATAGAATATCGTGAATCATGTGTGATATGTCGTACGAGACGTTAGGTCAGTACCCCTCATTGTCGTAAAGGTTGATAGGATCCCTAAAGTTTTAATGCCGCCGTACGATGATTTTTCTGTACGTGATGAGATTGACTTGATGATTGATCCATACCCTTGACTAGAGGATGTCGTACGTGTAAGTGCAAGGCAGCGCCCCGGCCGTCAATCCGACGCCGGAATGCGGAAACGAAACTTTTACAAAACTTGTAAACTGGCACTACTGCGCACTAAAATCACGGATCGGGCCATTAACCTAATGCTAGCTAACTAGAGAAGGGGTAGAATGCTATACCGAGCGATCCGTGTCCTTCGGTCTACGGCCTCCACTCCGATCTCCTCACGGAATCTCCGGTCTTCATCTTCTCGTTGGAACGGGCACCACATCGCCGGGTTCTTTTAGGGCTCCCACATCTGGACCGAGGCAACTCGGGCACGAAGTTGGCGAGTCGACGTGTCCAAGAAATGCTCTAGGCTAAGTGTAGTAGCTTTGTCTCAAGGGGTATGAAGTTGCCATGATGGAGGAATGAAACAATGGAGATCAACTAGAATTTTGTAGCAAGCAAAAATATATGAGGTGAGCATTTTTCCTCTCCACCAAAATGAACCATCTCCCACCCCCAAAAAATGTGGCCGGCCAAAAATGAATGAGGAGGAGGAAAAACCAACAAGGGGGTGAGTGTAGGAAAAGCCAATGGTGACCATAAGAAATATGTTGATATTTAGGAATAATGGTCACACCAAATCAAATCCAATCCTATCTCATTTAATGCTAAAGAAATGATCACAAGAAAAGCATCATAAGATGCTAGAAGTATCATGAAGCCATATTTATAAATAACACCCTCCACTAATCAAGTTTGCACACTTGCAAATAAACCCCTCCATCACTAAAATCCGGCCATGAAGGAACAAAGGAAAACTGGCCGAAACGGAATGCAAACCGGCAACTTCAAAAAACTGATTCCGTAATAAATTACAGGAAAACCCCGCGACCGTATATACATACCCTCATTTGCATTCCGACTGAATACAAATGCAATGAGACAAAATATACACTATACAATACTAGGATCTGGCTTAAACCAAAGCCCGCTAGTATTATCCGTCCGATCATAATCCTTGCAATACCGCACGTATATGATCGAACCCTGCCATATCTCCATACGGCCACTACAGCATTTCGCCCGAAACTTGAGAAACTCTCTGTGGGGGACTCTAAAGACTCGTCAATACTTTGGCTGTGGATTTAACCACTAGCACGTCAGAGGTATTAGCCATACGTTACGGGCTACCAGGTATTGACCAAATGGGACGTCGATGAGCGAACTCATCCTGACACCCTACTGAGCCTGTCAGTGACAATATCCGTACAGTCCGGTCCGTTCGTCTATGAGCATCGCATGGCGGGCCTAAGGGGTTGGTAAAAGTCAGACCCCCAAAAGCGGTACAAGTCGTGTCGGAGGGTAGTCCAGAACACCGTGAGATACTACTGGAATACCTACCAGTTAATCTCCAGCCTTGGCCAAGGACTTTCGTGTTATGGCTCTCCAAGACACAGCGTGACCTCACCCCCAATACCGGGAGAGACGAACCCCTACAGATCTGCTCACTGCCTCCATGTGGCTCGGGACTGTACCCAACTAAAACCTGTTTGCACGACTCCTTTGGGCGTGGTCGGGTAGTAATTAAAGCACAGTGGGAACTCACACGAGACAAATGACGATCTCAGGTCGATGAACTAACCTATACACATGTCACCAGGGAACTGCTATCTAACGTCAGGTATAAGACCAACTAGCATGTTCCCGACGAGTCCTGTCCGGTGTACTCATAACCCAATGAGCACCTGTATACATCTTAGGTGAACCAACTGACACCAGTGGCTTGTGAGACCGGCCACCGCCCCTCGTCGGGGTCTCGACTTTATACACTAGTCTACTCTGGAGTATCAATGCCCTGTCTCGAAACTCCCACGACTTGGGACCTTTTAAGGATGTGCTTATAGACCCCAGCTCCCACGTATATGATCGCCACCATATTACTGGCCATCAAGCAAGAATCCTAAGGGCTCTATCAACGCGCAATAGTGACCTGTAAGATCACCTAAAACAGTACACGATGATAAAGATAAACCAGATAGCATACTATCATCTTGAGTAAGACTGTCCTACCGGCATAGGTCCTCCCTCAATCATTGCAATCACGTGCCTGTGATCCAATAATTGACTCTAAGGGCACTATATCCAACAATCTCCCACTTGCACTCAAGGCTAATTATTGCGAAGTCGCATACTCACAGCTCGTGTGATACCGAACACCCAACTCCTCTACTAATCAGTCTCACAAAGCCTGTTTGCGAAACTATTTCTTTCGAGGAATAGCCACAGTGAGTGGATCCGCTCTGATGTTTCTTTCTATATCTTTCTTTATCTCAAGTTCGCGGAGAAAGCCATCTCCCGATATGAGCAATACTGTCTTAGAATATGTCTGGATGTCTGATGGGACCTAGTTCATAAATGAACTCCAAATTCAAACTTCTTAGACTGTATCGTCAACTGAACTTAATCAGTATCCTGCGCCATACCACCTTCAGTATCCACTAGGACTACCTGTCCAAAATACTGCCCCTCGTCAGAGGGAAGACTATAACTCTGACAGTCACTCTGTCATCCAGGTCACCTTGGAAGCCTGGAATGATAACCGTCTCCCAAAATAGGCTGCCGTTATCATATCCCTAGAACATCAACTTATGTTCCTAAACTGCTTCCGAATGTTTCTCCAGAATTGGATTAATATCAACTTATTGCATCTGGTGCAAAAACAATATCTGGTGTGGTACATGATATCTCATGATTGACTCAATTGCCTAAGCAAGTGATCTGCCAATCATGCACATCCTTCTCCTCTTTAGTCTGTAAGACACCTTTAGAGAGGGTGACTCGATCAATTGCAGGTACACTACCATGCCAGGAGTCGTCCATTCTAAATACACCTTTAGAATGCAGTCTAAGTACCCTGATTGGGAAACTACCCAAATCTAGATCTAAAACCATTGATCTAGTAACCAAATTATCTGATATAATATCCAATTCCTATGTGTAGAAACTACTGTGTGACAACCAAAGTATAACCGATCGTAGTATAGGAATTTCACTTCCTACTCTGTGTGTGTCATCCAAATACCAGGACATCACACCCTACTACCTTCTTAATAGATCCATCCCCTATTCTGATGAAGTCAATTCTATGACTGTCACATCAGAAATAGATGATTTATCTCCGCTATATCTGCTTTAGTCTATAAATAGACATAAGCCACTTGTCCACTATGCTTCCACTGCTCCCACTGACTACGACAACCCTCTAGCAGAGTCATATAGATGTACACTTCTAAAGCTAGTTCAGAACGACGCTATACTCATCCTCCTGCCGGGTCTCACAGCCTGGAACAACAGCAATGGCAACTCTGGGTAAACAAGAACCTCCCTGTCACCGTCCTTGAGGCTACCGGAGTACCTCTCGGGTGCCTGAGGTTACCCACCATATCTGTGGAGTGGTCAATGGAATGTCAAATCAGATTGAATCTTTAGGTTCTTATCAAATTTTCAGTAATCGTTTGCAGTTCTGGAATCACTTCCAGTTCTACTATACTCCCACTGCTGTTTTCTGAAAATATCCATTTTTACTAAAACTGTGGCGAGTCAAGAACAATATAACTATTGATCTTCCAGATGGTAGAAAATCAACCCTCGTCATAGCCCGGGTCAACCCACAAACAGCCATTACAGAAACGTACCTTGAGTTATCCGGAGTCTGGTTTTAAGGATAAGCCGGAAAACTCCCCGTACCTTAACAATGTCAAGATATGAACTGTTCTATATTCAATACAGAAACAGAGGCACTAATTTTATTGAACCAGATTCAAATCATGCAGCTGTCTCCAGTGCATGTCAACTAAACGGAAAAAGGCCGATCAGCATTACTCAACTTAAGAGTACTTCCAATTATGAGTAACCTGAAAGAGAAGCATGTTCTCTTAATCATTACTATCAACTGAATACCATACACAAGTATCCACATCTTCAATCACCTTGAAGAATCCCGATACTTGCAATACCTGGTTCTCTACTTTATTCATATACCCATAACTTATTAAAACTTGGACCTTGTGTTTCTACGAAACACATGTCTAAGAACTAGAGAAGTCATAAGTAAACCGAATATAGTACGAGAACCAACCCCTCTGTCCTAATGGACACTGGACAATATACAATACTCTGTATAAGTCCCTTGAGTCTAACAACTCAATCCCTGTGTGTCGTAGGTTGAAAACTGTACCATGGTTATGAAGAATTACACCGCTGTTGAATGCTCCTTACCTAACCATCCACTGATATAGGTAAATATCATAGACATAATTTCAAAAAGGTATATCTCACTCTATAAAAATAGACATACAAATATATCAATTTGAAATTGGTGCACAACGACGGATATTCAAAACCAAATAGTTGCCGTCCGGCAAACAAACCGGGCGATTTCCTCAAATATCACAAATTACAACGAATTCCGATATAATGAGGATGATCACCTAATTCCCAATAACTTAGTCCCACTCATCATCTGTAAAACCATACAGATGTGAGAATCATACCTGGTAAATACATACCCTGGAGCAAGTGTCTAATTGGGAAATCAGTTTTTTTTAACAGTACACACTGAAACTGAAACATGTATATGTTTCGAAGGGGTATCTGGGTATTCCTAGTAATGCCTCTTCCATTATCGGATTCACAACTGTAACCGTATGCTTCCTTTCCATCTCCCCAAATCCCTATATATGTCTTTAGTAATTACCTTCCGTACATCCTCTTAGGCTAAATGGTTTTCTTCCTTCCCTACCGTTCGGCACCAGCCTATGGTTTGGAAGAAGACTATCCAATAAGCATAATGGGTGTACTGTCCTAATCCTAGGAGCACTCGCAATGCGAGAGAATGTGAAGATAAAAGACAGCCGGATAAACCTTATTCCTATTTCTCCTGAACCAGAATCCATCTCAGAACTGGAACAAGTTCCTTTCGAGTTCGTATATAACCATATGATGGAATATCCAATAAACTGTGGATCTTCATAGTGATACGGAGTGTCCTGGAGAAATACAAAGGTGAAGTGGGAGTGGTAATGAAATACTTGGTTTGGTCATGAATAGCAGTCGCAATTCACTTTACCCTCTTTCTAATCCCTTTATTTGTCTTAACTTAATACCTTTTGTACACCATCGTTAGGCTAATTGGTTTTCTTCATTCCCTACCGGTCGGCACCTGCCTATGGTTTGGAAGAAGACTATCCAATTTGCGTAATAGGTATACTGTCCTAATCCAAGGAGCACTCGCAACCTGAGATAAGAAAAGGAAAAGACAACTGAATAGTCCTATTCGTTTTCTCCAGAACCAGAAACCATCCTCGAATAAATTCCTTCAAGTTCGTATATAACCATACGATGGTTTTATCCAATGGAAGTGGACGTTCGTAGTAATACGGGGTGTTCTGGAGAAAAGGGTAAAAGTAGGAGTGGCAATGAGGTTTGCAACTCTAACAATCCAAAAGGCAGTCTTATAAGAAGGTTCGGTTAATCTTGGTCACTGAGTCATAGTTAATGGTTGGGCCATGGTCGCTGCCAAAGAGAAAGAGAGAAAAGAAACACTCAGCGTGCACTCAAACCTAGATCAGAATGGTTATCACTTTATCTAATCAGGAAACCTCCTACTGTACCGTCAAATTCTCCTCCAAACCTGAAAGAAGAATTAGTCGGGATCACCCGAGGAGTAAACCAAGTCATCAGTGGGAATCGGGATCCAACTATCATCGCATGATAACATGATGGAATCCACTCACGTTATCACACTCCAGAAGGTATGCGCATATCTGGCAAGTTTCAGTTTCTTTAGAAACTCCCGATGCGATTTTTACCCCATGCTCTTATGACCTTGACTTTGGCCAACAAATCATAAGTCACATGTCAAGTTCTACCCGTCATTCTCCAGGTTAATTTGAACCCACCCATACCTACCCTTGACTTTGGCCAACAAGGTAGTACGACTGTCCCAAACCAACGCATCTATCTATGCTGCATATGAATATCCAATAGTTACCAATCACTGTGCCTTGACTTTGGCCAACGAACACAGCTTGAATACTATTGACTATTCATATGAAATGACGGAGGGCTACGAATGGTTTTTGGCGAAAAACCTTTAACGTAATGAACTTGATATCGTTGAAGGAACCAGATAGCATTTATAAAAAATATAGTGGCGAAAACCATTGCTAAAGGGGTCACTCCCGGTGAAGGGATCTCGGCTCTTTCCCCGTAGAATGAGGTGCAGGATATTCCAACTGAATACCACGATGCAAAGCAAAAGGCAATCGGCTATAGTGAAGTTATTACCCGGACGCAAACTTCTGTCCAAGGGGTCACTCCCGGTGAAGGGATCTCGGCCCTTGCCTCGTCGACTGAGATGCAGGATATTCCAACTGAATACCACTGTGCAAAACAAAAGGGAACGTCCTTGCAATAACAGCTTTTTTTGAAAAATTGTTCCAACAACATCAGAATAGGTTTGTTTAGCTTGCATTGATCCGAATCAATGCAGTCCCATCAATTGATCACACCAATAAAGAACGAAAATAATGATGTACGTATATGCCATCCGCATTCGCTACTGGGTCCCGTCATCACCCGTTAGGTTACTTAACTAACGACACAGCGGGAACTGGACTAGCGCGGATACAAAATATATACAACATCTACTAGTATATATATAGCAATATATAATATTTGCTTAAGGCGTGATAAAATGCAACATCATAGAAATGTAATAAGCATCACAGAACAATACAGATATCTGGGACTCTCGGGTTTCATAGCGCCGCTACTGAAACCCGACGTTCCCCTGGTCATGTGGATAGCCTGTGCAATGAAATCCTAGACCCCTACGGGCGCGGCAAGTTACCCGCCAAAACCTGAAGCGAGGCAGCCCCCTTCAGCAACGTGAATGGACCACCCAGCACTTCACGGAATCTAGTAACTTGGGCAACCCTCCTTGGGTCAACCTGTACCCCCTACGAGTGCGGCGAATAGCCCGCCAATTCTAGAGTGAAGCCCCCTCCGTCTCAACGCCATGAGATGCGGGCCCGTTGCCCTCTAGAACCCGGCTATCCGTGCACCCCACCGCGGGGTAATCCTAGTACAGAAAGTAAAATATATACAACGGATACATCGACCTCAGCCCGGTCGTGCCCCAAAAGAATAATATACAAACAGGCAGTGACGGCAGTCCACATGTCGGACGCTCGCCCCGCAATATCAAATGTACATATACAACCAAACTGTACTTACATTGCATCCAGGCTATCCACCATGACAAATCCGCAACATCACAGCACAACACAGAACATCAACATGAATGTCACGTTCGCAAATCCGTCTAAAAGGGCTATAGTAGGTAGACAGGATTTACCGATCAAATGACATTCACGGTCGCAGATATAATGTAAATACTGTGAACTAACATGTTTAAAATTTTTGATCGACTTAATTTTCCTGAAGCGGGCCCCAAGCACAACTGTAGCACTTAAAAACATCTTGGCCTAAAAAGAATATACCAGAAACGCTATTTCCATGTCAGAGATCCACAGTAAAAATTTGGTGCAGTTTGGCCACAAAACGGAGGCGGATCCGCGGCCAAAACATGGTTTTGGCCACTGATCCGCCGCGCTACAGTAATATCAGCCGACCAAATTTTCACAGAATTCTCAAAAAACCCTGTACGTATATTTCCAATATACCAAATAATTTTTAGAGCAAGGAAAAATTCGACAGAAAGTGCGACATGGAAATGCGGTTTTTGGAAAATCCGTTCGATCGAACTTGTAAACACGTTAGACCAAGCTAGACTAGGTTAATGGTGTGGCTCTAATACCAGTGCAAGTGCATGGCAGTGCCCCGGCCGTCAATCCGACGCCGGAATGCGGAAACGAAACTTTTACAAAACTTGTAAACCGGCACTACCGCGCACTAAAATCCCGGATCGGGCCATTAACCTAATGCTACTTAACTAGAGAAGGGGTAGAATGCTATACCGAGCGATCCGTGTCCTTCGGTCTTCGTCCTCCACTCCGATCTCCTCGTGGAATCTCCGGTCTTCATTTTCTCATTGGAATGGGCACCACATCGTCGGGTTCTTTTAAGGGCTCCCACCTCTGGACCGAGGCGACTCGGGCACGAAGTTGGCGAGTCGACGTGTCCAAGAAATGCTATAGGCTAACTGTAGTAGCTTTGTCTCAAGGGTTATGAAGTTGCCATGATGGAGGAATGAAACAATGGAGATCAACTAGAATTTTGTAGCAAGCAAAAATATATGAGTTGAGCATTTTTCCTCTCCACCAAAATGAACCATCTCCCACCCCCAAAAAATGTGGCCGGCCAAAAACGAATGAGGAGGAGGAAAAAACAACAAGGGGTGAGTGTAGGAAAAGCCAATGGTGACCATAAGAAATATGTTGATATTTAGGAATAATGGTCACACCAAATCAAATCCAATCCTATCTCATTTAATGCTAAAGAAATGATCACAAGAAAAGCATCATAAGATGATAGAAGTATCATGAAGCCACATTTATAAATAACACCGTCCACTAATCAAATTTGCACACTTGCAAATAAACCCCTCCATCACGAAAATCCGGCCATGAAGGAACAAAGGAAAACTGGCCGAAACGGAATGCAAACTGGCAACATCAAAAAACTGATCCCGTAATAAATTACAGGAAAACCCCGCGACCGTATATACATAACCGCAGTTGTATTCCGACTGATTACAAATGCAATGAGACAAAATCTACACTGTATAATACTAGGATCCGGCATAAACCAAAGCCTGCTAGTATTATCCGTCCGATCATGATCCGTGCAATACCACACGTATATGATCGAACCCTGCCATATCTCCATACGGCCTCTACAGCGCTTCGCCCGAAACTTGAGAAACTGTCTGTGGGGGAGTCTAAAGACTCGTCAATACTTTGGCTGTGGATTTAACCACTAGCACGTCAGAGGTATTAGTCATACGTAACGGGCTACCAGGTATTGACCAAAAGGGACGTCGATGAGCGAACTCATCCTGACACCCTACTGAGCCTGTCAGTGACAATATCCGTACAGTCCGGTCCGTCCGTCTAAGAGCATCGCATGGCGGGCCTAGGGGGTTGGTAAATGTGAGACCCCCAAAAGCGGTACAAGTCGTGTCGGAGTGTAGTCCAGAACACCCTGAGATACTACCGGAATACCTACCAGTAAATCTCCTGCCTTGGCCAAGGACTTTCGTGTAATGGCTCTCCTAGACACAGCGCGACCTCACCCCCAATACCGGGAGAGATGAACCCCTGCAGATCCGCTCACTGCCTCCATGTGGCTCGGGACTGTACCCAACTAAAACCTATTTGCACGACTCCTTTGAGCGTGGTCGGGTAGTAATCAAAGCACAGTGGGAACTCACACGAGACAAATGACGATCTCAGGTCGATGAACTAACCTGTACACATGTCACCAGGGAACTGCTATCTGACGTCAGGTATAAGACCAACTAGCATGTTCTCGGCGAGTCCTGTCCGGTGTACTCATAACCCAATGAGCACCTGTATACATCTTAGGTGAACCAACTGACACCAGTGGCTTGTGAGACCGGCCACCGCCCCTCGTCGGGGTCTCGACTGTATACACTAGTCTACTCTGGAGTATCGATGCCCTGTCTCGAAACACCCACGACTAGGGACCTTTTAAGGATGTGCTTATAGACCCCAGCTCCCACGTATATGATCGCCCTCATACTGCTGGAAGTCAAGCAAGAATCCTAGGGGCTCTATCAACGTGTAATAGCGACTCGTAAGGTCACCTAAAGTAGTACACGATGATAAAGATAAACCAGATAGCATACTATCATCTTGAGTAAGACTGTCCTACCGGCATAGGTCCTCCCTCAATCATTGCAATCACGTGCCTGTGATCCAATAATTGACTCTGAGGGCACTATATCCAACAATACAATGGATTATACCGTACGTGATGTTGTGAGGCTAGATGCCGATTCATAGATTCACCGACTCAGTCATGTTAGATACGTATACCCGTCAGCATTTGCATATGATTTACCTTATGCTGCATTCATGTTATTCACATCGCATTACTTATACTTGTGCTAGTACACCTGCACCATTATCGATGATGTGTATGTTACACTTACACAGATTTGCCGGCTCACACACTTCATCATCGATAATTTCCATGTCACTACACAGTAGGATTTCTGCATCATGACATGACTCTTCGCATAACATACTTGCGTACATACCACTTGTATGCATATATATATATATATATATATATATATATATATATATATTGTGCCTCCATGCCTACGTACATACACATTTGTACATACATAGATGATGCTGGCTTGTTTTTGGAGAATTGGGGACCACATGTTATATTTAAAAACTGGAATCTTTTTAAAGGAGCGGTTTTCCCTTAATATGTCATATTACTGTTCCATGTTGCATGATATACGGATATGCTTACATTTCTATCATAAGTCGCATATATCATGCTTTATGATTTTACGCATTGAGATGTGCCGTTTTCATGAGATTTCTGGATTTAAGAACCGTAGCTATTTCAAAAGAAAGCATGTACTGTTTTAAAAACCCGGTTTCTCTTGATATGATATTTCAGTGCGTCTACCATGTGTTTTCTCGGTTCTGAGTGTGACATGTGAAACCCGATTCGAGGAACTGGATGATACCGATTGCGGGTACATGGTGGACCCGGTATGGTACCCCGGGGCAAGAAAGGGATGCTGTGTATATAGACGGTGAGCCTGGCAGAGGGACTACTACCTACCGGTGATTGTATTTGGGCTCGGCGGATATCCGGAGGATACCGACCGCAGTCGAGAGATGATATAGGATGATCCGGACTGACGGAGCCCGTGGGCCGATCCGGACTGACGGAGCCCGATACATGAGGATTTACGTGTCGATGCTAGACACGGGTTTCATGATGTTTTCGAGTGTCGAGATTGGACACTCCGGTTCCATGATTTTTATGTGTCGCGAGGGACACCCATTGATTTATATCCTTATACTTTCATGCATATGCTTTTACGATATTCACATGCATGATATTGTTGTGTCATTGGATGACACGTGGACGATATCCACTTGCATACATACATTGATTATATGGTTGGATGATATCCTCATACACTTAGGTGTTGATTACATTGTTTGCACATATACGACCCGGTCACCCTAGATATCATAGTTTTACCTTCTTGATATAGTTGACCTAGGAGTCTTTGTTTATTTGATTTCTACTTGTAGATGTATTTCTATTCACAAGTTGGCAACTCACCCCCGTTGTGCCACAGTTCTTGCAGGTTGACCGCTTGGATCAGTAGAGGCTTCGCTGGCACACAGTTTCTTTCGGGTGTTTTGCATTGGTAGGTGGGACATTTGTATCGTACCCACTATTGTATTTTCTATTTCATATTGTATATAGTCAACTCCATCAATCGAAACTAGTATTTGTATAAGAAATTAGACTTAGTGAGACTTGCAGTGTGAGACTTGAGCGATGGGTTTTATGTTCGCTTTTAGGGATTTATGTCTTGCTTTTCTTTATCTTTTGTGGTGATCTTTGCCGTTGGGCGTCGTATACTTATTTATACTGTCTTGCATGGTTGTGATCCGCCGGTTGGCGAAGAGCTAGCTCCCGCTCGGGGATGCCTTTATTATCATCTAGTATTGTGGTTTTGGATCAAAAAATACAAAGGATGTGCTGCCTAAATTTTAAAAGACGAAACATGTTTTCAATCTAGTAAATTTCACTTGCATTATTTATGCCCCTTTTTCCATGCATTTATGAAAACTCAATTTCATTATACCTCTATTTCAAAACATCACCTCTTTATTTTCTTAAAAAGGTTTAGATTTTTGGGTTTCAGCTTACTTCAATTCCGTTACGCCTTAAGACATTGCGTGATTCAAGTGCTGGTCACGAGCTAATATTTCGGATCGTGACAAAGTTGATATCAGAGCGCTAGGTTTAACCTTGATTCGAGTCTATGTTTGACTATGTGGAGTCTAGGGCGGGTATGTATTTCGGAACTTAGGCTTGACCTTACGGAACATACACTTGAACGGGGGGCTATTAGACCCGAACTTTCGTTTCATAAGATGACCCTGATTGATGGAATAGGTAGCTTGAGTAGAGTGATGTGTGGTACGTATATTCCGCGGCATATTTACGATACGATACTCCACTTAAGAAACCTTAGGATGTACATATTTTGAGATCTGTGATTCTCTTCATATCCATGATTATACATCCATTTGAGATCCTCGATTCTATTTGTTACCATGATCATACTATCATTGATGGTATTCCTTCTAATGATCATGTATCCATTCTGGATTTTTCGCTTCCTTTCATGCCATTGATCTGCTTTCTTCGATACTCGATTGAGGATCCTGTCACCATGGTTTGAGCGCAGATTGAGCTGCTGTTTGTGATGCGGTCAGGGCGAGCTCATCTTGTACGAGGACTGACCATCGTATTTTCTAGTGACACGGGAACGTCTCGAGTTAGCGTTTGTGTTGTAACCTCCTACCTTAGGCAAGTGTTTGGCATTGCACTGGATGATCGGGCCATTGATAGAGCCGCATGTTGCCAGAGGACTGTTGATGTACAGCGTACCTTAGAGATTGTGATGTGGCATACCGTGCAGACAGATGACCCAGCTGTTGCTGAGATTGATAGGATGTCGCTTCCAGAGCTTACGAGCTGAGATCGCCGGAGCTTCCAGGCAGAAATGCGACAGATGATAGGTAGTCTACCCCGAGTTGAGAGACGAAAGTGATTCGTCAGATTGATGCACCGACACAGGCCCAGTTGAGTTGAAGATTTCCAGTATGGAGTGTCTTACTCGGATCTAGAGCAGACCGATCCAGAGATGACCGTTGATGTATCGTCTTTCCAGGAAGATGGAGGCATTGTTTAGCATGCAGACGAAGGGTATTCGCATGTCGCCCAGGCAAAGTTAAAAAGTTCGAACGAATGTCAGAAACCCATTTTTCCAAGTTTAAGTATTCGGAAGAACATGCAGGTAATTCTATGGACCCTTTAGAAGAATGAAACCCTAACTCGACATGATGACCATAGAACCGCTTTTGAACCTTAGTGTTTACGGCAGTTTAGCGGTGCCATCAGTAAGGCTTGGGTTTGCCCTAATACGGTTGGTCCGTAGGTTCTGTGGTATGTACCATATATTATTAGACTGTGCTCAGTTGTTGAGCTTTTAGGAAATTATGGGACTTTGATGACTCGATCGAAAAGTTTGACGTTGTCCGGAAATCATGTGATAAGAGATCAGTAAGCTGACCAGCTTCTGATAGAGGACCTCACCGAGATGCGTTGTGAGCTGATCGAGAACGGACGAGTATTGAGCATTCTTCCGACGGCTGGGACGAGATCCCGAGGACGTGTTCGGCCAGATATCTTCTACAGAGTGATGAAGATACCGAGTTCGTAACTTCGAGTCTGTGTGAGAGGCTCCGGATCGACCGTAGCCAAGAATAGTTGCAGTGCGTAGATAGCATGATGTGACTTCAGGTGGACGATGATAAAGACGAGCGGAACCAGAGTTTCGTGCGAGATGCGGACGAGCTATTGTTACTCCCCGTCGAGATTAGAGATCCGATATGCATACAGAGGCGTTGGGATGCGGCCCGTTCCCGGGTGGTATTCGGTTAAAGTAAATGACTACATAACCAGCCGTAACCCTCCGTCGGAGCGGAATCGTTTCCGTTAGTACACCTGACCGGGCCGACGAGCCGATGGATTGCGAGATTGGTAATCCACAAGGAAAATGAGGACCCAGAGACAGAAGATGCCAGACCGTGAGCCGGAGGCAAGAAGATGATCTTGCTCTGCCAGTTTTGGGCGCACCGACATTTTTCGACATTGTAGGAGGTGTGCCTCAATGTTATTTATTGCGATTTGCATTGTGATTCGAGTATCACGTTTATATCGATTGGATTTGAGTTTTGATGATTGAGTTTCACGATATTGTTTTTTGCACGGTTATTGCACTTGATTTATGTTTATACACCGCTACATCGGTTTGCGATTTGTGCATATCTATGGCACTTGATATTAATTTTGTGCCATGGCTGCACGTGTTTATAATTTCATGGATTTCTTACAGTTGATTTGATTTGTGCATGTGGTACGCACTCGATTTGATTTTTGCACTCGGTATAGCTCACATGTGCTTGCAGTGCATTGATATGTGTTTTGTGCTCGCAGTTGCACGCGTTTTTGATTTTATACACCTTGGTACACTCGGTGTTGTTTTTATACGCATTTGAGTTATTAATGCGTTTCCGTGCACTTGCTACAACCGATTTGTATTTTATGCAATTGTTGCACTAGGTTTTTACGCCGTGCATTTGTTGCACTGTATTCGTATTTCGTGCACTGGATGCACTGTATTTGTATTTCGTGCACTGGATGCACCGGAGTTGTATTTCGTGCACTGGATACACCGGATTTGTATTTCGTGCACTGGATGCAGTAGATTTGCATTTCGTACATTGGTTGCATCAGATTGGTATTTCGTGCATTGGTTGCACTAGATTTATACTCAGTACATTGGTTCCGTCGATTTTTGTCTTTGAGTATTCGTTTTACCAGATTTATGTTTTTTTGCGCATTGCACTTGACGTTCGTTTTTCATGCACTTTACAACACTGGGCATTTATATGGACCTGACGCACTTGGGTTGATTTTTGCGCATATTAGGCCCTTGGTATTGGATTTTGTACACATCGGATGCAGTTGAGTGAGATTTTATTCGTGCATGTCAGATGCACATGATTTAGATTTTATTCGTGCATGTTTGATGCACTGATGCACTTGATTTAGATTTTATTCGTGCATGTCGGATGCACTTGATTTAGATTTTATTCGTGCATTTCGGATGCACTTGATTTAGATTTTATTCATGTATGTTGGATGCACTTGATTTAGATTTCGTTTGTGCTTGATGGATGCACTTGATTTGGATTTTCGCTCATGTTGGGCGCATGATATGAAATGTGATTTTGTGCACACCGGATGCACTTGATTGAGATTTTTATTCGTTCGTGTTAGTTGCACTGGATTAGATTTTCGTGCAGCATAGATGGACTAGATATTTTTGTCGTGCACATCCGTTGCACTGGACATATTCTTTCATGCACACCTATTGCACTTAGTTTGGTTTTGTGCACACCCGTTGCACATAGTTTTCTTTCGTGCATATTGTGGCACTTGTATTTGGATTTGATTTCCGTGCGCACCAGACACACGTGATTAATGGATATGCCTTTTTTGGCTGATTTTTCTCTTGAGCACTTTGTTTTCATGATGGATACTATATTATATAGTGGCCGGACAGGACTGATCTGAGGACTGTACCTGAGTACTTTGCATGCAATAAAAGTTTAACAAGAGGTTTTCAAAAAGGAGCTATAGTCTCGCTATTTCTTACGTGTCCGCGAGCGACACGAACATTTACAAAAGAAAACCTTTTGGGATATTTTAGAAACGGCGGAATGTATATTTTAGCAAAACATGTATGAATGTATATTTATTACTTTACAAATGAGCGTCCGTCACTTGTCCGGTGCGTTATGAATCACACGGCGATTCAGAAAAGATTTTGCATGTGTTTTATTCAGTTTTAGGAGATTTTTCCAAGGATGCGTACTATACACGTATTATAGTATTTGACTAGTGCATATTGGATTTCAGTAGTGGATTTCAAGATCTGTATCTCCATTGTAACTACGATAATATGCGTGCAAATTCGATGATTTGCGTGACGCTTGACGGAGTTCGATATTGAGTTTCATACTCGTTTTCAGGCCAACAGGATGTGCTGTGGTATTTCTGTATCATCCGTGATTTCGGAGCCCCGTTGATTTGAGCTGATTATAGAAATGTTTTAATATTTAGGGGAGTTAAATTTAAATTCGGGGACTGAATTTATTTAAGGGGGGAAGACTGTAAAATTTAAGAAATATAAAATATTATTTTTGGAAATTTAATATTAAAATAATATATTTCACGAAAACTGTTCGATTTACGAATAGGGATTTTTCGTAAAATGGTATAAGCATATACCAATATTTGGAAATTAAATGGGGATTAAAATGATTTATTTATTTTAATGATATTTATCGGATTTTTGGTCAAATCCGTGTTTTTACATTTTTCCGTGACTAGTGCACCATATCATGTGCACGTTGGATTTGAGTTTGTGAGTTGTGTTTGCGACTTGTGAGAATGAGGAAAAGTGAATGAGAAAAAAATAAAGAAAAGAAAAGGAAATGAAAAGAGTTGTGTGTGAATTGAGTTATGGATATAAAACAAAAAAGATATTTGTTTGTGAGAGAGTGAGGGTAAGGAAGAGAGTGAGGCTTAAGAGAGATGAGAAGTGAGACTTGGCTTCCCTTCCTTCATCTTCCCCATTGTTCTCTTCCAATTCTTCATTTCATTCCTTCGTCTCACTACCCTCATTCATCATCTCCATTCCTTTACCAAAACCTCATGTCCCCTTCATTAAAAACATGTACAAACCCATTCTAAGACCTTTGAACCATTCAAGTTTGGATTTTGAAGACTTTAGGCAACTCAAGAATTTTCTTTAGTTGCTAATGAGGTATATCTCTTTACTTCAGTTATATATTTGTGTTATATATCGTATTTTAGTTTAGAATTTGAGTTAAATAGGTTTGTGATCTTGGAAAATTACAAGTTGCTGTTGGGTGGCCAATTGAGGTGTTGTGAGTGTTTACAAGACCTTAGAGATTGATTAAGAGGCCTGGAAGTGAGTTTAGTGTTGGATATGTATGCCCTAGAGGCCATTATTGTATATTATTAGTTTGTATATTACATTTTGGAAGCTTGGGATATATAAACGGATTTACGACAGTCTTGCTCGATATAGTAGTATGCTACTTGGTTTGTATCTATCTTAATATGTGTATATTTTTCTTTTAATATATCGCTAATACATATTGATGGAACCCTTAGGATCTTTGCTTGACTACTTGTAACGTTTTGAAAATCGTTTCGGTGAAATTTCGGAAAAATCGGTAAAATAAAGGGGTTTTCTGTAAAAATTCAAAATACAAATATCTTTATTATAAAATTAAATATACAAATTCTAGCTATGAAATTGCTAGTATTTGATGTTTATTGAGCCACTGGTGAAATTTCAAATTTTCTGAAAATTTTTCCGAAATTAATTATTTTAATATTATTTTAAGCCGTCATTAATACATTTAATTAGGGAAAATTATAAATTGGAATGAGCTGAAACAAATTTTGTGCAACATAACACATTAAATAAAATTTTATCATGTGGTTTTTGAAATGAAATGGTTTGCCAAAACGGTTTAGAAAATATCGAAGAAAAAAGTCTTTTTTTGGTGAAATTAGTATAAATAGATATCGGGGTATAACATTTATCATTTTTTCTCACCCACACCATCTCTCCTCTCCACAAATCAGCAGCCCAAGTTTCCCCCTCCTCATTTCCCCACTTGTTTTGCCCAAAAGAAATGAAAAGAAAAAGGAAATGAAAGAATAAAAGAATATATAAGTATGGGTTTTGACCTTGGGTTGACTTGATATCATTTTCCCCACTTGACTCTCTCTCCTCTCACCCTCAAATTCCTGGCCAAAATCAGCACCCTACTGCAGCAGCCCTCCCTCAAAAAAAATCCCACCCAATTTGCATCAAAAATCCACAAAAATGCTTCAAAATCCATACAATTTCAAAGCTAATTCCAAATCCAACTCCTACCCATTTTTCCTTAGCCTCTCAAGCATGGTTTTTAGTGAAAAGTTTTCAAATTTGAGGTCAAGATTTTCATGCTAGATCTCAAATCTTGTGAGGTAAAAATCTTGAGCTTTTTGTTAAATTGTTGGTTATTGCTTTAATCTAACTTAATTAGGATATGAATTGTGGTTCTAATTGAAAGATTTAGGTTTTCAAATGAAGGATTAAATTATAGTTAGGGTTTTTGTTGTGTGATTATGGTTGCAAAGTGGAATTCATCATTTTGTGATATGTGAAACATAATCAAATTGTTAGTTTGCAAATTGTTAAGTGGAGTTGTAATATTTAAGCAATATTGCTAACTAGGTTTTTGTAAACCATGAATTGGTTTAAGAGAAAATGTAATTAGGTTTTTGATAACTTTATTATCATTATAAAATATAGTTTATTACATTAGATCATGAAAATCCAAGGTAGATTGTTGTATGTGCATTTTTGCTATAAAATTGTTAAAATTAGTTAAATTGTAAACTAGAATTTTGGGGCTAATGAAATTTAATGAGATTAAATTATGGAAATGGTTTTTATGACTTATTTAAGATATTTAATAAGTATTATGGCCATTAGAATTGTTAAACATCAAATTTTGTACTAAAACGGTAAATTTTTGCTTGCTAGATTTTCGGAAAAATGGCGTTTAAGGTGAATTTGGGGTTTTGGTGAATTTTAACCTATTTTATATTATAGTTAGTGTTCAAGGATGCGCAAATGAGTGTGTTTGGGTTTTCCCGATGGTTTGACGTTTGTACATCGACATCGAGGGTTGGTTTGGCTATTCTTGCATGCGTAGGCGATAGGTTTTGACCTATGCGTGATACGCGTGCCGATTTGATTTTCGTATGCCTTTTCGATTTCGAATTTGGTTTTAATGCGATACGGTGCGTTATGATATGTAGGTACTCCATGTGGACGTCGAGACGACAAGCAAGCGCGCGGCGACGTCGGCACCGGCGAGCGAGGACCAGGTAAGTAGATTTATATCTACGGGGAGAAATCGGGTGGATGGCATATAGCACCCCCGCAGTTCGCAGTGATGTATACGAATACGTATACACTTAAATATATATTATATTAATATGAGGCTTTGAGGATAAAGGTAGATGCTAGGTGTTCATGGATTAGTTTAGTGTTAGTTGCGAAACCCTAGATTAGTTGTTACACCCACACACGCACATACACACACATGCATACATCTATGTTTTTACCTATGCGTATATGGGGATATGTGTTTATGTGTTGACATGGGTATGGGACTATGTGTTCACATACTGGATTTGAGGATAATGTTTGGGATTTAAGGTGAGTCGATGAAATTGATTTGAGGCCGTGAGATCAGTGATATGGCAGGGTTCGTATTTGAGATACGACATGTCGTTGTAGCGGGTCCTTGACGTAGTGTTTCATACACGTGCATGCATACTTAGGCGGTATCAGTATTGTACTAGACGTAGATCAGTACCCCTATCATGATATTTGATAAAGAGGATACCAGATGAATAGTATGATGAATGTGATATTGACCCGTACCCAGATTTGGGATGCCGTATGACGGATTTACGTACGAGCTATATATTGATGATTGATCCGCACTCTTGACTTGGGATGTCTGATTATAGATATGGTATCGGATATGATATTATTGAGGCGGGATCACCGACTATACATATACAGGTATGTATATATATCGACTCAGATGATAGGAGGTTTCCTTACCTGTAGTTCAGCTTGTTAGTTCAGCCGTATAGTTTAGTATAGTTGTTAGATTAGTTTAGACTCCTACCTATTTCAAAACTAGCGGATCGTGGGTATTTTAAAAGACAGGTTAAGGGATCTACGGATATTTCAAAAGACGTATCCTTTCTTAAAACCACCGTAGCCCTTATTTTCAAAACCCCACGATTCGTGTTATTTCAAATAGCACCATTGTTTAATATTTAGCTCCCGCTTATTAGGGTTGCTCGCTCTACATCGCATACTTACATTGTTATTTCATATTGCATTGTTGATATTATGCTGTTAGGACACCAGCACCATTACCGATGATGCGTATGTACCACGTACACTTACTTGCCGGCTCACACACATCTTTATCGGTAATTGCCATGTCACGTACACCTTAGAAAATATTATGGCTTAACTTAGCTTGATAGCTATTAGTTTGACATGATATTAGTGTACTTACCTTATATGCCAGCTTAGATATTGTAGTATTACTTGTCACTTCATGCATACTGTTATTCATTGTTATGTCGTATTCATGGTTTTACATGCTATTGATGATTTGGATTCGGATTTCCATAAGATTTTCTTGATTTGGGGGAAATCCGCAAAACTTGTATAAGCTTCTTTCCTCTCTTTTAAATAAAAAGTGCGGTTTTCCCATGATGTATGAGTCGTCCACCAGGAGTTTGCTGATGGATTTCGAGACCCGATACGAGGAGATGGATGAACCGTTTCAGGTACATGGTGGGCTCGGTACGGTACCCCGGGGCAAGAAGATCGTGTTGTTGACGTTGAGCCTGTGCAGGGGAGCACGACCGACCGGTGATATTACCCGACGCGTCGGATATCCGGAGGATACCGTCGTAGTCATGAGATGGATGGTAGGGCCGGCCTGGACTGACGGTGCCCTAGTCATTGTGATTGAGACATTGAGATTTCGAGATATTGAGGTACAGAGACTGTGATTCAGAGATATCGAGATATTGGGATTACGTTTTGTGCCGATGCTGGGCACTGTTTTATGCTGATTTCATTAAGATACCTCATTTTAAAAATACAGAAATCTCACTAATTTATAAAAGCAGTTTTATTCAGTATATGCATTCTGTTTCATGCATTCATACATCATCCATATGATATATTGCTACCTGAGGCACTGACACGGGCATATGGGATTACACTTGGATTAGATATTTACCCTAGTCATTGTTATAGACTGCTGGTTATATTTGAGGATATATTATGATCATATGACCTAGGATTACGCTGTTCATGCGGTTTCTGTTCGTAGTTGTTTTTCTATTCACGAGTTGGCAACTCACCCCCGTTGTGCCCCAGTTTCATGCAGGTTTGCCATACAGGTTTCATTACGGCTTTGCGGGCACAGTTTCATTCGGATAACTTGCTAGTAGGTGGGTTTATTGGTATCGTACCCATCATATTACCTTGTATAATATTATTCAGTTGTATCTAGTAAATTCCATCAACCAAACATGTATTTATTTTTGAGATAGAGACCAGTGATATTATTCCTTCGACCTTAGAGTCGCGCGTTGTATTTATGTGGATTTCTTGTTGTTTTGAGTTTCCTTTTGAGTTTTGATCCTCGCCCTTGGCGTTGTATATTATATTGCTTGTGTGGTTGTGACCGTCGATTGACTAAGAGCTAGCTCCCGCTTGGGGATGCCTTTTATTGATTTCGTATACTATTCATGTTGTATCCCGTTTGGGAGCCAGTATTTACAAAAGAGACTCTGCCGAAATTTTCAAGAAATACTTGATGTTTTTTTATAAAAAAAACCGCATAATTCGGCTATGCTTTTAAAACTACTTGTTTTAAGTTGTTTTTCCTTCACTCTACTACTTTTCTTGGTTTGGATTGCTGGGTTTTCGGCTTACTTAGATTACGTACGCCTCGAGACGTTTCGTAGTTTAAGTGCCGGTCATGTTCCGTACTTTCGGGACGTGACACTACTAGTGTTGTGATGACGATCACACTAGTGGGGGCTGGGTAGTCTATAAGCACATCCTTATACAAGTCCCTAGTCATAAGATTATCGAGACAGGGGATCGATACTCCAGAGTAGACTAGTGTATACGCTTCTCATCTCAGCAGGGGAAATGGTCTGTCCTACAGCCATCCGTACGTCGTACTGGAGATAGTATGTAGGTGCTCGTTTGGTCACGAGTACACTGGACAGGACACGTCGGGAACTATTGGTTGGTATTATACCTATCGTCAGTTAGCAGTTCCCAGGTGACATGAGTACAGTTTAGTCCATTGACTTGATACTGCTACTTCGCCTCAAGTGTGTTCCCACCGTTCTTTGATTGCTACCCAACCACGGCTCTATTGATTCGAGCAAACAGTTAGTTGTTAGGTGCAGTCCCGAAGCACTTGGAAGCAGTGGCAGTTAGATAGGATTCATCTCTCCCGGTATTGGGGGTTGATATCGCACTGTGTTTAGGAGAGCCATTACACAAAGTCCCTGGTCAAGGCAAGTGAGATTTACTGGTAGGGTTTCCAGTAGTTTCTCAGGGTGTTCTGGGCTACACTTCGACATGACTTATACCGCTATTAGGGGTCTGACGTTTACCACCCCCAAAGGCCCGATATGCGATATTCTTAGAAGAACAGACCGGACTGTACGGAGATTATCACAGATAGGTTCAGTAGGAGTTTGGATGTGCTTGCTCGTCGACCTTGTTACTGACAGATACCTGGGTAGTCGTTACGCACAGCTAGTGCCGCTGACGTGCTTGTGGTTAAACCCTCTGCCAGAGTACTGTCGAGTCTTTAGAATCCCACACAGAGGGTTTCCCAGCATCGGGCGAAACGAGTAGAGGTCGTATGGTTTTATGACAGGGTTCGATCACATACGTGTACTTGTGCGCGTGTGGTGTTCGAGCGGACAATACTAGTGGACTTTTGTTTAAGCCGGATCCTAGTATTTGATTATCGGATTGGCCTTGTTTCATAGTATTCGTGTTTCTCGGAACATGGATGCGGGTATATATATACGGATAAGAGAGGGTATAGAAGGGGATACCTCATTAAGGTTTTGACCATTGACTTGGTCAAAACACATATGAGAAAAAGAAAAGACTTTGTTATTTTTGATAAATGATAATTTTTAGCATGGCTACTTATGTTGACATTTTGACTTCGCTTAACTTGTTGACCTTAGATATTTTGAGGAGATATTTTAGACCTAGATATTTTGGTGAGATATTTTTGAAGCCATTGTTGAGGTAATATATAAGCTAGCTATTCTATTTTTATTATGATTATCACAAATACTTTCTCTTTCTTCAAGCTAGCTCTCTCCTTCTTCCTCTCTCAAACCCTAGTGTATCATGTGTTGATAATCAAGGGTAAGTGAGACTAAGCCACTCAAATCACACTCCACTCACTCTACTCTACTTAGATTAGAAAGCTAGGTATTCAAGTTATCTCAAGTTAGAGGTTTAGCTCAAGGTTGGAGCTTTCGGGTGGATCATCGTTGACACAAGAAGGCCGAAGTTCAAGCACGATCCATACTTCCATCAAGGAGCTTAAGGAGAGGATTGAAGAGCCGAAGGACTTGTTTTCTTTAGGTGTACATTCTATCATAGTAGATAGAACCCTAATTTGCTAACTAGGTTTATGATAAAAATCAGGTTTTTGGTTTATTCTAGCACCAAGTTTATGATCGCTGTAAAATTTTTGTTCCGCATTTGGCAACGGAAGTTGGCCGGGGCGCTAGCGTAACCTATCATGGTTTCAGAGCCAGCCCATAAACCCTAGATTAACAAGATTTAACAATGTTAAAACAATGAAACCGAAACAACTCCAAAAGCTTGAAACCCAAACTGCAGTTTCTGTTGATTTTTTAAAAGCTTAAAAAAAAATTTAAACAAGTGCAGACTGATCCTTATATTGTGAGATGTACCCAGAAGAAAAACGATGCATTTTCACCAAATTTTGGCTGGCCACAAACCTCCAAAAACCGGCCTCCTCGGTTTTCCTATGGTGGAATGCATTGTGTTTTTGTCTGTTTTCTTATCCGGTGAAGTTTGGGTTTCTGGTGTTGTTTGTTTTTTGCCCAAGTTTGATTCTCTGTTGTTTTCTGTACGGGGCAATTTGGAGCGTTTCGAAGTCGTTATATTTGACATTGTTTAATTGTTTACAGTACACTCACTTTTATCTGCGACCGTGAATGTCATTTGATCGGTAAACTCGTCTGATTGCTATATGTTCGTTTAGACGGGTTTGCGAACGTGACATTCGCGTTGATGTTTTTTGCTTGTTTTGTGATTGTAGTTGGATAGTCGTGATGGATAGCATGTGGTGCAATGTTAATAGAATAGTTTATATTCATTTGTACATTTGATATTGCGGGGCGAGCGTCCGACATGTGGACTGCCGTCTTTGCCGGGTTGTATATTATTTTGGGGCACGACCGGGTTGAGGTCGATGTCACCATGTGTACATATTATTTTCTTTTTTCTGTTCTAGGATTACCCCACGGTGGAGTGCATGGATAGCTGGGTTCTAGAAGGAAACAAGCCCACATCTCATGGCGTTCAGACGGAGGGGGCTTCGTTCTAGAATTGGCGGGCTATTCGCCGCACTCGTAGGGGGTATAGTTTGACCCATGGAGGGGCGCCCAAGTTACCGGATTCCATGAAGTGTTGGGTGGCCGATTCACTTTGTTGAAGGAGGCTGCCTCACTTCCGGGATTGGAGGGTAACTTACAGCGCTCGTAGGGGTCCAGGTTTTCATTGCACAGGCTATCCACACGACCAGGAACGTCGGAGTTTATTTGCGGCTCAAATGAAACCCAGGGCTCCAAGATTATCCACCATTCTGTATTGTTGGCTGAGATTCTGTGATGTTGATTATTATCATGTCTGGGACGAATGTTGTATATACTTATATATATATATATACTAGTATATGTTGTATATGTTTTGCACCCGCGCTAGTCTAGCCCCCGCTCTGTCGTTAGTTAAGTAACCTAACGGGTGATTACGGGGACCAGCGGCAAATGCGGATGGCATATACGTACATTGTATTTTCGTTCTTTTCTAGTGTGATAAGTTAATTGATGGGATCACATTAATTTTGATTAATGCAAGAAAGTAAACCTAAAAGATGTTGTTGGAAAAAATTTCGAAAAACTGCAGTTATATTCTTTCTCTTGGCATAGTGGTATTCGGTCATGAATATCCAGCACCTCATTCTACGATGCAAGAGCCGAGATCCCTTCGCGGAGAGTGACCTCTTGAGCTAAAGTCTGTACTTTGGATTACTCGGGTTTTTTCAAAACCATAAATTTTTAAAAAGCGGATCTTAAACCACTCCATTTCAAAATTTCTCAGGTTCCTTCAACGATATCATGTTCATTACGTTAACGGGGTTTTCGCCTAAAACCTAGTCGTAGCCCTCCGTCATTTCATACAAGTAACACTTAGTATTTGTGCTGCATTTGTTGACTCCCTCAAGGCGTAGTGTACAGTAGCTGAGTGGTACTTGTTTGTAGCACTAGATGCGATTTGTTAGGACAGTCATATAACCTTGTTGACTCCATCAAGGGTTATGCGGGTGGGTTTGTTGCAATCCAGATAATGATGGGTTGAACTTGACTAGGACTCTTTGATTTGTTGACTCCGTCAAGGTCACTAGGGTCCCAGGGGTAAAAACCACATCAGGAGTTTCAAACATACAGGAAATTTGAAGATTTAGCATACCTTCTAGAGTGTGGTGACTAGAGTGGATTCCATCTAGGTCATCACACAATGATAGTTGGATCCCGATCCCACTGATGAGTTGGATTACTCTCGGGAGATTATTTCACTAAACAATCAATGCTATAAACCAAGTAGGTGTCTAGAACGGTGTAAGCGGGGCTACGCCTCCAGGGAAAAGAGGTTATATAATTAAGGAACTTAACGAAAGCATTGGAAAACCTCCCTCGAAGTACCAACACTAGCCTGGCGGAAAGGTTAAGCAAGTATTGTGACGTGCGATTAAATCCTGACTAGTTCTTCTTTTAGGGTTTGAAGAAGAATTTGAGGAAACAGTGGGAGCCATCCTAGTAAGATAAATTAATAACCAATCTAATCTTGCAAGAGCCCACGCTGAGTGTTTCTTTTCTCTCTCTCCGGGTAGCAACCATTTTACACCCTAATCAAGATAATAAAATGTATCGCTTGACTGATTCGAATTCTTATTCGGGGCTGGGGAACGTCGGTTCGGCTCTAACTTATGATGGCGATCGTAAGTGTGAGCAAGAGAAAGAGGATTGTTTGAATTCCAAGGAAACCCCAATGAAGAAGAAGCATACTATTGCATCTACTTCAGGTGTTCTTGTAATTGAGAACTGCTTTTCGGTCAGTCCTACCTCCTGGGTACTAGATACCGGATCAGGTCAGTCCTTCCTCCTAGGAACTAGATACCAGATCATGATCTCAAATCTATAATTTATTGCAGGGACTGAGAAAAATTAGGATAGTTGGACCTGGTGATATGTCCCACACGGTAGGGAACGGAGCACAAGTTAATGCTGCAGCTGTCGGTGAATATCACCTAGTGTTGCCAAATGACAATGCTATGATTTTGAACAATTGCGATTATATACCTTCCATGGTTTGCAACATCATATCAGTTTCTTTACTTGATAAAGATGGATATAACTTTGTTCTTGATAGAAATATCATGAACATTTACCTTGATAAGGTACTGGTTGCAGAAGGTACACTGTGTAATGGTATCTATGTTCTAAATCAGAATACAGTTCTCAATTTACAAAACACACGCAAGAGGAAGAGTTCAGATACAAACGAATCCTTCTTGTGGCATTGTAGACTTGGTCATATCGGGGAGAAAAAACTAAGTAAGTTACATAAAGATAGACTTTTGAATACGTTCGAATTTTCATCTTATGAAACTTTTCAGTCTTGTCTCAAAGGAAAGATGACTAAATCTTCGTTCACCGGACATGGTGAAAGAGTAGCTGAGCCCTTGGGACTCATACACAGTGATGTGTGTGGTCCGATGTCTATACATAAAAAGGGTGGGTTGTCGTACTTCATCACATTCACTAACGATCTCTCTAGATTTGGATAAGTGTATCTTATGAAACATAAATCTGAAGCTTTTGAGAAATTCAAAGAATTCAGAAACGAAGTAGAGAACCAGAATGGCAAAAGTATCAAGATCCTCCGGTCTAATAGGGGAGGGGAGTACTTATGCATGGAATTCCTAGATTACTTAAAAGAGAATGGAATTCTCTCTCAGCTTACTCCTCCTTACACAACATAGCGCAACTGTGTATCGGAGCGGAGGAATCATACCCTCTTGGATATGGTTCGCTCCATGATAATTGTCACTGAGTTGTCTATTTCATTTTGGGGATATGTGCTTCAAACAGCTGCATACTTACTGAACTACGTTCCATCCAAATCTGTGCCTAAGATCCATATGATGTATGGAGTGGACGAAATCCATATCTTAAGCGATTTAAGATATGGGGTTGTCCGGCCTATGTGAAAACACAGAAATCGGACAAGCTAGAGGCACGGTCAGTTCTATGTAAATTTATAGGATATCCTAAGGATTCACTAGGATATCTGTTCTACCACACTGAGGAATAGAAGGTGTTTGTATCTCGCCATGCTACCTTTCTAGAAAGGGAGTTTCTTGCAAAAGAAACTAGTGGGAGTACGGTAGAACTGGGAGAAATCAATGAACCACAAAATGTAACTGAAGATTTGGAGGAACCACTAGATTCAGTAATCTCAGACGAACCTCAGGCACTCCGCAGATTTGGTAGGATTTCTCATCCGCCCGAGAGATACTACGGTTTTCTCATAGACGGGGATCGAGAGGATTGCATCTTGGAAGAAGATGATCCTACCAGTTTCAGGCAGGCCATTATCAGTAGGGACTCTGATAAGTGGCTGGATGCTATGCGATCCGAAATGGAGTCCATGTACACCAATAAAGTGTGGACCTTGGATATTAGTCCACCTGGGGTAAAACCAGTTGGATGCAAATGGATCTACAAAAGGAAACATGGTATAGACGGACAGGTGGAAACCTATAAGGCTAGACTCGTTGCAAAAGGTTTTCGTCAAAGACCAGGTATGGACTATGACGAAACTTTTTCTCCAGTGGCTATGCTCAAATCCATTCGGATCCTACTTGCCATTGCTGCATTCCATGACTATGAAATCTGGTAGATGGACGTAAAAACGGCTTTTCTAAATGACAGTTTGGAAGAGTGAGTTTATATGGATCAGCCAGAAGGTTTTGTAGACATTGGGAGCAGCGGAAAGGTGTGCAAGTTGCTTAAATCAATTTATGGATTAAAGCAGGCATCGCGGAGCTGGAACATCTGTTTTGATGAAGCAATCAAGTAATTTGATTTCATTAAGAACGAGGATGAGCCTTATATTTATAAGAAGATTGTAGGAAGAACTGTCATTTTCCTAGTCTTGTACGTGGACGACATTATTTTGATAGGAAATGACATTCCAATGCTACAATCGGTCAAGCTATTCTTGTCACAACGTTTTTCCATGAAAGACCTGGGTGATGCCTCGTGCATTCTGGGGATCAAGATGTACAGAGATAGATCTAAAAGATTACTGGGACTTTCGCAGTCCAGGTACATAGAGACCGTACTAAAGAGATTTAGTATGGAAGATTCCAAGCGCGATAATACACCCGCATTGCACAGAATCACCATCTCCAAGAAGATGCCTCCTAAGACTGACGAGGAGAGGGTTCGCATGAGCACTATACCCTACGCTTCGGCGGTAGGATCCATAATGTATGCGATGCTATGTACAAAACCAGATATAGCTTACGCGCTAAGCGTGGTGAGCCGGTATCAGTCAGACCCAGGTGAGAACCACTGGACATCAGTGAAGAACATTCTCAAGTACCTGAGAAGGACTAAGGAGATGTTCCTGGTTTACGGTGATGGAGACCTCAGGGTCGAGTCCTTTACCAATTCAAGCTTCCAGAGTGACAAGAACGACAGCAAGTCTGTCTCGGGTTTTGTGTTTACCCTCAACGGAGGGGCAGTGTGTTAGAGGAGTTCTAAACAGGATACCATCGCAAAATCGACGATGGAAGTTGAATACATTTCTGCAAGCGATGCCACAAAAGAAGCGGTCTGGATGAAGAAGTTCATTAGTGAACTTCAGGTAGTTCCGTCCATTGTTGACCAAATACTTTTGTTTTGCGATAACAATGGGGCTATAGCTTTAGCGAAGGAACCACGGTCCCATCAGAAATCCAGACACATCTTAAGGTGGTATCACCTGATCAGGGAGATCATTGATCGCTAGGAGATCAAGGTACGGAGAGTGGACACTAAAGATAACACGGCGGATCCATTCACAAAGGCCCTGCCTCAAATACAGTTCGAGCGACTTTTTGAGCTATTGGGTATGCGGTACGCCAGCAGCTGGCGTTAGTGCAGATGTTGGGTATGCGGTACACCAATTACTGGCCTTAGGTGCAGGTGGGAGATTGTTGGATATGTATGCCCTAGAGGCCATTATTATATAGTAATAGTTTGTATATAACATTTTGGAAGCTTGGGATATATACACGGATTTACGACAGTCTTGCTCAATATAGAAGTATGCTACTTGGTTTGTATCTATCTTAATATGTGTATATGTTTCTTTTAACATATCGCTAATATATATTGATGGAGGCCTTAGGATCTTTGCTTGACTACCAGCACTGTGATGGCGATCAGACTGGTAGGGGCTCAGTAGTCTATAAGCACATCCTTATACAGGTCCCTAGTCTTAGGATTATCGAGACAGGGCATCGATACTCCAGAGTAGACTAGTGTATATGCTTCTCATCCCAGCAGGGAAAATGGTCTCTCCCACAGCCATCGGTACGTCGTACTGGAGAAAGTATGCAGGTGCTCGTTAGGTCACGGGTACACTGGACATGACTCATCGGGAACTGTTGGTTGGTATTATACCTATCGCCAGTTAGCAGTTCCCAGGTGACATGAGTACAGCTTAGTCCGTTGACTTGACACTGCAACATTGCCTCAAGTCTGTTCCCACTGTTCTTTGATTGCTCCCTTACCAAGGCTCTATTGAGATGTGCAAAGAGGTAGTAGTTGGGTGCAGTCCCGAAGCACTTGGAGGCAGCGGCGGTTAGATAGGATTCGTCTCTTCCGGTATCGGGGGTTGATATCGCGCTGTGTTTAGGAACGCCATTACACAATGTCCCTGGCCAGGGCAAGTGAGATTTACTGGTAGGGTTTCCAGTAGTTTCTCAGGGTGTTCTGGGCTATACTCCGACACGACTTATACCGCTATTAGGGGTCTGATATTTACCAACCCCTTAGGCCCGATATACGATACTCTTAGACGAACAGACCGGACTATTAGGAGATTGTCATATATAGGCTCAGTAAGAGTTTGGATGAGCTTGCTCGTCGATCTTCTTATCAACAGATACCTGGGTAGCCGTTACGCACAACTAGTGCCGCTGACGTGCTTCTGGTTAAACCCACTGCCAGAGTACTGTCGAGTCTTCAGAGTCCCACACAGAGGGTTTCCCAGCTTCGGGCGAAACAAGTAGAGGTCGTATGGTTTTACGACAGGGTTCGATTACATACTTGTACTTGTGCGCGTGTGGTGTTCGAGCGGACAATACTAGTGGGCTTTGGTTTAAGCCGGATCCTAATATTTGATTATTGGATTGGCCTCGTCTCATAGTATTCGTGTTTCTCGGAACACGGATGCGGGTATGTATATACGGATGCGAGGGGGTATAGAAGGAGATACTTCATTAGGGTTTTGACCATTGACTTGGTCGAAACAAATATGAGAAAAAGAAAAGACTTTGTTATTTTTTATAAATGATAATTTTTAGCATGGCTGCTTATGTTGACATTTTGACTTGTCTTGACTTGTTGACCTTAGATATTTTGAGGAGATATTTTGGACCTACATATTTTGGTGAGATATTTTTCAAGCCATGGTTGAGGTCATATATAAGATAGCTATTCTATTTTTATTATGATTATCACAAATACTTTCTCTTTCTTCAAGCTCGCTCTCTCTTTCTTCCTCTCTCAAACCCTAGTGTATCTTGTTTTCATAATCATGAGTTATTGAGACTAAGGCACTTAAATCACACTCTACTCACTCTAGTCTACTTAGATTAGCAAGCTAAGTATTCTAGTTACCTCAAGTTAGAGGTTTAGCTCAAGGTTGGAGATCTCGGGTGGATCATCGATGACACAATGAGGCCGAAGTTCAAGCATGATCCATACTTCCATCGAGGAGCTTAAGGAGAGGATCGAAGACCCGAAGGACTTGTTTTCTTTAGGTATACATTCTATCATAGAAGATAGAACCCTAATTTGCTATGTAGGTTTATGGTAAAGATCCGGTTTTAGGTTTATTCTAGCGCCAAGTTTATGATCGCTGTAAAACTTTTGTTCCGCATTTGGCCACGGAAGTTGGCCAGGGCACTAGCGTAACCCTTCATTTAGAACCCGATACACGAAGTTAGAATTGTTCCATGCCGGTTTTATGAAACCTTATAGCCTACAGGGAATCTGGAGCTATTTGGGATTTTTCCAAGAAAATCAAACAAGACCACTAACCTAGATAGACCACTAGAAGACCACCACAGAAATACGAACCTGTTTCTCCCCACTTGGGCCGGCGAGCTCGGACATCATGGTGATGTTGTCGGTTTTTTGTTGGGCATTGGTGTTGGGTTTTTGGGTGTAGCTCCTAATCCCTATAACCTATTCCCTATACTTGCTTGTTTAGTCCCAGTTTACCTGAGTCAAAATCTGGGATAGTTTTCCTGAGTTGCTGCTTAAGGTTTTGCGATATGTGAAATCTTGGTTTTTGGGTTTTGATATTTGAATTCGTGATTTTGGTATTTGAGATTAGGATTGCGTCGTTGGATGTTTATACGTCAACGGACGAGGGTTGTTTGGTTGTTTTTGCATGCGTAGGCTATACGTTCTAACCTATGAGCGCACCATGTGCCGTATCGGTTTTCAGACATTGATTTTAATGGTATTGCGATATATGTTGATATTGTAGATACCTTCACGTGGATTCCGCGATGACGAAGCACAGCGACTATGCCTGAACAAGGAGTTCCGTAGGTGAGTAGATTTATATCTATGGGGGAAGTCGGGTGGATGGCGTATAGCACTCCCGAAAATTATTATGGAAACCAATATATATATATATATATATATATAGAATATGGTTAAGGAAAACCATGTTAGAAACTTATGGATATGGTTTAAGGATTAGTAGGAGACAAGATATACCTTGACTTAAGATTTGTCTATTGTTTAGTGTGACATGAGATTTATAAGATAGAATGTATACGTAAGATGACTTGATGTGAGATATTAATGTAATGAAAGAGTATACGATGTGATATGATGACTTGGTGTCATATGTCGTTATATGGATGCGAGTCGATATGAGATAGTTAATACATTTGTCGGTCCCACGATATGAGATTGATACGGATGTGACCTAGGATATAGGTATATATATATATGTATAACGTTGTGAATCATGAGCGATATTCCGTATGAGACGTTAGGTCCGTACCCTCAATGTCATATAGGTTGATAGGATCCCTAAGGGTTTAATGCCACCGAACGATGATTTAGCGTACGTGATGAGTTTTATGATGATTGATCCATACCCTTGACTTGAGGATGTCGTACGTGATGTTGTGAGGCTAGATGCCGATTGATAGATTCACCGACTCGGTCATGTTAGATACATATACCTTATAGCATTAGCTGACGATGTACTTTATGCTACATTCATGTCATTCTCATTGCATTACATATACCTGTGCTAGTACACCTACACCATTATCGATGATGCGTATGTTACACTTATATGGATTGGCCGGCTCACACACTTCATCATCGATAATTACTATGTCACTTACATAGTAGAATTACTGCATCATGATATAACTCCTTGCAGGATTTACTTGCTATGTTCACATCACTATTCCATGATGCCTGATATATGGATATGCTTACATTCTGTTATATGTTGCATACATCATGCTTTATGATTATACGCATTGAGATATGTTGTTTTCACGAGATTTCTGGATTTGAGAACCGTGATTATTTCAAATGAAAGTATGTATTTTTTTTAAAAACCCTGTTTCTCTATATATGATATTTCAATGAGTCCACCATGCATTTTCTCGGTTCTGAGACGTGTGATAGAAACCCGATTCAAGGAGCTGGATGATCTGTTTGCAGGTTCATGGTGGACCCGGTATGGTACCCCAGGGCAAGAAAGGTATGTCAATGAATTAGCCGATGAGCCTGGCAGAGGGAACACTACCTACCGGTGATTGGTTGGACCTGGAGGTTATCCGAATGATACCGACCGGAGTCGAGAGATGGATATGGGCCGATCCATTCTGCCGGAGCCCGAGGGCCGATCCGGACTGACGGAGCCCGAGATATATGAGGATTTACGTGTCGATGTTGGACACAGGTTTCATCATGTTTCGAGTGTCGATGTTGGACACTCAGGTTCCATGATTTTGATGTGTCGCGAGGGACACACGTTGATTTATATCCTCATACTTTCATGCATATGCTTTCATGATATTTACAAGCATGATATTGTTGGGTCATTAGCTGACACGTGGATGAGACCCACATGCAGATAGGCATCGATTATATTGTTGGCACATATGCAGATACGGTCACCCTAGACATCATAGTATTACCTTTATGGTATAGTTGACCTAGGAATCGTTGTTTATTCAATTTCTACCTGATGATGTTTTCTACTCACGAGTTGGTTGTGCCATAGTTCTTGCAGGTTGCCCGCATGGATCGGTAGCGGCACCGTTGGCACACAGCTTGCATTCGGGTGGCTTGCTTTAGTAGGCGGTACATGTTGGATCGTGCCACTCTCGTATTATTATTCCTTTTATATCTAGTCAACTCCATCGATCAGAAACTAGTATTTGTATAAGTAGTAAGACTTAGTGAGACTTGTGGTTGCGAGACTTAGAGCGAGGGTTTATGTTCGCTTATTGGGTTGAAGTCTTCCTTTATTCATTATCCTTTGTATTGGTCTTTGCCGTTGGGCATCGTATACATGTTTTACAACTTGTGTGGTTGTGATTCCGCCGATTGGCTAAGAGCTAGCTCCCGTTTGGGGATGCCTTTTATATTATCTTATGTATATGGTTTTTGGATCAAAATATACAAGGGAGGCGCTGCCCAAATTTTTAAAAGATGAAACATGTTTTTTTCGACTAGTAAATCCACTTGCATTTTTCATGTTCCTTTACCTATTCATTTAAGAAAACATTTGATTTCATCATACATTTATTTCAAAACATCACATCTTTTATTTTCTTAAAAAGGTTTAGATTTCTGGGTTTCGGCTTACTTGAGTTACGTTACGCCTTTAGACATCGCGTGATTTAAGTGCAGGTCACGAGCTAATATTTTCGGGTCGTGACAATGGTCCCTAATAGCATGAGTATCGAGACTGGGCATTGATACTCCAGAGTAGACTAGTGTATACGTTTCTAGCCCCATCGGGGGATGGTTAGTCCCGCAGCCATTGGTCTGATGCACCTAAGATCGTATACAGGCGCTCACTGGGTATGAGTACACTGGACGGACTCGCCGAGAACTTCCAGATGGTATTATACCTATTGTCAGATGGAAGTTCTCTGGTGACATGTGTACAGGTTAGTCTTTGGACCTAAGATCGTTATTTTTTCTCGTGTGAGTTCCCACTGTGCATTGGTCACTACCCTACCATTGCTCTACTGAGTCGAGCAAAAGGGTTATGGTTTGGTAGAGTACCGAGCTACATGGAGGCAGTGAATGATTGCCAGGGATACGTCTCTCCCGGTATTGGGAGTTGATATCGCACTGTGATTTGATCCGTCAGGACCACAAGACCTTGACCAAGGCAGCAGGGATTTACTGATAGATTGATCAGTAGTTTCCCGGATTGATCCTGAGCCACATCAGCATGACTTATTGGGTTATAGGGTCTGACGTTTACCACCCTCTAGACCGGGTATGCGATACTCTTAGACGAAGAGACCGGACAGTACGGATATTTTCATGGATAGGCTCAGTAGGAGTTCGGACGAGTTTGCTCGTCGGCCTTCCTTTTCGATAGGTACTTGGGTAGCCATTACGTACAGCTAGTGCCGCTAATGTGCTTGTGGTTAAACCCACTTCCAGCGTACCGTTGAGTCTTAGAGTCCTACATAAAGGGTTTCCCTGCTTCGGATGAAACGATGTAGAGGCCGTATGGTTTTACGGCAGGGTTCGATCACATACGTACACTTGTGCACGTATGATGTTCGGGCGGATAATACTAATGGGCTTTGGTTTAAGCCGGATCCTAGTATTATATTCTTGGATTGTTTTGTCTCTTTGTATTCGTATTTTTCGGAATACGAATACGGGTATGTATATACGGTGAGGGGCATTCTTGTAATTGTACAAGATGCTTCTAGAAGAAGACACCTCATTATTTAAATTTACCATTTTTGATAATGGATTAATGCGGTGGAGAAATTAGGTGTACATTTTCATTAAATGAAGCATGGCTAGCTTGATGACTCATGGTTTACTATTCTTCCATGGTTGATATTTTGTGGAGATATTTTTGCTTGCAATATTATCTCATTCACTTAGCCATTCTTCATTTTTTTCTAGCTCACTCTACATTCTCATCTTCTCCTTGCTCTCTTCTTCTAATACTAACCCTAATTGTCTCATAAGTTGAGAAACCTACGGTTAGTGAGACAAAGCATTCCATAATCACTCTCTACACACTCTAGTCTACTTAGATTAGCAAGCTAAGTATT
Organism: Agapanthus africanus; assembly: GCA_030015575.1. Lineage (NCBI taxonomy): Eukaryota > Viridiplantae > Streptophyta > Magnoliopsida > Asparagales > Amaryllidaceae > Agapanthus > Agapanthus africanus. The sequence continues at coordinate 422,850,161 of CM057342.1, forward strand.
CTAGTTACCTCAATAAGGAGGTAGGAGCTCTTAGTTGGTACTCTCAGGTGGATCATCATTAACGCGTGGAGGCCGAAGTTCAAGCACGATCTATACTTCCATCGAGGAGCTTAAGGAGGGGATCAAAGACCTGAAGTACTTGGTTTCTTTAGGTATACTTTCTATCATAGTAGATAGAAACCTTACATGCTAGTTAGGTTTATGGTAAGATCCGGTGTATGTTTATTGTAACATTTCGGAAAATATAAAATATTATTTTTGGGAATTTAATATTAAAATAATATGTTTCGCGAAAATTACCCGATTTGCGAAATTGGGGTTTTCGTAAAATGGTATAAATATATACCAATAATTGTGATATAAATGGAGATTAAAATGATTTATTAATTTAAAAATATATTTAAAGGATTTGGCATTTTTAAAAATCAATTATATGCAGTTTAAATAAAAACCTGATTAGTGCACTGCTAATCCCGATTAAGCCAAATACATATTTCTACAGTTTTCCGTGGCTAGTGCACCATGTCATGTTGCATTTTGGTTACATGTTGTGTTCTTGTGTTGTTTTTGAAGTACCATGTAGTTTGGATTTCAAAAAGAAAAGAAAAGAGAAAAGATGAATGATTGGAGAGAGAGTGAGATATGAGTGGAGTGGGGGTGAGAATAAGAAGAGGAGAGGGGGGGCACCCCCATTTTTCCTCACCCCATTTGTTTTGCTTCATCTTCTTCTTCAACTCCTTTCCCTCCACCTCTACCCCAAGATCCATCTCCAAGACCTTGTCAAAATGCTATACCCCTTTCACAAAAAATGATCACCTCTTCATCCTCTACACAATGGACCAAGCAAAGTTGGATTTTGATGAAATTGGGAAGCTAGGGTTTTTCTTGAGTTGTCCAAAGGAGGTATAAATTCATCCATTTAATTTAGTTTTTAGTTCTTTATATTCTATTTTTAGTTTAGAATTGGTTTAGTCGTGATTTGAGATGTTGGAAATTCCTAGAGAAGGGTTGAGTGAAAGTGTGGATTTGGTGAACTCTAGTGGCTGTTACAAGACCTGGAAGTGAGTTTAGAAACCAAAACACGGACTTAGGAATATTTTCGTACCGGTTTTGTAACATTTAGCATGCCTACAGGGAATCTGGGAGGGCCTGGGCTAATTACGAGAAAAATAAACAAGTCCAGTGTCCTATATGAACCGCTAGGAACCCACTGTAGAAAGACGAGCCCCAATGGAGCACCAATGGCCGTGCTCGCCGGGAATTTTGGGTATGTGGCCGACCAAGTGTGGGGATTTGGGGCCCAGGTTTGTGCTAGTGTATATGCCCTAGAGGCCATTACTGTATCATACTAGTTTGTATATTACTTAATGGAAGCTTGAGATATTCACAGTTGTATAGACAATCTTGCTCGAAATGGTAGTATGCTACTCGGTTTGTTTCTACTTTAATGTGTGCATGTGTTTCTTTTAGCATATCGCCTATACACATTAGTGGAGACCTTGGGATCATTGCTTGATTACCAGCGTTGTGATGGCAGTCTTACTAGTGGGGGCTGGGTAATCTACAAGCACATCCTTATACAGGTCCCTAGTCGTAGGATTATCGAGACAGGGCATCGATACTCCGGAGTAGACTAGCGTATGCGCTTCTCAGCCCAGCAGGGGACACAGTCTGTCCCACATCCGTCGGTACGTCGTACTTGAGATAGTATGCGGGTGCTCGTTAGGTTACGAGTACACTGGACAGGTCTCGTCGGGAACTGTTGGCTGGTACTATACCTATCGTCAGTTATCATATCCCAGGTGACATAAGTACAGCTTAGTCCGCTGACTTGACACTGTCACTTCGCCTCGAGTGTGTTCCCTGTAGGGTTACTATGCACACTAACAAGGTTCTACAAGGCATCAACCATGCCCGGTAAAAATTTTAGCCCTGCCGAATAACCATAAACAAGAACTTTGCTAGACTATTAGGAGAAAACTAACATGTTAAACACATTAACACTAAGTGAATACGAAATACAACCTTTCTAGATCGGTCCTTCACTTCATATGCTCCTTGTAGTAGTCCCTTCGCTGCGATCATCGTGCTCCCGGACTCTTGGACGGCTCCATGAGAAGATTGCAACGGTATTGCTTGATGTCTTCGAGGCCGAAGATGATCTACGTCGAGGGAATACGAACTCAAGCTTCTACTTCACTAACTTGAGAATTAGTGAGGCAAACACCCTAAACTAAAGTGCTAGTCTAGTAGAGGATGATGAAATAGGAAATGGGTACACTTTAGAATATCTTTTGTCACTATGTTTCTCTCTCTTTATCAAACCCTAGCAAGCTTTTGAAGGAGGAAGAAGATGAGCTCAAAGTGAGAATGAAAAAATAATCAAGAGAGAGAGAGTTAACCATGGGTGAGTGGGTATCATATACTAACTCATGTAGAGATATAACCATGGCTAATTATAGTGGTTAGGTTTATAAAATCCTAAGTAAAACAAAACTAGTGGACTTTGGTCAATGCACTCACAAGCTTCATGAAGCTTCATGCACTTGAACAATTATCCACTAATTTTGTATTTACTTTGTATATTAAAACCCCACCAATATAATTATAATGGTATATATCTCATACACCATTGTAGAGTGTATCAACAACCATGATACAATATGAACACAAATAAATATATATCACATATATATTTAGTTGTGCACAAGTGAGAAAAACAAATGCTTAAGTGAACCAATGTTAGTTAATGTAAATTAGTATATCACATATAAAATTACACACTAAATTATTAAATCAACACTTGACTTAATAATCCGGTTATATCACATATAACCGACTAACATCCAATGTATCGACTTATCGAATCAACCCTTGATTCGATAACCTGGTTATATCGGATATAATCGATCGATACAAACATTGCGAGAATAGATTATGGTATCACATACTCGCATTATTCTCGGTCCCGCACATATTACATATGCGCTCCTATTTCGTTTTGCCTGAGCCAGTAAAACCTCTATGTAGGACTCTAAAGACTCGTCAATACGCCGGCAGTAGGTGATGATCATATCAAGCACCCACAAGCCGTCAGCGGTACTAGCTGGACGTAACGGCTACCAGGGTATTGAGCGATCAGAAGATCAGCAAACAAGCCCGCTCCAACTCCTGCAAAAAGCCTGACAGTGACACTACCGTTCAGTCCGGTCTCCTCGTCTGATATGTCACATATCAAGTCTAGGGATGGTAAACATCAGACCACAATAACCGATAAGTCATGCCGATGCGAGGCTTATAACGGGTCGAGAAACTACTGGTAACACATACCAGTAAATCTCTAAACCAGCCCTGGCCAGGGACTTCCTTGTTATGGCCAATCGAGCACAGCGCAACATCAACCCTCAATACCGGGAGAGACGAAACCTCTCCTATCGCTCATTGCCTCCATGTGACTCGGGACTGTACCCAAAAACCACCGTTTTGCACGCCCTCTTGGACATGGTAAGGTGGAAATCAAAGCACAGTGGGAATCACACAAGACTCTATGATGATCTCGGGTCTACAGACTAACCTGTACCAGTGTCACCAGAGAACTGCCATCTGACGTAAGGTATAATACCATCTAGGAGTTCTCGGCGAGTCCGTCCAGTGTACCCAGTCTCCTCTGAGGGTAAAGACAATGCCTGCGACTGACTTTCAGTCGTCCTTATCACCCTGGAACTTTTCCAGTGATTCTCCCCAGGATCAATTGATACCATCTCACTACAACTAGTGAGTATCCTAACATCCAATTAGATCTATCTCATAGATCCAAAACCCAGGATTTAGTAGGTATCACTTTGGTCCTATATGGAGAATCATTGTGATAAGCGGAGATTGACCGAGCGTAGGATAGGAAACTCCTTCCCCATCAAGAGTATGTCATTCACGTACTTTACGAAGATCACTACCATACTCTCTACTACCTTTTTATATATACAAGGTTCATCTACCATTTTGATGATGTCAAACTCTTTGACTAACACATCAAAACAGACGTTCCAACTCTGTGGTGTCTGCTTTATCACATAAAACATCTTGCACACGTTTCCGCTGCTCCCACTGTCTACGAAGCCCTCTGGCTGTGTACTTATAGACGCTTTCTTCCAAATCATCATTTAGAAAAACAGTCATGACACCCAATCGCCAGATATCGTAGTCATGGTATGTAGCCGTGGCAAGTAGGATCTGGATGGACTTAAGCATAGCTTTGAAAGTCTCAACTTTTCCATGTACACCAAGTAATCTTCTCAAGATATACTTGCTCCTGATGGGGATTTAACCCTTCAGATAAAGCAACCAAAGTCCATACTTTGTTTGTGTATAAGGATTCCATCTCAGATCGTTAAGCATCCAGCCATTCTTACAGAGTCCCACTCCTGATGGCCAGCTCGGAACTAGTTGGGTCATCATCTCATGATGCAATCCTCGCTCCCACTGTCATAGAGAAACTGAAGTATCTCTCAGGTGGGTGAGGAACCCTACTAGATCGGCGGAGAGGCTGAGGTTCGTTGGAAACTATTGAATCCTTTGGTTCTACAAAATCATCAGCTGCAGTTTGTATAGATGGAACTCCTTCCAGTTCTACCTCATGACCACTAATTTCTTCTCAAGAAATTCCCTTTCACAAAGATGGCATGCTGAGAAACAAAACATCTTTTGTTCCTCGGTTTGGTAGAAGATATTCCCTTGCTAATGCTTAGGATATCCAACAAACTTCTACAGAACAGACTTTGCCTCGAGCTTGTCCGGATGATGCTTTTAGACATAGGCTGGACAACCCCAAATCTTAACAATCTTAAGATATGGGCTCTTCCCTTTCCATATCGCATATGAAGTGGTAGGCAACTGATTTGATCGGAACCTTATTCAATAGGTATGCAACATCTCCAGTGCATAACTCCCAAAAGGAAATAGGTAACTTAGAAGTACTCATCATAGAGCACACCTTATCTCATACGGTGTGATTGCTCCGCCCCGATACACCGACGTGCTGTGGTGTATACGGAGGAGTAATGCTGAGAGAGAATCTCATTCACCTATAGAATAATCCAGGAATTCCGTGCTCAAGTATTCTCCTCCTTGATCACAACAAAGGACATAATACTTATACCCGTTTTGGTTCTCAACTTTCTAACTTATATTCTGTGAATATCTCAAAAGCTTCGGACTTGTGTTTCAACAGGAACATATATCTGAATCTTGAGAGATCATCAGAGAATGTAATGAAGTACAAAGAACCGGTCTTGGCTTGTGTAGATTGGGGACCTTCATACATCAACATGTATTATCCTAAGAGTTCACTAACTCTTTCTCGGTTTCCTAAAAACAGAGCTATGGTCATCTTATCTCTATGACATGACCGGCAAGTTTCACAAGATGTAAATTCAAACTAATTTAAATATGCATCTATATGTAACTTCAGCTAGTCGGGTCACATTGATATGACCTAGTCTATAATACCTCAAGAAGGATTCGTTCATTTCTGAACTCTTATTCTTGTGTGTGTTCTGTATACTAAGAACTGTAGTTTGATTTAGAACGTCAATGCTTTTAGATAACGTGCCTGAACCGATCAACTCTTGATATAGGAAATGTTCAAAACATTATCCAACAATACAAAATTATATCCTTTCTTTACTAATAAAGAGACTGATATGATGTTGTATATCAGGTTCGGTATCTAATAACATTCATTTAGAATCAATGTATTCTGATAATATAGGGTGATAACTACCAACAGATTTGGCTGCAACACTTGTACCGTTTCTATCTCATGAAACATATCACCCGTTCTCAGTTCTCTACCTATTAGTAGCCCATGTAACAAATTACATATGTGGGATCCTGATCCGGTATCTCTTACCCAGGACGTAAAGGATACTGAGAAACAGTTCTCTGTAATGAACACACCCGAAGAAGATGCATCAGCATGCACATTCTTCGTTTGGGCAGCACGGGAATTCTGGTAATCCCATATTTCCTGCTCGGTCTTATAACAGTTATAAGTTGGAGCGGGATCAACGTTTCCCAGCGCAGTATAACAAGCGGGTTCGGTCAATACATCCGTATTATTATCTTGATTAAGGCGTGACATGGTCGCTACCTGGAGAGAGAGAGAAGAAAACACTCTGAGTGCGCTCTTGCAAGATCAGAATGGTTATTATTTTATCTAATAAGGATGGCTCCCACTATTTTTATCAAATCTTCCTTCAAACCCTAAAAGGAAAGACTAGCCGGAATTAATTACACCCTACAACTTCGCCAATCTTTCAGCCAGGCCAGTGTCGGTACTTTGAGGGAGGTTCCCTATGCTTTCGCACAGACCTAATTAAAGTAAACATCGTTTTCCCAAAAGAGTAACCCCGTTGACACCTTTCTAGACACCTACTTGATCGGCTAATTGTAATGTGTAAAACTCTCCCAGGAGTAACAATTACTCGCAGTGGGTATCGGGATCCAACTATCTCATAGAAGATATGCAATCTCATTGCAAATTTCAACACTTGAAATTCCCGATAATTTTGCCCCTGACCTTCTATGACCTTGACAAAGGCCAACAAACCATAGGATGCTAGTCAAGTTCAACCCATCATTTCTTGATTGAATTAAACCCATCCGCACGACCCTTGACAAAGGCCAACAAGGTCGTATGACTACCCTAACCCAATCTGCATCATATGCATAAGCAGATATGCACTAGTCAGCTACCGCACACTACGCCTTGACAAAGGCCAACAAACGCAGCACGAATACTTACTACTACTTAGCTGAAATGACGGAGGGCTACGACAGGTTTTTTTGAAAACCTATTGCGTAATGAACTTGATATCGTTGTAGAATCAAATGATTTTAAAATGGAGAGTTTTTTAGGCTTTAGCTAGTTTCGCTAAAGAGGTCACTCCCGGCGAAGGGATCTCGGCTCTTTCCACGTCGAATGAGGTGCAGGATATATCATATATATCGCTGTGCAAAGCAAGAACTAGAAAAGCAATCAAAAGACAAAACCGAGGGGTGTAGCATCTGCCAGTCATTGCTAAAGGGGTCACTCCCGGTGAAGGGATCTCGGCCCTTTCCTTATCGAATAAGGTGCAGGATGTTCTACAAGGAACACCGCAATGCAAAGTAAGAACTGTAGCTACCTGTTTTTGAAAATTCGATTCCACAACATCTTTTAGGTTTCTTTTCTTTCAATAATCACATTAATGAAGTCCCATCATTTAAGTCACCAAAACATCATAGATAAATACGACGTACACTTATGCCATCCGCATTCGCCTCGATCTCCCCTCGTGCACCGTTAGGTTAGGTAACTAACGGCAGAGCGGGGCAGGGCTAGCGCGGGTGTAAAACATAAGTAACGTCTATATAATATATCATATATACTATATACAGTATCTATCACAACGTATCAAATGATCACATCACAGATATCGCAGCAGAAGAATCATAAGAAATAATGGATATACTAGGAGGTCCGTGTTTTAATACGAGCCTGTATAAAACACGGTTTCCACGGTCGCAATGAATAGCCAAACCCACACCCCTAGACCCCTACGAGAGCGGCAAGCAACCCTTCCAATTCTAGAGTTAGAAGACCCGGACTCGACTCCTCGAGTTGGTCTCCCACTAGACTCTAGAACCCAGTTACTTGTGCTCCCCATCTTGGGTCTATCCTAGTGCGGAAAAGTAAACAATATACAAATGGTGACATCAACCTCATCCCGGAAGTGCCCCAACAAAAGAATATTATATACAACGAATTTTACATGAATGAAATTAAAAACCCTCATCTCACATAAAAACCCCGGCTATTCAAAACGCGACGATCCAATATAACATATCCAGCAACTCATAACATCACATGTTATCAACGTAAGTAAATATGCGCATCCCAATTGTCGTTGACATATAGCAATGAAACCGGCGATAACACATATTACACTTACGGTCGCAGAAAAGAAAGTGTAAAAATACAACAGTTGGAATCCGCAACCTCCTTAGATATTGCATGCCTAACAATTATAAACCCCGCATTTTAGTCTCTATATCGAAAACACTTTTTAATATCTAGTCGGGCAATTCAACAAGATTCCCGAAATATGATCGAATGCTCGTCGCAAACTTTAGTAGACGGCCGCACCCCTGGATGCCGTCGACGAAGTGCACTAAGGCGGAACACCGCTGCTACGAGCACCCAAACGGATGCTTTTGGCAACGGGGTTCTCCTACAGTCACTTGGTCGGGGCTATAGGGCATGGTTGTCTTTTAAGTTTACCCGGCGAGTATTCGCGTACGCTACGTGATTGCGACGGACTTTTGATCGCACCAAAATTCCGTGGCAACCGATCATTTGAGACTAAACTGCTATGTTTATAACATTCAAATTAGTTATCTCATAACTACTTGTGCATTCCAAATATTGTATCACATTCCAGATAAATAGACAATGTTAAACTTTCCGATCGAATGATCAAACACCCAAGTTTTCGCAAATAGTTCTCAACACTCGAGGGGAATTCAAAAACATCCATCACATGCTACAGTACCAATGGTCCAGCCGTAGAAGGGTCAAGCCAACGCCTCACATGTGGCAACGCCGTACTGCTTCAAACCATAAGGTTCAAAAGGCAGTTCAAGACGGTCACATAATCGAGTTAAGGTTTGTTGTCTTCTAGAGGGTCCATTGCGTAACTTGCACGATTTAGACGTTCTTAAACTATGGAAAAATCCAACACTTGGAAATTTTCCTGAAGGGGAACAAGTGAGTTATTGATATCCGTTCGAACTTTTTAACACTTTCTAAATTATCCCGAAAACATAACGAAATTAAATTTTCCGATCGAATCAACGTATACAAAATAATCCCCATAACACTCAACACTTGAGTCAGATTAAAAATACCCAGAAAATATCACTAATAGAAACGGATATTACTGCATAAAGAACCGTCCCCAATACGCTGTTCCTGCCGCGGAACAGCTGCCACAAGTAGCTTATTGCCGCGGTTCTGCGGCTATATAGATGGATTAGGGGCTCGTTTTTCATGGTAATTCTTAGAATTGCGTGCTGAATTTTTTAAGTATTTTTAATTCAGAAAAAACCACATTTTTAAAAAATGTCCAGAGAGGGGTATATTTCGTCGATACGGAGTTCGTTCGGAGTTTTAACTTCGTATACACGTCGCCTAATACTCTAACCTGGCTCTGATACCACTGTAGGGTTATTAGGCACTCTAACAAGTTTCTACAAGGCATCAACCATGCCCGGTTAAAACTTTAGCCGTGCCGAATAACCCTAAACAAGATCTTTGCTATACTATTAGGCGAAAACTAGCATGTTAAACACATTAACACTAAGTGAATACGAAATACAACCTTTGTAGATCGGTCCTTCACTTCATATGCTCCTTGTAGTAGTCCCTTCGCTGCGATCATCGTGCTCCCGGACTTTTGGACGGCTCCATGAGAAGATTGCAATGGTATTGCTTGAAGTCTTCGAGGCCGAAGATGATCTCGTCGAGGGAATACGAACTCAAGCTTCTACTTCACTAACTTGAGAATTAGTGAGGCAAACACCCTAAACTAAAGTGCTAGTCTAGTAGAGGATGATGAAATAGGAAATGGGTACACTTTAGAATATCTTTTCTCACTATGTTTCTCTCTCTTTATCAAACCCTAGCAAGCTTTTGAAGGAGGAAGAAGATGAGCTCAAAGTGAGAATGAAAAACTAATTGAGAGAGAGAGAGAGCTAACCATGGATGAGTGGGTATCATATACTAACTCATGTAGAGACATAACCATGGCTAATTATAGTGGTTAGGTTTATAAAATCCTAAGTAAAACAGAACTAGTGGACTTTGGTCAATGCACTCACAAGCTTCATGAAGCTTCATGCACTTGAACAATTATCCACTAATTTTGTATTTACATTGTATATTAAAACCCCACCAATATAATTATAATGGTATATGTCTCATACACCCATGTAGAGTGTATCAACAACCATGATACAATATGAACACAAATAAATATATATCACATATATATTAAGTTGTGCACAAGTGAGAAAAACAAATGCTTAAGTGAACCAATGTTTGTTAATGTAAATTAGTATATCACATATACAATTATACACTAAATTATTAAATCAACACTTGACTTAATAATCCGGTTATATCACATATAACCGACTAACATCCAATGTATCGACTTATCGAATCAACCTTTGATTCGATAACCTGGTTATATCGGATAAAACCGATCAATACAAACATCATGAGAATAGAATACGGTATCACATATTCACATTATTCTCGGTCCCGTACATATCACATATGCGCTCCTATTTCGTTTTTCCTGAGCCAGTAAAACCTCTATGTAAGATTCTAAAGACTCGTCAATACGCCGGCAGTAGGTGATGATCATATCAAGCACCCACAAGCCTCAGCGGTACAAGCTGGACGTAACGGCAACCCGGGTATTGAGCGATCAGAAGATCAGCAAGCAAGCCAGCTCCAACTCCTGCAAAAATCCTGACAGTGACACTACCGTACAGTCCGGTCCCCTCGTCTGATATGTCGCATATCAAGTCTAGGGGGTGGTAAACATCAGACCCCAATAACCGATAAGTCATGCCGATGCGAGGCTCATAACGGGTCGAGAAACTACTGGTAACACTTACCAGTAAATCTCTAAACCAGCCCTGGCTAGGGACTTCTCTGTTATGGCCAATCGAGCATAGCGCAACATCAACCCTCAATACCGGGAGAGACGAAACCCCTCCTATCGCTCATTGCCTCCATATGACTCGGGACTGTACCCAAAAACCACCGTTTTGCACGCCCTCCTGGACGTGGTAAGGTGGAAATCAAAGCACATTGGGAATCATACAAGCCTCTATGGCGATCTCGGGTCTACAGACTAACCTATACCAGTGTCACCAGAGAACTACCATCTGACGTAAGGTATAATACCATCTAGGAGTTCTCGGCGAGTCCGTCCAGTGTACCCAGTCTCCACTGAGCACCCGTATATCATCTCTGATGTCAAACACCAATGGATATAGGATCATCCATTGTCCATCTACATGGGTCGAGAAGCTATACGCTAGTCTACTCTGGTATATCAATGCCCCGTCTCGATACACCCACGACTAAGGACCTTCAAAGATGTACTTGTGGACTATCATGTCCCCACTAGTATGATCAACATCATAGTCCAGGTAGTCAAGTACACATCCTAAGGGCTTTACCAACATGTAACAGAGTGACAATCAGTGTACACGTTAAGGTAAAGAGTAACCAGATAGCATACTATCATGTCGAGCAATTAAGTCCTCCCTATATATGTCCACGCATCCACTACAATATACATCTCGTGTATAGTAATGGCCTCTAGGGCATACATATAACTAACAATCTCCCACTTGCACTAGGGCCATCTTATAACAGCGGTTGCAGTATCTCATACTCAACCATCCCATAATAGTCTCTCTCTGGGAAAAAGGCCTTTGTGAGTGGATCCGCTGTGTTTTCCTCTGAGTCTACTCTCCTAACCTCGATCCCCTGGAGATCAACTATCTCTATGATCAGGTGATACTGCCTTAGAATATGTCTGGATCACTGATGGGATGGGCGTTCCTTGGCATAAGCCACAACTCCATTGTCACACAATGGAAGGAACGAAGTTCATCTCATGAACTAATATACACCCAGACTGCCTCTTTGGTAGCATCTTTGGTAACGATGTATCTTGCTTTTAATCATCTAGTAAGTCACGGTATCTAGCTTGGAACTTTTCCATCATACCATCCCTCCACTGAGGGTAAAGACAATGCCTGCGACTGACTTTCTGTCGTCCTTATCACCCTGGAACTTTTCCAGTGATTCTCCCCAGGATCAATTGATACCATTTCACTACAACTAGTGAGTATCCTAACATCCAATTAGATCTATCTCATAGATCCAAAACCCAGGATTTAATAGGTATCACTTTGATCCTATATGGAGAATCATTGTGATAAGCGGAGATTGACCGAGCGTAGGATAGGAAACTCCTTCCCCATCAAGAGTATGTCATTCACGTACTTTACGAGGATCACTACCATACCCTCTGCTACCTTTTTATATATACAAGGTTCATCTACCATTTTGATGATGCCAAAATCTTTGACTAACACATCAAAACAGACGTTCCAACTCCGCGGTGCTAGCTTTATTACATAAAACATCTTGCACACGTTTCCGCTGCTCCCACTGTCAACGAAGCCCTCTGGCCGTGTACTTATAGACGCTTTCTTCCAAATCATCATTTAGAAAAACAGTCATGACACCCAACCGCCAGATATCGTAGTCATGGTATGTAGCCGTGGCAAGTAGGATCTGGATGGACTTAAGCATAGCTTTGAAAGTCTCAACTTTTCCATGTACACCAAGTAATCTTCTCAAGATATACTTGCTCCTGATGGGGATTTAACACTTCATATAAAGCAACCAAAGTCCATACTTTGTTGGTGTATAAGGATTCCATCTCAGATCGTTAAGCATCCAGCCATTCTTGCAGAGTCCCACTCCTGATGGCCTGCTCAAAACTAGTTGGGTTATCATCTCATGACGCAATCCTCGCTCCCACTGTCATAGAGAAACTGAAGTATCTCTCTGGTGGGTAAGGAACCCTACTAGATCGGCGGAGAGGCTGAGGTTCGTTGGAAACTATTGAATCCTTTAGTTCTACGAAATCATCAGCTGCAGTTTGTATAGCTGGAACTCCTTCCAGTTCTACCTCTTGACCACTAATTTCTTCTCAAGAAATTCCCTTTCTCAAAGGTGGCATGCTAAGAAACAAAACATCTTTTTTTTCCTCGGTTTGGTAGAAGATATTCCTTTGCTAATGCTTGGGATATCCAACAAACTTCTACAGAACTGACTTTACCTCGAGCTTGTCCGGATGATGCTTTTAGACATAGGCTGGACAACCCCAAATCTTAACAACAACTAGCATGTTAGCAAAGTATTTAAAATTTCGATCGGAGAAAAAATCACAAAACGAGTCCAAGATCTGAACTTTCTGACGATTTTTAAACTGTTCAAAAAATGATTCCACATACACTAAAAATCGGCTCAGGGTTTTTTAGAGACACACAGGAAAAACGAGTCACTGACTCAGTCAACGCGCCGCGGAACCGCGGCGAGAACATGCTTCTAGCCGCGGATCCGCGGCTGAGTTGACTCGGCCGTGAATCGTTTTTTCTACAGTGTACTCAGTGTGCTTTTTTGGGATTTTTAGAATATTTTGTTTCTGCCCAGATTTTCCAGCGAACAAATTTATATTTAGGGTAGTTACAAATCCGTATTTTTGATCGATGTTCTGTAGACTTTAGCTAATGGGATATATCTGTGATGTGGTATATGTATTGAACGTCTGCTAATCGCTATACGTTGATTAGTGGGGGTTATACATATCTGTGATCTGTAATGTTGATGGTTTGTGTATATGAACTCGTTGGATTGTCGCGGATGAATAGCCGGGGAGTTGTGAGATAAGAGTTTTCTTTTCTTTTCATTTGATGTAATATGTAATTGATGTAATATTACATTTATGGCCGCACATCCGGGATGAGTATGTTGCCGCCATTGTACATTATTTCTTTTACTGTTTTTGCTCCTAGGATAGACCCAAGGTGGAGTGCACAAACTACCGGGTATCTCGAAGTGCCGAGTGACCTACTCATGTTGTGGAGGGAGGTTGCTTCACTTTGAGTATTTGGCGGGTAGTTTGCCGCACCCGTAGGGGTCTAGGGTGGGGTCTTGGCTATTCATCGCGACCGTGTAATCCGCTTTTCATTGCAGGCTCGAACGAAACGCGGATTCCTAGTATATCCAATGTGTTCATCTGTGATCTGGAATGACTATTATTGCTTCTGACGAATGTATATATCTATATATGATATCTAGTAGGCGTTGCTTATGTTTTGCATCTGCGCTAGTCCAGCCCCCGCTCTGTCGTTAGTTAAGTAACCTAACGGGTAATGACGGGGCCCCGTGGCGAATGCGGATGGCATAAGCGTACATCATATTTTCGTTATTTTCTGCAATGGTAGGATTAAATGATGGGACGCATTAAATTAATGCAAGAAAATAAACCAAAGTTAAAGTCATTGGAACAATTTCAAAACCACTCGGTTTCTTTTCAAAAACAACTTTTAAATGCGGAGCTTAAGCCACTCCTTTTAAAAGCTATCACGTTCCATCGATTATATCAAGTTCACTACGTTCACGGTTTTGCCAAAACCATTCGTAGCCCTCCATCATTTCGGTTAAATATTCGGTAGTATTCAAGCTATGTATTTTGACCTACGCCAAGGCATAGTGATTGGTAGCTGCTGGATATTTATCTGTTGCATTGATAGATTCGTTGGTTTGAGACAGTCGTACTGCCATTTTGGCCTACGTCAAGGGTATGTACGGGTGGGTTCAAATTAACCTGGTTAATGATGGGTAGAACTTGACATGTGAGTTATGACATTTTGGCCTACATCAAGGTCATAAGAGCATGGGGCAAAAATCCACATCGGGAGTTTCTAAAGAAACTGAAACTTGCTAGTGCTGCAAATCATTTGGAGTGTGATGATTCTGGTAGTATTCCTTCAGTTTTATCACGCGATGATATTTAGATCCCGATCCTACTGTGAGTATATGCTACTCCTCGGGAAATTTCTCACTTAACGATCAATGCTATAAACCAAGTAGGTGTCTAGAAAGGTGTTAGCGGGGCTACGCCCCCAGGGAAAAGAGGTTCTTTAATTAAGGAACTTCGTGAAAGCGTTGGAAAAGCTCCCTCGAAGTACCAACACTGGCCTGGCTGAATGGTTAAGCAAGTATTGTACGGTGAGATTGATCCCTGCTAATTCTTCCTTTTTGGTTTTAGGAAGGATTCGAGAAACAGTGGGAGCCATCCTATTTAGACAAACTAAAAACCACTCCAAACTTGCAAGAACATCATGCTAAAGTGTTTCTTCTCTCTTCCCTAATTGCAGCGACCAATCGTCATGACCGGACTTAAGTTACTACTAGATAAAAATATACTGACAGGGCCAAACTACAAATATTGGCTCAGGAATGTCAAAATGGCAATCACTTACGACAAATTGGGGTAACTCCTTACCACCCAAGCTCCCCCTGTCCCAGGTCCCACCTCAAGCGTCGCGGATAAGGAAATCCGTAAGACCTGGGATATCGACTGCGCGAAGGCCAAATGCCCCGTGCTTGCCTGTAACGTTTTGAAAATCGTTTCGGTGAAATTTCGGAAAATCGGTAAAATAAGGGGGTTTTCCGTAAAAAGTAAAAATACAAATATCTTTGTTATAAAATTAAATATACATATTCTACCTATTTAATTGCTATTAATTGGTGTTTATTGAGCCACTGGTGAAATTTCAAATTTTCTGAATTTTTTTTCGAAATTAATTATTTTAATATTATTTTAAGCCGTCACTAATACATTTAACTAGGGAAATTACAAATTGGAATGAGTTGAAACAATTTTGTGCATCATAACACATTAAACAAAATTTTATCATGTGGTTTTTGAAATTAAATGGTTTGCCAAAACGGTTTAGAAAATATCGAAGAAAAAGGCTTCTTTTCGGTGAAATTAGTGTTAATGGGATTAGGGTAATACATTTATCTTTTTCCCTAACCCACACACCCACACCTCACCCTCTCTCCCCCTCCCCATGTGGCCGGCCCCACTTTGACAGCCCCACCCTCTTTTTCTCTCTCCAATCACCTCCTTTTGAATAGAAAAGAAAAGAAAGTGATAAAAGTAAAATGGTGGACTTTGAATTTCCCCCACTTTCTCCACCTCACTCTCTCTCCTCCCTCACCCCTCCCCACAATTCTGGCCGAATTTTCTGGCCTCAAAACAGCAGCCCCCCATTCCCTCTTCTCCTCTCTTTTCCATCAAAAAAATTGTCAAAAAATCAAGTAAAACCTCACCGAAATCCAAATCCGATTCCTACCCATTTTCCCTCATCTTCTTTAGCATGGATCTTGGTGCAAGAATTCCAAATTGGAGGTCTAGATTTCTAGTTTGATTCATGGTTGTGAGGTATTACTTTTGACCCATTGTTCTTTTTTGTTTAAATTCCTTATTGAGGCTTGTTAGGTGCTTAATTTCGGTTTAATTGAAAGTTGTGGGTTTCCAAGAGAAGGTTTAGATTAGAGTTGTGAAAAATCTAGTTAGGCTTTTGTGTTGTGAGACTATGGTTGTGGAAGGTATTTGGCATATTAATATTTTGCTAAATCAAATTAAGTTGCTAATTTGCTTTTTGTTGATTTAAATTAGGATATTTATATAAATTGTAAACTAGGTTTTTAAAATAATTATATTCTTGTGAGATAAAATTCAAATTAAGGTTTCTTGTCATTATAAATATTATATTGAGTGGTTTAATGCTTTTAGTTCATGAAAATCCAAGCTAAATTGTTGTTTGTGCATTTTTGCTATAAAATTGTTAAAATTTGGGTATATTGTAAACTAGAATTTTAGGGTTAATGAAATTTATTGGGATTAAATTATGGAAATTGTTTTTATGACTTATTTAAGATATCTAATAAGTATTTTGGCCGCTAGATTTGTTTAAACGTCGAGTTTTGTACTAAAACGGGTAATTTTTGCTTGCTAGATTTTCGGAAAAATGGCTTTTAAGGTGAATTTGGGGGGTTTTTGTGAATTTTAACCTATTTTATATTATAATTAGTGTTCGTGAATGCGCAAATGAGAGTGTTTGGGTTTTTCTCGATGGTTTGACGTTTGTACATCGATATCGAGGGTTGGTTTGGCTATTCTTGCATGCGTAGGCGATAGGTTTTGACCTATACGTCATATGCGTGCCGATTTGATTTTCGTATGCCCTTTCGATTTTGAATTTGGTTTTAATGCGATACGGTGCGTTATGACATGTAGGTACCCCATGTGGACTTCGAGACGACAAGCAAGCGCGTGGCGACATCAGCTCCGGCGAGCAAGGACCAGGTGAGTAGATTTATATCTACGGGGAGAAGTCGGGTGGATGGCGTATAGCACCCCCGCAGTTCGTGGTGATGTATACGAATACGTATACACACATATATTTTGATTATATATTTTATGTTGATATGAGACTTGATGATAAAGGTAGATTTTAGGTGTTCATGGATTAGTTTAGTGTTAGTTGCGAAACCCTAGAGTAGTTGTTACACCCACACACGCACACACACACATGCATACATCTATGTTATTACCTGTGCATATATGGGGAGATGTGTTTATGTGTTCACCTGGGTATGGGACTAGGTGTTCACATACTGGATTTGTGGATGATACTTGGGACTGAGATGAGTCGATAAGATTTGAGTTGAGGCCATGAGATCGGTGATATGGCAGGATTCGTACTTGAGATACGTCCTGATGTTATAGCGGATCTTTGGATGACAATGCCATGTGAATAGTGATATTAGTAGTGTACTAGACGTAGGTCAGTACCCCAGATGATGATCTTGATAAAGAGGATACCGGATGAACAGTGTGATGAGTATGATATTGACCCCTACCCAGATTTGGGGATGCCATACGACGGATTTATGTACGAGGTATATATTGATGATTGATCCGCACACTTGACTTGGGATGTCTGATTATAGATATGGTATCAGATATGATATTATTGAGGTGGGATCACCGACTAATATATATACAGGTATGTATACGTATCAACTCAGATATTAGGCGGTTTCATTACCTGTAGTTCAGCTTGTTAGTTGAGCCGTATAGTTTAGTGTAGTTGTTAGACTAGATTAGACTCCTACCTATTTCAAAACAAACGAATCGTGGGTATTTTAAAAGACAGGTCAAGAGATTCTACGGATATTTCAAAAGACGTATCTTTTCTTAAAAACACTGTAGCCCTTATTTTCAAAACACCGCGATTCATGTTATTTCAAAAGGCACTATTGTAGGACTTATATTAGGGTAATGCAGTTTAGTTTTCGTTGTGTCTAGTATTCAACTCCCGCATATTATTGTTGTTGCTCCGCATCGCATACTTATTGTAATTCATATTTCATTATTGATATCATGCTGTTAGGACACCATCACCAATACCGATGATGCGTATGTACCACGTACACATACTTGCCGGCCCACACACATCTTCATCGGTAATTGCCATGTCACGTACACTTAGAAAATACTATTACATTGACATAGCCTATTAGCTAATAGTTTAGACATGATATTAGTGTACTTGCCTTATATGCTAGTTTAGACATTGTAGTTATTACCTGCTACTTCATGCATACTGTTATTCATTGTTATGCCGCATTCATGGATTCTCATACATATATTCACTATTTTACGTGCTATTGAGGTTTTGGATTTGGATTTCCATGAGATTTTCTGGATTTGGGGGAAAACCGCAAAATATATATACAAACTTCTTCTCTCTCTTTTTAAATGAAAAGTGCGGTTTTCCCATGATGTATGAGTTGTCCACCATGAGTTTGCTGATGGATTTCGAGACCCGATTCGACGAGACGGATGAACCGTTTCGGGTACATGGTGGACCCGGTAAGGTACCCCGGGGAAAAAAGCGCTAGATGATGACGATGTGAGCCTGGCAGGGGAGCACTACCAACCGGTGATTTTACCCGACGCGTCGGATATCCGGAGGATACCGTCGTGGTCTTGAGATTGATGGTAGGGCCCGGTCTGGAATGACGGCGCCCTAGATAGTGAGATTGACATACAGAGATTTTGAGATATTGAGGTACAGAGATTGCAACACAGAGATATCGAGAGATTTGGATACTTGTTTTGTGTGGATGCTAGGCACTTTTTATACTGATATCATTTATGATACCTCGTTTTTAAAAATATACAGAAATCTCACTAATTTATGACAGCAGTTTTCATCAGTACATGCATTCTGTTTCATGCATTCATACATCATCCATATGATATATTGCTACCGGAATCACTGACACAGGCACATGGGATTACACTCGGGTTAGATATTTACCCTAGCCATTGTTATAGGCTGCATGTTATATATTTGAGGATATATTATGATCGTTGACCTAGGATTGCGTTATTCATGCGATTTCTGTTTGTAGATATTTTTCTACTCACGAGTTGGCAACTCACCCCCGTTATGCCACAGTTTCTTGCAGGTTTTGCCGTACAAGTTTCATTGCGGCTTTGCTGGCACTGCTTCTTTCCGGTGACTTCCTAGTAGGTGGGTTTATTGGTATCGAACCCATCATATTACTTTGTATAATATTATTCAGTTGTTCCTAGTAAATTCCATCAACCAAATATGTATTTATTTTGAGATAGAGACCAGTGATGTTACTCTTTAGATCTTAGAGTGGCGCGTTATATTTCTGTGGATTTCTTGTGGTTTTGAGTTTCCTTTTGAGTTTTGATCCTCGCCCTTGGCGTTGTATATTATATTACTTATGTGGTTGTGACCGTCGATTGAGAAGAGCTAGCTCCCGCTTGGTGATGCCTTTATTGATTTCGTATACTATTCATGTTGTATCCCGTTTGGGGGCCAGTATTTACAAAGGAGACTTTGCCGAAATTTTCAAGAAATATTGGATGTTTTTAAAAACGTATAATTCGTCTTATGCTAATAAAACTACTTGATTTAAATTGGTTTTTCCTTCACTCTACTACTTTTCTTGGTTTGTATTTCTGGGTTTTCGGCTTACTTAGATTACATACGCCTCGCGACGTTTCGTAGTTTAAGTGCCGGTCATGTTCCGTACTTTCGGGACGTGACAAAGTTGGTATTAAAGCGTTAGGTTTTACCTTCGGAGCGTAGGATGACCCTTGGTTGATGGAATAGGTGACTAAAGAAGAGTGGCGTACCGTGGGTATGTTCCGCGGCATACTTACGATACGCTACTCCACTTAAGAAGCCTTAGGATGCACATTTCTTTGTTCAGTATTATATTCATTCATGATTTAGCCTCATTGGTACCAGTTATGGATTGCTACCACGATTACGGGCAGGGAGCGCTACGGCTAGAGTTGCGGTCAGCATGAGCTCGTCATGAACAAGGACTGACCAGGGCGTAATTCCGGCGACACACGATTGCGGAGATTTGCCTTTTTATTGTGTTTTCGCGCCACGAGCGCTGGGTGGATTGCTATATGAGATTACTCAGACGTGCACATCAGCCCCAGAGGATTGAGCCAATGACAGAGGCCAACCAGATTTTTGATGACCGTTGGTGTATTGCTTATTCATGATGATTGAGGCACTGTTCAGCGTGCAGACGAGTGAGCCAGTCATTGCTGCGAATGACGAGATATCGCCCCAGATGTTGGAGCTATTGCAGGACGAGTTATACTAATAGATGATAGAAGGTCGCTAGTCACCCGAGGATGATTGACTAGGATAGGTGGTTCGTTCGCCTACCCCGATGCGAGGTCATGAGATAGATTGATTCCATCTAGAGACGACTTCACGCGGAGACGTTGAGAGTTGACAGAGACGATCGAATGTCAGCAACCTATTATTCTAAGTTTAAAGTATTCAGAAAGGCATACAGGCAATTCTATGGACCCTCTAGAAGATTGAAACCCTAACTCGACTTAATGACCGTGTGAAAGCCTTTGAACCTTAGGGTTTGCGGCAGTTCCGCGGCGCCATTAGTGAGGCTTGGGTTTGCCCTTCTACGGCTGGACCATCGATGCTGTGGTACGTACTCGATACTGTTGAACTGTACCCAAGATGTTGAGCTCTTGGGGGAATATGAGGTTTTGACGAATCAATCGGATGGTTCGACTTCATTCGGATGCCAGGTGGTGAGATGCATTTCTTAGGAAACTCCAGATACGAGGATAGCCGTAGGAGCTCAGTCCATGCAGCCACGATGAGACGAGTCCGAAGCAGTCGACATTAAAGAAAGTGGAGTAAAGAGGTCCGTACAAGATCTGGATAAGATGACGTTCCACTCTACCGACATCAGAGATGCGATACACATGCCGAGGCATTGTACTTGGATATACCTTCCAGAAGGAGTCGCGATGAGTATGCAGCCGTTCCGGAACGAGAACAGATCTAGTAAGGGACGATGACTTCCGGACAGTTCGGCAGAGACGAGATTTGG
The DNA here is from genome assembly GCA_030015575.1 of Agapanthus africanus. NCBI lineage: Eukaryota > Viridiplantae > Streptophyta > Magnoliopsida > Asparagales > Amaryllidaceae > Agapanthus > Agapanthus africanus. The sequence continues at coordinate 422,871,363 of CM057342.1, forward strand.
GAGAGATTTCGATAGGACGTTTCTGGAATAAATTACGAGAAGACTTGGACCAAGGAGTGGTCATGTTATGCACACCGGCAGGCCAGAGTTCAGGATCATCGACGAGACATACTATGAGTGACCACGACAGTTGGCCAGAGATTCTTGGAGGATGTGCATGAGCGGGACTATTCCGCCATATTTGATTTCGGTATTTTGGACGATCTATTCGCATGACTGATTTTGATGATTGAGTTTCATGATATTTGTTTTCATGTACCATGGTTGCACCTACTGAGTATTTACGATTTTTGCACAGTTGTTGCACTTGATATCATTTTCGTGCCTTGGTTTCGCATGTTTATGATTTTATGGGTTTCATACAGTTGAGTTGAGTTTGTGTGTATGTACGCACACGATTTGGTTTTGCACTCGGTATAGTTCATATATGCATGCAGTGCAGTGATACGTATGTTGTGCATTTAGATGCACTGGACTTCGATTTCGATTGTGATGTTCGATATTTGTTTTGTGCACCTTGTGCACCTGATTGGATTTTGCGCATATTCAGCGCTTGATATTGGATTTCATGATTTCATGCACGATGGATGCACCTGATTTGGATTTTCGTGCATGTTGGGTGCATGTTTTGAGGTGCGATTTTGGTGCACACCAGATGCACTAAATCGAGATTCTTCATGCATGTCAAATGCACCTGATTTTGCTGTCAGGCACCCACGTTGCCTATGACAGATGTTTCATGCACATCCGATGCACTTAGATCTTGTTTCTGTGCACATGTTGGTACATATATGGATTTTGATTTCCGTGCGCACCAGACACACGTAGTATTCGTATGCATATTTTGGGATTGATTTCTTATAGAGCAGTACGTTTTATGATATTTGCTATGTGTTTTCGTACTGAGCAGGACTAGTCAGAGGACAGTACCTGAATATATTTTCCATGCATTGATAGCTATCGAAGGGAATTCCAAAAAGCGAGCTATAGTCTCAGTATTTACCTACGTGTCTGATATGACACGAAACGTTTAAAACAAGAAAACCCTTCCAAATTGTTTCCCAAAATGGCGGAACGTACAGTTCAAACAAAAGGTATATATGTATATGATTATTTTCTTATGATAGACGTCCGCCACTGTGCAGTGTTATGCGCATTACACAGCGACTTTAAGAGATTTGGCATGCAATCCCTTCAGATATTTACATATATAGATTTGATATTTACGTGTATAGTTTCGAGTTATATCATATTGGTTTTGTATTGGATTTGACATTTGTGTCTTTACCATGACTCCGATGTTTGCCGGATGCTTGACGGCGTTTTGATTTTGAGTTATATGCTCATTTTTCATGCGCATGCACTGCGCTACAATTTGTTTTATGTATTTACGATTTCGGAGCCCCGACGACTTGATGGTTTTACTTAGATATGTTAGTATTTGGGGAGAGTTTTAATTTAAATTCGGAGACCGAATTTCTTTAAGGGAAGAAGATTGTAACGTTTTGAAAATCGTTTCGGTGAAATTTCGGAAAATCGGTAAAATAAGGGGGGTTTCCGTAAAAAGTCAAAATACAAATATCTTTATTATAAAATTAAATATACATATTCTAGCTTTGTAATTGCTATTAATTGGTGTTTATTGAGCCACTGGTGAAATTTCAAATTTTCTGAAATTTTTTCTGTAATTAATTATTTTAATATTATTTTAAGCCGTCACTAATACATTTAATTAGGGAAATTGCAAATTGGAATGAGTTGAAAGAAATTTTGTGCATCATAACACATTAAACAAAATTTTATCATGTGGTTTTTGAAATGAAATGGTTTGCCAAAACGGTTTAGAAAATATCAAAGAAAAATGCTTCGTTTAGGTGAAATAAGTGTTAATGGGAATTAGGGTAATACATTTATCTTTTTCCCTAACCCACACACCCACACCTCACCCTCTCCACCCTCCCCATGTCGCCGGCCCAAATTTGACAGCCCCTCCCTCTTTTTCTCTCTCCAATCACCTCCTTTTGAATAGAAAAGAAAAGAAAAGAAAAGAAAGTGATAAAAGTAAAAGGGTGGACTTTGACTCTCCCCCACTTTCTCCACCTCACTCTCTCTCCTCCCTCACCCCTCCCCACAATTCTGGCCGAATTTTCTGGCCTCAAAACAGCAGCCCCCTTCCCTCTTCTCCTCTCTTTTCCATCAAAAAAATTGTCAAAAAATCAAGTAAAACCTCACCAAAATCCAAATCCGATTCCTACCCATTTCCCCTCATCTTCTTTTGCACGGATCTTGGTGCAAGGATTCCAAATTGGAGGTCTAGATTTGTAGTTTGATTCATGGTTGTGAGGTAAAACTTTTGACCCATTGTTCTTTTTGGTTTAAATTCCTTATTGAAGCTTGTTAGGTGCTTAATTTCGGTTTAATTGAAAGTTGTGGGTTTGCAAGAGAAGGTTTAGATTAGAGTTGTGAAAAATCTAGTTAGGGTTTTGTGTTGTAAGACTATGGTTGTGGGAGGTATTTGCCATATTAATATTTTGCTAAATCAAATTAAGTTGCTAATTTGCTTTTTGTTGATTTAAATTGTGATATTTATATAAATTGTAAACTAGGTTTTTAAAATAATTATATTCTTGTGAGATAAAATTCAAATTAAGGTTTCATGTCATTATAAATATTATATTGAGTGGTTTAATGCTTTTAGTTCATGAAAATCCAAGCTAAATTATTGTTTGTGCATTTTTGCTATAAAATTGTAAAAATTTGGGTATATTGTAAACTAGAATTTTGGGGTTAATGAAATTTATTGGGATTAAATTATGGAAATTGTTTTTATGACTTATTTAAGATATCTAATAAGTATTATGGCCGTTAGATTTATTTAAACGTCGAGTTTTGTACTAAAACGGGTAATTTTTGCTTGGTAGATTTTCGGAAAAATGGCTTTTAAGGTGAATTTGGGGGTTTTGTGAATTACCTATTTTATATTATAATTAGTGTTCGTGAATGCGCAAATGAGAGTGTTTAGGTTTTTCTCGATGGTTTGACGTTAGTACATCGACATCGAGGGTTGGTTTGGCTCTTCTTGCATGCGTAGGCGATAGGTTTTGACCTATGCGTGATACGCGTGCCGATTTGATTTTCGTATGCCGTTTCGATTTCGAATTTGGTTTTAATGTGATACGGTGCGTTATGATATGTAGGTACCCCATGTGGACTTCGAGATGACAAGCAAGCGCGTGGCGACATCGGCACCGGCTAGCAAAGACCAGGTGAGTAGATTTATATCTACGGGGAGAAGTCGGGTGGATGGCATATAGCACCCCCGCAGTTCGTGGTGATGTATACGAATACATATACACACATATATTTTGATTATATATTTTATGTTGATATGAGACTTGATGATAAAGGTAGATTCTAGGTGTTCATGGATTAGTTTAGTGTTAGTTGCGAAACCCTAGAGTAGTTGTTACACCGACACACGCACACACATACATGCATACATCTATGTTATTACCTGTGAGTATATGGGGAGATGTGTTTATGTGTTCACCTGGGTATGGGACTAGGTGTTCACATACTGGATTTGCGGATGATACTTTGGATTGAGATGAGTCGATGAGATTTGAGTTGAGGCCGTGAGATCGGTGATATGGCAGGATTCGTACTTGAGATACGTCCTGATGTTACAGCGGATATTTGGATGACAATGCCATGTGAAATGTGATATTAGTAGTGTACTAGAAGTAGGTCAGTACCCCAGATGATGATCTTGATAAAGAGGATACCGGTTGAACAGTGTGATGAGTATGATATTGACCCGTAACCAGATTTGGGGATACCGTACGGCGGATTTACGTACGAGCTATATATTGATGATTGATCCGCACTCTTGACTTGGGATGTCTGATTATAGATATGGTATCGGATATGATATTATTGAGGTGGGATCACCGACTAATATATATACAGGTATGTATATGTATAGACTAAGATGTTAGGCGGTTTCCTTACCTGTAGTTCAGCTTGTTAGTTCAGCCGTATAGTTTATTGTAGTTGTTAGACTAGATTAGACTCCTACCTATTTCAAAACTAACGAATCGTGGGTATTTTAAAAGACAGGTCAAGGGATTCTACGGATATTTCAAAAGACGTATCTTTTCAAAAAAACACCGTAGCCCTTATTTTCAAAACAACGCGATTCATGTTATTTCAAAAGGCACTATTGTAGGATTTATATTAGGGTAATGCAGTTTAGTTATCGTTGTGTCTAGTATTCAGCTCCCGCATATTATTGCTGTTGCTCCGCATCGCATACTTATTGTAATTCATATTTCATTATTGATATCATGATGTTAGGACACCATCACCATTACCGATGATGCATATGTACCACGTACACATACTTGCCGGCTCACACACATCATCATCGGTAATTGCCATGTCACGTACACTTAGAAAATACTATTACATTGACATAGCCTATTAGCTAATAGTTTAGACATGGTATTAGTGTACTTGCCTTATATGCTAGTTTAGACATTGTAGTTATTACCTGCTACTTCATGCATACTGTTATTCATTGTTATGCCGCATTCATGGATTCTCATGCATATATTCACTATTTTACGTGCTATTGAGGTTTTGGATTCGGATTTCCATGAGATTTTCTGGATTTGGGAGAAAACCGCAAAGCATATACAAACTTCTTCTCTCCCTTTTTAAATGAAAAGCGCGGTTTTCCCATGATGTATGAGTCGTCCACCATGAGTTTGCTGATGGATTTCGAGACCTGATTCGAGGAGACGGATGAACCGTTTCGGGTACATGGTGGACCCGGTAAGGTACCCCGGGGCAAGAAGCGCGTGATGATGACGATGTGTGCCTGGCTGGGGAGCACTACCTACCGGTGATTTTACCCGACGGGTCAGATATCCGGAGGTTACCGTCGTGGTCTTGAGATTGATGGTAGGGGCCGGTCTGGACTGACGACGCTCTAGATAGTGAGATTTACATACAGGGATTTTGAGATATTAAGGTACAGAGATTGCGACACAGAGATATCGAGAGATTTGGATACTTGTTTTGTGTCGATGCTAGGCACTGTTTATGCTGATTTCATTTATGATACATCGTTTTTAAAAAGATACAGAAATCTCACTAATTTATGACAGCAGTTTTCATCAGTACATGCATTTTGTTTCATGCATTCATGGATCATCCATATGATATATTGCTACCTGAGTCACTGACACAGGCACATGGGATTACACTCGGGTTAGATATTTACCCTAGCCATTGTTATAGGCTTCATGTTATATATTTGAGGATATATTATGATCGTTGACCCAGGATTGCGTTATTCATGAGATTTCTGTTCGTAGATGTTTTTCTGCTCATGAGTTGGCAACTCACCCCCGTTATGCCACAGTTTCTTGCAGGTTTTGCCATACAGGTTTCATTACAGCTTTGCTGGCACTGCTTCTTTCGGGTGACTTGCTAGTAGGTGGGTTTATTGGTATCGAACCCATCATATTACTTTGTATAATATTATTCAGTTGTATCTAGTAAATTCTATCAACCAAACATGTATTTATTTTGAGATAGAGACCAGTGATGTTACTCTTTCGACCTTAGAGTCGCGCGTTATATTTCTGTGGATTTCTTGTGGTTTTGAGTTTCCTTTTGAGTTTTGATCCTCGCCCTTGGCGTTGTATATTATATTACTTGTATGGTTGTGACCTTCGATTGACGAAGAGCTAGCTCCCGCTTCGGGATGCCTTTTATTGATTTCGTATATTATTCATGTTGTTTCCCGTTTGGGGGCCAGTATTTACAAAGGAGACTCTGCCGAAATTTTCAAGAAATATTGGACGTTTTTAAAAACACATAATTCGGCTTATGCTAATAAAACTACTTGATTTAAATTGGTTTTTCCTTCACTCTACTACTTTTCTTGGTTTGGATTTCTGGATTTTCGGCTTATTAAGATTACGTACGCATCGAGACGTTTCGTAGTTTAAGTGCCGGTTATGTTCCGTACTTTCGGGACGTGACATTGCCTCTATGGACAATGAACATCAGAGGAGGCACGAGAATATAGACCTAGAATCCATATTTCTCCATACTAAGTAACTATATGGAGAGCAATCCCGTATAGCCGGATACGAAGTCTCGAAAAAGTTGTTTTCGGCGAGATTGGCCGTCGGATCATCGGTAGCGCAACACGTGCTTAAGATGATTGGCTTTATTGAAGAGCTCGCGGACCTTGGGACTGCTGGGTTTACCTAGCACCTCGTCAAGGGTTTGGAAGCATCACATATGCCATAATCAAAATTTTAAAGGTGCTAAGTGAACTCGACAAGAATCATAACTAGAAATTTAGGGACTCATGCAAATAAGCATCATATGCAAATGAAAAACTATCACTAAGAGTAACCTTTATAGATCTCCCTTGGTGACTCCTTGGCACTAGAAGAGTTTGGAACGGATCGACGGAAGCCTTCCTTGTCCACGATGATCCACCCGAAGTCCCTTTGGCTAAAGCTCCTTGCTTTACTTGATTCGTGAAAGAAGTAGAGAAAACACCCTACACAAAACGGCTAGATGTGTGTAGTATGATGATGTGGTTTTTATTCAACAATTAAAACCCTTTCCTTTTATCCAACAATTAGAACCCTTTCCTTTTATCAACTTCACTCTAGAGAAAAATCAAGAGAGGAAGAAGAAGATAATGGTGGCTAAGCTTGAGCTCTCTTTCAATCCCTTCACATAACTTCATCTTTCATGTATTTTCACATATACATATTCACATGTTTCATATCACATATGAATCCTTTTATAGAGATGAGAATGAATAATCAACATTATTTAATTCCCACTACTATCATGGGTGGAAATTCTTTTCATTATAAGTTAGGTAATGGTTTGCCACTAAGGAATAATGGAGCATGAGTGGGTTTTCTTTACATTAACTTGAAATGACTAATATAAATGAAAGCTCCAATATAAATCTTGCATTGCCACCAATTTTGTATCATCAACCATGTATGTATCTATTTGTCCATGCACATCATCATGTGCATACATGCATGCATACAAAAATAGAGAAGGATTTAATTTGAAGAATTAATCTAAATGTTATTTGTAAAATCAACACTTGATTTAACAAACCGGTCATATCACATACGACCCGACCAATAGAAAATGCCCGATTAATATACGTTATCACATAACCGTATTTAATTGGGTCCCGCGCATATCTCACATGCACACAACATCTTTTTGCCTGAGCCAGGAAACTTCATTGTGGGACTCTAAGACTCGTCAATACGCCGGCAGTAGGTGATGATCACATCAAACACCTACAAGCCGCAAGAGGTCAGCTAAACGTAACGGCTACCCGGGTATTGAAACGATCGGAAAAAAAACCCAGAGAAGCTGTCAAAACTCTCGACGAGCCACTGACAACACTTACCGTACAGTCCGGTCTCTTCGTCAGATATGCTGCATATCGGGTCCAGGGATGGAATCGTCAAATCCAATAACTCAATAAGTCATGCCAGTGTATAGCTCATAACAGATCGAGAAACTACTAATAACTCGTATCAGTAAATCTCAGCAGCCCTGGCCAGGGATTTCATGTTATAGCCAATCGAGCATAGCACAACATCAACTCCCAATACCGGGAGAGACGAAACCCCTCCTATCGCTCAATGCCTCCATGTGCCTCGAGACTGTACCCAAAGACCACCTATTTGCACGACTCAGTAGAGCCGTGGTAGGGTGGAGATCAAAGTACAGTAGGAGGACACACAAGACTCTATGACGATCTTGGGTCTACAGACTAACCTGTACCAGCGTTATCTGAGAACTGCTATCCGATGATAGATATAATACCATATAGGAGTTCTCTATGAGTCCGTTCAATGTACCCAGTCTCCACTGAGCACCCGCATACAATCTTTGGTGTCTCCTCACCACATGAATATGGGATCATCCATCACCCATCATATGGGACAAGAATGGTATACGCTAGTCTACTCTGGAATATTGATGCCCTGTCTCGATACACCCTCGACTAGGAACAGTTTAAGGATATGCTTATAAACTACACGTACCCCACTAGTATGATCCGCATCATAATCACAGTACTCAAGCAAAAATCCTTTAGGCTTTATCAACATGTGTAAATGATCAAATCTACATGTCAAGATAAAGTAAACCAGATAGCATACTATCATGTTGAGCAAGAAAGTCATCTATCTCCATATATATATGTCCAAGTTTCCACTATCCATATAATGGCCTTTAGGGCATACATATATCAAACAATCTCCTACTTGCACTAAGGCCAGATATTGGCTTATCTCATACCCAACATCTCAAACAGTCACTCATGCTGCGGCTGTGGAAGTGCCTTGGTGAGTGGATCCGCTGTGTTATCCTTTATATCTACTCTCCGAATCTCGATCTCCTGGCGATCTACTATATCCCGAATCAAATGATACCGCCTTAGGATGTGTCTGGACTTCTGATGGGACCTTGGTTCTTTGGCTAACGCCATAGCTCCATTATTATCATAATACAATGGTATTGTTTCAACAATGGTTGGAACTACTCCTAGTTCCGTAATGAACTTTTTCATCCAGGCGGCTTCCTTGGCAGCATAATTTGCAGCAATTTACCCAGCTTTCATCGCGGAGTCTGCAACGGTGTCCTGTTTGGAACTCTTCCAACTAACCGCTCCTCCATTTAGGGTAAATACAAACCCTGAGATAGATTTGCTGTCATCCTTGTCACTTTAGAAGCTGGAATCGGTAAAGGCCTCCATCTGGAGATCCCCATTACCATACACCAAGAACAATTCTTTAGTCCTTCGCAAGTACTTAAGAATGTTCTTCACTGCTATCCAATGTTTCTCCCCTGGGTTGGATTGATACCTGCTTACTACAGTCTGTGCATAAGCCACATCAAGGCGAGTACAGAACATCGCATACATTATAGATCCTACGGCTGAAGCGTAGGGTATAACGCACATGCGAGCTCTCTCTTCATTAGTCTTCGGACAGAAGTCCTTGGAGAGAGTGATTCCATGACTAGCAGGCAAGGCACCACGCTTGGAATCTTCCATACTAAACCTTTTTAGGATGGTGTCTATGTACTTTGATTGGGACAGTCCCAATAACTTCTTGGATCTATCTCTATAGATCCTTATGCCCAAAATGCGCGAGGCATCACCCAGTTCCTTCATGGAGAACCTTTGTGATAAGAATAATTTCACCGATTGTAGCATAGGAACATCATTTCCTATCAGGAGAATGTCATCTACGTACAATACGAGGAATGTGACAGTACTCCCTACAATCTTCTTATAAATGCATGGTTCATCTATATTTCTGATAAAATCAAACTTTTTGATTGTATTATCAAAGTAGATGTTCCAGCTCCGTAAGGCCTGCTTTAATCCATAAATGGATTTAAGCAATCTACATGCTTTCCCGCTGCTCCCACTGTCAATGAAGCCCTTTGGCTGATCCATAAAAACATATTCTTCTAAATCACCATTTAGAAATGCAGTTTTCACGTCCATCTGCCAGATTTCATAATCATAGAGAGCAGCAATAGCAAGTAGGATCCTAATGGATTTAAGCATTGCTACTGGAGAGAAAGTTTCATCATAGTCCAAGCCTGGTCTTTGACGAAAACCTTTCACTACAAGCCTTGCTTTATATGTCTCCACCTGTCCATCTACATCAATCTTTCTCTTAAAGATCCATTTGCACCCAACGGGTTTTATCCCAGGAAGCGCAACGTCCAAAGTCCATACTTTGTTGGTGTACATTGACTCCATTTCGGATCTCATGGCTTCCAGCCATTTCACTGAGTCACCACTCGTGATAGCTTGCTGAAAACTAATAGGGTCATCATCATCCATGATGCAATCTTCTCTATCACCATCTATGAGAAACCCATAGTATCACTTTGGTGGGCGAGAAGTTCTACTAGATCTCCGGAGCGGCTGAGGTTCTTGAAGTTCTACTGCAACATCAGTTTCAACCAATTCTTCCTGAGTAATTTGTGTATCTAGAACCTCTTCTAGTTCTACCGCATTGCCATTAGTACATTCTGTAAAGATCTCATTTTCCAAAAATGTGGCATGCTGAGCAACAAACACCTTTTGTTCCTCTTTGTAGTAGAATAGATATCCATACGAATTATTTGGATACCCTACAAATTTACACATACCAATCGTGTCTCGAGTTTCTCTGGATTCTGCTTTTTAACAAAAGCAGGACAACCCCATATCCTAACACTTTTAAGAGAAGGTCTCTTCCCATTCCACATCTCATATGGAGTGGTAGACACGGTCTTGGTTGGAACCCTGTTCAATAGATACATCGTTGTCTCCAATGCATGCCCCCAAAAGGAAAGCGGTAACTCAGCATCACACATCATGGATCGTACTATATCTAATAGGGTACTATTCCTCCGTTCTGACACACCATTGTGCTGTGGTGTGTGAGGAGGAGTGAGCTGAGAGAGAATCCCATTCTCTTTTAAGAAGTCTAGAAACTCTATACTTAAATATTCTCCACCTCGATCTGATCGAAGTTTCTTGATGGTCAAGCCTGTTTGCTTCTCTACTTCAAGTTTATACTCCTTGAATTTCTCGAAGGCTTCGGATTTGTGCTTTACCAAAAACACGTGTCCGAATCTTGAGAAATCAACAGTAAAAGTGATGAAGTATGAAAAACCACCTCTTGAATGTGTAGACATAGGTCCGCATACATCACTATGTATGAGGCTTAAGAGTTCACCAGCTCTCTCTCCCTGTACACTAAACGGATTTAAATATCCATCTTTATGTAGCTTATTTAGTCTTGTTTCATCAATATGACCAAGTCTACAATGCCAGAGAAAAGCTTCATTTATATCTGAAAACTTTCTTTTATTAGTATGTTGTATATTGAAAACTGTGTGTTGGTTCAAGACGTAAATACCGTTATTTAGTGTACCATACCCAATCAACTCTTGATTCAGGTTAATGTTCATAACATTATTTTGCAACATAAAATGATATCCTTCATTGTCCAACAAAGAAACGGATATTATGTTACATAGCATACTTGGTACTAAATAACACGGGTTCAAAACCAAAATACTTCCTGAAGGCAACCCTAGATGATACTCTCCCACGGATACAGTATGTATATTGGAACCATTTCCAACCCGCAGAGTATGGTCTCCTATCTTTAAAACTCTACTATTTCTCAATCCATGCATACAATTGCAGATATGAGAACCAGAACCGGTATCCAATACCCAGGATGCAGAGTTTAAAGAAAAACAGTTTTCAGTTACAAACACACCTGAAGTGGAAGCATCAACAAGCTTCTTCTTCGTGAGATCAGCAAGATATGCAGCACAGTTGCATTTCCAATGTCCTGACTTGTTACAGTAAAAACATTCTCCTTTCCTGCTTCCCAAATCCCCGGCTTTGTCTTTCCCCTTTGCCTTTCTAACTCCATCTTTCTGTGTGATAGACTTCTTCTTCTTTCCCTTGGCTTTAGCTTTTGGGAATGAAGAAGAAGATGGCCCAGCAAGCAGAGCGGGAGTCCTCGCCGTTTTCAACGTGTTCTCTGCACTTCTCAACATATTGAGAAGTTCAGGCAATGATTTCTCCAAATCATTCATATTGAAATTCACTATGAACGGAGCAAAGGCGGGAGGGAGAGACTGCAGAACAATATCCGTATATTGCTCATTATTGTCACGACCCGAATATTTCGACTCGTGACTGGCACTTAACCACGCAACGTATACAGGCGTAACGTGACTAAGTAAGCCGAACCAAGAAATCAAAACCATTTAAAGTAGTGAGTGTTGAAAAAATTTAATTAAAACATTTAGAAAACCATAAATAGTTCAATAAAGTTCCTTAAAGTTTAGTTATCCTTATAATAATTTCGGCAGCATTTCCTTTGTAAACGTAACCCCGAAATCGGGTACAAAACAGGATATAAGTGAAATGATATATATAATGAAATAAAGCATCCTCAAATGGGAGCAATCACGCCCAACGGAGGAAACCATCACCACAAGAGTAATATACGACGCCGTAGCGAAGAATGAGCATTAAGTAAAACATCACAGAATAATAACTGCATATATACAGTCGGCTCCCACGAGCTCGACACCAAAATACAAATAATATACATCATCGTCCTCATACTGTCTCTATGTCAAGTACATATATGGTAGATAGAGAATACTAGATACAAAAGGGTGTACAATAAAATAACCAGACACCACAACCCACCTAACAGCAAAATAGCTCTCGCACCAACTGTAGTGGTATCTATAGTCAAAAAATGTAAGAAGGCAGCCTGCCGCGACTACTCAGATGGGCAACCTGCAAATACTGTGGCACAACGGGAGTGAGTTGCCAACTCGTGAATAGAGATAAGATATAAAGGTAATCGCGAGCATGCACGTACTGCGCTACTCTATAATATGCCAGCAGGTAAAATCTATATGCGACAAGCAGTAGGTGCAATAATCATGCAAGTGCTCTGTCAGGTAAAATAACTACAGGATGAGATGCATGATAATCAATGCTGAGCATGGGATAAACAACATTTACACGGAATATCAACGTGGAAAAAAATAATCGGTGCCTAACACTGCACCCAACTCCCAAATAAACTCAGGCACCAGCACTTTCCTCGGCCCTCAAATCCTGTAAATCTCTGAGAATCACGAGTGCCCATCATCGGCACTCAAAATATCATAAAATACTCGTGTCCAGCATCGACACGCAAATCCTCATATATCTGGCTCCGTCAGTTCGGATCAGCCCACGGTCTCCGTTTGCGGAATCGGCCCTCGGCCCCAGCAGTACGGGTCATCCCGCATCCATCTATCGACTCTGGTCAGTATCCTCCGGATAACCACCACGTCCAACCAATCACCGGTAGGTACTCGCCCACCTCCAGGTTCAATCGGTAAAGTCCATCGATCATCTTACCGAGGGGAACCATACCGGGTCTACCACGAACCTGCAAACGGATCATCCAACTCCTCGAATCGGTTTTCAAGCACACGTCTCAGCACCAAGAAAATGCGTGGTGGACACACCAAAATATCATATCACGAGGAACCGGGTTTTCAAAAAGTGCAACTTTTCTTAAATAACACCACGGTCCTCAAAACCAGAAATCACAAGAAATCCAACACCAATGAGTAAATCAAATGCGATGTGCTATGTACATCAAGCCATAATATAGGGAAAAGGGAGGAACCGCTTTTTAAAATAATTTCAGTTTTTCAAAGACCTCATGCGGCTCCCAATGTCTATGAAAATCATATCGAATCATATATGAAATGAACTACAGTATAATGATCATGGCAATTCTACAGTGAGTGTGTCATGGCAATTACGAACGGTGTGTGTGTAACATGCATATTAGTGCTCGTGCAACATGAACCGTTAGTAATAGTGCGGTGTTCTATCAATTCTAAGTTTACATACATATAGCAGGGAATGCAGTATGCAACAACAGTATCCATGAACAGTCAATGTTGGTAAAAGTAATCTGTAGCTATAAGGTCCTATCAGCCCTGACGCATAACGCCATGTGGGCGATATCCCCGTAGATGTTAAATCTACTCAGCGAAGTCTCGCGCTAAGTGTAGTCGACGACTTGTTTCCCCTTCTTCGCAGCGTCCGTCGCACTCGCCTGCGAACCTAGAATTTACACAATATATCACACATAATCTCAAAACCATACAAACATGACATTTAAAGTCAAACTAGAAACCCGCGTCGCAAACCAAGCGCGTGTGCGCGCGATACGCTAAAACGTGTGATTACACGCCTGAAGCTACCCCGACGCGTCACGATACGCAGAACACCCCAAAACCACAAACGTATCACGCGTGTCGTGAGGATTTAAAATATGAGAAATAGGTTTTTAACTCCAGATTTTGATACAGAAAAGATATTATAAAAATATATATTCCAAAATACTCCACATAGTAGCAGACACCAATCACTCCAAACCCCAACCCAAAACACCCCCATCTGGCCGCAATTTGCTGCCAGAATGTATATATCGGCAGCTTTGGTAGGGAGATGGCCCCCCCGATTTTTTGTGTGCACTCTATACCCCATGTGTATACTACAGTAATTACAGATTTAATTTACAACAACTCGGGTTGCAGCAGATTCCACAGAGCCCAAATCTCGTTAAAAAAACACATTTTTGCACTAAAAGATAATTTAGGGTATATTTGTGAAATCTGAAACAAACCCAAGTCTAAAATCACACTAACAACTCATCACCAAGCTAATCGAGCCATGAAGATATCAATTTTAACATAACTTCACAAAACCCCCTTATATAGCACAAAACATGCATAAAATGTGATATTTTGCTAAAATACAACAAGTTATGAAATGGGATGTTAAACATGAGTGTAATACCTTCAAAAGACCTTATAAAACACCAAAAGTTCCAGATCGAGCCTCAAGTATGCAGACTTGCCACCAAACACCTCAAATGAGCCATTAAACCAAGGTTTTGTGAAGGAAAAAGGTTAGATTTGTGTAGGGTTTTGTGTAGAGATCAAAGAGGAGTGAAAAGAGAAGAGAAAAGATGAAGGAAGTGATATGTTTGCTGCTGCAATTCTGCAGTTTCTAGAAAATGAGCGAAGAGAGAGAGAAGAGAGAAGGAGATAGCCAATAAAAAGTCAAATTTTCCTTACCTAACACCATGCTCCATTTCTATTTGAATTTTTGAAAACATAAAAAGGGTTTGACTTAGCTAAAATGGGTGGGGGATAATTACAACCATGCAAGAAAATATAATAGGGTTAACATGTTACACTAAAAAACCTAAGTCACAAAATTGGCTAAGTGTGCATGTGTGCACTTAACACAAATTTCTCACTTAGGGTAACACGACTAAAAATAATTAATAACCATACAATAATATATATAAATATATATATTTATAACACCTCACAACACAATAATCACAAATCAAGAAAGAAATATAAAGTATTCGGGTTTTGTGAAAAACACGCATAAATTGCTAATTAAAACGAAAACATCCTAAACGAATTTCAAGGCGTTACAATCTACCCCCCTTAAAGAAATTCGGTCCCCGAATTTAAAAAAATCAAACAACACGTACCTTCAAAGAGATGGGGATATTTCTTCCTCATCTCGCTCTCGGTCTCCCAAGTGACCTCCTCACTGCTCGGACCACGCCAAAGTACCTTGATGGACGCTATCTCTTTCGATCTCAATTTCTTCACTTGTCGATCCAAGAGGATCACCGGCTGCTCTGCATAAGAAAGGTCGCACTCAAGCTGGATCATCGGGTGCTGAATTGCATGCGAAGGATCATGAAGATACTTGCGGAGCATCGAAACGTGAAATACGGGGTGCACATCTGGGAAACTGGGCGGAAGGGCTAACCGATACGCAACTGCACCCACACGTTCGAGGATCTCGAAGGGGCCCACATATCGGGGACTAACCTTCCCCTTCTTCCCAAATCTCATCACACATTTCATTGGGGAGACCCTCAAGAAAACATGATCACCGACAGAAAACTCAAGTCTGCGCCGACGACGGTTCACATAAGATCTCTGCCCACTCTGGGCTGCTCTCATCCTATCATGAATCAACTGGATCTTCGCGGTCGTCTCCTCAACAATTTGTGGCCCTAAGATACTGCTCTCACTGAGCTCCGTCCAAGAGGCGGGCGATCTGCATCTCCTCCCATAAAGAGCCTCAAATGGTGCCATCTGAATGGTCTCCTTGTAGCTGTTGTTGTAGGAGAGCTCTACTAAGGGCAAATGATGATTCCAGCTACCTCCGAAGTCTAATACGCACGCTCTGAGCATGTTCTCGAGAGTCTGAATAGTCCGCTCTGACTGTCCGTCGGTCTGCGGATGAAATGCTGTGCTGAAACTTAAGCGGGTGCCCAAAGCCTCCTGAAGCCTCTGCCATAGTCGGCTGGTAAACTGGGTGCCTCTGTCGGACATGATACATATCGGAACTCCATGCAGTCGTACAATCTCATCGATGTAAATTTGGGCATACTGAGCAAATCCGAAAGTCGTCTTCACTGGTAGGAAGTGAGCCGCTTTCGTCAAACGATCCATGATCACCCAGATGGAGTCATACGCTCGACTAGTCCTGGATAGACCCACAATGAAGTCCATAGAAATCTGTTCCCATTTCCACTCTGAAATGGGTAACGGCTGTAGCTCTCCCGCGGGCCTCTGGTGATTAGCCTTGACTTGCTGACAAGTCAGGCACCTCGACACGAAATCTGCGATGTCCCTCTTCATACCGTCCCACCAGTAAACATCTCTCATATCGTGGTACATCTTGGTAGATCTTGGATGAATGCTGTACACCGATCGATGTGCCTCCTCGAGAATCTCACGCCGCAGTCCCTCAGCATCTGGTACGCACAGTCTAGTCCCAAATCGTAGTATCCCCTGATCATCGATCATGAACTCGGAAAATCTGCCCGGTCCAATCTGTGCCCTGATCTCTGAACATCGGACATCACTGTGCTGTGCCTCATGTATACGGTCGAGCAACTGTGGGTGTGTACGAACATGTGCAATCTGTCCTCCGATCGGCGTAAACTCGAACTGTTCCCGACCGTCGCTTAAAATCTGCTAATTTGCCGACGACTGCCTCTGCACTGCGCTCAAACAAGATAGACTACGCCCGGGCCTCCTGCTCAAAGCATCCGCCACTACATTTCCCCTGCCCGGGTGGTACAAGATTTCGCAATCGTAATCCTTCACTAACTCCATCCATCGGCGCTGTCTAAGGTTCAGGTCTCGCTGCTGAAATATATATTTTAAGCTCTTGTGATCAGTGAATATCTGGCACGACTCGCCGTATAAGTAATGTCGCCAGATCTTAAGTGCAAAGACCACTGCAGCCATCTCTAAATCATGAGTGGGGTAGTTCTGTTCATGTTTCTTCAATTGCCATGAAGCATACGCGATCACCCTATCATGCTGCATCAATACGCACCCTAGACCCACTAGAGAAGCATCACAATATACCATAAATCCGCCTGATCCTGAAGGCAATGATAATACTGACGCCGTAGTCAGTAGAGCCCGTAGCTACTGGAAACTGTGCTCACACACCTCCGTCCAAACAAAAGGAACTCCCTTCCGGGTCAAACCGGTCAAAGCTGTAGCAATGCGAGAGAAATCTTGCACAAATCGCCTGTAATAGCCGGCCAGCCCTAGAAAGCTGTGAATCTCCGTAATTGATGTGGGTCTGGGCCAACTCCGAACGGCCTCGATCTTCCTCGGGTCTACACATATACCGTCTCGTGAAATCACATGCCCCAAGAAGTCTACGTTGTCCAGCCAGAAAGAACACTTGGAGAATTTGGCGAAAAGCTGATGCTCTTTCAAGGTCTGCAGTGTAATCCGCAGGTACTGCTCGTGCTCCTC
The DNA here is from genome assembly GCA_030015575.1 of Agapanthus africanus. Lineage (NCBI taxonomy): Eukaryota > Viridiplantae > Streptophyta > Magnoliopsida > Asparagales > Amaryllidaceae > Agapanthus > Agapanthus africanus. The sequence continues at coordinate 422,888,868 of CM057342.1, forward strand.
ACTACTCCGGGAATACACCAGAATATCGTCAATGAATACAATGATGAACAGATCAATATATGGCCGGAAAATACAGTTCATCAAGTCCATGAATGCTGCTGGCGCATTGGTGAGTCCGAACGACATCACCAAAAACTCATAATGGCCATAGCGCGTGCAGAAAGCTGTCCTAGGAATGTCCTCCTGTCGAACCCGCAGCTGATGATAGCCTGATCGCAAATCGATCCTCGAAAAGTATCCTGTCCCCTAAAACTGGTAGAACAAATGTAAGTCCATGCTACCTCTCCCGGTACTTACGGGCTTGCGGAAATGATGAAAAACAATTTTCTAGCGGCGGTAATATGGACTCAAAACGGATCTTTGTTAAACTATCTACCTAGCATCCTAACTAAGAGTTGTTAACTACTCGGTTAGGGGGTTATACCTTTCTTGAACTCCTTCGTCTTCAAATCGTGATGGTGTACGGATCGGCTTCACCCCGTCGTCTCCTTGCGCCGAAGATCGATCCACCCGAAAGCTTCTACCTTTGGCTTCTTCTTCGATCTTCGAAGAAATTAGTTCCCTCGGTTTGCTAAACCTTGTGAACTAGAGTGAGTAGAGGATTGTATTGGGATTTTTCTCTATGGTTCTTGCTTCTCAACACATGAGACAAGTGAACCATAGACTAGAGAGAGAGCAAGAGGAAGAGGGAGAGCTGAAGAGAATGAGAGAGCTCAAGCAAGAGAGGGAAAGCAAATGATAGAATGAGAAAGACTTTTTCCCCCTTGGCTCTCATAATCCAAAGCCATCATAACAAATAATAGCAATCAAGTATTATGTGATGGTTTAAGTCAAAATAGCCATATCATTTCATGCACTCATTTTGCACAAGATAAACATGCAAGCAAAAGTCTTTGCCATGAAATGATAGCCATTGTCATGTGTTGGAGATAGTGCCCTCAGAGTCAATTATTAGGTCACAGGTACGTGATTGTAATGATTGAGGGAGGACCTATCCCGGTAGGACAGTCTTACTCGAGATGATAGTATGCTATCTGGTTTACCTTTATCATCGTGTATTGTTTTAAGTGACATGACACGTCGCTATTACACGTTGATAGAGCCCCTAGGATTCTTGCTTGACCACCAGCAGTATGAGGGCGATCATATAAGTGGGAGCTGGAGTCTATAAGCTTATCCTTAAAAGGTCCCTAGTCGTGGGAGTTTCGAGACTGGGCATCAATACTCCATTAGTAGACTAGTGTATACAGTCGAGACCCCAACGAGGGGCGGTGGCCGGTCTCACAAGCCACTGGTGTCAGTTGGATCACCTAAGATGTATATAGGTGCTCATTGGGTTATGAGTACACCGGACAGGACTCGCCGGGAACATGCTAGTTGGTCATATACCAGATGTCAGATGGCAGTTCCCAGGTGACATGTGTACAGGTTAGTTCATCGACCTGGGGATCGTCATTTGTCTCGTGTGAGTTCCCACTGTACTTTGATTACTACCCTACCACGGCTCAAAGGAGTCGTGCAAACAGGTTTTAGTTGGGTACAGTCCCGAGCCACATGGAGGCAGTGAGCGTATCTTCAGGGGTTCGTCTCTCCCGGTATTGGGGGTGAGGTCGTGCTGTGTCTAGGAGAGCCATTACACAAAGTCCTTGGCCAAGGCAAGGAGATTTACTGGTAGGTATTCCAGTAGTATCTCAGGGTGTTCTGGGCTACACTCCGACACGACTTGTACCGCTTCTGGGGGTCTGACTTTTACCAACCCCCTAGGCCCGCCATGCGATACTCATAGACGAACGGACCGGACTGCACGGATATTGTCACTGACAGGCTCAGTTGGGTGTCGGGGTGAGCTTCCTCATCGACGTCCCATTTGGTCAGTACCTGGTAGCCCGTCACGTATTGGCTTATACCTCTGACGTGCTAGTGGTTAAATCCACAACCAAGGTATTGACGAGTCTTTAGAGTCCCCCACATTCAGTTACTCAGCTTTCGGGCGAAAGGTTGTAGAGGCCGTATGGAGATATGGCAGGGTCCGATCAGATACGTGCGGTATTGCACGGATCAGGATCGGACAGTCTGTACTATAGGCCGTATGGTTATATGGCAGGGTTCGATCAGATACGTGCGGTATTGCACGGATCAGGATCGAACGGATATTACTGGCCGGCTTTGGTATAAGCCGGATCCTAGTATAGTACAGTGTAGAGTTTGTCTCATTGCATTTGTATTTCGGTCGAAATACAAATGCGGGTGTGTATGCACAGTATCGGGGTTTTCCTGTAATTTATTACGGGACCAGTTTTCTGGAGTTGCCAGTTTGCTTTCCGTTTCGGCCAATTTCCTTTGTTTCGTTCATTGGCCGAAGTTTGGTGGAGGAGGGTTTATTTGCATTGTTGCAAATAGACTTTTGTGGAGGGGGTCCTTGCATATTATCATGTCATGATTATAGCACCATCCATTGACTTGCTTGACTTCATACTTCATGATGGATTGACTTTGGATATCATCATGGTTGATGAGTGAGAGAAGAGTGTGGTTTTCACCTTGCTATCATTGGTTCACATGATTGTCTTTTCCTCTCTCTTGCATGATAGAGTTTCCCCCCCATTTTCTTTTAGCCATCCATCTCATTCTCTCCATTCTTGATAGTGCATTGGCCGGCCATTCTTTTTGAATGGGGGCTGTCCAAAATTGGAGGTGGGAAAATGTTGTTCATTTGATGCTCCAAAATACCCCAAGCTCCTCCACATTTTGTTCTTGTTTCATCCCTCCACCAAATGGCACCTCCTTAACCCCAAAATGAGACATGGATCTCTACACTACATTCTACAGCAAACCTTGGGCACGTCGAGTAGCCGGCTTCGTGCCCGAGTTGCCTCGGCATTGAGGTGGGAGCCCGTAAACAAAGTAGGCGATGTGGTGCACTTCCGGCGACGAGGAGGAGACGGGGCTTTTCCGCAGGAGATCGGGACCATGACGAGAAGACCGGAGGACTTGGATCGTCGGTATATCTCTAACCCTTCTTATAGTTAGCTTAGACTTGTTAATGGTTACGATCCGGGTGTTTAGTGCGTGGTGGTGCCGGTTTGCTAAGTCCGCAAAATTAAAGTTTTTCACCGCTTCCGCATTCCGGCGTCGGATTGACGGCCGGGGCGCCGCCGTGCACTTACAGTGGTATCAGAGCCTCGCCATTAACTTAGTCTAGCTTTGTGTAATGTGTTTTTTAGTTCCGATCGATCGAAATGTCCAAAAACCCGTATTTGCCCACATCAGTTTTCTGTTGGAAATTTTTGGTGTCGAAAAATTTTTCAGGTTGTAAAATATTGATGTACTGGAAAATCTAAGAGCTCTGTAAAAATTCGACGATGTAACTCCACAATTGGAGCGCGGAACCGCCGCGAAAACCCCCTTCCCGCCGCCCTTCCGCCGCGCACTGTGGAGATCACTTCACCAATTTTTTACAGAGGCCTTCTGGGCTTAAAATATGGGTTTTGGAATATTAAAATTGGGCTCATGTTTTCTGTGAGTGCTACAGTTTTGATTGGGGGCCCACTTGTTAATATTCGATCGGTCGGATATTTTAAACACATTTTTCACAGTATTTACATTATATCTGCGACCGTGAATGTCACTCGATCGGTAAATCCTGTCTAACTGCTATAGCCCGGTTAGACGGATTTGCGAACGTGACTTTCACGTTGATGTTCTATGTATTTGCTGTGTTGTTGCGGATCGGTCGTGGGGATAGCCTGGATGCAATGCTAGTACAGTTGTGGTTGTATTATGTACATTTGATATTGCGGGGCGAGCGTCCGACATGTGGACTGCCGTCACTGCCTGTTTGTATTATTATTTTGGGGCACGACCTGGTTGCGGTCGATGTACCCGTTGTATGTATATTTTACTTTCTGTACTAGGATTGCCCCGCGGAGGGGTGCACGGATAGCCGGGTTCTGGAGGGCAACAAGCCCGCATCTCATGGCATTGAGACGGAGGGGGCTTCACTCTAGGATTGGCGGGCTATTCGCCGCACTCGTAGGGGGTACAGGTTGACCCAGGAGGGGTGCCCAAGTTACCGGATTCCGTGAAGTGCTGGGTGGTCCATTCACGTTGCTGAAGGGGGCTGCCTCGCTTCAGGTTTTGGCGGGTAACTTGCCGCGCCCGTAGGGGTCTAGGATTTCATTGCACAGGCTATCCACACGACCAGGGGAACGTCAGGTTTCAGCGGCTCTGTGAAACCCGGGGATCCCAGATATCTGTATTGTTTCTGTGATGCTGTACATTTCTGTGATGTTGCATTTTATTCACGCCTTGAGCGAATATAATATATTGGTATATATATTAGTAGATGTTGTATATGTTTTACATCCGCGCTAGTCCAGTCCCCGCTCTGTCGTTAGTTAGCTAACCTAACGGGTAATGACGGGACCCAGTGGCGAATGCGGATGGCATATACGTACATCAGTATATTTTCGTTTTTTGTGGTGTGATCAATTGATGGGACTGCATTGATTCGGATCAATGCAAGTTAAAAACAAACCTAATCTGATGTTGTTGGAACATTTTTCAAAAAGCTGTTATTGCAAGGACGTTTACTTTTGTTTTGCATCGTGGTATTCATTTGGAATATCCTGCTCCTCAGTCGACGAGGCAAGGGCCGAGATCCCTTCACCGGGAGTGACCCCTTGGACAAAAAGTTTGCGTCAGGGCATTAACTTCACTATAGCCGATTACTTTTGCTTTGCATCGCGGTATTCATTTGGAATATCCTGCACCCCATTCTACGGGGAAAGAGCCGAGATCCCTTCACCGGGAGTGACCTCTTTAGCGAAGGTTTTCGTCACTATATTTTTAAAAGCTATCAGTTCCTTCAACGATATCAAGTTCTTTACGTTAAAGGTTTTCGCCAGAAACCATTCGTAGCCCTCCGTCATTTCAGTTAAATATTCGGTAGTATTCAAGCTATGTATTTTGACCTCACGCCAAGGCATAGTGATTGGTAGCTGCTGGGTATTTATCTGTTGCATAGATAGATGCGTTGGTTTGGGACAGTCGTACTACTATTTTGGCCTACGTCAAGGGTATGTACGGGTGGGTTCAGATTAACCTGGATAATGACGGGCAGAACTTGACATGTGACTTATGATATTTTGACCTCACGCCAAGGTCATAAGAGCATGGGGCAGAAATCACATCGGGAGTTTCAAAAGAACTGAAACTTGCCAGATATGCGCATACCTTCTGGAGTGTGATAGCGTGAGCGGATTCCGTTACGTTATCATGCAATGATAGTTGGATCCCGATTCCCACTGATGAGTTAGTTTACTCCTCGGGTGACCCCGACTAATTCTTCTTTCAGGTTTGGAGGAGAATTTGAGGTACAGTGGGAGGTTTCCAGATTAGATAAATTGGTAACCATTCTGATCTAGGTTAGAGTGCACGCTGAGTGTTTCTTTTCTCTCTCTCTCTGGCAGCGACCATTTGACCCGACCCTAAGATTTTGACTCAGTGACCAAGTTGACCGAACCTTCTTAAACACCGGCTTTTGGATTGTCAGAGTTGCAAACCTCATTGCCACTCCTACTTTTACCCTTTTTTCCAGGACACGCCGTTTTACTACGAACGTCCACTTCCATTGGACAAAACCATCGTATGGTTAGATACGAACTCGAAAGAATTTATTCGAGGATGGTTTCCGGTTCTGGAGAAAACGGATAGGATTATTCAGTTGTCTTTTCCTTTTACCCTCTCTCAGGTTACGAGTACTCCTTGGTTTAGGGGTAGTACACCTATTACGCAAATTGGATAGTCTTCTTCCAAACCTTAGGCTGGTGCCGACCGGTAGGGAATGAAGAAAACCAATTAGCATAACGATGGTGTGCAGAAGGTATTAAGTTCAAACAAAGCAAGGGATTAGTAAGAGGGCAAAGTAAATTGCAACAGATATTCACGACCAAACCAAATATTTCGTTACCACTCCCACATCACCTTTGTATTTCTCCAGGACACTCCGTATCACTACGAAGATCCACAGTTTATTTGGATACTCCATCGTATGGTTATATACGAACTCGAATGGAACTTGTTCCAGTTCGGGGATGGATTCTGGTTCAGGAGAAATAGGAATAAGGTTTATTCGGTTGTCTTTTATCTTCACCCTCTCTCATTGCGAGTGTTCCTAGGATTGGGACAGTACACCCATTATGCTTATTGGATAGTCTTCTTCCAAACCATAGGCTGGTGCCGAACGGTAGGGAAGGAAGAAAACCATTTGGCCTAAAGGGGTGTACAGAAGGTAAAGACTAAAGACATATGAAGGGATTTGGAGAGGTGGCAAAGAACTATACGGTTACAGTCGTGAATCTGGAAGAGGCATTACTAGGAATACCAGAATACCCCATCGGAACATTTCAATGTTTCAGTTTCACTGTGTAATGTTAAAGGAAAACTGATTTCCCGATTAGATACTTACTCCAGGGTATGTATTTACCAGGTACGATCCTCACATCTGTATGGTTTTTACAGATGATGAGTGGGAGTAAGTTATTGGGAATTGGGTGGTTATCCTCATTATATCGGGATTCGTTGTAATCGGTGATATTTGAGGAAATCACCTGGGCTGTTTGCCGGTCGGCAAATATTTGGTTTTGAATATCCGCTGTTATGCACCAATTTCAAATTGATATATCTGTACGTCTATTTTCATAGAGTGAGATATACCTTTCTGAAATTATGTCTACGACATTTACCTATATCAGTGGATGGTTAGGTAAGGAGCATTAAACAGCGGTGTAATTCTTCTTAACCATAAGTACAGTTTTCAACCTACGACACACAGTGAATGAGTTATCAGACTCAAGGGACTTATACAGAGTATTGTATGTTGTCCAGGGTCCATCAGGACAGAGGGGTTGGTCCTCGTACTACATTCAGTTTACTTATGACTTCTCTAGTTTTTAGACAGGTGTTTCGTGGAAACACAGGGTTCGAATTTGGAGAAGTTATTGGTATTTGAATAGAGTGGAGAACCAGGTGTCACAAGTATCGGGATTCTTCAAAGTGATCGAAGATGTAGATACTTGTGTATGGTGTTCAGTTGATAGTAATGACTAAGAGAACTTGCATCTCTTTCAGGTTACTCATAATTGGAAGTATTCCTAAGTTGAGTAACGCTGATCGGCCTCCTTCCATTTAGTTGACATGCGCTAGGGACAGCTGCATGATTTGGATCTGGTTCAGTTAAATCAGTGCCTCTGGTCCTATATGGGATATAGAACAGTTCGTATCTTAACGTTGTTAAGGTACGGGGAGTTGTCCAGCTTATGATTAAAACCAGACTCTGGATAACTCAAGGCACGTTTCTGTAATGGCTGTTTGTGGGTTGACCCAGGCTATGACGCGGGTTGACTTTCTACCATCTGGAAGATCAATAGCAATATTGTTCTTGACTCGCCACAGTTTTATTAAAAATGGATTTTTTCAGAAAACAGTAGTGGGAGTATGGTAGAACTGGAAGTGATTCCAGAACCACAAACGATTACTGAAGATTTGATAAGGAACCTAAAGATTCAATCTGGATTGACATTCCATTGGCCACTCCGCAGATAAGGTGGGTAACTTCAGGCACCCGAGAGGCACTACGGTAGCCTCAAGGACGGTGACAGGGAAGTTCTTGTTTACCCACAATTGCCATTGCTGTTGTTCCAGGTTACGAGACCCGGCGGGAGGATGAGTATAGCGTCTTTCTAAACCAGTTTTAGAAGTGTACGTCTATATGACTCTGCCAGAGGGTTGTCGTAGTCAGTGGGAGCAGCGGAAGCATTGGTGGACAGGCTGCTTATGTCTATTTATAGACTAGAGCAGATGTAGCGGAGATAGATCATCTATTTCTGACGTGAAAGTCATGGGTTTGACTTCATCAGAATAGGGGATGGATCTGTTGAGAAGGTAGTAGGGTGTGATATCCTGGTATTTGGATGATATACACAGAGTAGGAAAAGAAACTCCTACACTACGATCGGTTATACTTTGGTCGTCACACAGTGGTTTCTCCACATGGGACTTGGATTTTACATCAGACATACTGGTTACTAGATCTATGGTTTTAGATCTAGATTTGGGTGGTTTCCCAATCAGGGTACTTGACAGCATTCTAAGAGTATTTGGGATGGACGACTCCTGGCACGGTAGTGTACCTGCAGGTAATGGAGTCACCCTCTCTAAAGCTGTCTTACAGACTAAAAAGGGGAGGGACGTGCGTGATTGGCAGATCACTTGCTCAGGCAATTGAGTCAATCATGAGATGTCAAGTACCACACCAGATGTTGTTCTTGCACTAGATGAAATAAGTTGATATTGATCCAATCCTGGAGAAACAGTCGGAAGCAGTTTTAGAACATAAGTGAATGTTCTAGGGATATGATAACGACAGCCTCATTCAGGAGACAGTTATCATTCCAGGCTTCCAAGGTGACATGGACGACAAGGAGGTTGTCAGAGTTATAGTTTTCCTTCTGATGAGGGGCAGTATTTTGGACAGGTGGTCCAAGGCAATACTGAGGGTGGCATGGCGCAGGATACTGATTAAGTTCAGTTGACGATACAGTCTAAGAAGTTTGGATTTGGAGTTCATTTATGAGCTATGTCCCATCAGACATCCAGACACATTCTAAGACAGGTATTGCTCATTTCGGGAGATGGCTTTCTCCGCGAACTTGAGATATAGAGAGACATAGAAAGAAACAACTAAGCGGATCCACTCACTGAGGCTATTCCTCGAACGCAATAGTTTCGCAAACGAGCTTTGTGAGACTGACTAGTAGAGGAGTTGGATGTTCGGTATCACACGGGCTGTGAGTATGCGACATCGCAATAATTAGCCTTGAGTGCAAGTGGGAGATTGTTGGAGATAGTGCCCTCAGAGTCAATTATTAGGTCACAGGTACGTGATTGTAATGATTGAGGGAGGACCTATCCCGGTAGGACAGTCTTACTCGAGATGATAGTATGCTATCTGGTTTACCTTTATCATCGTGTATTGTTTTAAGTGACATGACACGTCGCTATTACACGTTGATAGAGCCCCTAGGATTCTTGCTTGACCACCAGCAGTATGAGGGCGATCATATAAGTGGGAGCTGGGGTCTATAAGCTTATCCTTAAAAGGTCCCTAGTCGTGGGAGTTTCGAGACTGGGCATCGATACTCCATTAGTAGACTAGTGTATACAGTCGAGACCCCAACGAGGGGCGGTGGCCGGTCTCACAAGCCACTGGTGTCAGTTGGATCACCTAAGATGTATATAGGTGCTCATTGGGTTATGAGTACACCGGACAGGACTCGCCGGGAACATGCTAGTTGGTCATATACCAGATGTCAGATGGCAGTTCCCAGGTGACATGTGTACAGGTTAGTTCATCGACCTGGGATCGTCATTTGTCTCGTGTGAGTTCCCACTGTACTTTGATTACTACCCTACCACGGTGTCACGTCCCGAAAGTACGCAACATGACCGGCACTTAAACTACGAAACGTCTCGAGGCGTACGTAATCTAAGTAAACCGAAAACCCAGAAATCTAAAACCATTTAAGGAGTAAATAAGGAAAAACTAGTTTTAAGAGGTAAAGAAATCATGTTTTGACAATCAAGTTTTTAAATAACTAAGCCAAATATGAATTTATAAAATGTGTAATTTTTCCTAAAAATTTCGGCAGAGTTTCCTTTGTAAAAACTGGCCCCGAACGGGGTACAACAAGAATAACATATATGACATGATAAAAGGCATCCCCAAGCGGGAGCTAGCTCTTCGTCAAACGACGGCCACAACCACACAAGTGAGAATAATATACAACGCCGAAAGGCGAGGATCAAATCTAAAAGAAAACACAGTAAGCATGAAAACCGCAATGCTACAAGCGCGACTCTAAGGTCGAAATAATACAACACTGAAGTCTGAGTCTGAAAGAATAAACAAGTTTTGGTTGATGGAAATTCTAGATATAATAGACAATACATGAACAATGGCGGTTCTGAAACAAAAGAACCCACCTACCAACGCAAGTCACCCATATGGAAGCAGTGTGCCAGAAATGCCGCAATGGAATCTGTACGGCAAACCTGCAAGAACTGGGGCACAACGGGGGTGAGTTGCCAACTCGTGAATAGAAAGATATCTACAAGCAGGAATCGAATGCATGACCCATCCTAGGTCAATACGATCAGATATAAATAAACCTCAATATGAATAAAGCTGAAGCATACTAAACTGGCAATGTAATCTCTATACATGAATGAAGTGCCAAGTGCTCGTGCTAGTGCCTCAGGTAACAATATAGCATATGAATGAGATATGAATGCGTGAAAACAGGATACATCTACATGAAGCCACTGTTTTCATAATTTAGTGAGATTTCCCTTGTATTTTTAAAATGAGGTACCATAATGAAATCAGCATAAAACTGTGCCTAGCATCGGCACAAAACGAAATCCCAATATCCCGATATCTCAAAGTCTCAACCACAATATCTAGGGCGCCGTCAATCCAGACCGGCCCCTACCATCAATCTCAAGACCACGACGGTATCCTCCGGATATCCGACGCGTCGGGTAAAATCACCGGTAGGTAGTGCTCCCCTGCCAGGCTCAACGTCATCACCACATTCCTCTTGCCCCGGGGTACCGCACCGGGTCCACCATGTACCCGAAACGGTTCATCCGTCTCCTCGAATCGGGTTTCCAAATCCATCAGCAAACTCATGGTGGACGACTCATACATCATGGGAAAACCGCACTTTTTATTTTAAAAGAGAGAATATGTTTATTTGTGTTTTTGCGGTTTTCCTCCAAATCCAGAAAATCTCATAGAAATCCAAATCCAAACCTCAATAGCATGCAAAATAGTGAATATATGCATGAGAATCCATGAATGCGGCATAACAATGAATAACAGTATGCATGAAGTAGCAGGTAATAACTACAATGTCTAAACTATTCGCTAATAGGCTATGTCAAGCAATAATATATTTTCTAAGGTGTACGTGACATGGCAATTACCGATGAAGATGTGTGTGAGCCGGCAAGTAAGTGTACGTGGTACATACGCATCATCGGTAATGGTGCTGGTGTCCTATCAGCATGATATTAAAATGGTGTATGAAACATAATATAAGAATGCGATGTAAAGCAAACCACAAAAAAGTGGGAGCTGAAACTAGACGTAACCAAAACTAATCTGCATTAATCTAATATAAGTCCTACGAATGGTGACTTTTGAAATAACACGAATCATGGGGTTTTGAAAATAGGGCTACGGTGTTTTTATGAAAAGATACGTCGTTTTTGAAATGTCCGTAGATTCCCTTGAGCTGTCTTTAAAAATGCCCACGATTCGTTAGTTTTTTTGAAATAGGTAAGAAGTCTAATCTACTCTAACAACTACACTAAACTATACGGCCGAACTAACAAGCTGAACTACAGGTAAGGAAACCGCCTAACATCTGAGTCGATATATAAATATATATAAGTCGGTGATCCCGCCTCAATAGTATCGCGTACGATACAGTATATCATCTGACATCCTCGAGTCATGAGCGCGGATCTATCATCAATATAGGCTCGTACGGTAAATCGTCATACGGCATCCCAAAAGCTGGGTACGGTTCAATATCACACTATCTCATCACATTTCAGATATCACTTATCATATCATATAATCTGGGGTACTGATCTAAGTCTAGTACAACTGATATCATCTTCAAAGTATGAATGCGGGGGTAAACACACATCCCGAACCCGCAAGAATCACATTTCGTATCCCCAATACGAATCATATCAAATCACCGATCTCGCGGCACAAAGCCCACATCATCGACTCAACTCCAAAGTCATCCCATATCATCAAACACCGTGCAAGTATAAGAAACATACAAGTGTATGCGTGTGGGTGCAAATCTATCCTATGGTTCGCAACTAGGAACTACGCTAGTTATTTCTACCCCTAACTAGCCATAACACACTAACTATCACACATAAAATATACTACATAGTACTAATTACGGACTGCGGGGGTGCTATACGCCATCCACCCGACTTCTCCCCGTAGATATAAATCTACTCACCTGGTCCTCGCTAGCCGGTGCCGACGTCGCCACGCGCTTGCTTATCGTCTCGAAGTCCATATGGGGTACCTACATATCACAACGTATCGTATCGCATAAAAACCCAATTCAAAATCGAAACGGCATACGAAAACTAAATCGGCACGCGTATCATGCATAGGTCAAAACCTATCGCCTACACATGCAAGAATAGTCAAACCAACCCTCGATGTCGATGTACGAACGTCAAACCATCGAGAAAATCCAATCACACTCATTTGCACATTCACGAACACTAATTTTAATATAAAATAGGTTAAAACTCACGAAAACCCCAAATTCACTCTAAAAGCCGTTTTTTCCGAAAAACTAGCAAGCAAAATTACCCGTTTTAGTACAAAACTCGATATTTAAATGAATGTAGCGGCCAATATATTTATTATATATCTTAAATAAGTCAATAAAACCATTTCCATAATTTAATCACATAAATTTGCATAATTTCCAAAATCCTAGTTTGCAAAAATATCAATTTTAACACTTTTTAATGTAAAATTCATAATTTTACAATTAAACTTGGTTTTGCATATTTTAAATGGTTAAACCACTCAATGCAATTTTTAAGATATGAAGAAACCCTAACCATATTTTAATTCTCGATTTAACACAATATTTACAAAAACTAGTTTGCAATATTAACCAATTTCGACCATTTTTTAGCAAAATGCACATACAACAAACTAGTTTGGATTTGCATGAAATAAGGTATTAAACTACACTTTAAAATGTTATTAATACCATGCAAAACCTAATTAGATTTTAATCTCCATTATATAAGTATTTCATTAACATCTAGTTAGCAAATTAGCATAATTAGAACAATTTTTAAACTAACAAATTAGCAATTAGTAACCAAATTAGATTTTGCATTCAATTACATGTTAATCCCCTCATTACAATCATAAGCTAATGATAAAGAACCTAATTTAATTCAAACCCTAGCTTCAATTCAAAATTCCCAATTGAATTTCCAAACATTCAATTAAACCCACAATTTAACACCTAATTAGCTTCATTAAGGAATTTAAATCAAACAAAATGAATAATGGGTCAAAAGTTATACCTCACAAACCATGATCAAACTTGAATTCTAGACCTCCATTTTGAAATCCTTGCACCAAGATCCATGCTAAAGGAGATGAGGGAAAATGGGTAGGAGTCGGATTTTGATTTTGTGGGATTTTTGATGGATTTTTGTGAGGTTTTTGGAGATGAAATGAAGTGGAAACTTGGGGGAAAAATGAGGGGGGGCTGCTGAATATTTCGGCCAGAAGAGGGGAGTGGGGAGAGGTGAGTGATTGGTGTGGAAATTCCAAGGTCAAAGCCCCTCCCAATTACCATAATACCCCCACCTACTTTACTATATATAAAAACTTTATTTTAACCCATTTCTCACATGATTTAAGGTCAAAAAGAGGGAAATAAAATTCTTGGGCTGCTACAATAGTGTGGGGCCGGCCAAGGGGAGTGAGGGTGAGTGTGAGAGACTTTACAAAAAAATTCTATGCAAAAAGACCCCCCACAATACCAAATTTGCAAGTTTTAGTTCAAAATAACCATATTTTTGTTTTCCATAAAATAAATCAATTAAAACTTGAAATAAAATACTAAAAATTTATATTACAACTAGATTTTAATCAACATGATTTTAAGGATTAAAATTAGCCCATTTAAATTTGTATTTATCGCTAATTTAATGTATTTTCTTACCGGCTTAAAATAATAATAAAACAAAATTTTTTTTTTTCAGAAAATTTGAAATTTCACCAGTGGCTCAATAAACACCAAATACTAGCAATTTTATAGCTAGAATATGTATATTTAATTTTTATAATAAGATATTTGCATTTTTACTTTTTTACAAAAACCCCCCTTATTTTACCGATTTTCCGAAATTTCACCGAAACGATTTTTCAAAACGCTACACACGGCTCAAAGGAGTCGTGCAAACAGGTTTTAGTTGGGTACAGTCCCGAGCCACATGGAGGCAGTGAGCGTATCTTCAGGGGTTCGTCTCTCCCGGTATTGGGGGTGAGGTCGTGCTGTGTCTAGGAGAGCCATTACACAAAGTCCTTGGCCAAGGCAAGGAGATTTACTGGTAGGTATTCCAGTAGTATCTCAGGGTGTTCTGGGCTACACTCCGACACGACTTGTACCGCTTTTGGGGGTCTGACTTTTACCAACCCCCTAGGCCCGCCATGCGATACTCATAGACGAACGGACCGGACTGCACGGATATTGTCACTGACAAGCTCAGTTGGGTGTCGGGGTGAGCTTCCTCATCGACGTCCCATTTGGTCAGTACCTGGTAGCCCGTCACGTATTGGCTTATACCTCTGACGTGCTAGTGGTTAAATCCACAACCAAGGTATTGACGAGTCTTTAGAGTCCCCCACATTCAGTTACTCAGCTTTCGGGCGAAAGGTTGTAGAGGCCGTATGGAGATATGGCAGGGTCCGATCAGATACGTGCGGTATTGCACGGATCAGGATCGGACAGTCTGTACTATAGGCCGTATGGTTATATGGTAGGGTTCGATCAGATACGTGCGGTATTGCACGGATCAGGATCGAACGGATATTACTGGCCGGCTTTGGTATAAGCCGGATCCTAGTATAGTACAGTGTAGAGTTTGTCTCATTGCATTTGTATTTCGGTCGAAATACAAATGCGGGTGTGTATGCACAGTATCGGGGTTTTCCTGTAATTTATTACGGGACCAGTTTTCTGGAGTTGCCAGTTTGCTTTCCGTTTCGGCCAATTTCCTTTGTTTCGTTCATTGGCCGAAGTTTGGTGGAGGAGGGTTTATTTGCATTGTTGCAAATAGACTTTTGTGGAGGGGGTCCTTGCATATTATCATGTCATGATTATAGCACCATCCATTGACTTGCTTGACTTCATACTTCATGATGGATTGACTTTGGATATCATCATGGTTGATGAGTGAGAGAAGAGTGTGGTTTTCACCTTGCTATCATTGGTTCACATGATTGTCTTTTCCTCTCTCTTGCATGATAGAGTTTCCCCCCCATTTTCTTTTAGCCATCCATCTCATTCTCTCCATTCTTGATAGTGCATTGGCCGGCCATTCTTTTTGAATGGGGGCTGTCCAAAATTGGAGGTGGGAAAATGTTGTTCATTTGATGCTCCAAAATACCCCAAGCTCCTCCACATTTTGTTCTTGTTTCATCCCTCCACCAAATGGCACCTCCTTAACCCCAAAATGAGACATGGATCTCTACACTACATTCTACAGCAAACCTTGGGCACGTCGAGTAGCCGGCTTCGTGCCCGAGTTGCCTCGGCATTGAGGTGGGAGCCCGTAAACAAAGTAGGCGATGTGGTGCACTTCCGGCGACGAGGAGGAGACGGGGCTTTTCCGCAGGAGATCGGGACCATGACGAGAAGACCGGAGGACTTGGATCGTCGGTATATCTCTAACCCTTCTTATAGTTAGCTTAGACTTGTTAATGGTTACGATCCGGGTGTTTAGTGCGCGGTGGTGCCGGTTTGCTAAGTCCGCAAAATTAAAGTTTTTCACCGCTTCCGCATTCCGGCGTCGGATTGACGGCCGGGGCGCCGCCGTGCACTTACATCATGATGATGGTCAACTAGTCCAACCTAGTCAACCGGTCAACAAAGTCAACAAGTCAACAAAGTCAACCCCTCAGCAACCATGTCACTATAATACTTAATTAATATTATTGTTAATTATATTTCGTATTCTCATTAGGGTTTAGCAAAAAGTCAATAGTCAACAGTCAACAGTCAACAACCCTAATGAGAATCCCCTGCCTCTGTCTCTCTATCAACTGTGCATACACACCCGCATCCGCGTTCCGAGGAACACGAATAAATACGAGATAAAACCAATCCCAAAACGTACACTAGGATCTGGCTTAAACCAAAGCCCTCTAGTGTTAACTGTCCGGACACTGAACGTGCACAAGTGCACGGATGTGACCGAACCCTGTCGCAAAACCATGCAACCTATCGCAAAACCATGCGACCTGTCGCAAAACCATGCGACCTCTATTCTTTTGCCTAAAGGTGAATAGCTCTCTGTGTGGGACTCTAAAGACTCGACACTACGCTGGCAGTGGGTTTAACCACAGACCGCAAGCGGCACTAGCTGTGCGTAACGGCCCCTAGGTAGATGCCGACAAGAAGACTGACGAGGTGAAACCCATCTGAACTCCTACCGAGCCTGAATGTGACAGTCTCCATACATTCCGGTCTGTTCGTCTGATACATCGCATGGCGGGCCTAGGGGGCGGTAAACGTCAATCCCCTAATAGCGGTACAAGTCGTGTCGGAGTGAAGCCCTGAACACCCTGAGATATCACTGGAAACCTACCAGTATATCTCGCTTGCCCTGGCCAGGGACTACTCGTGTAATGGCTCTCCTAGGCACAGCGCGATGTCAACCCCCAATACCGGGAGAGACGAATCCTGTCTAACCGTCACTGCCTCCAAGTGCTTCGGGACTGCACCCAAAAACCACCTGTTTGCACGACTCCTTTGAGCCGTGGTAGGGTAGTAATCAAAGTACAGTGGGAACACACTCGAGGCGAAGTGACAGTGTCAAGTCAGCGGACTAAGCTGTACTCATGTCACCTGGGAACTGATAACTGACGATAGGTATAGTACCAACCAACAGTTCCTGACGAGTCCTGTCCAGTGTACTCGTAACCTAACGAGCACCCGCATACCATCTCATGTACGACGTACTGACGGCTGTGGGACAGACCGTCTCCCACACTGGGATGAGAAGCGCATACGCTAGTCTACTCCGGAGTATCGATGCCCTGTCTCGATAGTCCTGCGACTAGGGACCTGCATAAGGATGTGCTTATAGATTACCCAGCCCCCACGAGTGTGACTGCCATCACAACGCTGGTAATCAAGCAAAGATCCTAAGGGCTCCACAAATTTGTATAGGTGATATTCTAAAATAAACACATGTACACATTGAAGTTGGAACAAACCAAGTAACATACTACTATATTGAGCAAGATTGTCAATACAAGGTGAATATCCCAAGCTTCCATTAAGTAATATACATACTAGTATGATACAGTAATGGCCTCTAGGGCATATACACTAACAATCTCCCACTTGCACTAAGGCCATGTACTGGCGTATCGAAGACCTATCATCTCGATCAGCCCCTCGAACTAAGTCTAGGGTAAGGCCTTCGTGAATGGATCAGCAGTGTTATCTTCCGTATTTACTCTCCGAACCTCGATCTCCTGGCGACCCACAATCTCCCTGATCAGGTGATACCGCCTTAAGATGTGTCTAGATTTCTGATGGGACCTGGGATCCTTCGCTAAAGCTATAGCCCCGTTGTTGTCGCAATACAGCGGTATTGGATCAACAATGGACGGAACCACCTGAAGTTCAGTTAAGAACTTCCTTATCCAGACGGCTTCTTTTGCGGCATCTGCAGCAGCGATATATTCCGCTTCCATCGTCGAGTCAGCAACGGTTTTCTGTTTGGAACTCTTCCAACACACCGCCCCTCCATTGAGGGTAAAGACATAACCCGACATGGACTTGGAATCATCCTTGTCACTCTGGAAGCTGGAGTCAGCAAAGGCCTCGATCTGGAGGCCTTTTCCGCCATACACCAAGAACATCTCCTTAGTCCTTCTTAGGTACTTGAGAATGTTCTTTACAGCTATCCAGTGTTTCTTCCTAGGGTTTGACTGATACCGGCTTACCACACTCAGTGCATAAGCTACATCTGGTCTGGTACAGAACATCGCATACATTATAGAGCCTACCGCAGAAGCGTAGGGTATAATAGAGAATCGATCCCTTTCCAAATCAGTCTTGGGAGACATCCCTTTGGAGAGGGTGATCCCGTGACAAGCCGGTAGATTACCGCGCTTGGAATCTTCCATACTGAATCTTTTCAGTATGGTGTCGATGTACCTGGACTGTGAGAGTCCCAGTATCCTCTTGGATCTGTCACGATAGATCCGAATCGCCAGAATTTATGAGGCATCACCCAGGTCTTTCATGGAGAACCTATGTGACAAGAACCCTTTGACAGATTGTAGCATAGGAATGTCATTTCCTATTAAGAGAATGTCATCCACGTATAAAACGAGGAATACTACAGTTCTCGCTACAAATCTACTATAGATGCATGGTTCATCTGGATTTTTGATAAAGCCAAATTCCTTGACCGTCTCATCAAAACAGATGTTCCAACTCCGCGATGCCTGCTTTAGTCCGTAGATGGACTTAAGCAACTTGCACACCTTTCCGCTGCTCCCACTCTGAATGAAACCCTCTGGCTGGTCCATATAAACACACTCCTCTAAATTTCCATTTAGAAAAGCGGTCTTTACGCCCATCTGCCAAATCTCATAATCGTGGAAGGCAGCAACGGCAAGAAGGATCCGAATGGATTTCAGCATAGGTACTGGAGAAAAGGTCTCGTCATAGTCCAAACCAGGTCTTTGACGAAAACCCTTTGCAACCAGTCTAGCTTTATAGGTCTCAACCTGTCCATCTACACCAATCTTCCTTTTGAAGATCCACTTGCATCCTACGGGTTTTACCCCATCTGGAGCAACGTCCAACGTCCATACTTTGTTGGTGTACATGGACTCCATTTCGGTACGCATTGCATCCAGCCATTTTACCGAGTCAACGCTCTGAATGGCCTGCTGGAAGCTAGTCGGCTCATCATAATCTATGATGCAATCCTCTCTATCCCCGTCTATGAGAAAACCGTAGTATCTCTCGGGCGGATGAGACTGCCTACTACTCCTGCGGAGCGGCGTAGGAATGTCATGATCTTTCGAACCCTCTGGTTCTTCTAAGCTTTCAGTAATAGCTCATGGTTCTGGAATTTCTTCCAGTTCTATTGCGCTCCCACTTATCTGATTTTCCAAAAACTCAGTTTCCAAGAAGTGGGCATGACGAGAAACATAAATCTTTTGTTCCTCTTCGCAATAGAAGAAATATCCCTTGGAGTTCTTCGGATATCCCACAAACTTGCACTGTACTGAGCGTGCCTCGAGCTTGTCCGCATGCTGCTTTTTGACAAAAGCTGGACATCTCCATGTCTTAATGTGATTAAGATAGGGTCTTTTCCCACACCACATCTGATATGGTGTGGTAGGCACAGTCTTAGTTGGAACTCGGTTCAAAAGGTATGCAGCTGATTCTAGTGCATATCCCTAGAATGATCGCGGTAACTCAGCGTTACTCATCATGGACCGTACCATATCCAATAGGGTTCGGTTCCGTCTCTCCAATACACCGTTATGTTGCGGAGTGTATGGAGGAGTAAGCTGAGAGAGAATTCCATTCTCTTTTAAGTAATCCAGGAACTCGGCACTTCAGTATTCACCACCTCGATCAGATCTTATTGTCTTGATACTTTTGCCGGTTTGTTTTTCTACTTCATTCTTATATTCCTGGAATTTTCCAAAGGCTTCGTATTTATGTTTCATTAAGAAGACATAACCGTACCTTGAAAAGTCATCCATAAAAGTAATGAAGTAAGAATAACCGCTTCGCACATGTGTAGACATTGGACCGCACACGTCGCTGTTTACGAGTCCCAAGAGCTCGCTCGCTCTTACTCCGTGTCCAGTGAACGGAGTCTTTGTCATCTTTCTTTTGAGACAGGATTGACAAGTTGCATACGATTGATATTCGAACGGATCCAAATATCCTTCTGTATGTAACTTCGTCAACCTTCTCTCATTGATGTGACCCAGTCTACAATGCCATAAGAAAGTCTGATTTATTTCCAGAGACTTTCTTTTGTGTGTATTCTGGACATTGAAAATTTGTGGTTGGTTTAATACGTATATACCATTGCTTAATGTACCTGACCCAATCAGAACTTGATTAAGGTGAATGTTTACAACATTACTTACAAACGCAAATTCATAACCTTCTTTAGAAATCAAAGATACAGAAATGATATTACAAGTTGCGTTGGGTACAAAAAAGCAATTACGTAAAACCAAAACATGTCCATCTGACATTCTCAGGTGATAGTCCCCCATGGCCTTAGCATCCATGCTAGCTCCGTTTGCAACTTTGAGGGTCATGTCACCTGCCTTGAAAACCCTACGGTTTCTCAACGCCTGCAAAGAATTACAGATATGAGATCCTGATCCGGTATCCAATACCCAGGAAGTAGAGTTTATTGATAGACAGTTTTCAATAACATACACACCTGAAGCTGAAGCCGCAACTTGCTTCAGATCCTTTGTTCTGGCTTTCCAAGCCCTGCAATCTTTCTTCCAGTGCCCACTCTTATGATAGAAAAAGCACTCTTCCTTTCCTATAAGCTTCCCCGCTTTCTTTGTTGCTTTTGCCTTTTCCTTCGTATCCACTTTACTAACACCGCCCTTTGGTTTGGAGGGGGTTTTCTTCTTCTTTCCCTTGGCTTTCGCCTTGGACCTAGAAGAAGAAGATCCTCCTACAAACAAAGTGGATGTTTCCCTACCTTTCTGTAGGGTGCCCTCTGCACTCCTCAGCATGTTGAGGAGCTCTGAAAGTTCAACTTCCTTTTCTTGCAAGTTGAAATTCAGAATGAACTGGGCGTAAGTGGAAGGAAGGGACTGAAGAATCAAGTCCGTATAGAGCTCATTCTCCAACGTGGTCCCAAGGTCCGCGAGCTCCTCTATGAAGCCAATCATCTTAAGCACGTGTTCCGCTACCGATGATCCAACGGCCAACTTTGCCGAAAATAACTTCTTCGACACTTCGTATCTTGCGATACGAGATTGCTCTCCATACAGTCATTTGTATGGAGAAATATGGATTCGAGGTCCATATTCTCGTGCCTCCTCTGATGTTCGTTGTCCATAGAGGCAAGTACGAGGCACTTGGCCTTCGCGCAATCGATTTCCAGGTCTTACGGATTTCCGTATCCGCGACGCTGGTTTTGGGACCTGGGACAGGGGGAGCTTTGGTGGTAAGGAGATACCCCAACTTGTCATAAGTGATTGCCATTTTGACATTCCTGAGCCAATCTTTGTACTTTGGCCCTGTCAGTATATTTTTATCAAGTAATAACTTAAGTTCGGTCATGATGTTTGGTCGCTGCAATTAGGAGAGAGAGAGAAGAAACACTTTAGCATGATGCTCTTGAAAGTTTAGAGTGGTTTTTAATTTGTCTAAACAGGATGGCTCCCACTGTCTCTCGAATCCCTCCTCAAACCAAAAAGGAAGAATTAGTCAGGATCAATCTCACCGTACAATTCTTGCTTAACCGTTCGGCATGGCTGGTGTCGGTACTTCGAGGGAGGTTTTCCAACGCTTTCGCGAAGTTCCTTAATTAAATAACCTCTTTTCCCTGTGGGCGTAGCCCCGCTAAGACCTTTCTAGACACCTACTTGGTTTATAGCATTGATCGTTAAGTGAGAAATTTCCCGAGGAGTAGCATATACTCACAGTAGGGTCGGGATCCAAATATCATTGCGTGATAAAACTGAAGGAATCCTACCAGAATCATCACACTCCAAATGGTATGCAGCGCTAGCAAGTTTCAGTTCTTTTGAAACTCCCGATGTGGATTTTTGCCCCATGCTCTTATGACCTTGACTTTGGCCAACAAATCATAAGTCACATGTCAAGTTCTACCTGTCATTCTCCAAGTTAATTTGAGCCCACCCGCACATACCCTTAACTTTGGCCAACAAGGTAGAACGACTGCCCCAAACCAACACATCTATCTATGCTGCACATGAATACCCAATAGCTACTAATCACTTTGCCTTGACTTTGGCCAACAAACATAGCTTGAATACTATTGACCATCCATGTGAAACGACGGAGGGCTACGAATGGTTTGGGCGAAACCGTGAACGTAGTGAACTTGATATAATCGATGGAACGAGATAGCTTTTAAAAGGAGTGGCTCAAACTCCGCATTTAAAAGTTGGTTTTTGAAAAGAACCGAGTGGCTTTTGAAAGTGTTCCAACGACTTTTACTTGGTTTATTTTCTTGCATTAGTTCTTTTAATGCGTCCCATCATTTAATCCTACCATTGTAGAAAACAACCAAAATATGACGTACGCTTATGCCATTCGCATTCGCCACGGGGCCCCGTCATTACCCGTTAGGTTACTTAACTAACGATAGAGCGGGGGCTGGGCTAGCACGGCTGAAAAACATAAGCAACGCCTAAATAATATCCTATATATATATATATTGCAATGATAGCCATTTCAGATCACAGATGAACACATTGGATATACTAGGAATCCGCAATTCGTATGAGCCTGTAACGAAAAGCGGATTACACGGTCGCGGTGAATAGCCAATACCCCACACAAGACCCCTACGGGTGCGGTAAACTACCCGCCAAATATCCGAAGCGGAGCAACCTCCCTCAACCACGTGAGTAGGCCACTCGGCACTTCGAGATATCCGGTAGTTTGTGCACCCCACCATGGGTCTATCCTATGAGCAAAAACAGTAAAAAGAAATTATACAATGACGGCTACAACCCCGACCCGGTTGTGCGGCCATACAAATAATATTACATCAATTTACATATTTACATGAATTGAAAGAAAAGAAAACTCTCATCTCACAACCCCAGGCTATTCACCCGCGACAATCCAATGAATTCATATACACATACCATCAACATTACAGATCACAGATTTGTATAACCCCCACTAATCGACATATAGCGATTAGCAGACGTTCAATACAAATATCACATCACAGATATAAACCCGTTAGCATTAGTCTTTAGAAGTTCGATAAAAATACGGTTTTTCAAGCCCCAAAAACAAATTTTGCTTTCTGGAAAACCTGGGCTGAAAAGACATATTGTAAAAATCCCAAAACACCCCTGTGAACAAACTGCATCAAAAATTCCCCACGGCCGAGTCAACTCGGCAGCGGAACCGCGGCGCTTTGATCGGATCAGTGAACCAATTTTTTGCAGTTTCTTCTAAAAACCCTGAGACGAATTTTAAGGCATGATTTATCATTTTTTGGAACAGAGGAAAAATTCGACAGAAAGTTGATAATTCGGGTGTTTTTCACGACTTTTTTTCCGATCGAACTTCTACTTACATTGCTAACATGTTAGATAGTGTTTAACCTGGCTCTGATACCACTGTAAGTCCATGCTACCTCTCCCGGTACTTACGGGCTTGCGGAAATGATGAAAAACAATTTTCTAGAGGCGGTAACATGGACTCAAAAGGGATCTTTGTTAAACAATCTACCTAACATCCTAACTAGGAGTTGTTAACTACTCGGTTAGGGGGTTATACCTTTCTTGAACTCCTTCGTCTTCAACTCGTGATGGTGTACGGATCGGCTTCACCCCGTCGTCTCCTTGCGCCGAAGATCGATCAACCCGAAAGCTTCTATCTTTGGCTTCTTCTTCGATCTTTGAAGAAACTAGTTCACTCGGTTTGCTAAACCTTGTGAACTAGAGTGAGTAGAGGATTGTGTTGGGATTTTTCTCTATGGTTCTTGCTTCTCAACACATTAGACAAGTGAACCATAGACTAGAGAGAGAACAATAGGAAGAGGGAGAGCTCAAGAGAATGAGAGAGCTCTAGCAAGAGAGAGAAAGCAAAAGAGAGAATGAGAAAGACTTTTTCCCTCTTGGCTCTCATAATCCAAAGCCATCATAACAAATAATAGCAATCAAGTATTATGTGAAGGTTTAAGTCAAAATAGCCATATCATTTCGTGCACTCATTTTGCACAAGATAAACAAGCAAGCAAAAGCCTTTGCCATGAAATGATAGCCATTGTCATGATGATGGTCAACTAGTCCAACCTAGTCAATCGGTCAACAAAGTCAACAAGTCAACAAAGTCAACCCCTCAACAACCATGTGACTATAATACTTAATTAATATTATTGTTAATTATATTTCATATTCTCATTAGGGCTTAGCAAAAAGTCAATAGTCAACAGTCAACAGTCAACAATCCTAATGAGAATCCCCTGCCTCTGTCTCTCTGTCAACTGTGCATACACACCCGCATCCGCGTTCCGAGGAACACGAATACATACGAGATAAAACCAATCCCAAAACGTACACTAGGATCTGGCTTAAAGCAAAGCCCGCTAGTGTTAACTGTCTGGACACTGAACGTGCACAAGTGCACGGATGTGACCGAACCCTGTCGCAAAACCATGCAACCTGTCGCAAAACCATGCGACCTCTACTCTTTTGCCTAAAGGCGAATAGCTCTTTGTGTAGGACTCTAAAGACTCGACACTACGCTGGCAGTGGGTTTAACCACAGACCGCAAGCGGCACTAGCTGTGCGTAACGGCCCCCAGGTAGATGCCGACAAGAAAACTGACGAGGTGAAACCCATCTGAACTCCTACTGAGCCTGAATGTGACAGTCTCCGTAAAGTCCGGTCTGTTCGTCTGAAACATCGCATGGCGGGCCTAGTGGGCGGTAAACGTCAGTCCCCTAATAGCGTTACAAGTCGTGTCGGAGTGATGCCCAGAACACCCTGAGATATCACTGGAAACCTACCAGTATATCTCGCTTGCCCTGGCCAGGGACTACTCGTGTAATGGCTCTCCTTGATACAGCGCGATGTCAACCCCCAATACCGGGAGAGACGAATCCTGTCTAACCGTCACTGCCTCCAAGTGCTTCGGGACTGCACCCAAAAACTACCTGTTTGCACGACTCCTTTGAGCCGTGGTAGGGTAGTAATCAAAGTACAGTGGGAACACACTCGAGGCGAAGTGACAGTGTCAAGTCAGCGGACTAAGCTGTACTCATGTCACCTGCGAACTGATAACTGACGATAGGTATAGTACCAACCAACAGTTCCCGACGATCCTGTCCAGTGTACTCGTAACCTAACGAGCACCCGCATACTATCTCAAGTACGACGTACTGACGGCTGTAGGACAGACTGTCTCCCATACTGGGATGAGAAGCGCATATGCTAGTCTACTACGGAGTATCGATGCCCTGTCTCGATAGTCCTGCGACTAGGGACCTGCATAAGGATGTGCTTATAGATTACCAAGCCCCCACGAGTGTGACTGCCATCACAACGCTGGTAATCAAGCAAAGATCCTCAGGGCTCCACTAATGTGTATAGGTGATATACTAAAATAAACACATGTACACATTGAAGTAGAAACAAACCAAGTAGCATACTACTATATTGAGCAAGATTGTCAATACAAGGTGAATATCCCAAGCTTCCATTAATTAATATACATACTAGTATGATACAGTAATGGCCTCTAGGGCATATACACTAACAACAAATCGTCGATACGCGGCAAAGGATACATGTTCCGCACTGTAACCCTGTTCAGCTGGCGGTAGTCGATGCACAAACGCATACTGCCGTCCTTCTTCTTGACAAACAGGACTGGAGCACCCCAAGGGGAAACACTGGGTCAAATAAGTCCCTTATCCAGAAAATCTTGCAATTGACTCTTCAATTCTCGAAGTTCCGCCGGGGCCATCCGATAAGGCGGTATAGAAATAGGCCCCGTGCCAGAAACCAAATCGATACAGAAAGAAATATCACGCTCGGGCGGTAGCCCAGGAAGCTCGTCATGGAACCCATCAGGGAACTCACTAACAACCGGAACCTGATCCAACGGAACCTCTGTAGCTCTAGTATCGCAAACATAGGTGAGAAATCCTTGACATCCCTTCCTCAGAAGCTGTCCAGCACGAAAGGAAGAAATCACACTGTGAGGGGCGGCACTACGGTCCCTCAACACAACAAAAACCGACTCGCCGGGAAAACAAAATCTAACTGTCTTCTCACGGCAGTCCACAGACGCATAGCACGTGGCAAACCAATCCATGCCCAAAAGAACGTCGAAATCCAACATCTCAAGAAGGATCAAGTCGACAGGAAACTTTCTCCCACCAATACAGACGGTACAGGATCGGAACACGTGTCTAGCAACAAACGACTCTCCTACAGGAGTGGTCACATTAAGCGGCTGATCAAGCAAACCAGACTCTCTAGCCAAACTCGGCACAAAGTGTGTGGAGACGTACGAGTGCGTGGATCCGGGATCGAACAACACGTGTGCATCAACAGAACATACAGGAAGGATACCTGAGACCACCGCATTGGACGCCTGCGCGTCCTGACACGTCAAAGAAAAAACTCGCGCCTGTCCTCCACCTATGACTGTCTGTCCTCTGCCTCGGTCATCCTGTCCTCTCTGAGCAACTCCTCCATGCCCATGACCTCTCTGTGTATGAGTCTAACGTGGAGCAACCGTAGGTACAACGGGCAACGCCCTCTGGGGTGGTGAAGGTGGTAGGGTAACATGCGGTGCTGCTGTCTCCCTCCAGTGTATCTCAGGACAATCTCTGACGAGGTGAAGTAGACTGCCGCATCTAAAGCAACCTCGCGTCGACTACTGACTCTCCCGTGGATACGAACTAAACATCTGACCTCGTCCCGAATCTCTGCCACTCCCCGTACCTGAACGATACCTGTCGCGGCGTCTGAATGTCTGTCTCCGTGCTGATATACCAATACGAACTCTCTTCGTCTCTGGAACTACCGAAGTCTCAGCAAGGTGCTCCTCGACTAATAGGGCTGCGTCCACAACTGCTGCATATGTCTCGTAATGCTGTGCGCTGATCGCAAGGAACAATGGTGTAAGCAAGCCACGGACAAATCTCTTGACTCGCAACTCCTCAGTAGCCACTAGATACGGGGCATAAACTGATAGCTCTGTAAACAGCACATCATACTCTGCCACTGACATCTCCGGAGTCTGGCGTAACGACTCGAACCTGCGTGCACTAGCATCTCTGACACTCAGTGGAAGAAAGCGGGCAAGGAATAGCGCCACAAACTCTGTGCAGGTCATAGGAGGAAGACCTGTTGCTCTGCCCTTCTCGACCGATTCACACCATTTCTGCGCAAGACCTTCCAGGCGAAAGCTCGCGAACTCAACCCATCTCGCATCTGCGCATCTGAGGGAACGACATATCCGATCCATCATATCAATGAAGGACTATGGGTCCTCGGCTGCATCGGTTCCTGTGAAGATCGGAGGCTTCAGCCTCATAAACTCTGATAGCGATACTGAGATGACCTCTGTACCTGTAGGGACAACTGCCTGTGCTGTGGGTATCACCGCGGTCTATGCAATGCGTGGAACAACCTCTGGTCGCTATGCTTGAAGTGTCTCAACTAGAGATCCCATCATCTGGCGCATCTCCTGCATACTGGACCCCACCATCTGGCGCATCTCCTATATACCAGCCCCTAACATGGCAATCTGATCTATCACGGGACGAACAGCCTGCTCGGGCACAACCGGTGTACTACCCGGATCTTTCCTCGTCTCAGACGAATCAACTCTAATCTCGGCCTTCGCGGCCGCTCTCTGCGCCCTCGTAGTCTTTGGCGGCATAATGGCTGAAAAGAAAAAGTAGGATTCGATAAGGATACAGAAATCGAATCGCAAGAATGTATGTACTCAAGAAGGAATTTAAATCAACAAGTCCTAAGGTCGCTTTGGCGGAGTACCGTGTCGTAAGTATGCCGCGGAACATACACATGCTACGCCACTCTGCTTCAGCTACCTACTCCATCATACCAAGGTCATCCAACACTCCGAAAGGTAAAACCTACGCACTGATACCAACTTTGTCACGACCCGAATATTTCGACTCGTGACCGGCAATTAACCACACAACGTCTACAGGCGTAACGCGACTAAGTAAGTCGAACCCAGAAATCAAAACCATTTAAAGTAGTGAGTGTTGAAAACATTTAATTAAAACATTTAGAAAAGCTTAAATAGTTCAATAAAGTTCCTTAAAGTTAAGTTATCCTTATAATAATTTTGGCAGCATTTCCTCTATAAACGTAACTCAGAAATCGGGTACAAAATAGGATATAAGTGAAATGATATATATAATGAAATAAAGCTACCCCAAACGGGAGCAATCACGTCCAACGGCGGAAACCATCACCACAAGAGTAATATACGACGCCGTAGCGAAGAATGAGCATTAAGTAAAACATCACAGAATAATAACTGCATATATACAGTCGGCTCCCACGAGCTCGACACCAGAATACAAATAATATACATCATCGTCCTCACACTGTCTCTAAGTCAAGTACATATATGGTAGAAGAAGAATACTAGATACAAAAGGGTGTACAATAAAATAACCAGATTCCACAACCCACCTAACAGCAAAATAGCTCTCGCACTAACTGTAGTGGTATCTATAGTCAAAAGATGTAAGAAGGCAGCCTGCCGCGACTACTCTAATGGGCAACCTGCAAATACTGTGGCACAACGGGGGTGAGTTGCCAACTCGTGAATAGAGATAACATATAAAGGTAATCGCGAGTATGCAAGTACTGCGCTACTCAATCATATGCCAGCAGGTAAAATCTATATGCGACAAGCAGAAGGTGCAATAATCATGCAAGTGCTCTGTCAGGTAAAATAACTACAGGATGAGATGCATGATAATCAATGCTGGCATGGGATAAACAACATCTACACGGAATATCAACGTGGAAAAAAATAATCGGTGCCCAACACTGCACCCAACTCCCAAATAAACTCAGGCGCCGGTACTCTCCTCGGCCCTTAAATCCTGTAAATCTCTGAGAATCATGAGTGCCCGTCATCGGCACTCAAAATATCATAAAATACTCGTGTCCAGCATTGACACGCAAATACTCATATATCGGGTTCCGTCAGTCCGGATCATCCCACGGTCTCCGTCTGCGGAATCGGCCCTCGGCCCAGTAGTACGGGTCGTCCCGCATCCATCTATCGACTCTGGTCAGAATCCTCCGGATAACCGCCAGGTCCAACCAATCACCGATAGGCACTCGCCCACCTCCAGGCTCAATCGGCAAAGTCCATCGATCATCTTACCTAGGGGAACCATACCGGGTCCACCACGAACCCGCAAACGGATCATCCAACTCCTCGAATCGGGTTTCAAGCACACGTCTCAGCACCGAGAAAACGCGTGGTGGACACACCAAAATATCATATCACGAGGAACCGGGTTTTCAAAATGTGCATCTTTTCTTAAATAACCCCACGGTCCTCAAAACCAGAAATCACATGAAATCCAACACCAATGAGTAAATCAAATGCGATGTGCTATGTACATCAAGCCATAATATAGGAAAAAGGGAGGAACCGCTTTTTAAAATAGTTTCAGTTTTTCAAAGACCTCATGCGGCTCCCAATGTCTATGAAAATCATATCGAATCATATGTGAAATGAACTACAGTATAATTATCATGGCAATTCTACAGTGAGTGTGTCATGGCAATTACTAACGGTGTGTGTGTAATATGCAGATTAGTGCTCGTACAACATGAACCGTTAGAAATAGTGCGGTGTTCTATCAATTCTAAGTTTACATACATATAGTAGGGAATGCAGTATGCAACAACAGTATCCATTAACAGTCAATGTAGGTAAAAGTAATCTGTAGCTATAAGGTCCTATCAGCCCTGACGCATAACGCCATGCAGGCGATATCCCCGTAGATGTTAAATCTACTCACCGAAGTCTCGTGCTAAGTGTAGCCGATGACTTGTTTCCCCTTCTTCGCAGCGTCCGTCACACTCGCCTGCGAACCTAGAATTTACACAATATATCACACATAAGCTCAAGACCATACAAACACGACATTTAAAGTCAAACTAGAAACCCGCGTCGCAAACCAAGCGCGCGTGTGCGCGATACGCTAAAATGTGTGATTACGCGCCTGAAGCTACCCCGACGCTTCGTGATACGCAGAACACCCCAAACCCACATACGTATCACGCGTGTCGCGAGGATTTAAAATACGAGAAATAGGTTTTTAACTCCAGATTTTGATACAGAAAAGATATTATAAAAATATATATACCAAAATACTCCACATAGTAGCAGACACCAATCACCCCAAACCCCAACCCAAAACACCCCCATCTGGCCGCAATTTGCAGCCAGAATGTATATTTCGGCAGCCTGGGTAGGGAGATGGGCCCCCCGGTTTTGTGTGTGCACTCTATACCCCATGTATATACTACAGTAATTACAGATTTAATTTACAGCAACTCGGGATGCAGCAGATTCCACAGAGCCCAAATCTAGTTAAAAAAACACATTTTTGCACTAAAAGATACTTTAGGGTATATTTGTGAAATCTGAAACAAACCCAAGTCTAAAATCACACTAGCAACTCATCACCAAGCTAATCGAGCCATGAAGATATCAATTTTAACATAACTTCACGAAACCCCCTTATATAGCACAAAACTTGCATAAAATGTGATATTTTGCTAAAATACAACAAGTTATGAAATGGGATGTTAAACATGAGTGTAATACCTTCAAATGACCATATAAAACACCAAAAGTTCCAGATCTAGCCTCAAGTATGCAGACCTGCCACCAAACACCTCAAATGAGCCATTAAACCAAGGTTTTGTGAAGGAAAAAGGTTAGATTTGTGTAGGGTTTTGTGTAGAGATCAAAGAGGAGTGAAAAGAGAAGAGAAAAGATGAAAGAAGTGATATGTTTGCTGCTGCAATTCTTCAGTTTCCAGAAAATGAGAGAAGAGAGAAGGAGATAGCCAACAAAAAGTCAAATTTTCCTTACCTAACACCATGCTCCATATCTATTTGAATTTTTGAAAAAATAAAAAGGGTTTCACTTAGCTAAAATGGGTGGGGGATAATTACAACCATGCAAGAAAATATAATAGGGTTAACATGTTACACTAAGAAACCTAAGTCACAAAATTGGCTAAGTGTGCATGTGTGCACTTAACACAAATTTCTCACTTAGGGTAACACGACTAAAAATAATTAATAACCCTACAATTATATATATAAATATATATATTTATAACACCTCACAACACAATAATCACAAATCAAGAAAGAAAAATAAAGTATTCGGGCTTTGTGAAAAACACGCATAAATTGCTAATTAACACGAAAACATCCTAAACGAATTTCAAGGCGTTACAATTATCCATAGTCCATCCCAGTTCCATAAGTTCTTCAATAAGACCAATCATTTTCAAAACATGGTCTCCTACTGATGCACCAGGGGCCATTCGTATCTGAAACAACTTTCGAGATCCCTCGTATCTCAATGTACGAGATTGCTCTTCATACAACTCCTTTGTGTGAAGAAAGATGGATTGCACATCCATATTCTTGTGTTGCTTCTGATGGACATTGTCCATAGAAGCGAGCGCGAGGCACTTGGCCGTGTTGCAGTCAATTTCCAAAGTTTTTCGGATCACCCTATCCGAGACAGATGATTCAGGTCCTGGGACGGGTGGGGCTTTGGTATTGAGGACATATGATACTTTATCATATGTGAGTGCAATGTTCAAGTTCCTCAACCATTCTTTATAATTTGATCCTGTTAGTTTATTTTTCTCAATTGGAAGCTTAAGTCCTGACATCGGTAACTGCCATTCGGAGAGAGAAAAGAATACACTTAGCGAAATGCTCTTGCAAAGAATTAGATTGGTTATTATTTAATCTAATCGATGTCTCCCACTGCTTTTATCAAATTTTCTTTCAAAACCTGAAAAGAAAACTAGCCAGGAATAATTACATTCTACAGTTTTGCTAACCGGTCAGCCTTTCTAGAAACCCACTAGATTAGCTAATTGTAAAGTGCAAAACTCTCCTGGAAGTAACACTTACTCACAGTGAGATCGGGATCTAACTATCATATAGATGGTATGCAATCTCATTGCAAATTTCAACTCTTGAAACTCCCGATTTGGTATTTACCCCTAGTCACTTATGACCTTGGCTATGGTCAACATATCATAAGTACTAGTCAAGTTCTACCCGTCATTTCGTGATTAACTAGACCCACCCATATGACCCTTGACTATGATCAACATAATCATATGAATGTCCTAACTGATCGCATCATATGCTTTGTAGGAAGACATCACTTAGCTACCGTACACTACACCTTGACTATGATCAAAATACGCAGCACCAATACTAAGTACTTTGCTTCCTAAAATGACGGAGGGTTGCGGATGGTTTTTATGAAAACCTTTAACGCTTTGAACTTGATCTCGTTGTAGAATCAAAACAGTTAAGAAAAGGAGTGGCTTAAGCTCCGCATCTTTTTGAAACTTGCATTTTTCATAAAAAGGCCGAGTTGGTTTCAAATCTGATTCTACGACATCTTTTAGGTATCTTTTACTTTACATTAATCTCATTAATGTGATCCCATTATTTAAGTTCCTAAGCCATCACAGAATAGAACGTATACTTATACCATCTGCATTCGCCACAGTGTCCCATTATGGACCGTTAGGTTACTTAACT
This sequence comes from Agapanthus africanus, assembly GCA_030015575.1. Classification (NCBI taxonomy): domain Eukaryota; kingdom Viridiplantae; phylum Streptophyta; class Magnoliopsida; order Asparagales; family Amaryllidaceae; genus Agapanthus; species Agapanthus africanus. Next base: position 422,921,353 of record CM057342.1, read on the forward strand.
AACGGCATAGCGGGGCGGGACTAGCGTGGGTGTAAAATATAAGCAACGTTTATTATATATCATATATATAATAATAATCCATTCGTCTTAGATACTAAATAATCACATTTCAGAATATCAACAGCAGAAGTACATAAAAGGATATCTAGGATGTCCGTATTTTGTATTGAGCCAACAATAGAAAATACGGATTCCACGGTCGCAATGAATAGCCAAGCCCACACCCCTAGACCCTTACGAGAGCGGTAAGTGATCCTGCCAATTCTAGAGTTTAGGAGACCCGGTCTCGACTCCTCGAGATGGCCTCCCACTGAACCCTAGAACCCGGTCACTTGTGCTCCCCTCCATGGGTCTATCCTAATGCGGAAAAGTAAATAATATACAATTGATGGAAACATCTTCCTCAACCTGGAAGTGCCCCAAATAAAAGAATATTACATACAATTGATTTATACATCAATGAAAATAAAACTCTAATCTCAAATAAAAACCCCCGGCTATTCACTCGCGACAATCCTACTCATCATATCTCAGCAACACATAATATTTCATATTATCAACGTAAGCAAGTATGCGTATCCCGATTGTCGTTGATGTATAGCAACGAAAACGGCGATACACCACATAATACACTTACGGTCGCAGAAAATAAAATGAAAAGCTACAACATTTGGAATCCACAATCACTTTAGACATCGTAAATTCGAAATATCACATACTTCGTATTTCATGCCAAACTATATGAATTCCACATATTGTATCACATTCCAGATAAATAGACAACGTTAAACTTTTCGATCGAATAAACAAACACCCAAGATTTCCCAAATAGCACAACACTTAAGCCGAGTTTAAAAATTTCCAGAACATGTCACATCCCCTTATGAACCAGCCGTAGAAGGGTCAAACCAACGCCTCACATGTAGCAACGCTAACTACCACAAACCCAAAGGTTCAGTGACAGTTTTGACGGTCACATAATCGAGTTAAGGTTATGTTCTTCTACAGGGGGAAAGAGAATAGTATCAAGCTATACAAGGCCTTACAAAGGCCAAAAGTGAGCACCAACCATTCAAAGATCTTATCATGATAAAGCAGTGGTTGGTCAAAGAAGGCGTAGAGAAAAGAAATGGAGAATACGCGAGACCGTATGGAGATAGAAGCGGGATACGGTCTCGGTATATCAGAAGAAGAATGGCGGAAGGGAGAGAGAAGTGGAATACGAACTTGAGGGTGGAAATGGATTAAATAAATTAGTACAATATGTAATGATCGATGTGAAAAGATGGATTGTACTATTCTATCAATATGGCGAGAAATTGGGTCAAATCCCTCAAGATTCGTGAGAAACCATGGGTACGCCGAACTTGGTAAACCAGACATATGAAATGAAAGTGAGACGGGTTCTTGCAAGGTCGGAACGATGGAAAGGATGGAGGTAGGTGATTGAGGAAGGTTATCGGTTAAAGGTTCAGGAGAGTGTACACAGTCAATGAAAGGAACATGATGAATTGGAAAATCCGACTCATCAATTAAAACTGGTTCATCCTCAAAGCTATCCTCAAAATTCTCCTCAAAATTCAGCTTATCCATGCAAATTTCATCAAAATCAAGACGCATATAGGGTTCGGGAAAAACAGTTAATGACTCGGGATGATGAATTTGAGAGAAAAATTCTGCCAAATCTACAGGTTCACCATCCAAAATATTCCCGGCGTCAATATCCTCAATCAAGTGAAAATCAATATTCTCAGACATCTCAATAAAAGCATGGATATTAATCAATTCAGGTTCTAGAGTGGAGGTGTAGAGGTCAAAAGGATTGGGTGTGGTTTCACTCGAAAGGGACCCTTCACAATCGGGCAAATCAAACACTACAAAGTCACACAACTCATTATCTGTTCTATTTCTAATCAACGAATCGTTTGGAACACTAGATAGACATTCAAAACCGGAGTTGTTGGATGCAAGTTGAAACGGGTAGGCTTGATTCGGAAGGGGGTACAGCTCACTCTCTCCACTCAAATTCTCAACCTGTCCTACCGCCTCTTCATACATTGGAAAATTTGGAACTAGTTGAAAACTAGCTACCGGGTCACTAGGTTGTATGAGGGCGGCCATGGACGCATTCAAATCCATCATCTGTTGGCATGATGCTACCCTAAAGTCTTCCAACGACTGTTCCAGACTAGACATGTGTTGTGATGGAGTTTCAGTAAAAGATTCGAAGTTGTTTGGATACTGGAAACTCCCAAATGGCGGTTCTGAAGCAATGTCTAGGGAAGGTGCAAAAGTTGGGTAGGATTGATAGGAATTGAATGGCTGGACAGGAGCAGGATCAACATTTGGATAAGAAGGTGAATGGAATTTTTGATCCCAAGAATCTGTAGTGGTGAAAGGAGTGAAAGATCGGCTACAGGATTGTTCAATACGTTCAGCGATGTACAAAGGACGACTTGCAAAAGGGGTACCGACATAAGAGGGTGGGGGAGGTTGAAAAGGTTGATACAAAGTGGATTGCGAATGGCAAGTGTTTGTCCTAGACGCGCCTATCCGATCTTTCAAAGAGATTTTGGGCATGGAGGGGTCGTTCGATGTTCGACCAAAGCAAGAACTGTAAGAAGTAATGTCTGGTTGTGGGTACCAAAGTTCGGCAAGAGTTTTGCGAGGTGGGGTACCCATGATATGAAGAGAGAAAGAAAGAAAGGCAGAGAAAAGGAGGGGGGAAATCTGATTTTTTTTTTTAAATATTTTTTTTTTAGATATTAACAAAAGAATGAAATATACACATAAAAAAGAATATGGACAAAAACAATCACGACACAAAAATACCACACACCTAATCGTTCTAGGGTTTACCAAGGTCAACTAGACCTGCTCCAGAACTTGATTGTCGAAGTAAAACTGTGTCGAGAAACGGGCTCAAGATACACTGATCACGAGGCCAGGTAAGTGCAGAGATAATGGGAGGTTTTCCAACGCTTTCGCGAATTTCCTTAATTAAATAACCCTTTTCTTTTGGCGGTTTCGCCGTTAACACTTTCCTAGACACCCCGTAAACAATATACCGTTAAGCGAGGTTCTAAACACAGTTGACTTCTCCTAGTGAGCGCGAAGTCCTCAAGGCTTAAAGTCTAGTTTCTTTTAAATTTTGTGCGGGTAAACGTTATGCTCAAGTTCGTGATTTGTGGGCCACGGAAAAGGTGATGAAATCCTTTACCGTATATAGTGGGGTTCGCTTGCCCTTAAGTCCGTATTAATTGATGCAATGCGCAATTCAATAAAAATTCTATAAAGAATCAAAAAATCGTTTTTTAGTTTAAGCGCGGCACTGCAACAAATACGAGTTAGTCAATTTTTAGCGTTTTTTAGCGAATTTGCAAAGAATCCTGCAAAGAATAGTATATTGGATGCGTCGGATTTGAGAAGAAGGTGTTAGTAAAGTACGTACCGTTAAGTTTTTGCGTTAGGAAACCCCCGTTGAATCAAATCCGGTAAGCTTGAAAAGTTCGCTTGCACGGGTCAAACTACCCGGATCTTTGGCACTGTACTTTGCAATCACCTTAGCCTTGAATGTACACTTTGCTCCCCACAATCGCAGTTTGGAAATCTGCAAAAATCTGCACTCTTGCCCACAAAAATGATCAAAAAAAACAAAAAGATTTTTAATTTTTTTTTTGTTATAAATATATACAAAAAGAATATTAACCCGAATAACAAGAAAGAAAATACGCTACCGTCTCCCCGGCAACGGCGCCATTTGATCGCACGCCAAAAGCGTATCGGATGTTCAAAGTTCTAAAGTTTACCGCGATCAGGACGGTGTCGCTATGCAGCTAGCCGGTTGAGCACGGGTCGATCCACAGGGAGATGGTTGTATGTCCTTTCTTGTTTTAGACGAGTCAATAAAGAATTTGTATGAGTTTGTTCAATCTAACCTATGTGTATTATTTGCAAGTATAAAGTTGTTAAGAAAAAGATACGAAATTGTAAGCTAAAGAAATCCGCACTCAAAACCTTTGAGCCGAGTCTTGACCAATTGAAGCTAGAGCAATTGGCAACAACGTGGCTTAGGGGAGTTAAGCGCGGTATTCGTGGAATCCGGCTTATTTACCCTTGTCCTTCCGTTCTTGTCTCTTGCTTTCGCCTCCGGCCAAACCGAACGCAACAGGTCATGGTTAGGAATCACCGTTACCTTGTCAGGGTAGGGTGCCTAACGGAGCGCTTGCGTATGGTTTGGGCGGAGATCAATGGAAAATAACGGGAAAAGAAAATGAGCAAGGAAGTATTAACTTACAATATCGTATTGATTCTTAACAACAACAATAATTACAACCATTCACAAAAAGAACCAAAAAGAGCAAAAGAAAAGAACAAAGAAAAGAAAAGATTACAAGTAAGTAAGTGCATGAATTTAAATTGCAAATAAGTAAAGCAAGATAATAAAAAGCAAGTAATAAATAAGCAATAAAAAGAATTAGAAACTAGAACTCAAGACGAGCATGAGATCAATAGCCAACCCTTAAACTTGCAAGCTCAATCAAGAGGTTGCAAGATCAAGAGAAGGATAGAGAACGCATGTGAAATGAAGCGCTAATTCCATAAGAAAATACGACCCTTGAGATCAATAACTAACCCTTAACCTTTCAAGCTCAATGAAGAGGTTGAAAGATCAAGAGGAAGCAAAAATCTCAAGGGGAAGTTAAACTAACAAGAAAGATACAAAAACCCTCATCTTCATTAATATCCACTCAATGCTCTCACTACATTTCCATGGAGGAAGAATGAAGAAGAAGAAGAAGAAGAACAAAACTACACTAAAACCTACAAAAGAGGCACAAAGAATGAACACCAAAAGCTTGGCAAGTTCTGGGATATTTCTAGGCAGGGAAATAGAAACCTAGGGCAACACTCAGGACCAAAATGGAAGTACCTAACTGCCCCTGAAAAATGACTACCTGTCGAGATCATACGGCCGCGGTTCCGCGGCCCTTTAGTGGTGTTAGGCCATCAACTTTTGGGTGTTTCCCTGTTCTGCTGTGTCCTTTATTCTGGTTTATGTTTTTTCTCATATTTTCTTCACGATCTTTCCAGAATTTCTGTTGAGCAATAGGTGATTTGATGTGGACCTTTTTTGTCATGATTTCCTCGAGCTCCGCGTAGATTTCTTGGATCTTGTGTTGCCATTGAGCCTTGTGCATGACATGACAATCGATTTGCCATTTTGTCCCTTAAACTGGTATGTGGCAACACACGGATAGAGAGCGGAGACCCGTGTTTTATCAGTTGTCGGCAGGAATCCAGAATTTGTCGTAATTTTTCATGATATTCACTGTTTAGAGCTGTGACAAGTATCCTGCAATTATGTAGCAAACACTGATAAAAAGCACCTGCCTATAAACAAACGAGCGTAAGAATGGGCGGTATAAAATGCAATATTCTGAAATGAACAAATACACCCAAACTTAACTTTTGCTCGTCCCGAGCAAAACCAATTATTCATAAAAATCCTAACCATACTTTCGCAGGGAACGCGATTGCACTGAGCACGTGCAACAAGCCGTTAAACCTCTAGGTGTCCCTACTAGGAGGAGTGTTGTCTCCTGAGGGTTTTCAGCGGATTACACCCACAAAATCCGGTCAAGCTAGTGTCATAAGTTAACATTGATTCTACTCCTACAGTTTAGTATTTACGTTAGAAACTCTATCATCCTAAGTTAGAAATATTCAACCCTTATTTTTCACACCTCCTATCTATTTAACCTTAGATCATATACGTTCCAAAAAAAGTTTAAAAAGATATTGGTTCTCCTGAGTTTCCTTCTAAAAGTGTAGCCTCAAATCAGGGATTTTTATCAACTTTACATAAAACACAAGTCTTATTCTTTATTTCGATCTCTTATCCAAACATCAATTGTATATCCCTACGTGTGTGTCTATTTGCACCCCTACACTCAAAAATTCAATTCAAGCTATAATACCCTTGCCCTAATACCTAATACTACTTCTTTTCATTTAATGATGGACGGATTTGCTCACACACCTTTCATGCGACTATTAATGCTTCTTGAGGCACTAACGGCCGATTACTGAATATGTGAGCTTAAAGCGTAAATAGCAGTTTCCAGGTCTTGACTTTATTCTTTTTTTCTTTTTCTTTTTCTATTTCTTTTTCTTTTTCTTTTTCTTTTTCAAGACCGGATATATTTTTCAACATGCTCTTTTGGTGTTTAGCTTTAAATACCGTTTTTTCTTTCATACTAGGCTTTCAGGCAAGAGTATTTCTAGGTATCCTCTACTATCCCAAGTTTCAAGGTGCGTGTAAGTGCAGTTTGTAGGGTATATACTTTCTAAATTTGAACTCAAGAAAAGAAACTATTTTTCAGACTTATCCTTCAGTAAAGCTTCAATACTTTCCCTTCATCTTGACTTAACTCAAGAACTGAACTCAAGATTACCTATTTCTCAAAAAAAAACTGTAAGGACGTATAATCACCAAGTTTAAACAGAATGAGGGTTATTTTTAGGATTTTCAATTCCTAAGCCTAGAATTTAGTTATTTCTAACATATCAACGAAACTTCCGGAATAAAGATCTAAGTTACCCTATTAGCTAACTTGATGACAAAGTTTTTATATTTTTTGGAAAATTTTCAATTTTTGTGGGTTTTTAATAGGGTATGCAAATGCAAAATATACAAATGAATGCGAAGGAAGAAAGCTTACCGAGCACACCCCCAAACTTAAACTTGATAGTGCCCTCACTGTCAGGCTACACCAAGAGGGTCAAAATTGTCGGCGCTCCCTAGAAACAAATTATATACAAAACAAAAAAGGAAAACAAAATATATATATATATATATATATACAAAAAAGGAGTCCCCCCCAAACTTAAGTAAAACAGTGTTTCCACTGTTAAGTGTTGAAGTTCAGGATTAGGGGGGAAAGAGAATAGTATCAAGCTATACAAGGCCTTACAAAGGCCAAAAGTGAGCACCAACCATTCAAAGATCTTATCATGATAAAGCAGTGGTTGGTCAAAGAAGGCGTAGAGAAAAGAAATGGAGAATACGCAAGACCGTATGGAGATAGAAGCGGGATACGGTCTCGGTATATCAGAAGAAGAATGGCGGAAGGGAGAGAGAAGTGGAATACGAACATGAGGGTGGAAATGGAGTGAATAAATTAGTACAATCTGTAATGATCGATGTGAAAAGATGGATTGTACTATTTCTATCAATATGGCGAGAAATGGGTCAAATCCCTTAAGATTCGTGAGAAACCATGGGTACGCCGAACTTGGTAAACCAGACATATGAAATGAAAGTGAGACGGGTTCTTGCAAGGTCGGAACGATGGAAAGGATGGAGGTAGGTGATTGAGGAAGGTTATCGGTTAAAGGTTCAGGAGGGTGTACACAGTCAATGAAAGGAACAGGTTGAATTGGAAAATCCGACTCATCAATTAAAACTGGTTCATCCTCAAAGCTATCCTCAAAATTCACCTCAAAATTCAGCTTATCCATGCAAATTTAATCAAAATCAAGACGCATATGGGGTTCGGGAAAAACAGTTAATGACTCGGGATGATGAATTGGAGAGAAAAATTCTGCCAAATCTACAGGTTCACCATCCAAAATATTCCCGGCGTCAATATCCTCAATCAAGTGAAAATCAATATTCTCAGACATCTCAACAAAAGCATGGATATTAAACAATTCAGGTTCTAGAGTGGAGGTGTAGAGGTCAAAAGGATTGGGTGTGGTTTCACTCGAAAGGGACCCTTCACAATCGGGCAAATCAAACACTACAAAGTCACACAACTCATTATCTGTTCTATCTCTAATCAATGAATCGTTTGGAACACTAGATAGACATTCAAAACCGTAGTTGTGGGATGCAAGTTGAAACGGGTAGGCTTGATTCGGAAGGGGGTACAGCTCACTCTCTCCACTCAAATTCTCAACCTGTCCTACCGCCTCTTCATACATTGGAAAATTTGGAACTAGTTGAAAACTAGCTACCGGGTCACTAGGTTGTATGAGGGCGGCCATGGACGCATTCAAATCCATCATCTGTTGGCATGATGCTACCCTAAAGTCTTCCAACGACTGTTCCAGACTAGACATGTGTTGTGATGGAGTTTCAGTAAAAGATTCGCAGTTGTTTGGATACTGGAAACTCCCAAATAACGGTTCTGAAGCAATGTCTAGGGAAGGTGCAAAAGTTGGGTAGGATTGATAGGAATTGAATGGCTCGACAGGAGCAGGATCAACATTTGGATAAGAAGGTGAATGGAATTGTTGATCCCAAGAATCTGTAGTGGTGAAAGGAGTGAAAGATCGGCTACAGGATTGTTCAATACGTTCAGCGATGTACAAAGGACGACTTGCAAAAGGGGTATCAACATAAGAGGGTGGGGGAGGTTGAAAAGGTTGATACAAAGTGGATTGCGAAGGGCAAGTGTTTGTCCTAGACGCGTCTATCCGATCTTTCAAAGAGATTTTGTGCATGGAGGGGTCGTTCGATGTTCGACCAAAGCAAGAACTGTAAGAAGTAATGTCTGGTTGTGGGTACCAAAGTTCGGCAAGAGTTTTACGAGGTGGGGTACCCATGATATGAAGAGAGAAAGAAAGAAAGGCAGAGAAAAGGAGGGGGGGAAATGTGATTTTTTTTTTTAAATTTTTTTTTTAGATATTAATAAAAGAATGAAAAATACACACAAAAAAGAATATGGACAAAAACAATCACGACACAAAAATACCACACACCTAATCGTTCTAGGGTTTACCTAGGTCAACTAGACCTGCTCCAGAACTTGATTGTCGAAGTAAAACTGTATCGAGAAACGGGCTCAAGATACACTGATCACGAGGCCAGGTAAGTGCAGAGATAAGGGGAGGTTTTCCAACGCTTTTGCGAAGTTCCTTAATTAAATAACCCTTTCTCTTTTGGCGGTTTCGCCGTTAACACTTTCCTAGACACCCCGTAAACAATATACCGTTAAGCGAGGTTCTAAACACAGTTGACTTCTCCTCGTGAGCGCGAAGTCCTTAAGGCTTAAAGTCTAGTTTCTTTTAAATTTTGTGCGGGTAAACGTTATGCTCAAGTTTGTGATTTGTGGGCCACGGAAAAGGTGATGAAATCCTTTACCGTATATTGTGGGGTTCGCTTGCCCTTAAGTCCGTATTAATTGATGCAATGCGCAATTCAATAAAAATTCTATAAAGAATCAAAAAATCGTTTTTTAGTTTAAGCGTGGCACTGCAACAAATACGGGTTAGTCAATTTTTAGCGTTTGTTAGCGAACTTGCAAAGAATCCTGCAAAGAATAGTATATTGGATGCGTCGGATTTGAGAAGAAGGTGTTAGTAAAGTACGTACCGTTAAGTTTTTGGGTTAGGAAACCCTCGTTGAATCAAATACGGTAAGCTTGAAAAGTTCGATTGCGCGGGTCAAACTACCCGGATCTTTGGCACTGTACTTTGCAATCACCTTAGCCTTGAATGTACACTTTGCTCCCCACAATCGCAGTTTGCAAATCTGCAAAAATCTGCACTCTTGCCCACAAAAATGATCAAAAAAACAAAAAAGATTTTTATTATTTTTTTGTTATAAATATATACAAAAAGAATATTAACCCGAATAACAAGAAAGAAAATACGCTACCGTCTCCCCAGCAACGGCGCCATTTGATCGCATGCCAAAAGCGTGTCGGATGTTCAAAGTTCTAAAGTTTACCGCGATCAGGACGGTGTCGCTATGCAGCTAGCCGGTTGAGCACGGGTCGATCGACAGGGAGATAGTTGTATGTCCTTTCTTGTTTTAGACGAGTCAATAAAGAATTTGTATGAGTTTGTTCAATCTAACCTATGTGTATTATTTGCAAGTATAAAGTTGTTAAGAAAAAGATACGAAATTGTAAGCTAAAGAAATCCGCACTCAAAACCTTTGAGCCGAGTCTTGACCAATTGAAGCTAGAGCAATTGGCAACAACGTGGATTAGGGGAGTTAAGCGCGGTATTCGTGGAATCCGGCTTATTTACCCTTGTCCTTCCGTTCTTGTCTCTTGCTTTCGCCTCCGGCCAAACCGAACGCAACCGGTCGCGGTTAGGAATCACCGTTACCTTGTCAGGGTAGGGTGCCTAACGGAGCGCTTGCGTATGGTTTGGGCGGAGATCAATGGAAAATAACGGGAAAAGGAAATGAGTAAGGAAGTATTAACTTACAATATTGTATTGATTCTTAACAACAACAATAATTACAACCATTCACAAAAAGAACCAAAAAGAGCAAAAGAAAAGAACAAAGAAAAGAAAAGATTACAAGTAAGTAAGTGCATGAATTTAAATTGCAAATAAGTAAAGCAAGATAATAAAAAGCAAGTAATAAATAAGCAATAAAAAGAATTAGAAACTAGAACTCAAGACGAGCATGGGATCAATAGCCAACCCTTAAACTTGCAAGCTCAATCAAGAGGTTGCAAGATCAAGAGAAGGGTAGAGAACGCATGTGAAATGAAGCGCTAATTCCATAAAAAAATACGACCCTTGAGATCAATAACTAACCCTTAACCTTTCAAGCTCAATGAAGAGGTTGAAAGATCCAGAGGAAGCAAAAATCTCAAGGGGAAGTTAAACTAACAAGAAAGATACAAAAACCCACATCTTCATTAACATCCACTCAATGTTCTCACTACATTTCCATGGAGGAAGAATGAAGAAGAAGAAGAAGAAGAACAAAACTACACTAAAACCTACAAAAGAGGCACAAAGAATTAACACCAAAAGCTTGGCAAGTTCTGGGATATTTATAGGCAGGGAAATAGAAACCTAGGGCAACACTCAGGACCAAAATGGAAGTACCAAACTGCCCCTGAAAAATGACTACCTGTCGACATCATACGGCCGTGGTTACGCGGCCCTTTAGTGGTGTTAGGCCATCAATTTTTGGGTGTTTCCCTGTTCTGCTGTGTCCTTTATTCTGGTATATGTTTTTTCTCATATTTTCTTCACGATTTTTCCAGAAATTCTGTTGAGCAATAGGTGATTTGATGTGGACCTTTTTTGTCATGATTTCCTCGAGCTCCACGTAGATTTCTTGGATCTTGTGTTGCCATTGAGCCTTGTGCATGACATGACAATCGATTTGCCATTTTGTCCCTTAAACTGGTATGTGGCAACACACGGATAGAGAGCGGAGACCCGTGTTTTATCACTTGTTGGCTGTAATCCAGAATTTGTCGTACTTTTTCATGATATTCACTGTTTAGAGCTGAGACAAGTATCCTGCAATTATGTAGCAAACACTGATAAAAAGCACCTGCCTATAAACAAACGAGCGTAAGAATGGGTGGTATAAAATGCAATATTCTGAAATGAACAAATACCCCCAAACTTAACTTTTGCTCGTCCCGAGCAAAACCAATTATTCACAAAAATCCTAACCGCACTTTCGCAGGGAACGCGATTGCACTGAGCACGTGCAACAAGCCGTTAAACCTCTAGGTGTCCCTAGTAGGAGGAGTGTTGTCTCCTGAGGGTTTTCAACAGATTACACCCACAAAATCCGGTCAAGCTAGTGTCATAAGTTAACATTGATTCTACTCCTACAGTTTAGTATTTACGTTAGAAACTCTATCATCCTAAGTTAGAAATATTCAACCCTTAATTTTCACACCTCCTATCTATTTAACCTTAGATCATATACGTTCCAAAAAAAGTTTAAAAAGATATTGGCTCTCCTGAGTTTCCTTCTAAAAGTGTGTCCTCAAATCAGGGATTTTTATCAACTTTACATAAAACACAAGTCTTATTCTTTATTTCTATCTCTTATCCAAACATCAATTGTATATCCCTACGTGTGTGTCTATTTGCACCCCTACACTCAAAAATTCAATTCAAGCTATAATACCTTTGCCCTAATACCTAATACTACTTCTTTTCATTTAATGATGGACGGATTTGCTCACACACCTTTCATGCGACTATTAATGCTTCTTGAGGCACTAACGGCCGATTACTGAATGTGTGAGCTTAAAACGTAAATAGCAGTTTCCAGGTCTTGACTTTATTCTTTTTTTCTTTTTTTTCTTTTTCTTTTTCTTTTTCAAGACCGGATATATTTTTCAACATGCTCTTTTGGTGTTTAGCTTTAAATACCGTTTTTTCTTTCATACTAGGCTTTCAGGCAAGAGTATTTCTAGGTATCCTCTACTATCCTAAGTTTCAAGGTGCGTGTAAGTGCAGTTTGTAGGGTATATACTTTCTAAATTTGAACTCAAGAAAAAAAACTATTTTTCAGACTTATCCTTCAGTAAAGCTTCAATACTTTCCCTTCATCTTGACTTAACTCAAGAACTGAACTCAAGATTACCTATTTCTCAAAAAAAAACTGTAAGGACGTATAATCACCAAGTTTAAACAGAATGAGAGTTATTTTTAGGATTTTCAATTCCTAAGCCTAGAATTTAGTTATTTCTAACATATCAACTAAACTTCCGGAATAAAGATCTAAGTTACCCTATTAGCTAACTTGACGACAAAGTTTTTATATTTTTTGGAAAATTTTCAATTTTTGTGGGTTTTTAATAGGGTATGGAAATGCAAAATATACAAATGAATGCGAAGGAAGAAAGCTTACCGAGCACACCCCCAAACTTAAACTTGACAATGCCCTCACTGTCAGGCTACACCAAGAGGGTCAAAATTGTCGGCGCTCCCTAGAAACAAATTATATACAAAACAAAAAAGGAAAACAAAAAAAAAATATATATATATATATAAAAAAGAAGTCCCCCCCAAACTTAAGTAAAACAGTGTTTCCACTGTTAAGTGTTGAAGTTCAGGATTGGGGGGGAAAGAGAATAGTATCAAGCTATACAAGGCCTTACAAAGGCCAAAAGCGAGCACCAACCATTCAAAGATCTTATCATGATAAAGCAGTGGTTGGTCAAAGAAGGCGTAGAGAAAAGAAATGGAGAATACGCGAGACCGTATGGGGATAGAAGCGGGATACGGCCTCGGTATATCAGAAGAAGAATGGCGGAAGGGAGAGAGAAGTGGAATACGAACTTGAGGGTGGAAATGGATTGAATAAATTAGTACAATCTGTAATGATCGATGTGAAAAGATGGATTGCACTATTCTATCAATATGGCGAGAAATTGGGTCAAATCCTTCAAGATTCGTGAGAAACCATGGGTACGCCGAACTTGGTAAACCAGACATATGAAATGAAAGTGAGACGGGTTCTTGCAAGGTCGGAACGATGGAACGGATGGAGGTAGGTGATTGAGGAAGGTTATCGGTTAAAGGTTCAGGAGGGTGTACACAGTCAATGAAAGGAACATGATGAATTGGAAAATCCGACTCATCAATTAAAACTGGTTCATCCTCAAAGCTATCCTCAAAATTCTCCTCAAAATTCAGCTTATCCATGCAAATTTCATCAAAATCAAGATGCATATGGGGTTCGGGAAAAACAGTTAATGACTCGGGATGATGAATTGGAGAGAAAAATTCTGCCAAATCTACAGGTTCACCATCCAAAATATTCCCGGCGTCAATATCCTCAATCAAGTGAAAATCAATATTCTCAGACATCTCAACAAAAGCATGGATATTAATCAATTCAGGTTCTAGAGTGGAGGTGTAGAGGTCAAAAGGATTGGGTGTGGTTTCACTCGAAAGGGACCCTTCACAATCGGGCAAATCAAACACTACAAAGTCACACAACTCATTATCTGTTCTATCTCTAATCAATGAATCGTTTGGAATACTAGATACACATTCAAAACCGGAGTTGTGGGATGCAAGTTGAAACGGGTAGGCTTGATTCGGAAGGGGGTACAGCTCACTCTCTCCACTCAAATTCTCAACCTGTCCTACCGCCTCTTCATACATTGGAAAATTTGGAACTAGTTGAAAACGAGCTACCGGGTCACTAGGTTGTATGAGGGCGGCCATGGACGCATTCAAATCCATCATCTGTTGGCATGACGCTACCCTAAAGTCTTCCAACGACTATTCCAGACTAGACATGTGTTGTGATGGAGTTTCAGTAAAAGATTCGAAGTTTTTTGGATACTGGAAACTCCCAAATGGCGGTTCTGAAGCAATGTCTAGGGAAGGTGCAAAAGTTGGGTAGGATTGATAGGAATTGAATGGCTGGACAGGAGCAGGATCAACATTTGGATAAGAAGGTGAATGGAATTGTTGATCCCAAGAATCTGTAGTGGTGAAAGGAGTGAAAGATCGGCTACAGGATTGTTCAATACGTTCAGGGATGTACAAAGGACGACTTGCAAAAGGGGTATCAACATAAGTGGATGGGGGAGGTTGAAAAGGTTGATACAAAGTGGATTGCGAAGGGCAAGTGTTTGTCCTAGACGCGTCTATCCGATCTTTCAAAGAGATTTTGGGCATGGAGGGGTCGTTCGATGTTCGACCAAAGCAAGAACTGTAAGAAGTAATTTCTGGTTATGGGTACCAAAGTTCGGCAAGAGTCTTGCGAGGTGGGGTACCCATGATATGAAGAGAGAAAGAAAGAAAGGCAGAGAAAAGGAGGGGGGAATATGTGATTTTTTTTTTTTAATTTTTTTTTAGATATTAACAAAAGAATGAAATATACACACAAAAAAGAATATCGACAAAAACAATCACGACACAAAAATACCACACACCTAATCGTTCTAGGGTTTACCTAGGTCAACTAGACCTGCTCCAGAACTTGATTGTCGAAGTAAAACCGTGTCGAGAAACGGGCTCAAGATACACTGATCACGAGGCCAGGTAAGTGCAGAGATAAGGGGAGGTTTCCAACGCTTTCGCGAAGTTCCTTAATTAAATAACCCTTTCTCTTTTGGCGGTTTCGCCGTTAACACTTTCCTAGACACCCCGTAAACAATATACCGTTAAGCGAGGTTCTAAACACAGTTGACTTCTCCTAGTGAGCGCGAAGTCCTTAAGGCTTAAAGTCTAGTTTCTTTTAAATTTTGTGCGGGTAAACGTTATGCTCAAGTTCATGATTTGTGGGCCACGGAAAAGGTGATGAAATCCTTTACCGTATATTGTGGGGTTCGCTTGCCCTTAAGTCCGTATTAATTGATGCAATGCGCAATTCAATAAAAATTCTATAAAGAATCAAAAAATCGTTTTTAAGTTTAAGCGCGGCACTGCAACAAATACGGGTTAGTCAATTTTTAGCGTTTGTTAGCGAACTTGCAAAGAATCCTGCAAAGAATAGTATATTGGATGCGTCGGATTTGAGAAGAAGGTGTTAGTAAAGTACGTACCGTTAAGTTTTTGGGTTAGGAAACCCCCGTTGAATCAAATTCGGTAAGCTTGAAAAGTTCGCTTGCGCGGGTCAAACTACCCGGATCTTTGGCACTGTACTTTGCAATCACCTTAGCCTTGAATGTACACTTTGCTCCCCACAATCGCAGTTTGCAAATCTGCAAAAATCTGCACTCTTGCCCACAAAAATGATAAAAAAAAACAAAAAGATTTTTAATTTTTTTTTGTTATAAATATATACAAAAAGAATATTAACCCGAATAACAAGAAAGAAAATACGCTACCGTCTCCCCGGCAACGGCGCCATTTGATCGCACGCCAAAAGCGTGTCGGATGTTCAAAGTTCTAAAGTTTACCGCGATCAGGACGGTGTCGCTATGCAGCTAGCCGGTTGAGCACGGGTCGATCCACAGGGAGATGGTTGTATGTCCTTTCTTGTTTTAGACGAGTCAATAAAGAATTTGTATGAGTTTGTTCAATCTAACCTATGTGTATTATTTGCAAGTATAAAGTTGTTAAGAAAAAGATACGAAATTGTAAGCTAAAGAAATCCGCACTCAAAACCTTTGAGCCGAGTCTTGACCAATTGAAGCTAGAGCAATTGGCAACAATGTGGATTAGGGGAGTTAAGCGCGGTATTCGTGGAATCCGGCTTATTTACCCTTGTCCTTCCGTTCTTGTCTCTTGCTTTCGCCTCCGGCCAAACCGAACGCAACTGGTCGCGGTTAGGAATCACCGTTACCTTGTCAGGGTAGGGTGCCTAACGGAGCGCTTGCGTATGGTTTGGGCGGAGATCAATGGAAAATAACGGGAAAAGGAAATGAGCAAGGAAGTATTAACTTACAATATCGTATTGATTCTTAACAACAACAATAATTACAACCATTCACAAAAAGAACCAAAAAGAGCAAAAGAAAAGAACAAAGAAAAGAAAAGATTACAAGTAAGTAAGTGCATGAATTTAAATTGCAAATAAGTAAAGCAAGATAATAAAAAGCAAGTAATAAATAAGCAATAAAAAGAATTAGAAACTAGAACTCAAGACGAGCATGGGATCAATAGCCAACCCTTAAACTTGCAAGCTCAATCAAGAGGTTGCAAGATCAAGAGAAGGGTAGAGAACGCATGTGAAATGAAGCGCTAATTCCATAAGAAAATACGATCCTTGAGATCAATAACTAACCCTTAACCTTTCAAGCTCAATGAAGAGGTTGAAAGATCAAGAGGAAGCAAAAATCTCAAGGGGAAGTTAAACTAACAAGAAAGATACCAAAACCCTCATCTTCATTAACATCCACTCAATACTCTCACTACATTTCCATAGAGGAAGAATGAAGAAGAAGAAGAAGAAGAAGAACAAAACTACACTAAAACCTACAAAAGAGGCACAAAGAATGAACACCAAAAGCTTGGCAAGTTCTGGGATATTTATAGGCAGGGAAATAGAAACCTAGGGCAACACTCAGGACCAAAATGGAAGTACCAAACTGTCCCTGAAAAATGACTACCTGTCGACATCATACGGCCACGGTTCCGCGGCCTAAGCATGCTTAGGCCGCGGTTCCGCAGCCCTTTAGTGGTGTTAGGCCATCAACTTTTGGGTGTTTCCCTGTTTAGCTGTGTCCTTTATTCTGGTATATGTTTTTTCTCATATTTTCTTCACGATTTTTCCAGAATTTCTGTTGAGCAATAGGTGATTTGATGTGGACCTTTTTTATCATGATTTCCTCGAGCTCCGCGTAGATTTCTTGGATCTTGTGTTGCCATTGAGCCTTGTGCATGACATGACAATCGATTTGCCATTTTGTCCCTTAAACTGGTATGTGGCAACACACGGATAGAGAGCGGAGACCCGTGTTTTATCAGTTGTTGGCAGTAATCCAGAATTTATCATACTTTTTCATGATATTCACTGTTTAGAGCTGAGACAAGTATCTTGCAATTATGTAGCAAACACTGATAAAAAGCACCTGCCTATAAACAAACGAGCATAAGAATGGGCGGTATAAAATGCAATATTCTGATATGAACACATGTTTTTCGAAAGTTTCAAACTCGGGAAAAATCCAACACATGGAAGTTTTCCAATACGGGAAAAAATTGTGTTTCTGATATTCGTTCGAACATTTTAACACGTTCTAAATAATCTGAAAATTTGAACGATGTTAAACTTTCTGATTGAATCAACGAACACAAAAGATCTCCAGAAAACTCAACACCCGAGTAACTTTTAAAAATCCCAGAAGCATGGAGTAACACATACGGGTGTACTGTAGGAAACAATTTCCCAGAAGCCCTAGTAAGGCCGCGGAACCGCCGCCTATAGCCTGGTATGGCCGCGGTTCTGCGGCTATTTAAAGGAATCATTGAATCAAAATTCACAGTAATCCATATTTTTCCCTGCTGAATTTTTTAAGTATTTTTAATTTGGAAAAAAATAAATTTTTAAAAAATTACCAGAGAGCGGTTCAAATTTGTGTTTCATGGTTCGATCGGACTTTTAACTTCGCCTACGCATCGCCTAAAGCTCTAGCCTGGCTCTGATACCACTGCTGGGTTTACCTAGCACCTCGTCAAGCGTTTGGAAGCTTCACATATGCCATAATCAAAATTTTAAAGGTGCTAAGTGAACTCGACAAGAATCATAACTTGAAATTTAGGGACTCATGCAACTAAGCATTACATGCAAATGAAAAACTATCACTAAGAGTAACCTTTGTAGATCTCCCTTGGTGACTCCTTGGCACTAGAAGAGTTTGGAACGGATTGATGGAAGCCTTCCTTGTCCACGATGATCTACCCGAAGTCTCTTTGCCCAAAGCTCCTTGCTATACTTGATTCGTGAATGAAGTAGAGCAAACACCCTACACAAATCGGCTAGATGTGTGTAGTATGATGATGTGGTTTTTATTCAACAATTAAAACCCTTTCCTTTTATCAACTTCACTCTAGAGAAAAATCAAGAGAGGAAGAAGAAGATAATGGTGGCTAAGCTTGAGCTCTCTTTCACACCCTTCTCATAATTTCATCTTTCATGTATTTTCACAGATACATATTCACACCATGTTTCATATCACATATGAATCCTTTTATAGAGATGAGAATGAATAATCAACATTATTTCATTCCCACTACTATCATGGGTGGAAATTCTTTTCATTATAAGTTAGGTAAAGGTTTGCCACTAAGGAATAATGGAGCATGAGTGGGTTTTCTTTACATT
Source organism: Agapanthus africanus (assembly GCA_030015575.1). Classification (NCBI taxonomy): domain Eukaryota; kingdom Viridiplantae; phylum Streptophyta; class Magnoliopsida; order Asparagales; family Amaryllidaceae; genus Agapanthus; species Agapanthus africanus. The sequence continues at coordinate 422,939,870 of CM057342.1, forward strand.
AACTTAAAATGACAAATATAAATAAAAGCTCCAATATAAGTCTTGCATTGCCATCAATTTTGTATCATCAACCATGATACTATGTATGTATCTATGTGTCCATGCACATCATCATGTGCATACATGCATGCATACAAAAATAGAAAAGGATTTAATTTGAAGAATTAATCTAAATGTTATTTGTAAAATCAACACTTGATTTAACAAACCGGTCATATCACATACGACCCGACCAATAGAAAATGCCCGATTAATATACGTTATCACATAACCGTATTTAATTGGGTCCCGCGCATATCTCATATGCACACCACCTCTTTTGCCTGAGCCGGGAAACTTCATTGTGGGACTCTAAGACTCGTCAATACGCAGGCAGTAGGTGATGATCACATCAAACACCTACAAGCCACAAGAGGTCAGCTAAACATAACGGCCACCCGGGTATTGAAACGATCAGAAGAAAACCAGCGAAGCTGTCAAAACTCCCGTCGAGCCAACTGGCAACACTTACCGTACAGTCCGGTCTCTTCGTCAGATATGCTGCATATCGAGTCCAGGGATGGAATCGTCGAACCCAATAACTCAATAAGTCATGCCGGTGTATAGCTAATAACAGATCGAGAAACTACTGATAAATCTTATCAGTAAATCTCAGCAGCCCTGGCCAGGGACTTCATGTTACAGCCAATCGAGCATAGCACAACATCAACTCCCAATACCGGCAGAGACGAAACCCCTCCTATCGCTCATCGCCTCCATGTGCCTCGAGAGTGTACCCAAAGACCACCTGTTTGCACGACTCAGTAGAGCCGTGGTAGGGTGGAGATCAATGTACAGTGGGAGGACACACAAGACTCTATGACGATCTCGGGTCTACAGACTAACCTGTACCAGTGTTACCTGAGAACTGCTATCCGACGATAGATATAATACAATATAGGAGTTCTCTGCGAGTCCGTTCAGTGTACCCAGTCTCCACTGAGCACCTGCATACAATCTTTGGTGTCTCCTCACCAGATGGATATGGGATCATCCATCGCCCATCATATGGGACAAGAATGGTATACGCTAGTCTACTATGGAATATCGATGCCCTGTCTCGATACACCCTCGACTAGGAACAGTTTGAGGATATGCTTATAAACTACACGTGCCCCACTAGTATGATCCACATCATAATCACAGTAGTCAAGCAAATATCCTTTGGGCTTTATCAACATGTGTAAATGATCAAATCTACATGTCAAGATAACGTAAACCAGATAGCATACTATCATGTTGAGCAAGAAAGCCATCTATCTCCATATATATATGTCCAAGTTTCCACTATCCATATAATGGCCTTTAGGGCATACATATATCTAACAGGGACCACGTTAGAGAACGAGCTCTACACTGACTTGATTCTCCAGTCCCTCCCTTCCACTTACGCCCAATTTATCCTGAACTTCAATTTGCAAGGAAAAGAAGTTGAACTTCCGGAGCACCTCAACACTTTGAGGAGTGCAGAGGGCACCTTACAGAAAGTAAGGGAAACATCCACTTTGTTTGTTGGAGGATCTTCCTCTTCTAGGTCCAAGGCGAAAGCCAAGGGAAAGAAGAAGGAAGCCCCCGCCAAACCAAGGGGCGGTGTTAGTAAAGTGGAAGCGAAGGGAAAGGCAAAGGCAACAAAGATAGAGGGACAGATGGTAGGGAAGGAAGAATGCTTCTATTGTCATAAGAAAGGACACTGGAAAAAAGATTGTAGGGCTTGGAAGGCCAAGAACCAGGACCCGAAGCAAGTTGTGGCTTCGGCTTCAGGTGTGTATGTTATTGAAAACTGTCTATCAATAAACTCTACTTCCTGGGTATTGGATACCGGATCAGGATCTCATATCTGTAATTCTTTGTAGGCACTGAGAAAGCGTTGGTTTTTGTAGGCAGGTGATATGACCCTCAAAGTTGCAAATGGAGCTGCATGGATGCTGAGTCCGTGGGGGACTATCACTTGGGATTGTCAGATGAACATGTTTTGGTTTTACGGGATTGTTATTTTGTACCCAGTGCGACCTGTAATATCATATCTGTATCTTTAATGTCTAAAGAAGGTTATGATTTTGCATTTGTAAGCAATGTTGTAAACATTCACCTTAATCAAGTTCTGATTGGGTCGGGTACATTAAGCAACGGTATATACGTATTAAACAAACCACAGATTTTCAATGTCCAGAATACACACAAAAGAAAGTCTCCAACAATAAATCATGCTTTCTTGTGGCATTGTAGACTGGGTCACATCAATGAGAGAAGGTTGACGAAATTGCTTACGGAAGGATATTTTGATCCGTTCGAATATCAATCATATGCAACTTGTCAATCCTGTCTCAAAGGAGAGATGACAAAGACTCCGTTCATTGGACATGGAGTAAGAGCGAGCGAGCTCTTGGGACTCATACACAGTGATGTATGCTGTTCAATGTCTACACATGCACGAAGTGGTTATTCTTACTTCATTACTTTTACGGATGATTTTTCAAGGTTCGGGCATGTCTTCTTAATGAAGCATAAATCTGAAGCCTTTGAAAACTTCCAGGAATACAAGAATGAAGTAGAAAAACAAACAGGCAAAAGTATCAAGACACTGAGATCTGATCGAGGTGGCGAATACTTGAGTGCCGAGTTCCTGAATTACCTAAAAGAGAATGGATTTCTCTCTCAGCTTACTTGTCCATACACTCCACAACATAACGATGTATCGGAGAGACGGAACCGAACCCTATTAGATATGGTACGTTCCATGTTGAGTAACGCTGAGTTGCCGCGATCATTCTGGGGATATGCACTAAAATCAGCTGCATATCTTTTGAACCGAGTTCCAACTAAGACTGTGCCTACCACACCATATCAGATATGGAGTGGGAAGAAACCCTATTTTCAATATCTAAAGATTTGGGGATGTCCAGCTTTTATCAAAAAGCAGCATGCGGACAAACTCGAGGCGCGCTCAGTACAGTGCAAGTTTCTGGGATACCCAAAGAACTCCAGGGGGTATCTTTTCTATTACGCAGAAGAACAAAAGGTTTTTGTCTCTCGTAATGCTTACTTTCTGGAACATCAGTTCTTAGAAAAAGAAATAAGTGGGAGCGCAATAGAACTGGAAGAAATTCCAAAACCACAAACTATTACGGAAAGCTTAGTAGAACCAGAGGGTTTGAAAGAACAGGACATTCCTGCGCCACTCCGCAGAAGTAGTCGAAAGTCTCATCCGCCCGAGTGATACTATGGTCTTCTCATAGACGGGGATATAGAGGATTGCATCATTGATAGTGATGAGCCGACTAGCTTCCAGCAGGCCATTCATGTAAGTGCACGGCGGCGCCCCGGCCGTCAATCCGACGCCAAAATACGGAAGCGATAATTTACTTTAACTTTTTGAACCGGCACCACCGCGCACTATTAACCCGGATCGTGCCATTAATCTAGTCCCAGCTAACAAGAGAAGGGGTAGAGAGATATACCGAGCGATCCGTGTCCTCCGGTCTTCTCGTCGTCGTCTCGATCTCCCGCGGAATGTCCGGTCTCCACCTCCTCGCCGGAAGGGCACCACGTCGCCGGCTTGTTTTACGGGCTCCCACCTCTGAACCGAGGCAACTCGGGCACGAAGTTGGCGAGTCGACGTGCCCAAGGTTTGCTGTAGAATAGTGTAGTGAGCTATGTCTCATTTGGGGTAGTGGATGTTGCCTTTTAGTCGAGGAAATGATATATGAACTTTTGTGGAGGAACTTGGGGATTTTTCAAGCATCAAGAGAACAAAATCCCCACTACAAAATTTTGGAAAGCCTAAAAATCCCTTGGCCGGCCATGACATGGTGAAGGGTTAGAATGAAAGGAATGTGAGAGGCCAAAATGAATATGGATGTCTCCAATAATCAAGAGAAAGGGTTATCATTCACAAAAGAAATGATCACAAAACAAAGTCCAATACTCCACCAACCATCACCCTTCATCATCATCCACAATCATGACTCTAAAAGTCAAGCCATCATGGTCAAAAGAAGTCAAATGATGGTGCAACCATCATGAAGCAAGGATATGCAAATAACACCCTCCACAAATGCTTATTTGCACAAATGAAAATAAGCCCTCCTCCACCAACCTTCGGCCAATGAAAGATACAAAGAAATATGGCTGAAACGGAAAACAAACTAGCAACTCCAAAAAACTAATCCCGTAATAAATTACAAGAAAACCCCGCTACCTTATATACATACCCGCATTTGTATTCCGACCGAAATACAAATGCAATGAGACAAAATCTACACTGTCTAATACTAGGATCCGGCTTAAACCAAATCCGGCTAGTATAATCCGTCCGATCACGATCCGTGCAATACCGCCCGTATCTGATCGAAACCTGCCATATCTCCATACGGCCTCTACAGCGTTTCGCCCGAAACTTGAGAAACTGGTCTGTAGGGGACTCTAAAGACTCGTCAATACATTGGTTGTGGATTTAACAACTAGCACGTCAGAGGTATTAGCCTATACGTAACGGGCTACCAGGTATTGACCAAAAGGGACGTCTGTGAGCGAACTCAGCCTGACACCCTACTGAGCCTGTCAGTGACAATATCCATACAGTCCGTTCCGTTCATTTATGAGCATCGCATGGCGGGCCTAGGGGGTTGGTAAAAGTCAGACCCCCAAAAGCGGTACAAGTCGTGTCGGAGTGTAGCCCAGAACACCCTGAGATACTACTGGAATACCTACCAGTAAATCTCCTGCCTTGGCCAAGGACTTTCATGTACTGGCTCTCCTAGACACAGCGTGACCTCACCCCCAATACCGGGAGAGACGAACCGCTGAAGATCTGCTCACTGCCTCCATGTGGTTCGGGACTGTACCCAACTAAAACCTGTTTGCACGTCTCCTTTGAGCGTGGTAGGGTAGTAATCAAATTACTGTGGGAACTCACACGAGACAAATGACGATCCTCAGGTCGATGAACTAACCAGTACACATGTCACCAGGGAACTGCTATCTGACGTCAGGTATAAGAATAACTAGCATGTTCCCGGCGAGTCCTGTCCGGTGTATTCATAACCTAATGAGCACCTGTATACATCTTAGGTGTACCAACTGACACCAGTGGCTTGTGAGACCGGCCACCGCCCCTCGTCGGGGTCTCGACTGTATACACTAGTCTACTCTGGAGTATCGATGCCCTGCCTCGAAACTCCCATGACTAGGGACCTTTTAAGGATGTGCTTATAGACTACCAGCTCCCTCGTATATGATCTCCCTCATACTGCCGGCAGTTAAGCAAGAATCCTAGGGGCTCTATCAACGTGAAATAGTGACCTGTAGGGTCACCTAAAGCAGTACACGATGATAAAGATAAACCAGATAGCATACTATCATCTTGAGAAAGACTGTCCTACCGGGATAGGTCCTCCCTCAATCATTGCAATCACGTGCTTGTGATCCAATAATTGACTCTTAGGGCACTATCTCCAACAATCTCCCACTTGCACTCAAGACTAATTATTGCGATGTCGCATACTCACAGCCCGTGTGACACCGAATACCCAACTCCTCTACTTGTCAGTCTCACAAATCCCGTTTACAAAACTATTGCGTTCGCGGAATAGCCTCAGTGAGTGGATCCGCTTTGATGTTTCTTTCTATGTCTCTCTATATCTCAAGTTCGCGGAGAAAGCCATCTCCCGAAATGAGCAATACCTGTCTTAGAATGTCTGGATGTCTGATGGGACCTAGCTCATAAATGAACTCCAAATCCAAACTTCTTAGACTGTATCGTCAACTGAACTTAATCAGTATCCTGCGCCATCCTTCCCTCACTATCCGCCTGGACCACCTGTCCAAAATACTGCCCCTCGTCAGAGGGAAAACTATAACTCTGACAGCCACTCTGTCATCCAGGTCACCTAGGAAGCCTGGAATGATAACCGTCTCCAGAACGAGGCTGTCGTTATCATATCCCTAGAACATCCACTTATGTTCTAAAACTGCTTCCTAATGTTTCTCCAGGATTGGATTAATATCAACTTATTGCATCTACTGCAAGAACAATATCTGGTGTGGTACATGACATCTCATAATTGACCCAATTGCCTAAGCAAGTGATCTGCCAATCATGCACACCCCTCTCCACTTTAGTCTGTAAGACACCTTTAGAGAGGGTGACTCCATCACCTGCAGGTACACTACCGTGCCAGGAGTCGTCCATTCTAAATACTCTTAGAATGCTGTCTAAGTGCCCTGATTGGGAAACTACCCAAATCCAGATCCAGTAACCAGAATGTCTTGATATTATATCTAAGTCCCATGTGGAGAAACCACTGTGTGACAAACAAAGTATAACCGATCGTAGTATAGGAATATCACTTCCTTCTCTGTGTATGTCATCCAAATACCAGGACATCACACCCTACTACCTTCTTAACAGATTCATCCCCTATTCTGATGAAGTCAAACCTATGACTGTCATATCAGAATTAGATGATCTAACTCCGCTACATCTGCTTTAGTCTATAAATAGACATAAGCCTCTTGTCTACCAATGCTTCCGCTCCTCCCACTGTCTACGATAACCCTCTGGCAGAGTCATATAGACGTACATTTCTAAAGATAGTTCAGAACGACGCTATACTCATCCTCCTGCCGGGTCTCACAGTCTGGAACAACAGCAATGGCAAGTCTGGGTAAACAAGAACTTCCCTGTCACCGTCCTTAAGGCTTCCGGAGTACCTCTCGGGTGCCTGAAGTTACCCACCTTATCTGCGGAGTGGCTAATGGAATGTCAAACCAGATTGAATCTTTAGGTTCCTATCAAAATCTTCAGTAATCGTTTGTGGTTCTGGAATCACTTCCAGTTCTACCATACTCCCACTACTGTTTTCTGAAAAAATCTATTTTTATTAAAACTGTGGCGAGTCTAGAACAATATCACTATTGATCTTCCAGATGGTAGAAAGTCAACCCTCGTCATAGCCTGGGTCAACCCACAAACAGCCATTACAGAAACATGCCTTGAGTTATCCAGAGTCTGGTTTTAAGCATAGGCCGGACAACTCCCCGTACCTTAACATCGTCAAGATACGAACTGTTCTATATCCAATATAGGAGCAGAGGCACTGATTTAATTGAACAAGATTCAAATCATGCAGCTGTCTCCAGTGCATGTCAACTAAATGGAAAGAGGCCGATCAGCATTACTCAACTTAGGAGCACTTCCAATTATGAGTAACCTGAAAGAGAAGCAAGTTCCCTAAATCATTACTATCAACTGAATACCACACACAAGTATCTATATCTTCGATCACTTTGAAGAATCCTGATACTTGCAACACCTGGTTCTCTACTTTATTCAAATACCTATAACTTCTCAAAATTCGGACCCTGTGTTTCCACGAAACACCTGTCTAAAAACTAGAGAAGTCATAAGTAAACTGAATATAGTACGAGGACCATCCCATCTATCCTAATGGACACTGGACAACATACAATACTCTGTATAAGTCCCCTGAGTCTAACAACTCATTTCCTGTGTGTCGTAGATTGAGAACTGTACTTATGGTTAAGAAGAATTACACCGTTGTTTAATGCTCCTTACCTAACCATCAACTGATATAGGTAAATGTCATAGACATAATTTCAAAAAGTTATATCTCACTCTATAAAAATAGACGTACAGATATATCAATTTGAATTGGTGCATGACAGCGGATATTCAAAACCAAATAATTGCCGTCCGGCAAACAACCTAGGCGACTTCCTCAAATATCACCGATTACAAAGAATCCCGATATAATGAGGATGATCACCTAATTCCCAATAACTTACTCCCACTCATCATCTGTAAAACCATACAGATGTGAGAATCATACCTGGTAAATACATACCCTGGAGTAAGGACTAATTGGGAAATCAGTTTTCCTTTAACAGTACACAGTGAAACTGAAACATTGAAATGTTTCGATGGGGTATCCTGGGTATTCCTAGTAATGCCTCTTCCATTATCCAGATTCACAACTGTAACCGTATATTTCTTTGCCATCTCTCTACATCCCTTCATATGTCTTTAGTCATTACCTTCTGCACACCCCTTTAGGCCAAATGGTTTTCTTCCTTCCCTACCGTTCGGCACCAGCCTATGGTTTGGAAGAAGACTATCCAATAAGCATAATGGGTGTACTGTCCTAATCCTAGGAGCACTCGCAATGCGAGAGAAGGTGAAGATAAAAGACAACCGAATAAACCTTATTCCTATTTCTCCTGAACCAGAATCCATCCCCGAACTGGAACAAGTTCCTTTCGAGTTCGTATATAACCATACGATGGAGTATCCAATAAACTGTGGATCTTCATAGTGATACGGAGTGTCCTGGAGAAATACAAAGGTGAAGTGGGAGTGGTAATGAAATACTTGGTTTGGTCGTGAATATCAGTCCCAATTTACTTTGCCCTCTTACTAATCCCTTTCTTTGTCTTTACATAATACCTTCTGTACACCATCGTTATGCTAATTGGTTTTCTTCATTCCCTACCGGTCGGCACCGGCCTAAGGTTTGGAAGAAGACTATCCAATTTGCGTAATAGGTGTACTATCTCCTAAACCAACGAGTACTCGCAACCTGAGAGAAGGTAAAAAGGAAAAGACAACTGAATTGTCCTATTCGTTTTCTCCAGAACCGGAAACCATCATCGAATAAATTCCTTCGAGTTCGTATATAACCATACGATGGTTTTATCCAATGGAAGTGGACGTTCGTAGTAATACGGGGTGTCCTGGAGAAAAGGGTAAAAGTAGGAGTGGCAATAAGGTTTGCAACTCTGACAATCCAAAAGCCAGTGTTTAAGAAGCTTCGGTCAACTTGGTCACTGAGTCATAGTCTAGGGTCAGGTCAATGGTTGCTGCCAAAGAGAGAGAGAAAAGAAACACTCAGCATGCACTCTAACCTATATCTGAATGGTTACCAATTATCTAATCAGGAAACCTCCCACTGTAACCTCAAATTCTCTTCCAAACCTGAAAGAAGAATTAGTCGGGATCACCCGAGGAGTAAACCAACTCATCAGTGGGAATCGGGATCCAACTATCATCGCATGATAACGTGATGGAATCCGCTCACGTTATCACACTCCAGAAGGTATGCGCATATCTGGCAAGTTTCAGTTTCTTTTGAAACTCCCGATGTGATTTTTGCCCCATGCTCTTATGACCTTGACTAAGGCCAACAAATCATAAGTCACATGTCAAGTTCTACCCGTCATTGTCCAGGTTAATTTGAACCCACCTGTACAAGCCCTTGACTAGGGCCAACAAGGCTATACGACTGTCCCAAACCAACGCATCTATCTATGCAGCATATGAATACCCAATAGCTACCAAACACTGTGTCTTGACTATGGCCAACAAACACAGCTTCAATACTATTGACATTCCATATGAAACGACGGAGGGCTACGAATGGTTTCTGGCGAAAACCTTTAACGTAATGAACTTGATATCGTTGAAGGAACGGATAGTTTTTTAAAATATAGTGACGAAAACCTTCATTAAAGAGCTCACTCCCGGTGAAGGGATCTCGGCTCTTTCCCCGTAGAATAGGTGCAGGATATTCCAACTGAATACCATGATGCAAAGCAAAAGTAATCGGCTATAGTGAAGTTATTGCCTTGACGCAAACTTTTGTCCAAGGGGTCACTCCCGGTGAAGGGATCTCGGCCCTTGCCTCGTCGAATGAGGAGCAGGATATTCCAACTGAATACCACTGTGCAAAACAAAAATGAACGTCCTTGCAAATAACAGCTTTTTGAAAAATGTTCCAACAACATCAGATTATGTTTGTTTTTAACTTGCATTGATCTGAATCAACGCGGTCCCATCAATTGATCACACCAATAAAGAATGAAAATAATGACGTACGTATATGCCATACGCATTCGCCACTTGGTCCCGTCATTACCCGTTAGGTTAGCTAACTAACGACAGAGCGGGGACTGGACTAGCGCGGATGCAAAACATATACAACATGTACTAGTATATATATCAATATATAATATTTCGCTCAAGGCGTGATAAAATGTAACATCACAGAAATGTACAGCATCACAGAACAATACAGATATCTGGGATCCCCGGGTTTCTGTCACGACCCGCAGGGTACGGAACGTGACCGGCACTTAAGTTACGAAACGTCTCAAGACATCCGTAAAATAAGTAAGCCAAAGCCCAGAAACCAAAACCAAATATGCAAAAGAATGAAGGAAAACCAATCAATTGAAAGCGAGTTTATCAAATGAGTCATATCAAGCCTTTTTAAAAACAATATCAATTTTTCCGAAAATTTCGGCAGAGTCTCCTTTGTAAATACTGGCCCCCAAAATGGGTACAACAAGAATATATATAAATCCAACAAATAAGGCATCCCCAAGCGGGAGCTAGCTCTTCGCCACAAGGCGGTCAAAAATCCCACGCAATATAAAACAACAACATGCAAAATAATCATAAAGAAGCATGAGAAAAACAGCATGTCGACTCAAGTGAGCTCGACCCCAAAATACAGCATAAAAAGTCCACAAATCTCACATTCTCATCTCTAGGTCAATATACAACAATACTGATAGAAACAGTAGATGGAGTACACTAGATACAAAGAATATACAAGGTGGTATAAAAATAATGATATAACCCACCTAAGAGCAAAACCTCGAGTCCAGGCAAAAGAGGCAGGTGTGCCCGCCGCTACTGTACTGACGGAGCGGACGTGCAAAAGGCTGTGGCACAACGGGGGTGAGTTTCCAACTCATGAGTAATAAATAACATCTACACAGGCTATCGAAAGCATGTACACAAGCATCCTAGCATCTCAAATACAGGTAAGGCAGGACATAATGGCAAGTATGTATGCAATATGAATATACTAGCAGGTATGAATGCAATGCGAATCAACTCGTGATCTGAATGTGTAAGTATAAGAAATCATGTTTTTCCCTTTAAGAATCTCTTTTGAAATACCAGCACAATACCAATAGAATCAACAAGAACCTGTGTCCAGCAACGACACCTCAAAACTATCACAAATCTCATATATCCATGTCATAGTATCTCTGGCCTCAGCCATCCGGCTCACCCAGCTCAATATCAAAATCTCATCATCTCGCGGCCATGGTCGGTATCCTCTGGATATCTGCCGTGCCAAACAGTCATCGGTAGGTAATCCGTCCCCTGCCAGGCTCAACGTCAACACCACATTCATCTTGCCCCGGAGTACCATACCGGGCCCACCATGTACCCGTGACGGTTCCTCCACTCCTCGACACGGATCTCGAAAACCACGGCAAACTCATGGTGGACGACACTTTACATCACTAGAAAACCGCAATTACATATTTTAAAAACATAATAAGTTTAGAAATTTTGCGGCTTTCCCCCCGAAATCCAGAAATATCATAAAATCTCAAGAAATCCTCATAAGTGCATATATCAATGGTGATGAATGCATATGGTATCAATAATTAAGCTACGATGCATGATTAATAGACTAGGCATGAACAAATAATATGATGAGGTACATGCACATGAATAGCAATCCTACGATTTCATTTTAAGGAATTAAAGGCAATAGCACAGGTTTAAGCATCAATTAGTAAAAGGTTTCAAATTATAGATTATCTAGTGTGGTGGCATGGCAATTACCAGGGCATGTGTGTAAGCATGAATAGTGCTCGTGCTGCATATAAAAACCCTGGCAATGGTGCAGGTGTCCTATAAAATGGGTTCGCATATGTAAGTCAATATAAGGCATGGATGCAGCAAATAATCATATAAGTATTACACCCCTAATTACTAACATCACTAAGAATCTTTTAAGTTACTAAAACTATCGGGCGACTTGCGCCATCCAACGATAGTCCCCCATAGATGTTACATCTACTCACCGGAATCCCTAGCTAGTCACGTCCAATCACCGCTTTCCCCTTTCGTGTCGCGTCTGACGTCTCCGCGACCGAACCTGGAATTTACATCAATACCAAACATAAGGTTACATACAAGAACGACGCAAAACCCAAGCGAAAATGCTAACGTTCACAAGATAGGTACAACGTGCACAAAGTGCGCGGAGCACACGTGAAAATCAGAAAAATCTACAAAAATGTCGATTTGGTCGCCCGGAAGAACTAAAACCCGATTACTCAAAAATCCGCACTCACACATCCTAAATTTCATAGGATATGCCAACAAAATAATCTAGATATCTCAATTAATTCGTCACAATAATAAAATAAAAACCTAGTAAGCTAGAAGTTTGCAAATTTGGTGCAAACATCGACAATTTGCGACAAAGTGCACACATTATCACATAAATATCCAAATTAAACCATTAGAAAGCCACTACAATTAAATTAACCCCTTTACCATGCATCAAAACCCACATTCCATACACAAACCTTTTCTTGATTTTGGTAATTAGCAAAGCAAAGAAAATTTCACACAAGTTAACTTAGATTAGCAATACATCAAGCCACTTAAGCAAAGTAACCATATAGGTTGGTTAAGTAAACCACTAGATTAATTAACTAGATTTAATTAACTAAAACAAGGTTTCAAGAAACCCTAGTTAACTCAACCATTAACTTTAAACAAAACTAGAATGAAAATAGCACTAAATTAACACTAAAACAATTTAATTAAAGGATTCTAACCATAAGAAATTAAAAGAGTAGAAATTATACCTCAAACCTATGGATCTAGCAAGAAGAAATTTGCCTCAATGATGGCCTCCTAGCACCATGATTCCAAGCAAGAGAGGTGAAGGAAAAAGGGATGAAGAATGGGGTTTAATTTGTGAGTTTTAGCTTGAAATTTGGAGCAAAATTAATGAATTTTTGAAGAAGATAAAAAGAAAAGAGATGAAGGGGGGGCTGCTGTTTTTTCGGTCAGAATGAGGGAGGAGAGGAATGGTGTGGGTGTGGGAAAAAGTCTTGGTCAACCCCCTACCAACCCACAAAGACCCATACCCAAAATAACAATTCATAATCCTTTAAAAAAAACCCATTTCTACACAAGAATAAAGTCAAAGAGCATGGCATTTTTTTTCTGGACCTGATGATGGTGGGGATGGCCTAGGGCTGAGGGAAGAGAGAGAGGGGTTTTACAAAAGAAATTTTATGAAAAAAGACCCCCTACAAGTTAAAAATTGCAAGTTTAAACTTAAATTCAATAAATTTCGTTTCCTATAATAAAAATTAGTTAAAAATCAAAATAAAATACTAAAAATTTATGTTACAACTAGATTCTAATTAACATAATTTTAAAGATTAAAATTAGCCCAGAAAAATTTGTATTTATCGCTAATTTAATGTATTTTCTTACCGGCTTAAAATAATATTAAAAAATTGAAAAATAGGGAAAGTTTTTTAAATGACCAAAATTTAATAAGTAACTCATTAGCTACTAAAAACAAGCAATTAGCTATCCATTTTAGGTATAACTAGTCCTAAACTGCAAAATAACAAAAAGGACGGTTTTCGGAAAAATACCGAATTTTCACCGATTTTCAGGAAAACTCCAAAAGGACTTTTCAAGACGCTACAATCTTCCCCCCTTAAGGAAATTCGGTCCTCGAATTTAAAAATATAACTACGCGTACCTTCAAAGAGATGGGGATATTTCTTCCTCATCTCGCCCTCGGTCTCCCAGGTAACCTCCTCGCTGCTCGGGCTACGCCAAAGAACCTTGACGGTTGGTATAATCTTCGATCTCAACTTCTTCACCTGCCGATCCAGGATGGCCACCGGCTGCTCTGCAAAAGAAAGGTCGCGCTCTAGCTGGACTGTCAGGTGCTGAATCGCATGCGAAGGGTCGTGAAGGTACTTGCGGAGCATCGAAACATGGAAGACGGGGTGAACATCGGGAAAGCTGGGAGGAAGAGCCAAACGATATGCAACAGCGCCGACACGCTCGAGGATCTCGAAGGGACCTACGAATCTAGGGCTAAGCTTCCCCTTTCGCCCAAAACGCATCACGCCCTTCATCGGAGAGACCCTCAGAAAAACATGATCGCCAACTGCGAACTCTAACCTGCGACGGCGCCTGTCTGCATACGATTTCTGCCTGCTCTGAGCCGCTCTCATCCGGTCTCGGATCAACTGTATCTTCGCTGTCGTCTCCTCAACAAGCTGCGGCCCCAAAATGCTGCTCTCACTGAGCTCTGTCCAACAGACGGGCGATCTGCATCTCCTCCCATACAATGCCTCGAAAGGTGCCATCTGAATAGTATCCTGGAAGCTGTTGTTGTAGGAAAACTCCACTAACGGTAAATGACGATCCCAGCTACCGCCGAAGTCTAAAACGCACGCTCTAAGCATGTCCTCGAGAGTCTGAATGGTCCGCTCTGACTGTCCGTCGGTCTGCGGATGAAACGCTGTGCTGAAGCTCAAACGAGTGCCCAAAGCCTCCTGAAGTCTCTGCCATAGTCGGCTGGTAAACTGAGTGCCTCGATCTGACACGATACAAGTCGGTACGCCATGTAGTCGCACGATCTCGTCAATGTAGAGCTGAGCATACTGAGCGAAGCTGAAAGTGGTATTCACTGGTAGGAAGTGAGCCGCTTTCGTCAATCTATCCACGATCACCCAGATGGAGTCGTACCCTCGACTGGTCCTGGGTAGACCAACAACGAAGTCCATCGAAATCTGCTCCCATTTCCACTCCGGAATGGGTAACGGCTGCAGCTCTCCTGCGGGCCTCTGGTGCTCGGCCTTGACTTGCTGGCAAGTCAGGCATCTCGATACAAACTCCGCAATGTCCCTCTTCATCCTGTCCCACCAGTAGGTCTCTCTCATATCGTGGTACATCTTGGTGGAACCGGGGTGGACACTATACACTGATCGGTGTGCCTCCTCAAGAATGTCGCGCCGCAATCCATCAGCATCTGGTACGCACAGTCAAGATCCATAACGTAAAATCCCCTGATCGTCAATCACGAACTCGGAAAAACTGCCCTGTCCCATCTATGTCATGATCTCTGAGCAACGGTCGTCACTGCGCTGTGCCTCATATATACGGTCAAGAAACTGTGGGCGTGCACGAACATGCGCGAGCTGTCCCCCTGTCTGAGTGAACTCGAACTCAACTCGGCTGTTGCATAACATATGCCAATTTGCTGACGACTGCCTCTGCACTGCGCGCAAAAAGGATAGACTACCCCCGGGCCTCCTACTCAACGCATCTGCCACCACATTCGCCTTGCCTGGGTGATATAGGATCTCACAGTCGTAGTCTTTCACCAACTCCATCCAACGACGCTGTCTGAGGTTCAGGTCTCGCTGCTGAAATATGTACTTTAAGCTCTTGTGATCAGTGAATATCTGACACGACTCGCCGTATAGGTAATGTCGCCAAATCTTCAGTGCAAAGACCACTGCAGCCATCTCCAAATCGTGAGTGGGGTAGTTCTGTTCATGCTTCTTCAGCTGCCGAGAAGCATAAGCGATCACCCGGCCATGCTGCATCAATACGCATCCTAATCCCACTCGCGAAGCATCACAGTAAACCACAAATCCGCCTGATCCCGAAGGCAAAGATAATACCGGCGCCGTAGTCAAACAAGTCCGTAGCTGCTGAAAACTGCGCTCGCACTCTTCTGTCCAAACAAAAGGAACTCCCTTCCGGGTCAAACCGGTCAAAGGTGCAGCTATACGGGAGAAGTCCTGAACAAAACGCCTGTAGTAGCCCGCCAGGCCTAGAAAACTACGGATCTCAGTAACCGATGTAGGTCGGGGCCACTGCTGAACAGCCTCAATCTTCTTCGGGTCAATACAAATGCCATCTCTCGTAACCACGTGACCCAAGAATCCGACGCTGTCCAGCCAGAATGCAGACTTGGAGAACTTTGCGAACAACTGGTGCTCCCTCAGAGTCTGTAACGTAATCCGCAAGTGCTGCTCGTGCTCCTCTCTGCTTCGGGAGTACACCAAGATATCGTCGATAAACACGATGATGAACAAGTCAAGATACGGCCTGAATGTACGGTTCATCAAATCCATGAATGCTGCTAGGGCGTTGGTGAGTCCGAACGACATCACCAGAAACTCGTAGTGGCCGTAGCGCGTGCGGAAAGCTGTCCTCGGTATATCCTCCTGTCGAACTCGCAGCTGATGGTATCCTGATCGCAAGTCGATCCTCGAAAAATACCCCGCACCCTGAAGCTGGTCGAACAAATCATCAATGCGTGGCAACGGATATCTGTTCCTCACGGTAACCTTGTTCAGCTGGCGGTAGTCGATACATAAGCGCAAACATCCATCCTTCTTCTTGACAAACAGGACCGGAGCACCCCACGGAGAAACACTAGGTCAAATAAGCCCCTTATCTAACAAATCCTGCAACTGATCCTTCAGCTCTCGAAGCTCTGCCGGGGCCATCCGATAAGGCGGTATAGAAATAGGCCCCGAGCCGGGAATCAAATCAATGCAGAACTCAACATCACGCTCAGGCGGTAGCCCAGGTAGCTCATCAGGGAAAACATCAGGGAACTCACAAACAACCAGGACCCGGTCCAACGGAACCTCTGCAGCTCGAGTATCACAAATATACGCTAAGAATCCCTGACATCCCTTCCGCAAGACCTGACCAACGCGAAGAGACGAAATCAAGCTGGGAAGGGTGACGCTGCGGTCTCCCTGAATAACAAGGACTGGCTCCCCCGGAAAGCTAAATCTGGCTGCCTTCTCACGGCAGTCCACCGAAGCATAACAGGTGGCTAGCCAATCCATGCCTAGAATCACATCAAAGTCCAACATATCGAGGAGAATCAAATCAACTGATGAATCCCTCTCCCCGATACGAACGTAACACAATCGAAATACAAAACGAGCGACAAACGACTCGCCTACCGGAGTAACAACAATAAGCGGATGATCAAACGACGACGACTCACGGCCCAACATCGGTGCAAAGTGTGTAGAGACGTACGAATGTGTGGAACCTGGGTCAAATAATACCCGGGCCTCGAAAGAACAAACTGGCAAGGTACCTGTCACAACGGCATTGGATGCCTGCGCATCCTGCGGTGTCAAAGCAAATACTCGGGCCTGTCCTCCACCGATAGCGGGCTGACCTCGACCTCGGCCTCTGCCTCCTCGTCCTCTCTGAACAGGACCGCCGTGTCCACGGCCTCTGGGTGCACCTAACTGGCGTGGAGCGTCGCCTGTGGTAGGAAGTAGGGCTCTCTGAGGAGGGGGTCGTGATGGTGGTAGGGTCACATGCGGAACGGTCGTCGCTCCCTGTCGTCTCGCCGGACAGTCTCTGACAAGATGGTGCGGACTCCCGCACCCAAAACACCCTAGCGACAGCTGCTGTCCCTGGGGATATGAACCATACAACTGTCCCCGTCCAAATCCTCTGCCAGGCCTATCTCTCGGAAAAAATCTGGCGCGCTGCCTCAGAGACGGTACATCGATGCGAATCCTCTTCGGCCCAGAAACGGTCGAAGTCTGTGATATGCGTGCCTCTATCCGCAATGCCGTATCCATAGCAGCTGAATAAGTGTCGTAGTGCTGGGCGCCAATGGCAAGATATAGCTGGGCATCAAGTCCCTGTACGAACCTCTTCACCATCTTCTCTTCGGTATCCACCAAATACTGAGCATATCGGGATAACTGTGTAAACTGGATGTCATACTCAGACACCGTCATCCCAGGTGTCTTGACTAAGGCCTCGAAGCTACGAGCTCTGGCGTCACGAATGCTCTCTGGGAGGAAATGAGCTAGAAAGACCGCTGTAAACTCGACCCAAGTCATAGGCGGTAGACCTGCAGCTCGACCTCTCAAGACTGACTGTGCGAGTCCCTCTAGTCGGAAACTCGCAAGCTCTACCCATCGATCATCCGAACATCTCAGCGAACGGCAGATCCTGGCTAAACTGTCAAGGAACGTCTGGGGGTCCTCCACTGCCTCGGTGCCGGTGAATACTGGATGTCTCAGCCTCATGAAATCCTGTAGCGAAACCGGAATGGCCACGGTGGTAGTAGTAGGAGCAGGTATCATGGTCGTCTGTGATGTAGTAGGTACGTCATCCGGCCTCGGTGTACGACTGGCTGCAACTAGGGATCCTACCATCTGACGTAGCTCCTGCATACTCCCCATCATCTGTCGCAACTCCTCCATACCAGTCTCGAGCCTATCCATACGGCCTGGGGAAGGTGGATCGGTCTATCCCTACGGCGTAGGCATACCACCCTGCTCAGTCCTAGTTTCGGACGAGCCAGCTCGAATCTCGTCTCGGGCGGCAGCCCTCTGTGCCCTCGTAGCCTTCGGCGGCATAGTGGCTGTTACAGGAAAACGGATAGTAAGAACAGTGCAATAGGATCATAGGATACACGGAATTGAAGAAGGAATTTTCAAGCAAGTATATCCTAAAGTCACTTAGGCGGAGTACCGTATCGCAAGTATGCCGCGGACATACACACGCTACGTTACCCTACTGAAGTCACTTACTCCATCTACCAAGGGTCATCCTACACTCAAAAAGGTAAAACCTATCGCTCTGATACCAACTTTGTCACGACCCGCAGGGTACGGAACGTGACTGGCACTTAAGTTACGAAACGTCTCAAGACATCCGTAAAATAAGTAAGCCAAAGCCCAGAAACCAAAACCAAATAAGCAAAAGAATGAAGGAAAACCAATCAATTGAAAGCGGGTTTATCAAATGAGTCATATCAAGCCTTTTTAAAAACAATATCAATTTTTCCGAAAATTTCGGCAGAGTCTCCTTTGTAAATACTGGCCCCCAAAATGGGTACAACAAGAATATATATAAATCCAACAAATAAGGCATCCCCAAGCGGGAGCTAGCTCTTCGCCATAAGGCGGTCACAAATCCCACGCAATATAAAACAACAACATGCAAAATAATCATAAAGAAGCATGAGAAAAAAAGCATGTCGACTCAAGTGAGCTCGACCCCAAAATACAGCATAAAAAGTCCACAAATCTCACAGTCTCATCTCTAAGTCAATATACAACAATACTGATAGAAACAGTAGATGGAGTACACTAGATACAAAGAATATACAAGGTGGTACAAAAATAATGATATAACCCACCTAAGAGCAAAACCTCGAGTCCAAGCAAAAGAGGCAAAAGAGGCAGGTGCGCCCGCCGCTACTGTACTGACGGAGCGGACCTGCAAAAGGCTGTGGCACAACGGGGGTGAGTTGCCAACTCGTGAGTAATAAATAACATCTACACAGGCTATCGAAAGCATGTACACAAGCATCCTAGCATCTCAAATACAGGTAAGGCAGGACATAATGGCAAGTATGTATGCAATATGAATATACTAGCAGGTATGAATGCAATGCGAATCAACTCGTGATCTGAATGTGTAAGTGTAAGAAATCATGTTTTTCCCTTTGAGAATCTCTTTTGAAATACCAGCACAATACCAATAGAATCAACAAGAACCTGTGTCCAGCAACGACACCTCAAAACTATCACAAATCTCATATATCCATGTCATAGTATCTCTGGCCTCAGCCATCCGGCTGACCCAGCTCAATATCAAAATCTCATCATCTCGCGGCCACGGTCGGTATCCTCTGGATATCCGCAGTGCCAAACAGTCACCGGTAGGTAATCCGTCCCCTGCCAGGCTCAACGTCAACACCATATTCATCTTGCCCCGGGGTACCATACCGGGCCCACCATGTACCCGTGACGGTTCCTCCACTCCTCGACACGGATCTCGAAAACCACAGCAAACTCATGGTGGACGACACTTTACATCACTAGAAAGCCGCAATTACATATTTTAAAAACATAATAAGTTTAGAAATTTTGCGTCTTTCCCCACGAAATCCAGAAATATCATAAAATCTCAAGAAATCCTCATAAGTGCATATATCAATGGTGATGAATGCATATGGTATCAATAATTAAGCTACGATGCATGATTAATAGATCAGGCATGAACAAATAATATGATGAGGTACATGCACATGAATAGCAATCCTACGATTTCATTTTAAGGAATTAAAGGCAATAGCACAGGTTTAAGCATCAATTAGTAAAAGGTTTCAAATTATAGGTTATCTAGTGTGGTGGTATGGCAATTACCAGGGCGTGTGTGTAAGCATGAATAGTGCTCGTGCTGCATATAAAAACCCTGGCAATGGTGCAGGTGTCCTATAAAATGGGTTCGCATATGTATGTCAATATAAGGCATGGATGCAGCAAATAATCATATAAGTATTACACCCCTAATTACTAACATCACTAAGAATCTTTTAAGTTACTAAAACTATCGGGCGACTTGCGCCATCCAACGATAGTCCCCCGTAGATGTTACATCTACTCACCGGAATCCCTAGCTAGTCACGTCCAATCACCGCTTTCCCCTTTCGTGCCGCGTCTGACGTCTCCGCGAACGAACCTGGAATTTACATCAATACCAAACATAAGGTTACATACAAGAACGACGCAAAACCCAAGCGAAAATACTAACGTTCACAAGCTAGGTACAACGTGCACAAAGTGCGCGGAACACACGCGAAAATCGCAAAAATCTACAAAAATGTCCATTTGGTCGCCCGGTAGAACTAAAACCCGATTACTCAAAAATCCGCACTCACACATCCTAAATGTCATAAGATATGCCAACAAAATAATCTAGATATCGCAATTAATTCGTCACAATAATAAAATAAAAACCTTGTAAGATAGAAGTTTGCAAATTTGGTGCAAACATCGACAATTTGCGACAAAGTGCACACATTATCACACAAATATCCAAATTAAACCATTAGAAAGCCACTACAATTAAATTAACCCGTTTACCATGCATCAAAACCCACATTCCATACACAAACCTTTTCTTGATTTTGGTAATTAGCAAAGCAAAGAAAATTTCACACAAGTTAACTTAGATTAGCAATACATCAAGCCACTTAAGCAAAGTAACCATATAGGTTGGTTAAGTAAACCACTAGATTAATTAACTAGATTTAATTAACTAAAACATGGTTTCAAGAAACCCTAGTTAACTCAACCATTAACTTTAAACAAAACTAGAATGAAAATAGCACTAAATTAACACTAAAACAAT
The DNA here is from genome assembly GCA_030015575.1 of Agapanthus africanus. Classification (NCBI taxonomy): domain Eukaryota; kingdom Viridiplantae; phylum Streptophyta; class Magnoliopsida; order Asparagales; family Amaryllidaceae; genus Agapanthus; species Agapanthus africanus. Next base: position 422,960,988 of record CM057342.1, read on the forward strand.
TTAATTAAAGGATTCTAACCATAAGAAATTAATAGAGTAGAAATTATACCTCAAACCTATGGATCTAGCAAGAAGAAATTTGCCTCAATGATGGCCTCCTAGCACCATGATTCCAAGCAAGAGAGGTGAAGGAAAAAGGGATGAAGAATGGGGTTTAATTTGTGAGTTTTAGCTTGAAATTTGGAGCAAACTTAATGAATTTTTGAAGAAGATAAAAAGAAAAGAGATGAAGGGGGGGCTGCTGTTTTTTCGGCCAGAATGAGGGAGGAGAGGAATGGTGTGGGTGTGGGAAAAAGTCTTGGTCAACCCCCTACCAACCCACAAAGACCCATACCCAAAATAACAATTCATAATCCTTTAAAAAAAACCCATTTCTACACAAGAATAAAGTCAAAGAGCATGGCATTTTCTTTCTGGACCTGATGATGGTGGGGCTGGCCTAGGGCTGAGGGAAGAGAGAGAGGGGTTTTACAAAAGAAATTTTATGCAAAAAGACCCCCTACAAGTCAAAAATTGCAAGTTTAAACTTAAATTCAATAAATTTCGTTTCCTATAATAAAAATTAGTTAAAAATCAAAATAAAATACTAAAAATTTATGTTACAACTAGATTTTAATTAACATAATTTTAAAGATTAAAATTATCCCAGAAAAATTTGTATTTATCGCTAATTTAATGTATTTTCTTACCGGCTTAAAATAATATTAAAAAATTGAAAAATAGGGAAAAAATTTTAAATGACCAAAATTTAATAAGTAACTCATTAGCTACTAAAAACAAGCAATTAGCTATCCATTTTAGGTATAACTAGTCCTAAACTGCAAAATAACAAAAAGGACGGTTTTCGGAAAAATACCGAATTTTCACCGATTTTCAGGAAAACTCCAAAACGACTTTTCAAGACGCTACAGTTTCACAGAGCCGCTACTGAAACCCGACATTCCCCTAGTCGTGTGGATAGCCTGTGCAATGAAATCCTACACCCCCACGGGTGCGGCAAGTTACCCGCCAAAACCTGAAGCGAGGCAGCCCCCTTCAGCAACGTGAATGGACCACCCAGCACTTCACGTAATCCGGTAACTTGGGCACCTTTCCTGGGTCAACCTGTACCCCCTACGAGTGCGGCGAATAGCCCGCCAATTCTAGAGTGAGGCCCCCTCCGTCTTAACGCCATGAGATACGGGCCCATTGCCCTCTAGAACCTGGCTATCCGTGCACCCCTCCGCGGGGTAATCCTAGTACAGAAAGTAAAATATACATACAACAGGTACATCGACCTCGACCCTGTCATGCCCCAAAAGAATAATATACAAACAGGCAGTGACGGCAGTCCACATGTCGGACGCTCGCCCCGCAATAACAAATGTACATAATACAACCAAAACTGTACTAGCATTGCATCCAGGCTATCCCCCACGACCAATCCGCAACAACACAGCACAATTACAGAACATCAACGTGAATGTCACGTTCGCAAATCCGTCTAACCAGGCTATAGCAGTTAGACAGGATTTACCGATCAAGTGACATTCACGGTCGCAGATATAATGTAAATACTGTGAACTAATGTGTTTAAAATTTTCGATCGATCAAAATTACCCAAGTGGGGCCTAAGCACTACTGTAGCACTTAAAGAAGTTCTGGGCCCAAAATGAATATTCCAAAACCCCTATTTTCAGCTCAGAGACCCTCTGTACAAAGTTGATGCACTGAACAGTAAATATTGCGGCGGAACCGCGGCCCAAGCATGGGTTTGGCCGCGGTTCCGCGGTGATGTAGTGGGTTCGTGCAACCAAATTTTCACAGAAGGCTTATAATTCCCTGCACATCTTTCTGCAATACACTGAAAAAAATTTCGAGCTAAAAAAATTTTGACAGAAAACTGATGTTTTGAAAAACGCGGTTTTGGAACATTTGTTCGATCGGAAGTGTAAACACATTAGACCAAGCTAGACTAGGTTAATGGCGAGGCTCTGATACCACTGTAAGTGCACGGCGGCGCCCCGGCCGTCAATCCGACGCCAAAATGCGGAAGCGATAATTTACTATAAATTTTTGAACCGGCACCACCGCGCACTATAAACCCGGATCGTGCCATTAATCTAGTCCTAGCTAACAAGAGAAGGGGGTAGAGAGATATACCGAGCGATCCGTGTCCTACGGTCTTCTCGTCGTCGTCCCGATCTCCCGCGGAATGTCCGGTCTCCACCTCCTCACCGGAAGGGCACCACGTCGCCGGCTTCTTTTACGGGCTCCCAGCTCTGAACCGAGGCAACTCGGGCACGAAGTTAGCGAGTCGACATGCCCAAGGTTTGCTGTAGAATAGTGTAGTGAGCTATGTCTCATTTAGGGTTGTGGATGTTGCCTTTTAGTGGAGGAAATGATATATGAACTTTTATGGAGGAACTTGGGGATTTTTCAATCATCAAGAGAACAAAATCCCTACTACAAAAATTTGGACAGCCCAAAAATCCCTTGGCCGGCCATGACATGGTGAAGGGTTAGAAAGAGAGGAATGTGAGAGGCCAAAATGAATATGGATGTCTCCAATAATCAAGAGAAAGGGTTATCATTCACAAAAGAAATGATCAAAAAACAAAGTCCAATACTCCACCAACCATCACCCTTCATCATCTTCAACAATCATGACTCTAAAAGTCAAACCATCATGGTCAAAAGAAGTCAAATGATGGTGCAACCATCATGAAGCAAGGATATGCAAATAACACCCTCCATAAATGCTTATTTGCACAAATGCAAATAAGCCCTCCTCCACCAATCTTCGGCCAATGAAAGATACAAAGAAATATGGCTGAAACGGAAAACAAACTGACAACTCAAAAAAACTGATCCCGTAAAAAATTACAGGAAAACCCCGCTACTGTATATACTGCAGGGTTCCTAGGCACTCTAGTGAGGTCTCCCAAGCCATCAACCATGGCAATTTCAAAAATTATGGTGCCTACAAACCCTAAACAACGGATCGTATACTAGATTTCTAGGCGAACAAGAACTAGTTAACAGTTAACTATATAAAATACGGAAATACAACCTTTGTAGATCCGGTGCTCCACCTCCATAGCTCCGCAACGAGACCCTCTCCGCTGTCCAAATCAAATCCGGGCTCTAGGATCGGCTTCGTCGGAGAATGGGCAAGCTAGGTCGTCGATGTCCATGCCGAAGATGATCTACGTCGAGGCATCGATGAATCAAGCTCCACCTTCACCAAACCCTAAAATCTTGTGAAGGAAACACACTCTACTACTTGGCAAGAGGTAGAGGATGAAGAAATAGGAGGTGGGTTAACTTTAGAATTGGATTTCTCACTCTTTCCATCAATCCACCATTGATGGAGCTTGCTTTTCATGAAGAAGAAGAAGAGCAAGAAGAAGATCATTGTTATGATAAGTTAAAAGAATAATGAAAAGAAAAACAATTCTTATCATAACTTGAACCATGGTTAGATGTAGAGAGTAAATCATGGTTAAAGAATGGTTAGGTTAAGCATGAGATAAGAATGGTGGACAAAGTCAAAGGTTCATGAATCTTCAACTAAAGAACAAATTTAGCCACCATTCTTTTCTCATTTCTTTTATTCATTTATCAAAAATAAAAAGGATAATTAAATAGATAAATGAATAACAAATTATAAACCCTAACCATTTCATTAACCAAGGTTTAATCTTTACACTTGAACCCTAGCATGACTTGTATCATCAAACATGATACAATCAAGTGCACAAAAGTATATCGCATATATAATGCGCACATCCGAGTGAGAAAATCCATCTTAAGTAAACCGATACTAGTCAATGCAAAGTAATATATCAAATATATAATTATACATTAAATCATTAAATCAACACTTGATTCAATGACCCGGTTATGTCGCACACAACCGACTAGTATACAATATATCGTCTTATCGAATCATTGCTTGAATCGATAACTAGGTTATATCGCATACAACCATTCGATATATTTATCACGAGAATAGAATACGGTATCACATACACGCATTATTCTCGGTCCCGCACATATCTCATATGCGCTCCTATTTCGTTTCGCTTGAGCCAGGAAACCTCTGTGTAGGACTCTAAAGACTCGTCAATACGCCGGCAGCGGATGATGATCATATCAAACATCCACAAGCCGCAAGCGGTCTGCTAAACGTAACGGCCACCCGGGTAATGAGCGATCTGAAGATCGACGAGCAAGCCCGCTCACACTCCAGTGAATCCGACCAGTAACACTACCGTACAGTCCGGTCTGATCGTCTGATATGTCGCATATCTCGCCTAGGGGTGGTAAACGTCAGACCCCAATAGCTCAATAAGTCGTGTCGATATGAGGCTCATAACGGGTCGAGAAACTACTGGTAACACTTACCAGCAATTCTCTGAGCAGTCCTGGCCAGGGACTTCCTGTTATAGCCGATCGAACACAGTGCAACATCAACCCCCATATACCGGGAGAGACGAATCCCCTCCTATCGCTCATTGCCTCCATGTGACTCGGGACTGTACCCAAAAACCACCGTTTTGCACGCCCTCTTGGACGTGGTAAGATGGAAATCAAAGCACAGTGGGAACCACACAAGACTCTATGACGATCTCGGGTCAACAGACTACTCTGTACCAGTGTCACCAGAGAACTGCCATCTGACGTGAGGTATAATACCATCTGGGAGTTCTCGGCGAGTCCGTCCAGTGTACCCAGTCTCTACTGAGCACCCGTATATCATCTCTGATGTCAAACACCGATGGATATGGGATCATCCATCGCCCATCTGTATGGGTCGAGAAGGTATACGCTAGTCTACTCTGGTATATCGATGCCCCGTCTCGATACACCCTCGACTAGGGACTTTGAAGGATGTACTTATAGACTACCATGTCCCCACTAGTATGATCCGCATCATAGTCCAGGTAGTCAAGTACAGATCCTAAGGGCTTTACCAACATGTAACAGAGAGACAAACAGTATACACGTTAAGGTAAAGATCAACCAGATAGCATACTATCATGTCGAGCGAGAAAGTCCTCCCTATATACGTCCCAGCATCCACTACAATATACATCCTATGTATAGTAATGGCCTCTAGGGCATACATATAACTAACAATCTCCCACTTGCACTAGGGCCATCTGTAGCAGTGGTTTGAAGTATCTTATACTCAACCATGCCTTAAATGTGTCTCTCTCTGGGAACAGGCCTTTGTGAGTGGATCCGCTGTGTTGTCCTCTGAGTCTACTCTCCTAACCTCGATCTCCCTGGAGATCAACCATCTCCATGATCAAGTGATACTGCCTTAGAATATGTCTGGATCACTGATGGGACCTTCGTTCCTTGGCATAAGCCACAACTCCATTGTCTCACAATGGTTGGAACGTAGTTCATCTCATGAACCAATATACATCCAAACAGCCTCTTTGGTAGCATCTTAAGTAGCGATGTATCCAGCCTTTATCGTCTAGTCTGTCACGGTATCTAGCTTGGAACTCTTCCAACATACCGTCCCTTTACTGAGGGTTAAGACAATGCCTGCGACTGACACTCAGTCATCTTTATCATCCTGGAACACTTCCAGTGATTCTCCCTAGGATCGTTTGATACCGTCTCACTACATCTAGTGAGTATCCTAACATCCATTTAGATCTATCTCATAGATCCAAAATCCAGGATTTAGTAGGTATCACTTTGATCCTTTATGGAGAATCATTGTGATAAGCGGAGATTGATCGAGCATAGCATAGGAAACTCCTTCCCTATCAAGAGTATGTCATCCACGTACTCTACGAGGATCGTCACCATACTCCCTACTACCTTTTTGTTTATACAAGGTTCATCTACCATTTTGATGATGTCAAACTTTTTGACTACTTCATCAAAACAGACGTTCCAACTCCGCGATGCCTGCTTTATCCTATAAAGCATCTTGCACACGTTTCCGCTGCTCCCACTGTCTACGAAGCCCTCTGGCTGTGTACTTATAGATGTTCTCTTCTAAAACATCATTTAGAAAAGCAGTCATGACACCCAACCACCAGATATCGTAGTCATGGTATGTAGCCGTGGCAAGTAGGATCTGGATGGACTTAAGCATAGCTACTTGAAAAGGTTTCATCATTATCCACGCCTGGTCAATGAAGAAAACCTTTAACAAGTCTAGCTTTGAAAGTCTCAACTTTTCCATGTACACCAAGTAATCTTCTCAAGATATACTTGCTCCTGATGGGGATTTAACCCTTCAGATATAGCAACTAAAGTCCATACTTTGTTGGTGTATAAGGATTCCATCTCAGATCGCTAAACATCCAGCCATTCTTACAGAGTCTTACTCCTGATGGCCAGCTCGAAACTCGTTGGGTCATCATCTCATGATGCAATCTTCGCTCCCACTGTCATAGAGAAACTGAAGTATCTCTCAGGTGGGTGAGGAACCCTACTAGATCGGCGGAGAGGCTGAGGTTCGTTGGTATCTACTGAATACTTTGGTTCTATCAAATCATCAGCTGTAGTTCGTATAGCTGGAACATTTCCAGTTCTACATAACTGACATTGCCTCGAGCTTGTCCGGATTTTGTTTTCAGACATATGCCAGACAACCCCAAATCTTAACTAACTTAAGATATGGGCTCTTCCCTTTCCATATCATATATGAAGTGGTAGGCAACTGATTTGATTCGAACCCTATTCAATAGGTATGCAGCTTCTCAAGTGCATAACTCCCTAAAAGGAAATAGGTAACTCAGTAATACTCATCATAGAGCACACCTTATCATATAGGGTGTGATTGCTCCGCCCCGATATACCATCATGCTATGGTGTATTCAGAGGAGTAATGCTGAGAGAGAATCTCATTCTCCTTTAGAATAGTCCAGGATTTCCGTGCACAAGTATTCTCCTCCCTGATCTCATCATAGGACATAATACTTATACCCGTATTTTGGTTCTCTACTTCTTGCTTATATTCTGTGAATATCTCAAAAGGTTCGGACTTGTGTTTCAACAGGAACATAGGTCTGAATCTTGAAAGATTATCAGAGAATATAGCGAAGTAAAAAAAAACCAGTCCTGGCATGTGTAGACAGGGGACCTACATACATCAACATGTATCATCCCAAGAGTTTACTAACTCTTTCTCTGTTTCCATTAAACAGAGCTATGGTCATCTTATCTTTGTGACATGACTGGCGAGTTTCAGAAGATGTAAATTCAAACTGATTTAAATATACATCTATATGTAACTCTAGCCAGTCGGGTCGCATTGATCTGACCTAGTCTACAACACCTCAAGAAGAATTCGTTCATTTCTGAACTATTCCTCGTGTGTGTTCCGTATATTAAGAACTGTAGTTTGATTTAGAACATTAATGCTTTTAGATAACGTGCCTGAACCGATCAACCTTTGATATAGGAAATGTTCAAAACATTATCCAACAATACAAAATTATATCCTTTCTTTTCAGATAAAGAGACTGATATGATTTTGTATATCAGGTTCGGTATCTAACAACATTCGTTCAGAATCAATGTATTGTAATACAGGGTGACAGTGACCGACAGACTTGGCTGCAACACTTGCCCCGTTTTCTGCCTAATGAAACTTATCACCCGTTCTCAGTTCTCTACCTTTCTGTAGCCCTATGTAACAGATTACATATCTGGGATCCTGATCTGGTATCACATACCCAGGACGTAGAGGATACTGAGAAACAGTTCTGTGTAACGAACAAACCCGAAGATGATGCATCAGCATGCACTCTCTTCGTTTGGGCGGCACGGGAAATCTGGTATTCCCCAATTTCCTGCTCTGTCTTATAACAATTATAAGTTGGAGCGGGACCAACGTTCCCCAGCTCAGTATAACAAGCGGGTTCGGTCAATAATCCGTATTATTATCTTGATTAAGGCGTGATATGGTCGCTACCAGGAGAGAGAGAGAAGAAAACACTCAGCGTGCGCTCTGTCAAGAATAGATTGGTTATTATTTTATCTAATCAGGATGGCTCCCACTGCTTTTTATCAAATCTTCCTTCAAACCCTAAAAGGAAAGACTAGCCGGGATTAATTACACACTACAAGTTCGCCAATCTTTCAGCCAGGCCAGTGTCGGTACTTTGAGGGAGGTCCCCCGTGCTTTCGCACGAACCTAATTAATGTAAACCTCGTTTTCCCAGAGGCGTAACCTCGTTAACACCTTTCTAGACACCTACTTGATCGGCTAATTGTAATGTATAAAACTCTCCCAGGAGTAACACTTACTCGCAGCGGGTATCGGGATCCAACTATCTCATAGAAGGTATGCAATCTCATTGCAAATTTCAACACTTGAAATTCCCGATAATATTTTGCCCCTAACCTCCTATGACCTTGACAAAGGCCAACAAACCATAGGATGCTAGTCAAGTTCAACCCGTCATTTCTTGATCGAAATAAACCCACCCGCACGGCCCTTGACAAAGGCCAACAAGGTCGCACGACTACCCTAATCCAATCTGCATCATATGCATAAGCAGATAAGCACCAGTTAGCTACCGCACACTGCGCCTTGACAAAGGCCAACAAACGCAGCACGAATACTAACTACTACTTATCTGAAATGACGGAGGGCTACGACAGGTTTTTCTGAAAACCTATTGCGTAATGAACTTGATATCGTTGTAGGATCGAATGAATTTTGAAATGGAGTGCTTTTGAGGCTTTTCTAGTTTTGCTAAAGGAGTCACTCCCGGTGAAGGGATCGTCGGTCCTTTCCTCGTCGAATGAGGTGCGGGATATATCATATATATCACTGTGCAAAGCAAAAACTCTTAAAAGCAATCAAAAGACAAACCGAGTGTGTAGCATCTGTCAGTTATTGCTAAAGGAGTCACTCCCGGTGAAGGGATCTCGGTCCTTTCCTCATCGAATAAGGTGCAGGATATATCATATATATCGCTGTGCAAAGTAAGAACTGTAGCTACCTGTTTTATTTTGAAATTCGATTCTACAACATCTTAGGTTTCTTTTATTTCATTAATCACATTAATGAAGTCCCATCAGTTATGTACCTAAACATCACAGATAGATACGACGTACACTTATGCCATCCGCATTCGCCTCGATGTCCCCTCGTGCACCGTTAGGTTAGGTAACTAACGGCAGAGCGGGGCAGGGCTAGCGCGGGTGTAAAACATAAGTAACGTCTATATAATATATCATATATACTATATACTATATTCATCACAGAAACATCACATGATCTCATCACAGATATCGCAGCAGAAGAATCATATGAAATATTGGATATACTAGGACGTCCGTGTTTTCAATACGAGCCAGTATAAAACACGGATTCCACGGTCGTGATGAATAGCCAAACCCACACCCCTAGTGTAAGTCCATATTGCGACCCCCGGTTCTTACGGGGAGGCGGAAACGGTATAAAAAACGAATTTTTATCGCAAGAGGCAACATGGACTAACTTATGGTCGGGATCGTTACCTAAACTAAAACTAGCATACTAAGCTAAAGATATTTAGCTACTCGGATAGAGATGGTTATACCTAGCTTGTCTTCTTCTCTTCAAGCTCCGGTGGTGGTCCGATGGCTCCTTCTCGTCGTCTCAGTACGCCGAAGATAGATCCACTTGAAAGCTCCAACCTTTAGCTCCTTCTTCGGTCTTTGAAGAAACTAGTTCACTTGGTTTGCTAAACCTAGTGAACTAGAATGAGTAGAGAGGAAATAGAATGGGATTTTATCTATGGTTCTTGATTCTCAACTCATGAGACAAGAGAACCATAGATCAAGAGAGGGAGCAAGAGGTTGAGGGTGAGAGCAAGGGGAGAGCTCAAGAACAAGAGAGAGAATGAGCAAGAAAGAATGAGGCTCTCTTTTCTCTCTCACCCTCTCATAATCCAAAGTGATCATAACTCATCATATCAAAAAAGTCTTTTGGTGATGGTTAGAAGCAACCATAAGGTTATCATATCATGCACTCATTTTACTCAAAAAGCAAGCAAGAAAAAAGTCTTTGGCATGAAATGATAACCATGGTTATCATGATGGTCAACTAGTCAAGCCTAGTCAACCGGTCAACAAGTCAACAAAAGTCAACAAGTCACCAAAGTCAACAAGTCAACAAAAGTCAACAAGTCAACAACCATATCACCATAATACTTAATTAATATAATAGTTAATCACATATCATATTCTCATTAGGGTTGAGCAAAAAGTCAAAAGTCAACGGTCAACTGTCAACAACCCTAATGAGAATCCACTGCCTCTGCCTCCCTGTCAACTGTGCATACACACCCGCATCCGCGTTCCGAGGAACACGAATGCAAACTGGATAAATCCAATCCCATAAGGTACACTAGGATCTGGCTTAAACCAAAGCCCGCTAGTGTAAACTGTCCGGACACTGTACGTGCACAAGTGCACGGATGTGACCGAACCCTGTCGCAAAACCATGCGACCTGTCGCAATACCATGCGACCTCTACTCTTTTGCCTAAAGGCGAAAAGCTTTCTGTGTGGGACTCTAAAGACTCGACACTACGCTGGCAGTGGGTTTAACCACAGACCGCAAGCGGCACTAGCTGTGCGTAACGGTCCCCAGGTAATGCCGACAAGAAGACCGACGAGGCGAAACCCATCTGAACTCCTACTGAGCCTGAGCGTGACATTCTCCGCACAGTCCGGTCTGTTCGTCTGATACATCGCATGGCGGGCCTAGGGGGCGGTAAACGTCAGTCCCCCAATAGCGGTACAAGTCGTGCCGGAGTGAAGCCCAATACACCCTGAGATAACACTGGAAACCTACCAGTATATCTCGTTTGCCCTGGCCAGGGACTACTCGTGTAATGGCTCTCCTAGACACAGCGCGATGTCAACCCCCAATACCGGGAGAGACGAATCCTGTCTAACCGTCACTGCCTCCAAGTGCTTCGGGACTGCACCCAACCACCACCTGTTTGCACGACTCCTTTGAGCCGTGGTAGGGTAGTGATCAAAGTACAGTGGGAACACACTCGAGGCGGAGTGACAGTGTCAAGTCAGCGGACTAAGCTGTACTCATGTCACCTGGGAACTGATAACTGACGATAGGTATAATACCAACTAGTCAGTTCCCGACGAGTCCTGTCCAGTGTACCCGTAACCTAACGAGCACCCGCATACTATCTCAAGTACGACGTACTGACGGCTGTGGGACAGACCGTCTCCCACACTGGGATGAGAAGCGCATGCGCTGGTCTACTCCGGAGTATCGATGCCCTGTCTCGATAGTCCTGCGACCAGGGACCTGAATAAGGATGTGCTTATAGATTACCCAGCCCCCACTAGTGTGACTGCCATCACAACGCTGGTAATCAAGCAAAGATCCTAAGGGCTCCACTAATGCGTATAAGTGATATACTGAAATAAACACAAGTACACATTGAAGTAGAAACAAACCAAGTAGCATACTACTATTTTGAGCAAGATTGTATATACAAGGTGAATATCCCAAGCATCCATTAAGTAATATACAAACTAGTATGATACAGTAATGGCCTCTAGGGCATATACACTAACAATCTCCCACTTGCACTAAGGCCATGTACTGGCGTATCGAAGACCTATCATCTCGATCAGCCGCTCGAACTGAGTCTGGGGCAGGGCCTTGGTGAATGGATCAGCAGTGTTATCTTCTGAGGCGACTCTCCGAACCTCGATCTCCTGGCGATCTACGATCTCCCTGATCAGGTGATACCGCCTTAAGATGTGCCTGGATTTCTGATGGGACCTGGGTTCCTTCGCTAAAGCTATAGCCCCGTTGTTGTCGCAATACAGAGGTATTGGATCAACAATGGACGGAACCACCTGAAGTTCTTTCAAGAACTTCCTCATCCAGACAGCTTCTTTTGCGGCATCAGATGCAGCGATGTATTCCGCTTCCATCGTCGAGTCTGCAACGGTTTCCTGTTTGGAACTCTTCCAACACACCGCCCCTCCATTGAGGGTAAAGACAAAACCCGACATGGACTTGGAATCATCCTTGTCACTCTGGAAGCTGGAGTCAGCAAAGGCCTCGATCTGGAGGTCCTTTCCGCCATACACCAAGAACATCTCCTTAGTCCTCCTCAGGTACTTGAGAATGTTCTTTACCGCTATCCAATGTTTCTCCCCAGGGTTTGACTGATACCGGCTTACTACACTCAGTGCATAAGCTACATCCGGTCTGGTACACAACATCGCATACATTATAGAGCCTACCGCAGAAGCGTAGGGTATAATAGACATGCGATCCCTCTCCAAATCAGTCTTGGGAGACATCTCTTTAGAGAGGGTGATCCCGTGACAAGCCGGTAGGTTACCGCGCTTGGAATCTTCCATACTGAATCTTTTCAGTACGGTGTCGATGTACCTGGACTGAGAAAGTCCCAATATCCTCTTGGATCTATCACGATGGATCCGGATCCCCAGGATGTATGAGGCATCACCCAGGTCTTTCATGGAGAACCTTTGTGACAAGAACCCCTTGACAGATTGTAGCATAGGAATATCATTTCCTATTAAGAGAATGTCATCCACGTATAAAACGAGGAATACTACAGTTCTCGCTACAAATCTACTATAGATGCATGGTTCATCTGGATTTTTGATAAAGCCAAATTCTTTGACCGTCTCATCAAAGCAGATGTTCCAACTCCGTGATGCCTGCTTTAGTCCATAGATGGACTTAAGCAACTTGCACACCTTTCCGCTGCTCCCACTCTGAATGAAACCCTCTGGCTGGTCCATATAGACACACTCCTCTAAATTTCCATTTAGAAAAGCTGTCTTTACGTCCATTTGCCAGATCTCATAATCGTGGAAGGCAGCAATGGCAAGAAGGATCCGAATGGATTTCAGCATGGCTACTGGAGAAAAGGTTTCGTCGTAGTCCAAGCCAGGTCTTTGACGAAAACCCTTTGCTACCAGCCTAGCTTTATAGGTCTCAACCTGTCCATCTACACCAATCTTCCTTTTGAAGATCCACTTGCATCCTACGGGTTTTACCCCGTCTGGAGCAATGTCCAACGTCCATACCTTGTTGGTGTACATGGACTCCATTTCGGTCCGCATTGCATCCAGCCATTTCACTGAGTCAATGCTCTGAACGGCCTGCTGGAAGCTAGTAGGCTCATCATAATCTATGATGCAATCCTCTCTATCCCCGTCTATGAGAAAACCGTAGTATCTCTCAGGCGGATGAGACTGCCTACTACTTCTGCGGAGCGGCGTAGGAATGTCCTGTTCTTCCGAACCTTCTGGTTCCACTAAACTTTCAGTAACAGTCCGTGGTTCTGGAATTTCTTCCAGTTCTACTGTGCTCCCACTTATCTGGTTTTCCAAAAACTCAGTTTCCAAGAAGTAGGCATGACGAGAAACAAGAACTTTTTGTTCCTCTTCACAGTAGAAGAAATATCCTTTTGAGTTCTTTGGATACCCCACAAACTTGCACTGTACTGAGCCTGCCTCGAGCTTGTCCGCATGCTGCTTTTTGACAAAAGCCGGACATCCCCATGTCTTAATGTGCTTAAGATAGGGTCTCTTCCCACACCACATTTCATATGGTGTGGAAGGCACAGTCTTAGTCGGAACTCGGTTCAAAAGGTACGCTGCTGATTCTAGCGCATACCCCCAGAATGATCGCGGCAACTCAGCGTTACTCATCATGGACCGCACCATATCCAATAGGGTGCGGTTCCGTCTCTCCGATACACCGTTATGTTGCGGGGTGTATGGAGGAGTAAGCTGAGAGAGAATTCCGTTCTCTTTTAAATAGTCCAGGAATTCGGCACTTAAGTATTCTCCACCTCGATCCGATCTTAGAATCTTAATACTTTTGCCGGTCTGTTTCTCTACTTCATTCTTATACTCCTGGAATTTTCCAAAGGCCTCGGACTTATGTTTCATCAAGAAGACATAACCGTACCTTGAGAAGTCATCCGTAAAAGTAATGAAGTAAGAATGTCCGCTTCGGGCATGTGTAGACATTGGACCGCACACGTCACTGTGTACGAGTCCCAAGAGCTCGCTCGCTCTTACTCCATGTCCAGTAAACGGAGTCTTTGTCATCTTTCCTTTGAGACAAGATTGACAAGTGGCATACGATTGATATTCGAACGCATTCAAATATCCTTCTGTATGTAACTTAGTCAACCTTCTCTCATTGATGTGACCCAATCTACAATGCCATAAGAAAGTCTGATTTATTTCCGGAGACTTTCTTTTGTGTGTATTCTGGACGTTGAAAATTTGTGGTTGGTTTAACACGTATATACCATTACTCAATGTACCTGACCCAATCAAAACTTGATTAAGGTGAATGTTTACAACATTACTTACAAACGCAAATTCATAACCTTCTTTAGAAACTAAAGATACAGAAATGATATTACAAGTTGCGTTGGGTACAAAAAAGCAATTACGCAAAACCAAAACATGTCCATCTGACATTCCCAGGTGATAGTCCCCCACGGCTTTAGCATCCATGCTAGCTCCGTTCGCAACTTTGAGGGTCATGTCACCTGCCTTCAAAACCCTACGGTTTCTCAACGCCTGCAAAGAATTACAGATATGAGATCCTGATCCGGTATCCAATACCCAGGAAGTAGAGTTTATTGAAAGACAATTTTCAATAACATACACACCTGAAGCTGAAGCTGCAACCTGCTTCAATTCCTGTGTTCTGGCCTTCCAGGCCCTGCAATCATTCTTCCAGTGTCCTTTCTTATGACAATAGAAGCATTCTTCCTTATCCACAAGCTTCCCCGCTATCTTTGTTGCTTTGCCTTTTCCCTTCGTATCCACTTTACCAACACCGCCCCTTGGTTTGGCGGGGGCCTTCTTCTTCTTTCCCTTGGCTTTCGCCTTGGACCTAGAAGAAGATGATCCTCCTACAAACAAAGTGGATGTTTCCCTACCTTTCTGTAGGGTGCCCTCTGCGCTCCTCAGCATGTTGAGGAGCTCTGATAGTTCAACCTCTTTTTCTTGTAGGTTGAAGTTCAGTATAAACTGGGCGTAAGTGGAAGGAAGGGACTGGAGAACTATATCCGTATATAGCTCACTCTCCAATGTGATCCCTAGGTCAGCGAGCTCCTCAATGAAGCCGATCATCTTTAGCACATGCTCGGCTACTGATGATCCGACGGCCATTCTTGTCGAAAATAACTTTTTCGACGCTTCGTATCTTGCGATACGTGATTGCTCTCCATACAGTTCTTTTGTATGGAGCAATATGGACTCCATGTCCATATTCTCATGCCTCCTCTGATGTTCGTTGTCCATCGAGGCAAGCAGGAGGCACTTGGCCTTCGCGCTATCAATCTCCCAAGTCTTGCGGATTTCCTTATCCGCGACGCTGGAAGTTGGACCAGGGACAGGGGGAGCTTTGGTGGTAAGAAGATACCCCAGCTTGTCATAAGTGATTGCTATCTTGACATTCCTGAGCCAATCTTTGTAGTTTGGCCCTGCCAGTTTGTTTTTATCTAGGAGTAACTTAAGTCCAGTCATGTTGATTGGTCGCTGCAATTAGGAGAGAGAAGAAGAAACACTCAGCATGATGCTCTTGCAAGTTTAGAGTGGTTTTTAGTTTGTCTAAACAGGATGGCTCCCACTGTTTCTCGAATCCCTCCTCAAACCATAAAGGAAGAATTAGCCGGGATCAATCCCACCGTACAATACTTGCTTAACCGTTCAGCCAGGCTGGTGTCGGTACTTCGAGGGAGGTTTTCCAACGCTTTCGCGAAGTTCCTTAATTAGAGAACCTCTTTTCCCTGGGGGCGTAGCCCCGCTAACACCTTTCTAGGCACCTACTAGGTTTATAGCATTGATCGTTAAGTGAGAAATTTCCCGAGGAGTAGCATATACTCACAGTAGGATCGGGATCCAAATATCATCGCGTGACGAAACTGAAGGAATCCTACCAGAATCATCACACTCCAAATGGTATGCAAATCTAGCAAGTTTCAGTACTTATGAAACTCCCGATGTGGATTTTTGCCCCATGCTCTTATGACCTTGACTTTGGCCAACAAATCATAAGTCACATGTCAAGTTCTGCCCGTCGTTCTCCAGGTTAATTTGAATCCACCCGCACCTACCCTTGACTTTGGCCAACAAGGCAGTACGACTGTTCCAAACCAACGCATCTATCTATGCTGCACATGAATACCCAATAGCTACCAATCACTGTGCCTTGACTTTGGCCAACAAACACAGCTTGAATACTATTGACTATTCATGTGAAACGACGGAGGGCTACGGATGGTTTTGGCGAAACCGTGAACGTAGTGAACTTGATTTAATCGATGGAACGAGATAGCTTTTAGAAGGAGTGGCTCAAGCTCCGCATTTAAAAGTTATTTTGAAAAGAACCGAGTGGTTTTTCGAAAGTGTTCCAACGACTTTAACTTGGTTTATTATCTTGCATTAGTTCTTTTAATGCGTGATATTCTTGCATTAGTACTTTTAATGCGTCCCATCATTTAACCCTACCATTGCAGAAAACAACCAAAATATGACGTACGCTTATGCCATTCGCATTCGCCACTGGGCCCCGTCATTACCCGTTAGGTTACTTAACTAACGACAGAGCGGGGGCTGGGCTAGCGCGTCTGTAAAACATAAGCAACGCCTAAATAGTAAGCAATGATAAACATTTCAGATCACAGATAAATACATTGGATATACTAGTAATCTGTAATTTGTACGAGCCTGTAACAAAAACAGATAACACGGTCGCGGTGAATAGCCAAAACCCCACCCAAGACCCCTACGGGTACGGCAAACTACCCGCCAAGTACCCGAAGCGTAGCAACCTCCCTCATCTCCATGAGTAGGCCACTCGACACTTCGGCATACCCGGTAGTTTGTGCACCCCTCCACGGGTCTATCCTAGGAGCAAAAACAGTAAAAAGAAATTATACAATGACGGCTACAACCCCGACCCGGTTGTGCGGCCAAACAAATAATTATTACATCAATTTACAAATTTACATGAATTGCAAGAAAAGTAAACTCTCGTCTCACAACCCCCGGCTATTCACCCGCGACAATCCAACATATTTATATACACATTCCAGCACATTACAGATCATGTATAACCCCGACTAATCGACTTATAGCGATTAGCCGACGTTCAATACATGCAAACATCACAGATATAACCATCATAGTCAAAGTGCAATGAAGTTCGGAAAAAATACGGAATTATAGGACCCCAAAAGGAAATTTCTTTTCTGTAAAATCTGGGCACATATAATATATCTCAAAAATCCCAAAACCAACACAGACACACACTGCACGAAAAACGACGCACTAAAGACAACAAACCGCGGCGCTTCAGCGGCGGCCAAGAAGGGTCACGCGGCGGAAGCGCGGCGGTTTAGACGAATTGGTGAATCGTTTTTCATGGGTGTTCTAACAAAACCCTGAGACGAATTTAGGAGTATGAAGTTTTTCATTTTGACCAGAAAAAATTTCAACAGAAACTCAGTTTTTGTAGTTTTCCGGTTTTGTGATTTTTTTCGGTTCCGAACTTCGTTACACTTTACTACCTAGCTAGTTTAAGTTTAGTTAGGCTCTGATACCACTGTAAGTCCATATTGCGACCCCCGGTTCTTACGGGGAGGCGGAAACGGTATAAAAAACGAATTTTTATCGCAAGAGGCAACATGGACTAACTTATGGTCGGGATCGTTACCTAAACTAAAACTAGCATACTAAGCTAAAGATATTTAGCTACTCGGATAGAGATGGTTATACCTAGCTTGTCTTCTTCTCTTCAAGCTCCGGTGGTGGTCCGATGGCTCCTTCTCGTCGTCTCCGTACGCCGAAGATAGATCCACTTGAAAGCTCCAACCTTTAGCTCCTTCTTCGGTCTTTGAAGAAACTAGTTCACTTGGTTTGCTAAACGTAGTGAACTAGAATGAGTAGAGAGGAAATAGAATGGGATTTTATCTATGGTTCTTGATTCTCAACTCATGAGACAAGAGAACCATAGATCAAGAGAGGGAGCAAGAGGTTGAGGGTGAGAGCAAGGGGAGAGCTCAAGAACAAGAGAGAGAATGAGCAAGAAAGAATGAGGCTCTCTTTTCTCTCTTACCCTCTCATAATCCAAAGTGATCATAACTCATCATATCAAAAAAGTCTTTTGGTGATGGTTAGAAGCAACCATAAGGTTATCATATCATGCACTCATTTTACTCAAAAAGCAAGCAAGAAAAAAGTCTTTGGCATGAAATGATAACCATGGTTATCATGATGGTCAACTAGTCAAGCCTAGTCAACCGGTCAACAAGTCAACAAAAGTCAACAAGTCACCAAAGTCAACAAGTCAACAAAAGTCAACAAGTCAACAACCATATCACCATAATACTTAATTAATATAATAGTTAATCACATATCATATTCTCATTAGGGTTGAGCAAAAAGTCAAAAGTCAACGGTCAACTGTCAACAACCCTAATGAGAATCCACTGCCTCTGCCTCCCTGTCAACTGTGCATACACACCCGCATCCGCGTTCCGAGGAACACGAATGCAAACTGGATAAATCCAATCCCATAAGGTACACTAGGATCTGGCTTAAACCAAAGCCCGCTAGTGTAAACTGTCCGGACACTGTACGTGCACAAGTGCACGGATGTGACCGAACCCTGTCGCAAAACCATGCGACCTGTCGCAATACCATGCGACCTCTACTCTTTTGCCTAAAGGCGAAAAGCTTTCTGTGTGGGACTCTAAAGACTCGACACTACGCTGGCAGTGGGTTTAACCACAGACCGCAAGCGGCACTAGCTGTGCGTAACGGTCCCCAGGTAATGCCGACAAGAAGACCGACGAGGCGAAACCCATCTGAACTCCTACTGAGCCTGAGCGTGACATTCTCCGCACAGTCCGGTCTGTTCGTCTGATACATCGCATGGCGGGCCTAGGGGGCGGTAAACGTCAGTCCCCCAATAGCGGTACAAGTCGTGCCGGAGTGAAGCCCAATACACCCTGAGATAACACTGGAAACCTACCAGTATATCTCGTTTGCCCTGGCCAGGGACTACTCGTGTAATGGCTCTCCTAGACACAGCGCGATGTCAACCCCCAATACCGGGAGAGACGAATCCTGTCTAACCGTCACTGCCTCCAAGTGCTTCGGGACTGCACCCAACCACCACCTGTTTGCACGACTCCTTTGAGCCGTGGTAGGGTAGTGATCAAAGTACAGTGGGAACACACTCGAGGCGGAGTGACAGTGTCAAGTCAGCGGACTAAGCTGTACTCATGTCACCTGGGAACTGATAACTGACGATAGGTATAATACCAACTAGTCAGTTCCCGACGAGTCCTGTCCAGTGTACCCGTAACCTAACGAGCACCCGCATACTATCTCAAGTACGACGTACTGACGGCTGTGGGACAGACCGTCTCCCACACTGGGATGAGAAGCGCATGCGCTGGTCTACTCCGGAGTATCGATGCCCTATCTCGATAGTCCTGCGACCAGGGACCTGAATAAGGATGTGCTTATAGATTACCCATCCCCCACTAGTGTGACTGCCATCACAACGCTGGTAATCAAGCAAAGATCCTAAGGGCTCCACTAATGCGTATAAGTGATATACTGAAATAAACACAAGTACACATTGAAGTAGAAACAAACCAAGTAGCATACTACTATTTTGAGCAAGATTGTATATACAAGGTGAATATCCCAAGCATCCATTAAGTAATATACAAACTAGTATGATACAGTAATGGCCTCTAGGGCATATACACTAACACCTAGACCCCTACGAGAGCGGCAAGCAACCCTACCAATTCTGGAGTTAGGAGACCCGGACTCGACTCCTCGAGTTGGTCTCCCACTGGACTCCAGAACCCGGTTACTTGTGCCCTCCTCCTTGGGTCTATCCTAGTGCGGAAAAGTAAATAATATACAACAGGTGACAACTCCCGCAACCTGGAAGCGCCCCAATAAAAGAATATTACATACAAGTTTTTACATGAATGAAAATGAAAAACACTCATCTCACATAAAAACCCCCGGCTATTCAAACACGACGATCCAATATAACATATCCAGCAACACATAACATCACATGTCATCAACGTAAGTAAATATGCGCATCCCAATTGTCGTTGACGTATAGCAACGAAACCGGCGATATCACATATTACACTTACGGTCACAGAAAAGAAAGTGTAAAACTACAACAGTTGGAATCCGCAATCTGCATAGACATCGCATGCCTAATCAAATGAATACCTTAGACATCACATGCCTAACAATTATAAACCCCGCATTTTAGTCTCAAAATCGAAAACACTTTTCAATATTAAGTCGGGTAATTCAACAAGATTCCCGACACACTGATCGAATGCTCGTCGCAAACTTCAGTAGACGGCTGCACCCCCGATACCGTCGACGAAGTGCACCAAGGCGAAACACCGCTACCGCGAGCACCCGGACGGATGCTTTCGGCGACGGGGTTCTCCTACAGTCACTTGGTCGGGGCTATGGAGTGAGGCTGTCTATTAAGTTTACCCGGCGAGTATCCGCGTACGCTACGTGATTGCGACGGACTTTTGATCACATCAAAATTCCGTGGCAACCGATCAAGTGAGACTAAACTGCTACGTTTATAACATTCATTTAGTTATCACATAACTCATTGTGAATTCCAATTATTGTATCCCATTCCAGATAAACAGAAAATGTTAAACTTTTCGATCGAACGATCGAACAATCGAACACCCAAGTTTTCCCGAAACAGATCAACACATGAAACAAGTCTAACAACATTCCGTTCGTGCCTCAGTACCAACGATCCAGCCGTAGAAGGGTCAAGCCAACGCCTCACATGTGGCACGCCGTACTGCCCCAAACCCGAAGGTTCAAAGGGCAGTTCAAGACGGTCACATAATCGAGTTAAGGTTTGTGTCTTCTAGAGGGACCATCGCGTTACTTGCACTACTTAGAACGTCGTTAAACTACGGAAAAATCCAACACTTGGAAATTTCCCGACAGGGGAAAAGTTGGGTATTTATATCCGGTCGAACTTTTTAACATATCCTAAAATTTATCCGGAAAGCCACACAGACAAAATTTGATATCCCGATCGAAACATCGAATTCCCAAAACAACTCCAGATTTTTCAACTCTTGAAAAACAATTAAAAATTCCCAGGAAAACCAGCATAGCAAAAGAGGAATTACTGTACAAAATTAGTCACGCAAAACGACAAATCGGCCGCGCTTGCGCCGCACAAGCTAGGCTCGTGCCGCGGAAGAGCGGCGATTTAATTGAATTAGGCTGACGAATTTTGCAGTTTTCCTTAGAATCTCCTGCTGATTTTACTGAATATTTTTAATATAGAAAAATCCCTGTTTTTGAAAATTGGACAGAGAGCAATATTGGTTCGGGGTTTCGGGTTCGCTCGGACTTCAATTTCCGTCTGGACTTCGCCTATGGCTCTAGCTAGGCTCTGATACCACTGCAGGGTTCCTAGGCACTCTAGTGAGGTCTCCCAAGCCATCAACCATGGCAATTTCAAAAATTATGGTGCCTACAAACCCTAAACAACGGATCGTATACTAGATTTCTAGGCGAACAAGAACTAGTTAACAGTTAACTATATAAAATACGGAAATACAACCTTTGTAGATCCGGTGCTCCACCTCCATAGCTCCGCAACGAGACCCTCTCCGCTGTCCAAATCAAATCCGGGCTCTAGGATCGGCTTCGTCGGAGAATGGGCAAGCTAGGTCGTCGATGTCCATGCCGAAGATGATCTACGTCGAGGCATCGATGAATCAAGCTCCACCTTCACCAAACCCTAAAATCTTGTGAAGGAAACACACTCTACTACTTGGCAAGAGGTAGAGGATGAAGAAATAGGAGGTGGGTTAACTTTAGAATTGGATTTCTCACTCTTTCCATCAATCCACCATTGATGGAGCTTGCTTTTCATGAAGAAGAAGAAGAGCAAGAAGAAGATCATTGTTATGATAAGTTAAAAGAATAATGAAAAGAAAAACAATTCTTATCATAACTTGAACCATGGTTAGATGTAGAGAGTAAATCATGGTTAAAGAATGGTTAGGTTAAGCATGAGATAAGAATGGTGGACAAAGTCAAAGGTTCATGAATCTTCAACTAAAGAACAAATTTAGCCACCATTCTTTTCTCATTTCTTTTATTCATTTATCAAAAATAAAAAGGATAATTAAATAGATAAATGAATAACAAATTATAAACCCTAACCATTTCATTAACCAAGGTTTAATCTTTACACTTGAACCCTAGCATGACTTGTATCATCAAACATGATACAATCAAGTGCACAAAAGTATATCGCATATATAATGCGCACATCCGAGTGAGAAAATCCATCTTAAGTAAACCGATACTAGTCAATGCAAAGTAATATATCAAATATATAATTATACATTAAATCATTAAATCAACACTTGATTCAATGACCCGGTTATGTCGCACACAACCGACTAGTATACAATATATCGTCTTATCGAATCATTGCTTGAATCGATAACTAGGTTATATCGCATACAACCATTCGATATATTTATCACGAGAATAGAATACGGTATCACATACACGCATTATTCTCGGTCCCGCACATATCTCATATGCGCTCCTATTTCGTTTCGCTTGAGCCAGGAAACCTCTGTGTAGGACTCTAAAGACTCGTCAATACGCCGGCAGCGGATGATGATCATATCAAACATCCACAAGCCGCAAGCGGTCTGCTAAACGTAACGGCCACCCGGGTATTGAGCGATCTGAAGATCGACGAGCAAGCCCGCTCACACTCCAGTGAATCCGACCAGTAACACTACCGTACAGTCCGGTCTGATCGTCTGATATGTCGCATATCTCGCCTAGGGGTGGTAAACGTCAGACCCCAATAGCTCAATAAGTCGTGTCGATATGAGGCTCATAACGGGTCGAGAAACTACTGGTAACACTTACCAGCAATTCTCTGAGCAGCCCTGGCCAGGGACTTCCTGTTATAGCCGATCGAACACAGTGCAACATCAACCCCTATATACCGGGAGAGACGAATCCCCTCCTATCGCTCATTGCCTCCATGTGACTCGGGACTGTACCCAAAAACCACCGTTTTGCACGCCCTCTTGCACGTGGTAAGATGGAAATCAAAGCACAGTGGGAACCACACAAGACTCTATGACGATCTCGGGTCAACAGACTACTCTGTACCAGTGTCACCAGAGAACTGCCATCTGACGTGAGGTATAATACCATCTGGGAGTTCTCGGCGAGTCCGTCCAGTGTACCCAGTCTCTACTGAGCACCCGTATATCATCTCTGATGTCAAACACCGATGGATATGGGATCATCCATCGCCCATCTGTATGGGTCGAGAAGGTATACGCTAGTCTACTCTGGTATATCGATGCCCCGTCTCGATACACCCTCGACTAGGGACTTTGAAGGATGTACTTATAGACTACCATGTCCCCACTAGTATGATCCGCATCATAGTCCAGGTAGTCAAGTACAGATCCTAAGGGCTTTACCAACATGTAACAGAGAGACAAACAGTATACACGTTAAGGTAAAGATCAACCAGATAGCATACTATCATGTCGAGCGAGAAAGTCCTCCCTATATACGTCCCAGCATCCACTACAATATACATCCTATGTATAGTAATGGCCTCTAGGGCATACATATAACTAACATATACATACTCGCATTTGTATTCCGACCGAAATACAAATGCAATGAGACAAAATTTACACTGTCTAATACTAGGATCCGGCTTAAACCAAAGCCGGCTAGTAAAATCCGTCCGATCACGATCCGTGCAATACCGCGCGTATCTGATTGAACCCTGCCATATCTCCATACGGCCTCTACAGCGTTTCGCCCGAAACTTGAGAAACTGGTCTGTGGGGGACTCTAACGACTCGTCAATACATTGGTTGTGGATTTAACCACTAGCACATCAGAGGTATTAGCCTATACGTAACGGGCTACTAGGTATTGACCAAAAGGGACGTCTGTGAGCGAACTCAGCCTGACGCCTTACTGAGCCTGTCAGTGACAATATACGTACAGTCCGGTCCGTTCGTCTATGAGCATCGCAGGGCGGGCCTAGGGGGATGGTAAAAGTCAGATCCCCAAAAGCGGCACAAGTCGTGTCGGAGTGTAGCCCAGAACACCCTGAGATACTACTGGAATACCTACCAGTAAATCTCCTGCCTTGGCCAAGGACTTTCATGTACTGGCTCTCCTAGACACAGCGCGACCTCACCCCCAATACCGGGAGAGACGAACCCCTGAAGATCTGCTCACTGCCTCCATGTGGCTCGGGACTGTACCCAACTAAAACCTGTTTGCACGTCTCCTTTGAGCGTGGTAGGGTAGTAATCAAAGTACAGTGGGAACTCACACGAGACAAATGACGATCCTCAGGTCGATGAACTAACCTGTACACATGTCACCAGGGAACTGCTATCTGACGTCAGGTATAAGACAAACTAGCATGTTCCCGGTGAGTCCTATCCGATGTACTCATAACCCAATGAGCACCTGTATACATCTTTGGTGAACCAACTGACACCAGTGGCTTGTGAGACCGGCCACCGCCCCTCGTCGGGGTCTCGACTGTATACACTAGTCTACTCTGGAGTATTGATGCCCTGTCTCAAAACTCCCATGACTAGAGACCTTTTAAGGATGTGCTTATAGACTACCAGCTCCCACGTATATGATCGCCCTCATACTGTCGGCAGTCAAGCAAGAATCTTAGGGGCTCTATCAACGTGCAATAGTGACCTGTAGGGTCACCTAAAGCAGTACACGATGATAAAGATAAACCAGATAGCATACTATCATCTTGAGTAAGACTGTCCTACCGGGATAGGTCCTCCCTCAATCTTTGCAATCACGTGCCTGTGATCCAATAATTGACTCTGAAGGCACTATCTAAAACAATTCAGAGCGTTGACTCGGTAAAATGGATGGATGCAATGCAGGCCGAAATGGAGTCCATGTACACCAACAAAGTATGGACTTTGGACGTTGTTCCAGATGGGGTAAAACCCGTAGGATGCAAGTGGATTTTCAAAAGGAAGATTGGTGTAGATGGACAGGTTGAGACCTATAAGGCTAGACTTGTTGCAAAGGGTTTTCATCAAAGACCGGGTTTGGACTATGACGAAACCTTTTCTCCAATGGCTATGCTGAAATCCATTCGGATCCTTCTTGCCATTGCTGCCTTCCACGATTATGAGATTTGGCAGATGGACGTAAAGACCGCTTTTCTGAATGGCAATTTAGAGGAGTGTGTCTATATGGACCAGCCAGAGGGTTTTATTCAGAGTGGGAGCAGCGGACAAGTGTGCAAGTTGTTTAAGTCTATTTATGGACTAAAGCAGGCATCGCGGAGTTGGAAGATCTGTTTTGATGAGACGGTCAAAGATTTTGGCTTTATGAAAAATCCAGATGAACCATGCATCTATATTAAAATTGTAGCACGAACTGTCGTATTCCTCGTTTTATACGTGGATGACATTCTCTTGATAGGAAATGACATTCCTATGCTACAATCTGTCAAAGGGTTCTTGTCACACAGGTTCTCCATGAAAGACCTGTGTGATGCCTCTTAAATTCTGGGGATCCGGATCCATCGTGATATATCCAAGAGGATATTAGGACTTTCACAGTCCAGGTACATCGACACCATACTGAAAAGATTCAGTATAGAAGATTCAAAGTGCGGTAATCTACCGGCTTGTCACGGGATCGCCCTCTCCAAAGAGATGTCTCCCAAGACTGATTTGGAAAGGGATCGCATGTCTATTATACCCTACGTTTCTGCGGTAGGCTCTATAATGTATGTGATGTTGTGTACCAGACCAGATGTAGCTTATGCACTGAGTGTGGTAAGCCGGTATTAGTCAAACCCTGGGGAGAAGCACTAGATAGCGGTAAAGAACATTCTGAAGTACCTGAGAAGGACTAATGACATGTTTTTTGGTTTACGGCGGAAAAGACCTCCAGATGGAGGCCTTTGCTGACTCCAGCTTCCAGAGTGACAACGATGACTGCAAGTCCATGTCGAGTTATGTCTTTACCCTCAATGGAGGGGCGGTGTGTTGGAAGAGTTCCAAACAGGAAACTGTTGCTGACTCGACGATGGAAGCGGAATATATCGCTGCATCTGATGCCGCAAAAGAAGCCGTCTGGATGAGGATGTTCTTGACAGAACTTCAGGGGGTTCCGTCCATTGTTGATCCAATACCTCTATATTGTGACAACAACGGGGCTATAGTTTAAGCGAAGGAACCCAGGTCCCATCAGAAGTCCAGACACATCTTGAGGCGGTATCACCTGATCAGGGAGATCGTGGATCGCTGGTAGATCGAGGTTCGGAGGGTTGCCACAGAAGATAACACTGCAGATCCATTCACGAAGGCCTTACCCCAGACTCAGTTCGAGCGGTTGATCAAGATGATAGATCTTCGATACGCCAGTACATCACCTTAGTGCAAGTGGGAGATTGTTAGTGTATATGCCCTAGAGGCCATTACTGTATCATACTAGTTTGTATATTACTTGATGGAAGCTTGGGATATTCACAGTTGTATAGACAATCTTGCTCGAAATGGTAGTATGCTACTTGGTTTGTTTCTACTTTAATATGTGCATGTGTTTCTTTTAGCATATCGCTTATACACATTAGTGGAGCCCTTAGGATCTTTGCTTGATTACCAGCGTTGTGATGGAAGTCACACTAGTTGGGGCTGGGTAATCTACAAGCACATCCTTATACAGGTCCCTAGTCGTAGGATTATCGAGACAGGGCATCGATACTCCGGAGTAGACTAGCGTATGCGCTTCTCATCCCAGCAGGGGAGACGGTCTGTCCCACAGCCGTCGGTATGTTGTACTTGAGATAGTATGCGGGTGCTCGTTAGGTTACAAGTACACTGGACAGGACTTATCGGGAACTGTTGGCTGGTACTATACTTATCGTCAGTTATCAGTTCCCAGGTGACATGAGTACAGCTTAGTCCGCTGACTTGACACTGTCACTTCAACTCGAGTGTGTTCCCACTGTTCTTAGATTGCTACCCTACCACGGCTCAAATGAGTCGTGCAAATAGGTAGCAGTTGGGTGCAGTCCCGAAGCACTTGGAGGCAGTGACAGTTAAACAGGATTCGTCTCTCCCAGTATTGGGGGTTGATATCTCGCTGTGTCAAGGAGAGCCATTACACATAGTCGTCCATGGCCAGGGCAAGCAGGATATACTGGTAGGTTTTCCAGTGTTATCTTAGGGTGTTCTGGGCTACACTCCGACACGACTTGTACCGCTATTAGAGGACTGACGTTTACCACCCCCAAGGCCATCCATGCGATATTCTCAGACGAACAGACCGGATTGTACAGAGATTGTCACATTCAGGCTCAATAGAAGTTCGGATGGTTTCACCTCATCAGTCTTCTTATCGGCATCTACCTGGGGACCGTTACGTACAGCTAGTACCGCTTGCGGCCTGTGGTTAAACCCACTGCCAGCGTAGTGTCGAGTCTTTAGAGTCCCACACAGAGAGCTATTCGCCTTTGGGCAAAACAGAGTAGAGGTCGCATGGTTTTGCGACAGGGTTCGTTCACATCTGCACACTTGTGCACGTTTGGTGTCCGGGCAGTTATTACTAGCGGGCTTTGGTTTAAGCCAGATCCTAGTATGTGTTTTGGGATTGGTTTTATCATTTTGTATTCGTGTTCCTCGGAACACGGATGCGGGTGTGTATGCACAGTTGACAGAGGCAGAGGCAGAGGATTTTCATTAGGGTTGTTGACTGTTAACTTTTTCTAAACCCTAATGAGAATAAGAAATATGATTAATAATAATGTTAATTAAGTATTATTGTGCCATGGTTGAGTTGAAAGTTTGTCTTTTGTTGACTTGTTGACGTTTTTAACCGGTTGACTATTTTGGACTTGTTGACCATCATCATTTCATGGCTATGAATTTTGCTTACTTGTTGTTCTTTACAAAATGCATTAAATGCATGAAATGATAATGGCCATTGATATGAACCATCACAATACTTAATTATTATTATTATCATGATTATTTTCTCTTTTGTGAGCATGGTTGTAAAAAGTCAAGCTCATTCTATCATATTGATTCTCTCTCATCCAAGCTCTCCCTCTTCCTCTCTCTCAAGGCTCTCATGTCTCATGAGTTGAGAAACATGAGCCATTGAGATAAAACCCTAAAAGCACTTCTCTACTCATTTTAAAGTTCAAGGTCTAGAAAGCCAAGTACTTTAGTTTCCTCTCGGTTGAGGTAGGAGCTCAAGGTTGAAGCTTTCGGGTGGATCCTTCTTCGACAACAAGAAGACGACGAGGTGAAGCCGATCCAACCACTTCAAGGAGCAAGAAGAGAAGGAGTTCAAGACCTAGGTATAACTCCTAACATAGTAGTTAAACTTGTAGTTAGTTTGCTAGGTGTTTGTTTAGCAAAGATCCTATTCTAAAGTCCATGTTACCTTTACACTAAAAATCGTTTTTTACCATTTCCACATCCCCGAAAGAACCGGGACGGGTAACGTGGACTTACAGTTTGGTCAGTATCTCATATACTCCCTGTATCACTATACTTGCTAGTTTTTCTCCAATTGACCTGAGTCAAAATCTGGGAGCACTTTTGTGTGATTTTTGGTTATTTTTTCCGTATTTTGAATTCTTGGTTTTAGTGTTTGATATTCTCTTGAGTCGTTGGATGTTTGTACGTCAACGACGAGGGTTGTTTGGTCGTTTTAGCACGCGTAAGCTATAGGTTCAAACCTATGAGCACACCGTGTGCCGTTTTGATTTTCCGGATTCGATTTTAATAGAGATTGCGATTGTGTATCATTGTATGTGTTAGTTATATGTATGCCCTAGAGGCCATTACTGTACATACGATGTATATTGTAATGGATGCGTGGACAAATATAGGTAGGATTTTCTTGCTCGACATGATAGTACGCTATCTGGTTGTTCTTTATCTTAACATGTACTCTAATTGTCTCTATGTTACATGTTGATAAAGCTCTTAGGATATGTACTCGACTACTGGGACTATGATGAGATCATACTAGTAGGGCCATGGTAGTCGATGAGTACATCCTATAATTGTTCCTAGTCGAGGGTGTATCGAGACAGGGCATCGATGCACCAGAGTAGACTAGCGTATACGCATCTTGACCCATATGATGGGCGATGGATGACCCCATATCCATCGGTATTTGACATCAGGGATGGTGTACGAGTGCTCAGTAGAGACTGGGTACACTGGACGGACTCGCCGAGAACTCCCACAGGTATTATACTTCACGTCAGATGGCAGTTCTCCGGTGACACTGGTACAGAGTAGTCTGTTGACCCGAGATCGTCATAGAGTCTTGTGTGATTCCCACTGTGCTTTGATTTCCATGATACTACGTCCAAGAGGGCGTGCAAAAAGGTGGCTTTTGGGTACAGTCCCGAATCACATGGAGGCAATGAGCGATAGGAGGGGATTCGTCTCTCCCGGTTTAGGGAGTTGATGTTGTACTGTGTTCGATTGGCTATAACCGGAAATCATTGGCCACGGTTGCTGAGATTTACTGGTAAGTGTTATCAGTAGTTTCTCGAACTGCTATAGACCTAATATCGACATGACTTATGGAGCTACTGGGGTCTGACGTTTACCACCCCTATGCGAGATATGCGACATATCAGACAACGAGACCGGACTGTACGGGAGTGTTACTGTTTGGATTCACAGGAGAATGTACAGGCTTGCTTGTTGATCTTCTGAGTGCTCAATACCTGGGTGGCTGTTACGTTTAGCAGACCGCTTGCAGCTTGTGGGTGTTTGATATGATCATCACCTACTGCCGGCGTATTGACGATTCTTTAGAGTCCTACACAGAGGTTTCTAGACTCAGGAAAAAACGGAGTAGGGGCACATATGTGATGTGTGCGGGACCGAGGATAATGCGATATGAGATACCGTATTATATACTCGCGATATTAGATATCAGCCGGGTCATCGGATCAAGTGTTGATTCGATGAATCGGTACGGATAAATATTAGTCGGTTATATACGATATAGCCGGATTGTCGGATCAAGTGTTGATTCGATAATTTAATGTATAATAATATATATGATATATTAAATTACATTAACTAATATTAGCTCACTAAAAGATTCTTTTTCTCACTCGGGTAATACATTAATATATATGCGATATATGTTAAATGTATTATTTTATTTTGTTACAATAAATATTATATATGTGATATATAATATTGTAATATGATATGATTACTAATGCAACATGTTTAGTGGAGTTTAAACATGATTAGGGTTTTGATTAGGGTTAAGACTTCTAATAGATTCTAGAAGCTTTTGTTTTGTCTTGTGAAAGATATTTTGTTATGACACACCTTTAACCCAACCCAAACCCTAACCCTAGTTAAGTCTCTACAAAGGTTTAGTGAACCATGGTTGCATTATTCAATATTATCTCCTTTTCTCTATTCATCACAAAAGGATTATGGATTTATTATTCATCTTCTTCCTTCTTCTTTCTTTCATGAAAAAGCTTACTAGCTTTTTCCAAGAGATGAATGAGTGTGAGAAAAAGATAATAAAAGAGAGCAAAAATCCTACTTCATCATCCTCATCTATCCTTGCCATTTAGATGAGGGTGTTCACTTCATATTATGTGTGTTAGCTTGTGTTAACGAAACTTCAAAGTAGATCATCTTTGTATCGAAGATCGGAAGCAAGACTGCATCTTTCTCTTCGTGGAACCTCTCGAGAGTCCGGAACACGATGATCGCAGCGAAGGGACTTCAACACGGAGCTTAAGAACTGGAGGACCGGATCTACAAAGGTTGTAATCCCTCTCACTTAGTGTTAAAGTGTTTAACATGTTAGTTTTCGCCTAAATTCTAGTTTAAAGATCCGCCTTTGGGTCGTTCGGCACGACTAATTTTTTAATCGGGCATGGTTGATACCTCATAGACCCTTGTGGCAGTGCCTAGCAACCCTACAGTGGTATCAGAGCCAAGCTAGAGCTTTAGGCGAAGTCTGAGCGAATTTTAAAGTCCGATCGAACCCGGAAAACCTCGATTTTACCCCACTCTGTACATTTTCAAAAATGTTGATTTTTTCCGTATTAAAAATGCTCAGAAAATAGAGCAGGAAAAACTAAGAATTACTGTGAAGTATGGACAATTAAAGCTCTCAAATGACCGCGGAACCGCGGCGAAACCAAGGGTTTAGCGGTGGTTCCACGGCCAAAATTGTGACTTAGTCCCTGATATTTCATATATTTATTCTTAGGTCTTTTCTTGGCAATTTTTCTGGGAATTTTTTAATTCCACTTAAGTGTTGAGTTTTCTTGGGTTGTATTGGGGACTCGTTAATTCGATCGGATAATTTAACTTTGTTTATTTTGTCCGGATAATTTTAGAAACTGTTAAAAAGTTCGAACGGATATCAATAACTCACTTTTTCCCCAGTCGGAAATTTTTTCAAAAGTTCGATTTTTTTTCTTGAGTTTGAAACTTTCTAAGTCATGCAAGTAACGCGGTGGACCCTCTAGAAGACAGCAAACCTTAACTCGATTATGTGACCGTCTTGAACTGCTTCTAAACCTTAGGGTTTATGGCAGTACGGCGTGCCACATGTGAGGCATTGGCTTGACCCTTCTACGGCTGGATCATCGGTACTGTGGCATGTGATGGATATTTTTGAACTCCGCTCAAGTGTTGAGCAATTTGGGAAAACTTTGGTGTTTGATTATTCGATCGGAAAGTTTAACATTGTCTATTTATCTAGAATGTGATACAATATTTGGAATCTACAAGTAGTTATGAGATAACTGATTTGAATGTTATAAATCTAGCAGTTTATTCTCAGATGATCGGTTGCCATGAAATTTTGATGTGATCAAAAGTCCGTCGCAATCACGTAGCGTACGCGGATATTCGCCGGGTAAACTTAATAGACAGCCATGCCCCATAGCCCCGATCAAGGGACTGTAGGAGAACCCCATCGCCAAAAGCATCCGTTCGTGTGCCCGCGGCAGCGGTGTTCCGCCTTAGTGCACTTCGTCGACGGCATCGGGGGTGCGGCCTTCTACTAAATTTTGCGACGAGCATTCAATCAGGATGTCGGGAATCTTGTTGAATTGCCCGGCTTGATATTGAAAAGTGTTTTCGATAAAATGACTAAAATGCGGGGTTTATAATTGTTAGGCATGCGATGTCTAAGGAATTCATTTGGTTAGGCATGCGATGTCTAAACAGGTTGCGGATTCCAACTGTTGTAGTTTTACACTTTTTTTTCTGTGACCGTAAGTGTAGTATGTGGTGTGTCGCCGGCTTCGTTGCTATACATCAAGGACAATCGGGATACGCATACTTGCTTACGTTTGCGATATGAGATATTATGTGTTGCTGTGATATGTTATATTGGATCGTCGTGTTCTGAATAGCCGGGGGTTTTATATGAGATGAGAGTTTTTTCTTTTTCATTCATGTAAAATTCATTTGTATGTAATATTCTTTTATTGGGGCACTTCCGGGCTGAGGATGACGTCACCATTGTATATTATTTACTTTTCCGCATTAGGTAGACCCAAGGCGGGGAGCATAAGTAACCGGGTTCTTGGGTCCAGTGGGAGACTATCTCAAGGAGTCGAGACCGGGTCTCCTAACCGTAGAATTGGCAGTGTTGCTTGCCGCTCTCGTAGGAGTCTAGGGATGTAGGTTTGGCTATTCATCGCGACTGTGGAACCAATGTTTTATACAGGCTCGTACTAAAACACGGACGTCCTAGTATATCCAATATTTCATATATGTTTCTTCTGCTGCAATGTTCTGTGATGAGATCATATTACTGCCTGAGACGAATGTTTATATTATATATAAGAGTTATATATTATATATTGTTGATTTCGTTTCATATATGATGCTTGTGAAGCATTTTAAAATGGGACTGCATTAATGAGATTAATGAAATAAAAGAAACATAAAGATGTTGTAGAAACTTATTTAAAAACTGGTAGCTCTAGTTCTTGCTTTGCATAGCGGTGTTCCTTGTAGAACATCCGGCACCTTATTCGATAAGGAAAGAGCCGAGATCGCTTCACCGGGAGTGACCTCTTTAGTGAAACTAGCAGATGCTACAAACTCGGTATGTCATTTGATTGCTACTATAGTTTTTGCTTTGCACAGCGGTATATATGATATATCCTGCACCATATTCGATGAGGAAAGGGCCGACGATCCCTTCACCGGGAGTGACCCTTTTAGCAAAACTAGAAAAGCCTAAAAAACACTCCATTTAAAATCACTCGATTCTACAACGATATCAAGTTCATTACGCAAAAGGTTTTCTTAAAAACCTGTCGTAGCCCTCCGTCATTTCAGATAAGTACTGGTTAGTATTCGTGCTGCGTTTGTTGACCTCTGTCAAGGCGTAGTGTGCGGTAGCTGATTAGTGCTTATCTGTATAAGCATATGATGTGATTGATTTAGGGTAGTCGTGCGACCTTGTTGACGTCTGTCAAGGGTCGTGCGGGTGGGTTTACTTCAATCAGGAAATGACGGGTAGAACGTGACTAGCAGCCTATAGTTTGTTGATCTCTGTCAAGGTCATAGGACGCTTGGAGTAAAATATTATTAGGAATTTCAAGTGTTGAAATTTGCAATGAGATTGCATACCTTCTATAAGATAGTTGGATCCCGATACCCGCTGCGAGTAGGAGTTACTCCTGGGAGAGTTTTACACATTACAATTAGCCGATCAAGTAGGTGTCTAGAAAGGTGTTAACGGGGTTACGCCTCTGGAAAAACGAGGTTTACTTTAATTAGGTTCGTGCGAAAGCACGGCGGACCTCCCTCAAAGTACCGACACTGGCCTGGCTGAAAGATTGGCGAACTTGTAGCGTGTAATTAATCCCGGCTAGTCTTTCCTTTTAGGGTTTGAAGGAAGATTTGATTAAAACAATCGGAGTCATCCTGATTAGATATATTAGATAACCAATCTAATCTCGCAAGAGCATACGCTGAGTGTTTTCTTCTCTCTCTCTCCAGGTAGTGACCATATCACGCCTTAATCAAGATAATAATACGGAAGTATTTACGGTGCCGAGAAACCCTAGACTACGGATCGTTAACTAGAAATTTAGGCGAAACAAATATCTAGATAACAACTTAACTAGAAGAACGGAAATACAACCTTTGTAGATCCGGTCCTCCACCTCCATAGCTCCGCAATGAAGTCTCCTCACTGTCCAAATGGAAACCCGGGCTCTAGCGTCGGCTTCATCGGAGAAATGGGCGGGCAAGGTCGTCGGCTTCGTGCCGAAGATGATCTACGTCGAGGCATCACAAGATCAAGCTCCCACTTCACCAAGTCATGAAACTTGTGAAGAAAACACACTCTACTACTTGGCAAGAGGTAGAGGATGAAGAAATAGGAAGTGGGTTCACTTTAGAATTGGATTTCTCACTCATTTGCTCAAGTTGCCATTGATGGAGCAAGGTTTTTCTTCATGAAGATGAAGAAGAAGAAGATGAATATTATGATGAGTATTCTTTCAAAAAGGAAATAAATGAATACTTATCATAATTCAACCATGGTAAAGTGTAGAGAATAGACTAGGGTTAAGTGGAATGGTTAGGGTTAAGCATGAGACAAAATGGTCACTAAGTCAAAGCTTCAAGAAGTTTCAACAACAATCAAAGTTAGCCACCATTTTCTCTTAATGCTTATCATTTTCCAAAAAGAATAAATAAATAAATAAATGAATAAGAAAATGAAAACCCTAACCATTACACAACCATGGTTTAATCTTTACACAAACCAAAGTTAGCATGCATCATCAAACATGATACAAACTTGTGCAAAAAAAATATATCACATATACAATGTGCACAAACAAGTGAGAAAAACCATTTAAAGTGAACCAATACTAGTTAATGCAAAGTAATATATCAAATATATAATTATGCATTAAATCATTAAATCAATCCGGTCATATCAATGAACACTTGATTTAACGATCCGGTCATATCGCATATAACCGACTAGTATACAATGTATCGATTTATCGAATCAATCCTTGATTCGATAACTAGGTTATATCGCATACAACCATTCGATACATTCATCGCGAGAATGAAATACGGTATCACATACATGCATTATTCTCGGTCCCGTACATATCTCATATACGCTCCTATTTCGTTTCGCTTGAGCCAGGAAACCTCTGTGTAGGACTCTAAAGACTCGTCAATACGCCGGCAGCAGGTGATGACCATATCAAACACCCACAAGCCGCAAGCGGTCTGCTAAACGTAACGGCCACCCGGGTATTGAGCGATCAGAAGATCGACGAGCAAGCCCGCTCACACTCCTGTGAATCCAACCAGTAACACTTACCGTACAGTCCGGTCTCGTCGTCTGATATATCGCATATCTTGCCTAGGGGTGGTAAACGTCAGACCCCAATAGCTCGATAAGTCGTGTCGATATGAGGTCTATAACAATTCGAGAAACTACTGGTAACTCTTACCAGTAAATCTCAGCAACCCTGGCCAGGGATTTCCGGTAATAGCCAATCGAACACAGCGCAACATCAACTCCCTATACCGGGAGAGACGAATCCCCTCCTATCGCTCATTGCCTCCATGTGATTCGGGACTGTACCCAAAAACCACCGTTTTGCACGCCCTCTTGGACATGGTAAGGTGGAAATCAAAGCACAGTGGGAACCACACAAGACTCTATGACGATCTCGCGTCAACAGACTACTCTGTACCAGTGTCACCAGAGAACTGCCATCTGACGTAAGGTATAATACCATCTGGGAGTTCTCGGCGAGTCCGTCCAGTGTACCCAATCTCCACTGAGCACCCGTATATCATCTCCGATGTCAAACACCAATGGATATGGGATCATCCATCGCCCATCTATATGGGTCGAGAAGGTATACGCTAGTCTACTCTGGTATATCGATGCCCCGTCTCGATACACCCACGACTAGGGACTTTGAAGGATGTACTTATGGACTACCATGTCCCCACTAGTATGATCCGCATCATAGTCCAGGTAGTAAGTACACATCCTGAGGGCTTTACCAACATGTATCAGAGAGACAATCAGTGTACACGTTAAGGTAAAGAGTAACCAGATAGCATACTATCATGTCAAGCAAGAAAGTCCTCCCTATATATGTCCCAGTATCCACTACAATATACATCCAATGTACAGTAATGGCCTCTAGGGCATACATATAACTAACAATCTCCCACTTGCACTAGGGCCATCTGATAGCAGTGGTTGTAGTATCTCATACTCAACCATCCCATAAAAGTCTCTCTCTGGGAAAAGGCCTTCGCAAGTGGATCCGCCGTGTTGTCCTCTTAGTCTACTCTCCTAACCTTGATCCCATAGAGATCAACCATCTCCATGATCAGGTGATACTGCCTTAGAACATGTCTGGATCACTGATGGGACCTGCGTTCCTTGGCATAAGCCACAACTCCATTGTCTCACAATGGTAGGAACGTAGTTCATCTCATGAACCATTATACACCCAAACAGCCTCTTTGGTAGCATCTTAAGTAATGATGTATCCAGCCTTTATCGTCTAGTATGCTACGGTATCTAGCTTGGAACTCTTCCAACATACCGTCCCTTTACTAAGGGTAAAGACAATGCCTGTGACTGACACTCAGTCGTCTTTATCACCCTGGAACTTTCCAGTGATTTTTCCCAGGATCGATTGATACCATTTCACTACAACTAGTGAGTATCCTAACATCCAATTAGATCTATCTCATAGATCCAAAGCTTAGGATATAGTAGGTATCACTTTGATCCTATGTGGAGAATCATTGTGATAAGCGGAGATTGATCGAGCGTAGCATAGGAAACTCCTTCCCTATCAAGAGTATGTCATCAACGTACTCTACGAGGATCGTCACAATACTCCCTACTACCTTTTTGTTTATACAAGGTTCATCTACCATTTTGATGATGTCAACTTCTTTGACTAATCCGTCAAAACAGATGTTCCAGCTCCGCGATGCCTGCTTTATCCTATAAAGCATCTTGCACACGTTTCCGCTGCTCTCACTGTCTACGAGGCCCTCTGGCTGTGTACTTATAGACGTTCTCTTCTAAAACATTATTTAGAAAAGCTGTCATGACACCCAACAACCATATATCGTAGTCATGGTATGTAGCCGTGGTAAGTAGGATCTAGATGGACTTAAGCATAGCCACTGAAAAAAAAAGAATTCATCATTATCCACGCCTGGCCGATGATGAAAACCTTTAACATGTCTAGCTTTGAAAGTCTCAACTTTTCCAAGTACACCAAGTAATCTTCTCAAGATATACTTGCTCCTGATGGGGATTTAACCCTTCAGATATAGCAACCAAAGTCCATACTTTGTTGGTGTATAAGGATTCCATCTCAGATCGCTAAACATCCAGCCATTCTTATAGAGTCTTACTCCTGATGGCCAGCTCGAAGCTAGTTGGGTCATCATCTCATGATGCAATCCTCGCTCCCACTGTCATAGAGAAACAGAAGTATCTCTCAGGTGGGTGAGGAACCCTTCTAGATCGGCGGAGAGGCTGAGGTTCGTTGGCATCTACTGAATCCTTTGGTTTTATCAAATCATCTGCTTCAGTTTGTATGGCTGGAACATTTCCAGTTCTACATAACAGACCTTGCCTCGAGCTTGTCCGGATTTTGCTTTTAGACATAGGTCGGACAACCCCAAATCTTAACTAGCTTAAGACATAGGCTCTTCCCTTTCCATATCACATATGAAGTGGTAGGTAACTGATTTGATTCTAACCTATTCAATAGGTATGTAGCTTCTCAAGTGCATAACCCCTTAAAAGGAAACAGGTAACTCAGTAGTACTCATCATAGAGCACACCATATCAAATAGGGTGTATCTGCTCCGCCCCGACATACCATCGTGCTATGGTGTATACGGAGGAGTAATGCTGAGAGAGAATCTCATTCTCCGTTAGAATAGTCCAGGAATTCCATGCACAAGTATTCTCCTCCCTGATCTCATCATAGGACATAATACTTATACCCTTATTGGTTCTCTACTTCTAACTTATATTCTGTGAATATCTCAAAAGGTTCGGACTTGTATTTCAACAAGAACATATGTCTGAATCTAAAGAGATCATCAGAGAATGTAATGAAGTACAAAGAACCGGTCTTGGTATGTGTAGACAGGGGACCTTCATACATCAACATGTATCATCCCAAGAGTTCACTAACTCTTTCTCTGCTTCCAGTAAACAGAGCTATGGTCATTTTATCTTTGTGACATGACTGGCAAGTTTCATAAGATATAAATTCAAACTGATTTAAATATGCATTTTTATGTAACTCTAGCTAGTCGGGTCACATTGATCTGACTTAGTCTACTATACCTCAAGAAGGATTCGTTCATTTCTGAAATTTTCCTCTTGTGTGTGTTCCGTATACTAAGAACTGTAGTTTGATTTAGAACATCAACGCTTTTAGATAACGTGCCTGAACCGATCAACTTTTGATATAGAAAATGTTCAAAACATTATCCAACAATACAAAATTTTATCATTTCTTTACTAGTAAAGAGACTGATATGATTTTGTATATCAGGTTCGGTATCTAATAGCATTTGTTCAGAATCAATGTATTGTAATACAGGGTGACAGTGACCAACAGACTTGGCTGCAACACTTGCCCCGTTTTCTGCCTCATGAAACTTATCACCCGTTCTCAGTTCTCTACCTTTCTTTAGCCCATGTAACAGATTACATATGGGGGATCCTGATGCGGTATCATATACCCAGGACGTAAAGGACATTGAGAAACAGTTCTGTGTAACGAACACACCCAAAAGATGATGCATCATATGCACTTTCTTCGTTTGGGCGGCACGGGAAATCTGGTACTCCCCAATTTCCTGCTCTGTCTTATAACATTTATATGTTGGAGCGGGACCAACGTTCCCCAGCTCAGAATAACAAGCGGGTTCGGTCAAATATCGTTTTATTATCTTGATTAAGGCGTGATATGGTCGCTACCAGGAGAGAGAGAGAAGAAAACACTCAGCGTATGCTCTTGCAAGAATAGATTGGTTATTATTTTATCTAATCAGGATGGCTCCCACTGCTTTTTATCAAATCTTCCTTCATACCCTAAAAGGAAAGACTAGCCGGGATTAATTACACACTACAAGTTCGCCAATCTTTCAGCCAGGCCAGTGTCGGTACTTTGAGGGAGGTCCTCCGTGCTTTCGCACGAACCTAATTACAGTAAACCTCGTTTTCCCAGAGGCGTAACCCCGTTGACACCTTTCTAGACACCTACTTGATCGGCTAATTGTAATGTATAAAACTCTCCCAGGAGTAACTCTTACTCGCAGCGGGTATCGGGATCCAACTATCTCATAGGAGGTATGCAATCTCATTGCAAATTTCAACACTTGAAATTCCCGATAATTTTGCCCCTAGCGTGCTATGACTTTGACGCATGCCAAACAACCCATAGTCCGCTAGTCAAGTTCAACCCGTACATTTCTTGATTGAATTAAACCCACCCGCACGACCCTTGACGCATGCCAAACAACGCCGTACGAATACCCTAATCCAATCGCATCGTATGCTAGCAGATAAGCACTAGTTAGCTACCGTACACTACGCCTTGACGCATGCCAAACAACCGCAGCACGAATACTAACTAGTACTTATCTGAAATGACGGAGGGCTACGACAGGTTTTTCTGAAAACCTATTGCGTAATGAACTTGATATCGTTGTAGAATCAAACGATTTTAAAAATGGAGTGCTTTTGAGGCTTTTCTAGTTTTGCTAAAGGAGTCACTCCCGGTGAAGGGATCGTCGGTCCTTTCCTCGTCGAATGAGGTGCGGGATATATCATATATATCACTGTGCAAAGCAGAACTCTTAAAAGCAATCAAAAAGACAAACCGAGTGTGTAGCATCTGCCAGTTATTGCTAAAGGAGTCACTCCCGGTGAAGGGATCTCAGTCCTTTCCCTATCGAATAAGGTGTAGGATATATCATATATACCGCTGTGCAAAGCAAGAACTGTAGCTACCTGTTTTATTTTTGAAATTCGATTCTACAACAACTTAGGTTTCTTTTATTTCATTAATCTCATTAATGAAGTCCCATCATTTAAGTACCTAAACATCACAGATAAATACGACGTACACTTTTGCCATCCGCATTCGCCTCGATGTCCCCTCGTGCACCGTTAGGTTAGGTAACTAACGGCAGAGCGGGGCAGGGCTAGCGCGGGTCTAAAACATAAGTAACGTCTATATAATATATCATATATACTATATACTGTATCTATCACAGAACATCACATGATCACATCACAGATATTGCAGCAGAAGAAACATATGAAATATTGGATATACTAGGACGTCCGTGTTTTCAATACGAGCCAGTATAAAACACGGATTCCACGGTCGCGATGAATTGCCAAACCCACACCCCAAGACCCCTACGAGAGCGGCAAGCAACCCTACCAATTCTGGAGTTAGGAGACCCGGACTCGACTCCTCGAGTTGGTTCCCACTGGACTCCAGAACCCGGTTACTTGTGCTCCCCTCCTTGGGTCTATCCTAGTGCGGAAAAGTAAATAATATACAAAAGGTGACAACTTCCGCAACCAGGAAGTGCCCCAATAAAAGAATATTACATACAAGTTTTTACATGAATGAAAATGAAAAACACTCATCTCACATAAAAACCCCCCGGCTATTCAAACACGACGATCCAATATAACATATCCAGCAACACATAACATCACATGTCATCAACGTAAGTAAATATGCGCATCCCAATTGTCGTTGACATATAGCAACGAAACCGGCGATATCACATATTATACTTACGGTTACAGAAAAGAAAGTGTAAAACTACAACAGTTGGAATCCGCAACCACCTCTGACATCGCATGCCTGACCAAATGAATTCCTTAGACATCGCATGCCTAACAATTATAAACCCCGCATTTTAGTCTCAAAATCGAAAACACTTTTCAATACCAAGTCGGGCAATTCAACAAGATTCCCGACATCCTGATCGAATGCTCGTCGCAAACTTCAGTAGACGGCCGCACCCCCGATACCGTCGACGAAGTGCACCAAGGCGGAACACCGCTACCGCGAGCATCCGAACGGATGCTTTCGGCAACGGGGTTCTCCTACAGTCACTTAGTCGGGGCTATGGAGTGAGGCTGTCTATTAAGTTTACCCGGCGAGTAACCGCGTACCCTACGTGATTGCGACGGACTTTTGATCACATCAAAATTCCGTGGCAACCGATCAAGTGAGACTAAACCGCTAGATTTATAACATTCATTCAGTTATCTCATAACTGTTTGTGAATTCCAAGTATTGTATCACATTCCGGATAAATAGAAAATGTTAACTTTCCGATCGAACATTCAAACACCCAAGTTTTCCCGATACAGATCAACACATGAAACAAGTTTAAAAAACATCCAGTTCATGCCTCAGTACCAACGGTCCAGCCGTAGAAGGGTCAAGCCAACGCCTCACATGTGGCACGCCGTACTGCCCCAAACCCTAAGGTTCAAAGGGCAGCTCAAGACGGTCACATAATCGAGTTAAGGTTTGTTGTCTTCTAGAGGGTCCATCGCGTTACTTGCACTACTTAGAACGTCTTTAAACCACAGAAAAATCCAATACTTGGAAATTTCCCGACAGGGGAAAAATTGGGTATTTATATCCGGTCGAACTTTTTAACATATTCTAAAATTATCCGGAAAACCGCACAGACAAAATTTGATAATCTGATCGAAACACTGAATTCCCAAAACAACCCCAGAAAATTCAACTCTTGAATAAATATTAAAAATTCCCAGAAAATCCAGCATAATAAAATAGGAGTTACTGTGCAAACAGGGAATGATGATGTCATCATATGGCCGCGGAACCGCCGCAGAAGCCAGGCTTCTGCCGCGGTTCCGCCGCAATTTGGAATGATCTCTGGGAAAAATTTGCACCGTAATTCTTAGAATTCCCTGCTGAATTTTTTAAGCATTTTTAATCTGGAAAAAACCCAGTTTTGGATAAAAGTCCAGAGAGCGGGTCGGATTAGGGTTTCGGGGTTTGTTCGGATTTGAAATTCCGTCTACGCATCGTCTAAGGCTCTAGCTAGGCTCTGATACCACTGTAGGGTTCCCACTGTAGGGTTCCTAGGCACTCTCAAGAGGTCTCACAAGGCATCAACCATACCAATTTCGAATTTTACGGTGCCGAGAAACCCTAGACTACGGATCGTTAACTAGAAATTTAGGCGAAACAAATATCTAGATAACAACTTAACTAGAAGAACGGAAATACAACCTTTGTATATCCGGTCCTCCACCTCCATAGCTCCGCAATGAAGTCTCCTCGCTGTCCAAATGGAAACCCGGGCTCTAGCGTCGGCTTCATCGGAGAAATGGGCGGGCAAGGTCGTCGGCTTCGTGCCGAAGATGATCTACGTCGAGGCATCACAAGATCAAGCTCCCACTTCACCAAGTCATGAAACTTGTGAAGAAAACACACTCTACTACTTGGCAAGAGGTAGAGGATGAAGAAATAGGAAGTGGGTTCACTTTAGAATTGGATTTCTCACTCATTTGCTCAAGTTGCCAATGATGGAGCAAGGTTTTTCTTCATGAAGATGAAAAAGAAGAAGATGAATATTATGATGAGTATTCTTTCAAAAAGGAAATAAATGAATACTTATCATAATTCAACCATGGTAAAGTGTAGAGAATAGACTAGGGTTAAGTGGAATGGTTATGGTTAAGCATGAGACAAAATGGTCACTAAGTCAAAGCTTCAAGATGTTTCAACAACAAACAAAGTTAGCCACCATTTTCTCTTAATGCTTATCATTTTCCAAAAGGAATAAATAAATAAATAAATGAATAAGAAAATGAAAACCCTAACCATTACACAACCATGGTTTAATCTTTACACAAACCAAAGTTAGCATGCATCATCAAACATGATACAAACTTGTGCAAAAAAAATATATCACATATACAATGTGCACAAACAAGTGAGAAAAACCATTTAAAGTGAACCAATACTAGTTAATGCAAAGTAATATATCAAATATATAATTATGCATTAAATCATTAAATCAACACTTGATTTGACGATCCGGTCATATCGCATATAA
This sequence comes from Agapanthus africanus, assembly GCA_030015575.1. Taxonomy (NCBI): domain Eukaryota; kingdom Viridiplantae; phylum Streptophyta; class Magnoliopsida; order Asparagales; family Amaryllidaceae; genus Agapanthus; species Agapanthus africanus. The sequence goes on from CM057342.1 coordinate 423,004,312, forward strand.
CCGACTAGTATACAATGTATCGATTTATCGAATCTATCCTTGATTCGATAACTAGGTTATATCGCATACAACCATTCGATACATTCATCGCGAGAATGAAATACGGTATCACATACACGCATTATTCTCGGTCCCGCACATATCTCATATGCGCTCCTATTTCGTTTCGCTTGAGCCAGGAATCCTCTGTGTAGGACTCTAAAGACTCATCAATACGCCGGCAGCAGGTGATGATCATATCAAACACCCACAAGCCGCAAGCGGTCTGCTAAACGTAACGGCCACCCGGGTATTGAGCGATCAGAAGATCGACGAGCAAGCCCGCTCACACTCCTGTGAATCCAACCAGTAACACTTACCGTACAGTCCGGTCTCGTCGTCTGATATGTCGCATATCTCGCCTAGGGGTGGTAAACGTCAGACCCCAATAGCTCGGTAAGTCGTGTCGATATGAGGTCAATAACAATTCGAGAAACTACTGGTAACTCTTACCAGTAAATCTCAGCAACCCTGGCCAGGGATTTCCGGTAATAGCCAATCGAACACAGCGCAACATCAACTCCCTATACCGGGAGAGACGAATCCCCTCCTATCGCTCATTGCCTCCATGTGATTCGGGACTGTACACAAAAACCACCGTTTTGCACGCCCTCTTGGACGTGGTAAGGTGGAAATCAAAGCACAGTGGGAACCACACAAGACTCTATGACGATCTCGGGTCAACAGACTACTCTGTACCAGTGTCACCAGAGAACTGCCATCTGACGTAAGGTATAATACCATCTGGGAGTTCTCGGCGAGTCCGTCCAGTGTACCCAGTCTCCACTGAGCACCCGTATATCATCTCCGATGTCAGACACAAATGGATATGGGATCATCCATCGCCCATCTGTATGGGTCGAGAAGGTATACGCTAGTCTACTCTGGTATATCGATGCCCCGTCTCGATACACCCACGACTAGGGACTTTGAAGGATGTACTTATGGACTACCATGTCCCCACTAGTATGATCCGCATCATAGTCCAGGTTATCAAGTACACATCCTAAGGGCTTTACCAACATGTATCAGAGAGACAATCAGTGTACGCGTTAAGGTAAAGAGTAACCAGATAGCATACTATCATGTCGAGCAAGAAAGTCCTCCCTATATATGTCTCAGCATCCACTACAATATACATCCAATGTACAATAATGGCCTCTAGGGCATACATATAACTAACAAGTATTGACTGAACCCGCTTGTTATACTGAGCTGGGGAACGTTGGCCCCGCTCCAACTTATAATTGTTATAAGACAGAGCAGGAAATTAGGGAATACCAGATTTCCCGTGCCGCCTAAACGGAGAAAGTGCATGCTGATGCATCATCTTCGGGTGTGTTCATTACATAGAACTGTTTCTCAGTATCCTTTATGTCCTGGGTATGAGATACCGGATCAGGATCCTGCATGTGTAATCTGTTACATGGGCTACAGATAGGTAGAGAACTGAGAACAGGTGATTAGTTTCATGAGACAGAAAACGGTGCAAGTGTTGCAGCCAAGTCTGTTGGTCACTATCACCCTGTATTACCAGAATACATTGATTCTGAACGAATGTTATTAGATACCGAACCTGATATACAACATCATATCAGTTTCTTTATTAGTAAAGAATGGATATAATTTTGTATTGTTGGATAATGTTTTGAACATTTCCTATATCAAGAGTTGATCGGTTCAGGCACGTTATCTAAAAGCATTGACGTTCTAAATCAAACTACAGTTCTTAGTATACAGAACACACACGAGAGGAAGAGTTCAGAAATGAACGAATCCTTCTTGAGGCATTGTAGACTAGGTCATATCAATGCGACCCGACTAGCTGAAGTTACATTAAGATGCATATTTTAATTTGTTTGAATTTACATCTTGTGAAACTTGCCGGTCATGTCACAAAGATAAGATGACCATAGCTCTGTTTATTACTAAGAGTTAGTGAACTCTTGGGATTGATACATGCTGATGTATGAAGGTCCCCAGTCTACACATGCCAGGACCGATTCTTTGTACTTCATTACATTCACCGATGATCTCTCAAGATTCAGACATATGTTCCTGTTGAAACACAAGTCCGAAACTTTTGAGATAATCACAGAATATAAGTTAGAAGTAGAGAACCAAAAATGGGTATAAGTATTATGTCCTTTGATGAGATCAAGGAGGAGAATACTTGAGCACGGAAATCCTGGACTATTCTAAAGGAGAATGAGATTCACTCTCAGCATTACTCCTCCGTATACACCATAGCACGATGGTATATCGGGGCGGAGCAATAACACCTTATGTGATATGGTGTGCTCTATGATGAGTACTACCGAGTTTCCTATTTCCTTTTGGGAGTTATGCACTTGAGAAGCTGCATACTTATTGAATAAGGTTCAAATCAAATCAGTTGCCTACCACTTCATATGTGATATGGAAAGGGAAGTCCCCATATCTTAAGTTTGTTAAGATTTGGGGTTGTCCGGCCTATGTCTAAAAGCAAAATCCAGACAAGCTCGATGCAAGGTCAGCTCTGTAAAACTGGAAGTGGTTCCAGCTATACAAACTGCAGCTGATGATTTGGTAGAACCAAAGGATTCAGTAGTTTCTAACGAAGCTCAGCCTCTCCGCCAATCTAGTAGGATTCTTCACCTACCAGAGAGATACTTCGGTTTCTCTATGACAGTGGTAGTGAGGGTTACATCATGAGATGATGACCTAACTAGTTTCGAGCTGGCCATCAGGAGTAGGACTCTGTAAGAATGGCTGGATGCTTAGTGATCTGAGATGGAATCCTTATACACCAACAAAGTATGGACTTTGGTTACTTTATCTTAAGGGTTAAATCCCCATCGGGAGCGAGTATATCTTGAGAAGATTACTTGGTGTACATGGAAAAGTTGAGACTTTCAAAGCTATGCTTAAGTCCATCCAGATCCTACTTGCCACTGCTACTTACCACGACTACGATATCTGGTGGTTGGGTGTCAAGACTGCTTTTCTAAATGATGTTTTAGAAGAAAGCGTCTATAAGTACACAGCCAGAGAGCTTCGTAGACAGTGGGAGCAGCGGAAATGTGTGCAAGATGCTTTATAGGATAAAGCAGGCATCACGAAGTTGGAACATCTGCTTTGATGTGGTAGTCAAAGAGTTTGGCTTCATCGAAATGGTAGATGAACCTTGTATATACAAAAAGGTAGTAGGGAGTATGGTGATAATCCTCGTAGAGTACGTGGATGACATACTCTTGATAGGGAAGGAGTTTTTATGCTACGCTCGGTCAATCTTTGCTTATCACAAGGATTCTTCATATAGGATCAAAGTGATACCTCCTTAATCTTAAGTTTTGGATCTATGAGATAGATCTAATTGGTTTTTAGGATACTCACTAGTTGTAGTGAAATGGTATCAATGGATCCTGGGGAGAATCACTGGAAAGGTTGCAGGGTGATATGGACAACTGAATGTCAGTCGCAGGCATTGTCTATACCCTCAGTGGAGGGACGGTATGTTGGAAGAGTTCCAAGCTAGATACCATGACTTACTAGACGATTAAAGGCAAGATACATCGTTACCAAAGATGCTACCAAAGAGGCAGTCTGGATATATAAGTTCATGAGATGAACTTCGTTCCTACCATTGTGTGACAATGGAGTTGTGGCTTATGCCAAGGAACTACCGTCCCATCAGAAATCCAGATATAATTCTTAGGCAGTATCACCTGATCATGCAGATGGTTGATCTCCAGAGAGATCGAGGTTGGGAGAGCAGACACAGAGGACAACAGCGCGAATCCACTCACAAAGGCCTTTTTTCCCAGTAGATACTTTTATGGGATTGTTGAGTATGAGATACGTCAACCGCAGCTAATTGTTGGGTATGCGATACCACAACAGATGGCCCTAGTGCAAGTGGGAGATTGTTAGTTTTATGTATGCCCTAGAGGCCATTACTGTACATACGATGTATATTGTAATGGATGCTTGGACATATATAGGGAGGACTTTCTTGCTCGATATGATAGTACGCTATCTGGTTGTTCTTTATCTCAACATGTACTCTACTATGTTACATGTTGATAAAGCCCTTAGGATATGTACTCGACTACTGAGACTATGATGAGATCATACTAGTGGGGCCACGGTAGTTGATGAGTACATCCTATAACTGTTCATAGTCGAGGGTGTATCAAGACAGGGCATCGATGCACCAGAGTAGACTAGCGTATACGCATCTTGACCCATATGATGGGCGATGGATAACCCCATATCCATCGGTGTTTGACATCAAGAATGTTGTACTAGTGCTCAGTGGAGACTGGGTACACTAGACGGACTCGCCGAGAACTCCCAGATGGTATTATACCTCACGTCAGATGGCAGTTCTCCGGTGACACTTGTACAGAGTAGTCTGTTGACCCGAGATCGTCATAGATTCTTGTGTGATTCCCACTGTTCTTTGATTTCCATCATACCACGTCCAAGAGGGCGTGCAAAAAGGTGGCTTTTGGGTACAGTCCCGAATCACATGGAGGCAAAGAGCGATAGGAGGGGATTCGTCTCTCCCGGTATAGGGAGTTGATGTTGTGCTGTGTTCGATTGGCTATAACCGGAAATCCCTGGCCAGGGTTGCTGAGATTTACTGGTAAGTGTTATCAGTAGTTTCTCAAACTGTTATAGACCTCATATCGACACGACTTATCGAGCTACTGGAGTCTGACGTTTTCTACCCCTAGGCGAGATATGCGACATATCAGACGACGAGACCAGACTGTACGGGAGTGTTACTGTTTGGATTCACAAGAGAATGTACTGGCTTGCTTGTTGATCTTCTGAGTGCTCAATACCTGGGTGGCTATTACGTTTAGCTGACCGCTTGCAGCTTGTGGGTGTTTGATATGATCATCACCTACTGCCGGCGTATTGACGATTCTTTAGAGTCCTACACAGAGGTTTCTTGACTCAGGCAAAACGGAGTAGAGGCATATATGTGATGTGTGCGGGACCGAGGATAATGCGATATGAGATACCGTATACTATACTCGCGATATTAGATATCAGCCGGGTCATCGGATCAATTGTTGATTCGATGAATTGGGACGGATAAATATTAGTCGGTTATATGCGATATAGCCGGATTGTCGGATCAAGTGTTGATTCGATAATTTAATGTATAATAATATATATGATATATTAAATTATATTAACTAATATTAGCTCACTAAAAGATTCTTTTTCTCAGTCGGGGAATACATTGATATATATGCGATATATGTTGAATGTATTATTTTATTTTGTTACAATAAATATTATATATGTGATATATAATATTATAATATGATATGATTACTAATGCAACATGTTTAGTGGAGTTTAAACATGATTAGGGTTTGGATTAGGGTTAAGACTTCTAGTAGATTCTAGAAGCTTTTCTTTTGTCTTGTGAAAGATATTTTGTTATGACTCACCTTTAACCCAACCCAAACCCTAACCCTAGTTAAGTCTCTACAATGGTTTAGTCAACCATGGTTGCATTATTCATCATTATCTCCTTTTCTCTATTCATCACAAAAGGATTATGAATTTATTATTCATCTTCTTCCTTCTTCTTTCTTTCATGAAAAAGCTTACTAGCTTTTTCCAAGTGATGAATGAGTGTGAGTAAAAGATAATAAAAGAGAGCAAAAATCCTACTTCATCATCCTGATCTATCCTTGCCATTTAGATGAGGGTGTTCACTTCATATTATGAGTGTTAGCTTGTGTTAACGAAACTTCAAGGTAGATCATCTTTGTGTCGAAGATCGGAAGCAAGACTGCATCATTCTCTTCGTGGAACCTCTCGAGAGTCCGGAACACGATGATCGCAGCGAAGGGACTTCAACACGGAGCTTAAGAAGTGGAGGACCGGATCTACAAAGGTTGTAATCCCCCTCACTTAGTGTTAAAGTGTTTAACATGTTAGTTTTCGCCTAAACTCTAGTTTAAAGATCCGGCTTTGGGTCGTTCGGCACGACTAATTTTTTAATCGGGCATGGTTGATGCCTCGTAGACCCTTGTGGCAGTGCCTAGCAACCCTACAGTGGTATCAGAGCCAAGCTAGAGGTTTAGGCGAAGTGTGAGCGAAGTTTAAAGTCCGATCGAACCCGGAAAACCCCGATTTTACCCCTTTCTGTACATTTTCAAAAATGTTGATTTTTTCCTAATTAAAAATGCTCAGAAAATAGAGCAGGAAAAACTAAGAATTACTGTGAAGTACGGACAATTAAGGCTCTCAAATGACCACGGAACCGCGGAGAAACCAAGTGTTTAGCAGTGGTTCCGCGGCCAAAATTGTGACTTAGTCCCTGATATTTCATATATTTATTCTTAGGTCCTTTCTTGGCAATTTTTTCTGGGAATTTTTTAATTCCACTCAAGTGTTGAGTTTTCTAGGGTTGTATTGGGGACTCGTTGATTCGATCGGATAATTTAACTTTGTTTATTTTGTCCGGATAATTTTAGAAACTGTTAAAAAGTTCGAACGGATATCAATAACTCACTTTTTCCCCAGTCAGAAAATTTTTCAAAAGTTGGATTTTTTTTCTCGAGTTTGAAACTTTCTAGGTCATGCAAGTAGCGCGGTGGACCCTTTAGAAGACAACAAACCTTAACTCGATTATGTGACCGTCTTGAACTGTCTCTAAACCTTACGGTTTGTGGCAGTACGGCGTGCCACATGTGAGGCGTTGGCTTGACCCTTTTACGGCTGGATCATCGGTACTGTGGCATGTGATGGATATTTTTGAACTCCGCTCAAGTGTTGAGCTATTTGGGAAAACTTGGGTGTTTGATTATTCGATCGGAAAGTTTAACATTGTCTATTTATCTAGAATGTGATACAATATTTGGAATCTACAAGTAGTTATGAGATAACTGATTTGAATGTTAAAAATCTAGCAGTTTAGTCTCAGATGATCGGTTACCACGAAATTTTGATGTGATCAAAAGTCCGTCGCAATCACGTAGCGTACGCGGATACTCACCGGGTAAACTTAATAGACAGCCATGCTCCATAGCCCCGACCAAGTGACTGTAGGAGAACCCTGTCACCAAAAGCATCCGTTCGGGTGCTCGCAGCAGCGGTGTTCCGCCTTAGTGCACTTCGTCGATGGCATCGGGGGTGCGGCTGTCTACTAAAGTTTGCGACGAGCATTCGATCAGGATGTCGGGAATCTTGTTGAATTGTCCGACTTGATGTTGAAAAGTGTTTTCGATAAAGAGACTAAAATGCGGGGTTTATAATTGTTAGGCATGCGATGTCTAAGAAATTCATTTGGTTAGGCATGCGATGTCTAAACAGGTTGCGGATTCCAACTGTTGTAGTTTTACACTTTCTTTTCTGTGACCGTAAGCGTTGTATGTGGTGTATCGCCAGCTTCGTTGCTATACATAAACGACAATCAGGATACGCATACTGGCTTACGTTGGTGATATGAGATATTATGTGTTGTTGTGATATGTTATATTGGATCGTCGTGTTCTGAATAGCCGGGGTTTTTATGTGAGATGAGTGTTTTTTCTTTTTCATTCATGTAAAATTCATTTGTATGTAATATTCTTTTATTGGGGCACTTCCGGGCTGAGGATGATGTCACCATTGTATATTATTGACTTTTCCGCATTAGGTAGACCCAAGGCGGGGAGCACAAGTAACCGGGTTCTAGGGTTCAGTAGGAGACCATCTCGAGGAGTCGAGACCGGGTCTCCTAACCCTAGAATTGGCAGTGTTGCTTGCCGCTCTCGTAGGGGTCTAGGGATGTGGGTTTGGCTATACATCGCGACCGTGGAATCCATGTTTTATACAGGCTCATACTAAAACACGGACGTCCTAGTATATCCAATATTTCATATATGTTTCTTCTGCTGCAATGTTCTGTGATGAGATCATATTACTGCCTGAGACGAATGTTTATATTTTATATAAGAGATATATATTATATATTGTTGATTTCGTTTCATATCTGATGCTTGTGAAGCATATTAAAATGGGACTTCATTAATGAGATTAATGAAATAAAAGAAACCTAAAGATGTTGTAGAAACTTATTTAAAAACAGGTAGCTCTAGTTCTTGCTTTGCATAGCGGTGTTCCTTGTAGAACATCCAGCACCTTATTCGATAAGGAAAGAGCCGAGATCGCTTCACCGGGAGTGACCTCTTTAGTGAAACTAGCAGATGCTACAAACTCGGTTTGTCTTTTGATTGCTACTATAGTTTTTGCTTTGCATAGCGGTATATATGATATATCCCACACCTTATTCGATGAGGAAATGGCCGATGATCCCTTCACCGGGAGTGACCCCTTTAGCAAAACTAGAAAAGCCTCAAAAACACTCCATTTAAAATCACTCGATTCTACAACGATATCAAGTTAATTACGAAAAAGGTTTTCTTAAAAACCTGTCGTAGCCCTCCGTCATTTCAGATAAGTACTGGTTAGTACTCGTGCTGCGTTTGTTGACCTCTGTCAAGTCGTAGTGTGCGGTAGCTGATTAGTGCTTATCTGTATAAGCATATGATGTGATTGATTTAGGGTAGTCGTGCGACCTTGTTGACCTCTGTCAAGGGTCGTGCGGGTGGGTTTACTTCAATCAGGAAATGACGGGTAGAACTTGACTAGCAGCCTATACTTTGTTGACCTCTGTCAAGGTCATAGGACGCTTGGGATAAAATATTATTGGGAATTTCAAGTGTTGAAATTTGCAATGAGATTGCATACCTTCTATGAGATAGTTGGATCCCGATACCCGCTGCGAGTAAGAGTTACTCCTGGGAGAGTTTTACACATTACAATTAGCCGATCAAGTAGGTGTCTAGAAAGGTGTTAACGGGGTTACGCCTCTGGAAAAATGAGGTTTACATTAATTAGGTTCGTGCGAAAGCACGGGGGACCTCCCTCAAAGTACCGACACTGGCCTGGCTGAAAGATTAGCGAACTTGTAGCGTGTAATTAATCCAGGCTAGTCTTTCCTTTTAGGGTTTGAAGGAAGATTTGATTAAAACAGTCGGAGACATCTTGATTAGATATATTAGATAACCAATCTAATCTTGCAAGAGCATACGCTGAGTGTTTTCTTCTCTCTCTCTCCAGGTAGCGACCATATCACGCCTTAATCAAGATAATAATACGGAAGTATTGACTAAACCCGCTTGTTATACTGAGCTGGGGAATGTTGGTCTCGCTCCAACTTATAATTGTTATAAGACAGAGCAGGAAATTGGGGAATACCAGATTTCTCGTGCCGCCCAAACGGAGAAAGTGCATGCTAATGCATCATCTTCGGGTGTGTTCATTACATAGAACTGTTTCTCAGTATCCTTTACGTCCTGGGTATGAGATACCGGATCAGGATCCCGCATGTATAATCTGTTACATAGGCTACAGATAGGTAGAGAACTGAGAACGGGTGATTAGTTTCATGAGACAGAAAACGGTGCATGTGTTGCAGCAAGTCTGTTGGTCACTTTCACCCTGTATTACCTGAATACATTGATTCTGAATGAATGTTATTAGTGTAAGTCCATGCTACCTCTCCCGGTACTTTCGGGCATGCGGAATTTGATAAAAAACAATTTTCTTAGAGGTGGTAACATGGTCTTAAAACCCGGATCTTTATTAAACATCTAACTAACAACCTAACTAGGAGTTGTTAACTACTCGGTTAGGGGGTTTATACCTTTCTTATCTTGAACTCCTTCGTCTTCAATCCTCGATGGTTGTCCGAATCGGCTTCTCCCCGTCGTCTCCTTGCGCCGAAGATCGATCCACCTGAAAGCTTCAACCTTTGGCTCCTTCTTCGATCTTTGAAGAAACTAGTTCACTCGGTTTGCTAAACCTTGTGAACTAGAGTGAGTAGAGAAGAGTTTTGTTGGGATTTTATCTATGGTTCTTGGTTTTCAACACATGAGACAAGTGAACCATAGACTCAAGAGAGGGAGAGCAAGAGGAAGGAGATGAGAGCTCAAGAACAAGAGAGAGAATGAGAATGATAGAATGAGCAAGCCTTTTCTCACTTGGCTCTCATAATCCGAAACCATCATCACAAAAATAGTAATCAAGTATTGTGTAAATGGTTTAAGTCAAAATGGCTATATCATTTCATGCACTCATATTGCACAAGAGAACAAGCAAGTAAAAATTCTTTGCCATGAAATGATAGCCATTGTCATCATGATGGTCAACTAGTCCAACCTAGTCAACCGGTCAACAAGGTCAACAAGTCAACAAAGTCAACCCCTCAACAACCATGTCACCACAATACTTAATTAATATTATTGTTAATTACATATCATATTCTCATTAGGGTTGAGCAAAAAGTCAATAGTCAACGGTCAACGGTCAACAACCCTAATGAGAATCCTCTGCCTCTGTCTCTCATCAACTGTGCATACACACCCGCATCCGCGTTCCGAGGAACACAAATACATACTGGATAAATCCAATCCCAATACGTACACTACGATCTGGCTTAAACCAAAGCCCGCCAGTGTAAACTGTCCGGACACTGTATGTGCATAAGTGCATGGATGTGACCGAACCCTGCCGCAAAACCATGCGACCTGTCGCAAAACCATGCGACCTCTACTCTTTTGCCTAAAGACGAATAGCTTTCTGTGTGGGACTCTAAAGACTCGACACTACGCTGGCAGTGGGTTTAACCACAGACCGCAAGCGGCACTAGCTGTGCGTAACGGTCCCCAGGTAGATGCCGACAAGAAGACTGACGAGGCGAAACCCATATGAACTCCTACTGAGCCTGAATGTGACATTCTCCGTACAGTCCGGTCTGTTCGTCTGATACATCGCATGGCGGGCCTAGGGGGCGGTAAACGTCAATCCCCTAATAGCGGTACAAGTCGTGTCGGAGAGAAGCCCAAAACACCCTGAGATAACACTGGAAGCCTACCAGTATATCTCGTTTGCCCTGGCCAGGGACTACTCGTGTAATGGCTCTCCTAGACACAGCGCGATGTCAACCCCCAATACCGGGAGAGACGAATCCTGTCTAACCGTCACTGCCTCCAAGTGCTTCGGGACTGCACCCAACTACCACCTGTTTGCACGACTCATTTGAGCCGTGGTAGGGTAGTAATCAAAGTGCAGTGGGAACACACTCGAGGCGAAGTGACAGTGTCAAGTCAGCGGACTAAGCTGTACTCATGTCACCTGGGAACTGATAACTGATGATAGGCATAATACCAACTAGTCAGTTCCCGACGAGTCCTGTCCAGTATACTCGTAACCCAACGAGCACCCGCATACTATCTCCAGTACGACGTACTGACGGCTGTGGGACAGACCGTCTCCCACACTGGGATGAGAAGCGCATGCGCTAGTCTACTCCGGAGTATCGATGCCCTGTCTCGATAATCCTGCGACTAGGGACCTGCATAAGGATGTGCTTATAGATTACCCAGCCCCACTAGTGTGACTGCCATCACAACGGTGGTAATCAAGCAAAGATCCTAAGGGCTCCACTAATGCGTATAGGTGATAAAATAAAATAAACACATGTACACATTGAAGTAGAAACAAACCAAGTAGCATACTACTATTTTGAGCAAGATTGTTTATACAAGGTGAATATCCCAAGCTTCCATTAAGTAATATACAAACTAGTATGATACAGTAATGGCCTCTAGGGCATATACACTAACAATTAGATACCGAACCTGATATACAACATCATATCAGTTTCTTTATTAGTAAAGAAAGGATATAATTTTGTATTGTTGGATAATGTTTTGAACATTTCCTATATCAAGAGTTGATCGGTTCAGACACGTTATCTAAAAGCATTGACGTTCTAAATCAAACTACAGTTCTTAGTATACAGAACACACATGAGAGGAAGAGTTCAGAAATGAACGAATCCTTTTTGAGGCATTGTAGACTAGGTCACGTCAATGCGACCGACTAGCTGAAGTTAGATTAAGATGCATGTTTAAATTTTTTTTGAATTTATATCTTGTGAAACTTGCCGGTCATGTCACAAAGATAAGATGACCATAGCTCTGTTTAATAGAAACAGAGAAAGAGTTAGTGAACTCTTGGGATTGATACATGCTGATCTATGAAGGTCCCCAGTCTACACATGCCAGAACCGGTTCTTTGTACTTCATTACATTCACTGATTATCTCTCAAGATTCAGACATATGTTCCTGTTGGAACACAAGTCCGAAACTTTTGAGATAATCACAGAATATAAGTTAGAAGTAGAGAACCAAAAATGGGTATAAGTATTATGTCCTTTGATGAGATCAAGGAGGAGAATACTTGAGCACGGAAATCCTGGACTATTCTAAAGGAGAATGAGATTCTCTCTCAGCATTACTCCTCCATATACACCATAGCACGATGGTATATCGGGGCGGAGCAATAACACCATATGTGATATGGTGTGCTCTATGATGAGTACTACTGAGTTTCCTATTTCCTTTTGGGAGTTATGCACTTGAGAAGCTGCATACCTATTGAATAGGGTTCAAATCAAATCAGTTGCCTACCACTTCATATATGATATGGAAGGGGAAGAGCCCATATCTTAAGTTTGTTAAGATTTGGGATTGTCTGGCCTATGTCTAAAAGCAAAATCCGGACAAGCTCGAGGCAAGGTCAGCTCTATAAAATTGGAAGTGGTTCCAGCTATACAAACTGCAGCTGATGATTTGGTAGAACCAAAGGATTCAGTAGTATCTAACGAAGCTCAGCCTCTCCGCTGATCTAGTAGGATTCTTCACCTACCAGAGAGATACTTCGGTTTCTCTATGACAGTGGGAGTGAGGATTACATCATGAGATGATGACCCAACTTGTTTCGAGCTGGCCATCAGGAGTGGGACTCTGTATGAATGGCTGGATGCTTAGTGATCTGAGATGGAATCATTATACACCAACCAAGTATGGACTTTGGTTGCTTTATCTGAAGGGTTAAATCCCCATCGGGAGCGAGTATATCTTGAGAAGATTACTTGGTGTACATGGAAAAGTTGAGACTTTCAAAGCTATGCTTAAGTCCATCCAGATCCTACTTGCCACTGCTACTTACCACGACTACGATATCTGGTGGTTGGGTGTCATGACTGCTTTTCTAAATGATGTTTTAGAAGAAAGCGTCTATAAGTACACAGCCAGAGAGCTTCGTAGACAGTGGGAGCAGCGGAAACGTGTGCAAGATACTTTATAGGATAAAGCAGGCATCGCGGAGTTGGAACATCTGTTTTGATGTGGTAGTCAAAGAGTTTGACTTCATCAAAATGGTAGATGAACCTTGTATATACAAAAAGGTAGTAGGGAGTATGGTGATAATCCTCGTAGAGTATGTGGATGACATACTCTTGATAGGGAAGGAATTTCATATGCTACGCTGGGTCAATCTTCGCTTATCACAAGGATTCTTCATATAGGATCAAAGTGATACCTCCTAAATCCTAAATTTTGGATCTATGAGATAGTTGGATGTTAGGATACTCAATAGTTGTAGTGAAATGGTATCAATGGATCCTCGGGAGAATCACTGGAAAGGTTGCAGGGTGATATGGACGACTGAATGTCAGTCGCAGGCATTTTCTATACCCTCAGTGGAGGGACGGTATGTTGGAAAAGTTCCAAGCTAGATACCGTGACTTACTAGACGATTAAAGGCAAGATACATCGTTACCAAAGATGCTACCAAAGAGGCAGTCTGGATATATAAGTTCATGAGATGAACTTCGTTCCTACCATTGTGTGACAATGGAGTTATGGCTTATGCCAAGGAACTACCGTCCCATCAGAAATCCAGATATAATTCTTAGGCAGTATCACCTGATCATGGAGATGGTTGATCTCCAGAGAAATGGAGGTTGGGAGAGCCGACATAGAGGACGACGGGGCGGATCCACTCACAAAGGCATTTTTTCCCAGTAGATACTTTTATGTGATGGTTGAGTATGAGATACTTCAACCGCAGCTAATTGTTGGGTATGCGATACCACAACAGATGGCCCTAGTGCAAGTGGGAGATTTTTAGTTATATGTATGCCCTAGAGGCCATTACTGTACATACGATGTATATTGTAATGGATGCTTGGACATATATAGGGAGGACTTTCTTGCTCGACTTGATAGTACGCTATCTGGTTGTTCTTTATCTTAACATGTACTCTAATTGTCTCTATGTTACATGTTGATAAAGCCCTTAAGATATATACTCGACTACTAGGACTATGATGAGATCATACTAGTGGGGCCACGGTAGTCGATGAGTACAACCTATAACTGTTCCTAGTCGAGGGTGTATCGAGACAAGGCATCGATGCACCAGAGTAGACCAGCGTATACGCATCTTGACCCATATGATAAGAGATGGATGACCCCATATCCATCGGAGTTTGACATCAAGCATGGTGTACGGGTGCTCAGTGGAGAATGGGTACACTGGACGGACTCTCCGAGAACTCCCAGATGGTATTATACCTCACGTCAGATGGCAGTTCTCTGGTGACACTGGTACAGAGTAATTGTTGACCCAAGATCGTCATAGAGTCTTGTGTGATTCCCCTCTGTGCTTTGATTTCCATCATACCATGTCCAAGAGGGCGTGCAAAAAGGTGGCTTTTGGGTACAGTCCCGAATCACATGGAGGCAATGAGCGATAGGAGGGGATTCGTCTCTCCCGGTATAGGGAGTTGATGTTGTGCTGTGTTCGATTGGCTATAACCGGAAATCCCTGGCCAGGGTTGCTGAGATTTACTGGTAAGTGTTATCAGTAGTTTCTCGAACTGTTATAGACCTCATATCGACACGACTTATCGAGCTACTGGGGTGTGACGTTTACCACCCCTAGGTGAGAAATGCGACATATCAGACGACGAGACCGGACTGTACAGGAGTGTTACTGTTTGGATTCACAGGAGAATGTACAGGCTTGCTTGTTGATCTTCTGAGTGCTCAATACATGGGTGGCTGTTACGTTTAGCTGACCGCTTGCAGCTTGTGGCTGTTTGATATGATCATCACCTACTGCCGGCGTATTGACGATTCTTTAGAGTCCTACACAGAGGTTTCTTGACTCAGGCAAAACGGAGTAGGGGCACATATGTGATGTGTGCGGGACCGAGGATAATGCGATATGAGATACCGTATTATATACTCGCGATATTAGATATCAGCCAGGTCATCGGATCAAGTGTTGATTCGATGAATCGGTACGGATAAATATTAGTCGGTTATATGCGATATAGCCGGATTGTCAGATCAAGTGTTGATTCGATAATTTAATGTATAATAATATATATGATATATTAAATTATATTAACTAATATTAGCTCACTAAAAGATTCTTTTTCTCACTCGGGTAATACATTAATAAATATTCGATATATGTTAAATATATTATTTTATTTTGTTACAATAAATATTATATATGTGATATATAATATTGTAATATGATATGATTAGTAATGCAACATGTTTAGTGGAGTTTAAACATGATTAGGGTATGGATTAGGGTTAAAACTTCTAGTAGATTCTAGAAGCTTTTCTTTTGTCTTGTGAAAGATATTTTGTTATGACTCACCTTTAACCCAACCCAAACCCCAACCCTTGTTAAGTCTCTACAATAGTTTAGTCAACCATCGTTGCATTATTCATCATTATCTCCTTTGCTCTATTCATCACAAAAGGATTATGGATTTATTATTCATCTTCTTCCTTCTTCTTTCTTTCATGAAAAAGCTTACTAGCTTTTTCCAAGTGATGAATGAGTGTGAGAAAAAGATAATAAAAGAGAGAAAAAATCCTACTTCATCATCCTCATCTATCCTTGCCATTTGGATGAGGGTGTTGACTTCATATTATGAGAGTTAGCTTGTGTTAACGAAACTTCAAGGTAGATCATCTTTGTATCGAAGATCGGAAGCAAGACTGCATCTTTCTCTTCGTGGAACCTCTCGTGTGTCCGGAACACGATGATCGCAGCGAAGGGACTTCAACACGGAGCTTAAGAAGTGGAGGACCGGATCTACAAAGGTTGTAATCCCCCTCACTTAGTGTTAAAGTGTTTAACATGTTAGTTTTCGCCTAAACTCTAGTTTAAAGATCCGGCTTTGGGTCGTTCGGCATGACTAATTTTTTAATCGGGCATGGTTGATGCCTCGTAGACCCTTGTGGCAGTGCCTAGCAACCCTACAGTGGTATCAGAGCCAAGCTAGAGCTTTAGGCGAAGTATGAGCGAAGTTTAAAGTCCGATCGAACCCGGAAAACCCCGATTTTACCCCTCTGTACATTTTCAAAAATGTTGATTTTTTCCTAATTAAAAATGCTCAGAAAATAGAGCAGGAAAAACTAAGAATTACTGTGAAGTACGGACAATTAAGGCTCTCAAATGACCGCGGAACCATGGCGAAACCAAGGATTTAGCGGTGGTTCCGCGGCCAAAATAGTGACTTAGTCCCTGATATTTCATATATTTATTCTTAGGTCCTTTCTTGGCAATTTTTTCTGGGAATTTTTTAATTCCACTCAAGTGTTGAGTTTTCTAAGGTTGTATTGGAGACTCGTTGATTCGATCGGATAATTTAACTTTGTTTATTTTGTCCGGATAATTTTCGAAACTGTTAAAAAGTTCGAACGGATATCAATAACTCACTTTTTCCCCAGTTGGAAAATTTTTCAAAAGTTGGATTTTTTTTCTAGAGTTTGAAACTTTCTAAGTCATGCAAGTAACGCGGTGGACCCTCTAGAATACAACAAAGCTTAACTCGATTATGTGACCGTCTTGAACTGCCTCTAAAACTTAGGGTTTGTGGCAGTACGGCGTGCCACATGTGAGGCGTTGGCTTGACCCTTCTACGGATGGATCATCGGTAATGTGGCATGTGATGGATATTTTTGAACTTCGCTCAAGTGTTGAGCTATTTGGGAAGACTTGGGTGTTTGATTATTCGATCGGAAAGTTTAACATTGTCTATTTATCTAGAATGTGATACAATATTTGGAATCTACAAGTAGTTATGAGATAACTGATTTGAGTGTTATAAATCTAGCAGTTTAGTCTCAGATGATCGGTTGCCATGAAATTTTGATGTGATCAAAAGTCCGTCGCAATCACGTAGCGTACGCGGATACTCGCCGAGTAAACTTAATAGACAGCCATGCCCCATAGCCCTGACCAAGTGACTGTAGGAGAACCCCGTCGCCAAAAGCATCCGTTCGGGTGCTCGCGGCAGCGGTGTTCCGCCTTAGTGCACTTCGTCGACGGCATCGGGGGTGCGGCCGTGTACTAAAGTTTGCGACGAGCATTCGATCAGGATGTCGGGAATCTTGTTGAATTGCCCGACTTGATATTAAAAAGTGTTTTCGATAAAGAGACTAAAATGCGGGGTTTATAATTGTTAGGCATGCGATGTCTAAGGAATTCATTTGGTTAGGCATGCGATGTCTAAACAGGTTGCGGATTCCAACTGTTGTAGTTTTACACTTTCTTTTCTGTGACCGTAAGCGTAGTATGTGGTGTATCGCCGGCTTCGTTGCTATACATCAACGACAATCAGGATACGCATACTTGCTTACGTTGGTGATATGAGATATTATGTGTTGCTGTGATATGTTATATTGGATCGTCGTGTTCTGAATAGCCGGGGGTTTTATGTGAGATGAGACTTTTTTCTTTTTCATTCATGTAAAATTCATTTGTATGTAATATTCTTTTATTAGGGCACTTCCGGGCTGAGGATGATGTCACCATTGTATATTATTTACTTTTCCGCATTAGGTAGACCCAAGGCGGGGAGCACAAGTAACCGGGTTCTGGGGTCCAATGGGAGACCATCTCGAGGAGTCGAGACCGGGTCTCCTAACCCTAGAATTGGCAGTGTTGCTTGCCGCTCTCGTAGGGGTCTAGGGATGTGGGTTTGGCTATTCATCGCGACCGTGGAATCCGTGTTTTCTACAAGCTCGTACTAAAACACGGACGTCCTAGTATATCCAATATTTCATATATGTTTCTTCGGCTGCAATGTTCTGTGATGAGATCATATTACTGCCTGAGACGAATGTTTATATTATATATATGAGATATATATTATATATTGTTGATTTCGTTTCATATCTGATGCTTGTGAAGCATATTAAAATGGGACTTCATTAATGAGATTAATGAAATAAAAGAAACCTAAAGATGTTGTAGAAACCTATTTAAAAACTGGTAGCTCTAGTTCTTGCTTTGCATAGCGGTGTTCCTTCTAGAACATCCAGCACCTTATTCGATAAGGAAAGAGCCGAGATCACTTCACCGGGAGTGACCTCTTTAATGAAACTAGCAGATGCTACAAACTCGGTTTGCCTTTTGATTGCTGCTATAGTTTTTGCTTTGCACAGCGGTATATATGATATATCCTGCACCTTATTCGATGAGGAAAGGGCCGACGTTCCCTTCACCGGGAGTGACCCCTTTAGCAAAACTAGAAAAGCATCAAAAACACTCCATTTAAAATCACTCGATTCTACAACGATATCAAGTTCATTACGCAAAAGGTTTTCTTAAAAACCTGTCGTTGCCCTCCGTCATTTCAGATAAGTACTGGTTAGTATTCGTGTTGCGCTTGTTGACCTCTGTCAAGGCGTAGTGTGCGGTAGCTGATTAGTGCTTATCTGTATAAGCATATGATGTGATTGATTTAGGGTAGTCGTGCGACCTTGTTGACCTCTGTCAAGGGTCGTGCGGGTGGGTTTACTTCAATCAGGAAATGACGGGTAGAACTTGACTAGCAGCCTATAGTTTGTTGACCTCTGTCAAGGTCATAGGACGCTTGGGGTAAAATATTATTGGTAAATTTCAAGTGTTGAAATTTGCAATGAGATTGCATACCTTTTATGAGATAGTTGGATCCCGACACCCGCTGGGAGTAAGAGTTACTCTTGGGAGAGTTTTACACATTACAATTAGCCGATCAAGTAGGTGTCTAGAAAGGTGTTTAAGGGGTTACGCTTCTGGGAAAACGAGGTTTACGTTAATTAGGTTCGTGCGAAAGCACGGGGGACCTCCCTCAAAGTACCGACACTGGCCTGGCTGAAAGATTGGCGAACTTGTAGCGTGTAATTAATCCCAGCTATTCTTTCCTTTTAGGGTTTGAAGGAAGATTTGATTAAAATAGTCGGAGACATCCTGATTAGATATATTAGATAACCAATCTAATCTTGCAAGAGCATACGCTGAGTGTTTTCTTCTCTCTCTCTCCAGGTAGCGACCATATCACGCCTTAAACAAGATAATAATACGGAAGTATTGACTGAACCCGCTTGTTATACTAAGCTGGGGAACCTTGGTCCCGCTACAACTTATAATTGTTATAAGACAGAGGAGGAAATTAGGGAATACCAGATTTCCCGTGCCGCCCAAACGGAGAAAGTGCATGCTGATGCATCATCTTCGGGTGTGTTCAATACATAGAACTGTTTCTCAGTATCCTTTACGTCCTGGGTATGAGATACCGGATCAGGATCCCGCATGTGTAATCTGTTACATGGGCTACAGATAGGTAGAGAATTGAGAACGGGTGATTAGTTTCATGAGACAGAAAACGGTGCAAGTGTTGCAGCCAAGTCTGTTGGTCACTATCACCCTGTATTACCAGAATACATTGATTCTGAACGAATGTTATTAGATACCGAACCTGATATACAACATCATATCAGTTTCTTTATTAGTAAAGAAAAGATATAATTTTGTATTGTTGGATAATGTTTTGAACATTTCCTATATCAAGAGTTGATCGGTTCAGGCACGTTATCTAAAAGCATTGACGTTCTAAATCAAACTACAGTTCTTAGTATACAGAACACACACGAGAGGAAGAGTTCAGAAATGAACGAATCCTTCTTGAGGCATTGTAGACTAGGTCATATCAATGCGACCCGACTAGCTGAAGTTACATTAAGATGCATATTTAAATTTGTTTGAATTTACATCTTGTGAAACTTGCCGGTCATGTCACAAAGTTAAGATGACCATAGCTCTGTTTATTAGAAACATAGAATGAGTTAGTGAACTCTTGGGATTGATACATGCTGATGTATGAAGGTCCCCGGTCTACACATGCCAGGACCGGTTCTTTGTACAACATTACATTCACTGATTATCTCTCAAGATTCAGATATTTGTTTCTGTTGAAACACAAGTCCGAAACGTTTGAGATAATCACAGAATATAAGTTAGAAGTAGAGAACCAAAAATGGGTATAAGTATTATGTCCTTTGATGAGATCAAGGAGGAGAATACTTGAGCACGGAAATCCTGGACTATTCTAAAGGAGAATGAGATTCTCTCTCAGCATTACTCCTCCATATACACCATAGCAAGATGGTATATCGGGGCGGAGCAATAACACCCTATGTGATATGGTGTGCTCTATGATGAGTACTACTGAGTTTCCTATTTCCTTTTGGGAGTTATGCACTTGAGAAGCTGCATAGCTATTGAATAGGGTTCAAATCAAATCAGTTGCCTACCACTTCATATGTGATATGGAAAGGGAAGAGCTCATATCTTAAGTTTGTTAAGATTTGGGGTTGTCCGGCCTATGTCTAAAAGCAAATTCCGGACAAGCTCGAGGCAAGGTCCGCTCTGTAAAACTGGAAGTAGTTTCAGCTATACAAACTGCAGCTGATGATTTGGTAGAACCAAAGGATTCAGTAGTTTCTAACGAAGCTCAGCCTCTCCGCCGATCTTGTAGGATTCTTCACCTACCAGAGAGATACTTCGGTTTCTCTATGACAGTGGGAGTTAGGATTACATCATGAGATGATGACCCAACTAGTTTTGAGCTGGCCATGAGGAGTGGGTCTCTGTAAGAATGGCTGGATGCTTAGTGATCTGAGATGGAATCCTTATACACCAACAAAGTATGGACTTTGGTTGCTTTATCTGAAGGGTTAAATCCCCATCAGGAGTGAGTATATCTTGAGAAGATTACTTGGTTTACATGGAAAGTTGAGACTTTCAAAGCTATGCTTAAGTCCATCCAGATCCTACTTGCCACTGCTACTTACCACGACTACGATATCTGGTGGTTGGGTGTCATGACTGCTTTTCTAAATGATGTTTTAGAAGAAAGCGTCTATAAGTACACAGCCAGAGAGCTTCGTAGATAGTGGGAGCAGCAGAAACGTGTGCAAGATGCTTTATAGGATAAAGCAGGCATCGCGGAGTTGGAACATCTGTTTTGATGTGGTAGTCAAAGAGTTTGACTTCATCAAAATGGTAGATGAACCTTGTATATACAAAAAGGTAGTAGGGGGTATAGTGATAATCCTTGTAGAGTACGTGGATGACATACTCTTGATAGGGAAGGAGTTTCCTATGCTCCGCTCGGTCAATCTTCGCTTATCACAAGGATTCTTCATATAGGATCAAAGTGATACCTCCTAAATCCTAAGTTTTGGATCTATGAGATAAATCTAATTGGATGATAGGATACTCACTAGTTGTAGTGAAATAGTATCAATGGATCCTGGGGAGAATCACTGGAAAGGTTGCAAGGTGATATGGACGACTGAATGTCAGTCGCAGGCATTGTCTATACCCTCAGTGGAGGGACGGTATGTTGGAAGAGTTCTAAGCTAGATACCGTGACTTACTAGACGATTAAAGGCAAGATACATCATTACCAAAGATGCTACCAAAGAGGTAGTCTGGATATATAAGTTCATGAGATGAACTTCGTTCCTACCATTGTGTGACAATGGAGTTGTGGCTTATGCCAAGGAACTACCGTCCCATCAGAAATCCAGATATAATTCTTAGGCAGTATCACCTGATCATGGAGATGGTTGATCTCCAGAGAGATTGAGGTTGGGAGAGCAGACACAGAGGACGACAACGCGGATCAACTCACAAAGGCCTTTTTTCCGAGTAGAGACTTTTATGGGATGGTTGAGTATGGGATACTTCAACCGCAGCTAATTGTTGGGTATGCGATACCACAACAGATGGCCCTAGTGCAAGTAGGAGATTGTTAGTTATATGTATGCCCTAGAGGCCATTACTGTACATACGATGTATATTGTAATGGATGCTTGGACATATATAGGGAGGACTTTCTTACTCGACATGATAGTACGCTATCTGGTTGTTCTTTATCTTAACATGTACTCTAATTGCCTCTATGTTGCATGTTGATAAAGCCCTTAGGATATGTACTCGAATACTGGGACTATGATGAGATCATACTAGTGGGGCCACGGTAGTCGATGAATACATCCTATAACTATTCCAAGTCGAGGGTGTATCGAGACAGGGCATCGATGCACCAGAGTAGACTAGCGTATACGCATCTTGACCCATAAGATGGGCGATGGATGACCCCATATCCATCGGTGTTTGACATCAAAGATGGTGTACGAGTGCTCAGTGGAGACTGGGTACACTGGACGGACTCGCCGAGAACTCCCAGATGGTATTATACCTCACGTCAGATGGCAGTTCTCCGGTGACACTGGTACAGAGTAGTCTGTTGACCCTAGATCGTCATAGAGTCTTGTGTGATTCCCACTGTGCTTTGATTTCCATCATACCTCGTCCAAGAGGGCGTGCAAAAAGGTGGCTATTAGGTACAGTCCCGAATCACATGGAGGCAATGAGCGATAGGAGGGGGATTCGTCTCTCCCGGTATAGGGAGTTGATGTTGTGCTGTGTTCGATTGGCTATAACCGGAAATCCCTGGCCAGGGTTGCTGAGATTTACTGGTAAGTATTATCAGTAGTTTCTCGAACTGTTATAGACCTCATATCGACACGACTTATCGAGCTACTGGGGTCTGACGTTTACCACCCCTAGGCGAGATATGCGACATATCAGACGACGAGGCCGGACTGTATGGGAGTGTTACTGTTTGGATTCACAGGAGAATGTACAGTCTTAGTTGTTGATCTTCTGAGTGCTCAATACCTGGGTGGCTGTTACGTTTAGCTGACCGCTTGCAGCTTGTGGGTGTTTGATATGATCATCACCTACTGCCGGCGTATTGACGATTCTTTAGAGTCCTACACAGAGGTTTCTGACTCAGGCAAAACAGAGTAGGGGCACATATGTGATGTGTGCGGGACCGAGGATAATGCGATATGAGATACCGTATTATATACTCGCGATATTAGATAACAGCCGGGTCATCGGATCAAGTGTTGATTCGATGAATCGGTACGGATAAATATTAGTCGGTTATTTGCGATATAGCCGGATTGTCGCATCAAGTGTTGATTCGATAATTTAATGTATAATAATATATATGATATATTAAATTACATTAACTAATATTTGCTCACTAAAAGATTCTTTTTCTCACTCGGATAATACATTGATATATATTCGATATATGTTAAATGTATTATTTTATTTTGTTACAATAAATATTATATATGTGATATATAATATTTTAATATGATATGATTACTAATGCAACATGTTTAGTGGAGTTTAAACATGATTAGGGTTTGGATTAGGGTTAAGACTTCTTGTAGATTGTAGAAGCTTTTCTTTTATCTTGTGAAAGATATTTTGTTATGACTCACCTTTAACCCAACCCAAACCCTAACCCTAGTTAAGTCACAACAATGGTTTAGTCAACCTTGGTTGCATTCTTCATCATTATCTCCTTTGCTCTATTCATCACAAAAGGTTTATGGATTTATTATTCATCTTCTTCCTTCTTCTTTCTTTCATGAAAAAGCTTACTAGCTTTTTCCAAGTGATGAATGAGTGTGAGAAAAAGATAATAAAAGAGAGCAAAAATCCCACATCATCATCCTCATCTATTCTTGCCATTTAGATGAGGGTGTTCACTTCATATTATGAGTGTTGGCTTGTGTTAACGAAACTTCAAGATAGATCATCTGTGTATCGAAGATCGGATGCAAGACTGTATCTTTCTCTTCGTGGAACCTCTCGAGAGTCCGGAACACGATGATCGCAGCGAAGGGACTTCAACACGGAGCTTAAGAAGTGGAGGACCGGATCTACAAAGGTTGTAATCCCTCTCACTTAGTGTTAAAGTGTTTAACATGTTAGTTTTCGCCTAAACTCTAGTTTAAAGATCCGGCTTTGGGTCGTTCGGCATGACTAATTTTTTAATCGGGCATGGTGGATGCCTCGTAGACCCTTGTGGCAGTGCCTAGCAATCCTACAGTAGGTACCTTCGCATGGATTCCGAGGCGACGGAGCATGTCATAATCGACTTCGTAAAGCAAGGATCGGGTGAGTAGATCTATATCTACGGGGGAAGTTTGGTGGATGGCGTATAGCACCCCCGCAATTTTGATGGAAACCGATATTTAGGATATGGTCAGTGAAACCTATTTTAGGAACCTATGGATGTGATTAAAGGTTTAGTGTGACTTGATATGAAAGGAATGATGTCTCGGATTGATACATATATAAGGATAAGATAAGTGAACGCGAAACATGATATATAGGTAGGTAGTACACGGGAATGAGTATGAGTTTTAGAGTAGCATAACGTGTGATTTATAAGATAGGATATATATATGTAAATGACTTGATGTGAGATATAAATGTGATGAAAAGAATGTACGATGCAATATGATGACTTGGTGATATGTCGGTATACGGATGCGGGTCGATATGATGATAGATACCTTTGCCGGTCCCATGATTCGAGATTGATACGGATGTGGCCTGATATATATATATATATACATATATATATATATATATAATGTTGTGAATCTTGAGTGATATGTCGTACGAGACGTTAGGTGATTACCCCTCATTGTCATATAGGTTGATAGAATCCCTAATGGTTTAATGCCGCCATACGATAATTTACCGTACGTAATGAGTTTTATGATGATTGATCCATAACCTTGACTAGAGGATGTCGTACGATAGATTATACCGTACGTGATGTTGTGAGGTTGGATGCCGATTGATAGATTCACCGACTCGGTCATGTTAGATACATATACTTTATAGCTTTTAGCTGACGATTTACCTTATGCTGCATTCATGTTATTCTCATTTCATTGCATACACCTGTGCTGGTACACCTACACCATTATCGATGATGCGTATGTTACACTTATACAGATTGCCGGCTCACACACTTCATCATCAATAATTGCCATGTCACTACACAGTAGAATTGCTGCATCATGATATGACTCCTTGCATGATTACTTGCTATGTTCACATCATTACGATATGTCACATGATATACTGATATTGTCACATCGCTGTTCCATGTTGCAAGATATACATATATGCTTACATTGCTATCATATATCGCATACATCATGCTTTATAACCATACGCATTGAGATATACTGTTTTCATGAGATTTCTGGATTTGAGAACCGTGGTTATTTCAAAAGAATGTATGTATTGTTTTAAAAATCCGGTTTCTCTTGATATGATATTTCGAGACGTCCACCATGTGTTTTCTCGGTTCTGAGATTGGCATGTGAGACCCGATTCGAAGAGTGGGAGGCACCGTCTGCGGGTACATGGTGGACCCGGTATGGTGTTCCGGGGCGAGAGATGATTATCGTGGTGTAGACAATGAGCCTGGCAGAGTGAGTTTAACCTACCGGTGATAGTATTTGGACTCGGCGGTTATCCGGAAGATACCGACCGGAGTAGTGAGATGGATATAAGGGCTAACCAGGGTGTGCGGCGCCTGAGATATATAAAGATTTACGTGTCGATGCTGGACACGGGTTTCATGATGTTTCGAGTGTCGATGCTAGACACTCAGGTTCCATGATTTTGATGTGTGGCGAGGGACGCACGTTGATTTATATCATCATACTTCCATGCATATGCTTTTATGATATTTACATGCATGACGTTGTTGTGTCACTGGTTGACACGTGGATGAGATTTACATGCACACATACTTTGATTATGGTTAGATGATATCCACATGCATATAGACTTGTTTATATTGTTGGCACATATGCAGTTACGGTCACCCTAGATATCATAGTATTACATTTATGATACAGTTGACCTAGGAGTCGTTGTTTATTCGATTTCTACCTATTGATATTTTCCTACTCACGAGTTGGCAACTCACCCCCGTTGTGCCACAGTTCTTCCAGGTCGACCACATGGATCAGTAGCGGTATCATTGGCACACAGTTGCTTTCGGATGATTGCTTTGGTAGGTGGTACATATTGGATCGTACCCCTCTTGTATTTATTATTCATATTGTATCTAGTCAACTTCATCAATCAAAACTAGTATTTGTATAAGTAATGAGACTTAGCAAGGCTTGTAGTTGCGAGACTTGAGCGATGGGCTTTATGTTTGCTTTTGGGGATTTGTGTCTTGCTTTACTTTATCTTTTGTGGTGAACTTCGTCGTTGGGCGTCATATACGTATATTTATGCTTTGCGTGGTAGTGGATCCGCCAATTGGCGAAGAGCTAGCTTCTGCTTGGGGATGCCTTTATATTATCATGTATTGTGGTTTTGGATCAAAAAATACAAAGGAGGTACTGCCCAAATTTTTAAAAGACGAAACATGTTTTTCAACTAGTAAATCCACTTGCATTTTTATGTTCCATTGTTTATGTACTTAGGAAAACTTTTGATTTCATCTTACCTTATTTTCAAAACTTCACATTTTTTATTTTCTTAAAAAGTTTTAGATTTCTGGGTTTCGGCTTACTTGAATTACGTTACGCCTTTAGACGTGGCGTGATTTAAGTGCCAGTTACGAGCTAATATTTCGGGTCATGACAAAGTTGGTATCAGAGCGCTAGGTTTAACCGTGGTTCGAGTTTAGGTTTGACTATGTGGAGTCTGGGGCGTAATTTATTTCAGAACCTAGGCTGGACCTTACGGAACTTAGAATTGAACAGGGGGGTATTAGACCTGAACTTTCGTTTCTTAGGTTGACCCTGATTGATGAAGTAAGTATCTTAAGTAGAGTAACGTATCGTACGTATGTTCCGCGGCATATTTACAATACAATACTCCACTGAAGAAAACTTAGGATGTAAATATTTCGATATCTGTGATTCTCTTCGTTTCCATGATCATACTTTCATTGATGTTGTTTCTTCTTATGATCATGTATCCATTCTGGATCCGTCGTTTCCTTTCATACCCTTGATCTATTTTCATCGATACACGATTGAGCTTCCTGTCACCATGTTTGAGCGCAGATTGAGCTGCTACTAGTGATGCAGTCAGGGCGAGATCGTCTTGGATGAGGACTGACCATCGTGTTTTCTGGTGACACGAGAACGTCTCGATTTTGTATTGGTGTTGAGACTTCTTGTTTGAGGCGAGTGTTCGGTTTTGCACCGTATGATCGGGACATCGATAGAGGCTGCCTGTTGCGAGAGGACTATTGATGTACAGCCTATCTCAGAGATTTTGATGTCATCTACCGTGTGGACAGATGACCCAGCTGTTGCTGAGATTGATAGGATGTCGCCTCCAGACTTTACGAGCTGAGATCGCTGGAGCTTCCAGGCAGAGATGCGACAGATGATAGCCAGTCTATCTCGAGTTGAGAGACGAAGGTGATTCGTCAGATTGATGCGCCGACACAGGCCTAGTTGAGTTGAAGATTTCAAGTGTAGAGAGTTTTACTT
This sequence comes from Agapanthus africanus, assembly GCA_030015575.1. Lineage (NCBI taxonomy): Eukaryota > Viridiplantae > Streptophyta > Magnoliopsida > Asparagales > Amaryllidaceae > Agapanthus > Agapanthus africanus. The sequence continues at coordinate 423,031,978 of CM057342.1, forward strand.
AGATCTAGAGTAGACCGATCCAGAGATGATCGTTGATGTATCGTGTTTCCTGGAGGATTGAGGCGTTGCTTAGAATGCAGACGAAAGGTATTCACATGTCATTGTTCATATCATAATATTGCATTATTATATTTCCCATTCTTATTCATTTTGGAAAGAAATAGGTGCTTTTGATCCATGTCTGCTAAATAGTTGCAGGTTATAGGTTCTCGGAACAATACAGTGAAAATGGTGAAAAGACGCTACAAAAGTGAGACTACGACCAACAAATAGAAGAATCTTTATCATGCCCACATTTTGAGGGACAAACGAAGATCAATGAATAATTTCACAAAGTACAAAGGCAGCGCAAGATTCAAGACTTCAACACGAAGCGAACGGTAAAAGTCCACAACATTCTGCACGGTGGAAATCTGGAAGAAACTAGAAGACATTCTGAGAAACCAAGTGAAGAAATCAGAAGCCAAATGCAGCATGAAGCAGCACTAGAAATATGAGCCAGCAAGCCCACTATATGGCCGCGGAACCGCGGCCAAACCATGCTTATGGCCGTGGATCTGCGGCCGTGCTGTGCACGTGTCGGCGCGTGTCGGTGCGTGTCGGTGGAGTCGGTGCATTGACATGGTTCTTTAGGGTAGTTTTGTAATTCTAGATATGGATCAGATGTAAACCCTAGGGTTTCTATAATCTATAAATAGGAACCCTACAGCTCTTTTTGGAGCATGCCTCTTTTTAATTCCAAGTTTTAGAATTTTTATTCCTTGTAAATGTTCGAAGAGTGCTTCATATAAAAAGTAAGTTTTTTTTTTATCTCGCCTTAGTTTAATTTCTTCTCTGCCCTAGTTATATATTTTATTGATCTGCCGTAGTTATTAATTTTATTTATCTGCCATAGTTGTTAAATTAAAAACAAACAGAAATGAACTCGTTTATTAATTCGCTAATGAGTGAGTAGTTCCTCACTTGTTAGGCTTAAGTTTGCGGAAGGTTTGAGAGATGAAAATCTCTCACCCCTTTCTTGCCCGTTATATATTTTAAATAGGACTTTATGCATACATACACACACCGCTCAATACGACACCCTATCCCATGAGGTAGCGGTGATACCATAGTTAAAGACCGGTTGTGTATGTTTTCCATGGAGGTTAGGGTAAGAGTTAAGAAAGGATGAATAAGGACCTAGAGAAAGAAACCTAGTTTCTTCCCGATCGTGCTAATCCCCTTTGTTAATTATTACCTTAACAATTAAATAGTTCTTAATTAGGGCATTAAAAGCGGTGAGAAATATTGACTTTCCAAACTTAACCTAAACCTAACCCTAGCAAGGTTTTTATCCTAATCAAACTCAACTTCAGTTTTTATTGATAATCAAACCTACCACAATTGGAATTGACTCGTTAGAACAAGTAGAAAATACATAAAATCCCTTTGGACCGACCCGTATTCAACCAGCTAGCTACCAAGCGACACCGTTCTTGATTGCGGTAAATTCTTTGATTTCAAAATCTATCTTTCAAAACGCATGCATAAGCAAAATCTCTCTCAATCAAATGGCATCGTTGCCGTGGATGGAGTGGTTATTTTCTTTTTCTAATTTCGGGTTAGTTAAAAAATTAAAAAAATCATAAAAGCTGAAAAATATAAAATTATAAAAAAAATTATCATCTTGTTATTTTTTGAAGGGTTTTCTTGTGAATTTTGCAGGATCGAAGAGGCGAACAGATTCAGATCTGGAAAATTCCAGTGAACAAAACAGCAAACAGAAGATCTGAACAGGCAGAGGAAGATATAAATAGCAAACAGAAAAATCTTGGAGGCTTGAAACACCTAAAGAACCACGGAACCGCCGCTAATTCGTGCTTCTGACCGCGGATCCGCCGCGACTTGCTGACGTCAGCAAGCCAAAACTTCTCTGTAAGCTCTCTTTTCTTCTCTGTAACACCCTGATATCCTGTAAAAAATTTTGCTGCAGGGTTCTTTGCCCAAAAACATCTATCCCTTCTCCAATAACTTGAGCTTGTGCAGGATTCTTTGCGCCGCAATAAAAAAAATATTTTGGCAAGTGTGTTTTGTGTGTTTACTGCTTTGTATCTTTAAAAACGGATTTTTAAGGGGCTATAACACCAATCCAGATTGGGTGGGGATTTCATTACCCTTCCTAAGACCCCAAAAATCACAAAAAGAATTTTGCATTAACCTTCGAGTTAATTAAAAAAGATTAGACTTAGCCTATAAGGACTGTCGCACTCAATAGGACAAAGGAATAGTTGTAGGTATCGGTCGTATATCTAAACCAGACTTTGTGGAGCCTAGGCTAGACAAGTGGGAAAGGTAATTTTAAAAGGCCCGTCTCACGGTGATTTGTGAGCGGATCCCTCCTTTCTTTACTTGTGCTTACCTGGCCACAATTGGCGGTGAAGAGGCGATTTGAGGATCTCACAACTTGCCCTTTGGAACAGTTAGGGGCAGTCTAGTTGACCGAGGAGACCCTAGATCTAGGCTTGATTGTGCATATTGTGATTGCTTGAACGTGTGTCTAAGCTTCTTATTAAAAATCTTTTTTGAAAAAAAAAAGCTCATTATAAAAAAAAACACAAAACAGAAAATTTTTACAAAAACTTGCCACTTGTCGCTTGAAATCCATTGCACCCCACTTGCACCCACTTCCTCTCATTGACGTTTTCTTACCCCCACCTTCTGTTTTCATTTTTTTGACTACACTACACCACTTCAGTGTATGTCCAGTTGGACTAGGGACACTAGAGCCCGTTTAGTCCGTGTCTCGTTAGTGCCGACTGACGACGCTTTCGACTCCGAAGTCGAAATTCTATCCACTTCTTTACCTTCATCTTCTAATTCATCCTCTTCTAAGAAAATGTCGGGATTCGATCCTAACAATCCTTTACCTCCTATTGAAGCGCCCTAATGAATCGCGCTCCAGGATCTGTTCTATCCCATCCACACCACACTTCCCACTTGTCTTTCACTTACACCGGCTAATGGGGATAACTTCGAGATTATACCCCACTTCATCAATATGTTGCCCAAATTTCATGGGCTGGAATCCGAAGATGCCTACATCTTCATTACCAAATTCCAGAATGTTTGCGCAATGATGAAGACCACACAACTTTCTGATGATGCTATAAGGCTACGTGTTATTCCATTCACTTTATGTGACCTAGCTGAAAAATGGTTATATAGCACAGCATCACATTCCATAAAAAATTGGGAAGAGTTTGTTAAGGCTTTTCTAAAAAAGTTTTACACACACCACAAGACTGCGAGAATTCGCAATGAAATTATTCAATTTTCCCAGCTTCCTTCCGAACCTTTTTGGAAGTGCTTCGAAAGATTTAAGGACCTCCTTGTTCAGTGCCCTCACCACGGTATTGAGAATTGGCAACTTCGCCAAACTTTATACGAAGGACTGAACCTAGCAACTAAGCAGTTGTTGGAAACCATTTGTCAAGGTCACTTTCTTACAAAATCGAGCGAGGAAGCTTGGCAATTTCTCAATGATCTTGCTGGACAAACACTTCAGTAGGAAAGCACTAAGACCACTTCATCTACCTCATCAGGTCAGTCTAAGGCAGGCATACATCAACTTGATATGTCTATTGCAATGAAGGCCGAAATGGCTGCATTTACGAAAAAGCTAGAAGCAATTGAGAGCAAATTCTCATCGCCTTCTCCTGCCCCTGCTTTACCCCCGCGCACTGTTTGCGCTTGTTGTTCAGATCCGTCCCATCTTACTGAAGAGTGTCCTCACAATCCACCTGTTCAAGGACAAGATCAAGTCAATGCCGCCTTTCAGTAAAGACAAAGAAATGATCCATACTCTTCAACTTACAATCCTGGTTGGAGGAGCCACCAAAATTTTTCTTGGAATAAAAATCAGCAGCAATTCCAAGGCAATAACAACTTTCAAAGGTCTCCTCCACAACAACAAGCCCCTCAACAAACTCAATATTAGCAACCTTTCCAACCACAACCTTACCCAAAACAATTGAACAATTTTGTACCCAACAACTCTTATCCTCAAAACAATTTTGTTCAGCCGAATAACGATAAGGTTTTCTCGCTAGAACGAAGTTTGGATGCGTTTTTAAAGCAATCTACACAATCTGCAGCAAGGTTGAAGACTTCCATTCAATCTTTGGTGAAAAACAGTGCTTCACATGATCAGAGCATCAAATCAATTGAGGCCCAAATTGCACAACTAAATGCCGCGTTAAGCGAGCGAGAAAAGGGAAAGTTTCCGTCTTAAGCATTGCCAAATCCCGGTCACACACACAACGCACATGTTGCTTATGAACAACAAAATCATAATGTAAATGATGTGACCACGTTGAGATCTGGAAGAGTGTTGCACAATAATTTGGGTATTAGTGATGACACGCCTTCCGGTGCTTCTTCTTCATCTTCTTCATCTTCTTCTTCTTCATCTTCTTCGTCAGAGCCTGTTCTTCATTCTTCACAAGGCTCTACTTTTTCTAATTCGAACGGACCCACATCTCACTTCACGAAAACACCAACACTGGGATCCGTTCCATCTCCGCAATCTACTCCACAAACATTGGTGTCACGTCCCGAAAGTACGGAATATGACCGGCACTTAAACTACGAACGTCTCAAAGCGTACGTAATCTAAGTAAGAAAACCCAGAAATCCAAACCAAGAAAAGTAATAGAGTGTAGGAAAAACCATTTTAAATCAAATAGTTTGCAACATGCGCCGAAATACACATTTTAAAATCATAAGTCTTTTCTAAAAATTTCGGCAGAGTTTTCTTTGTAAAAACTGAACCCAAACGGGTACAAAACCTGATAAGCATATAAAATGAAAAATGCATCCCCAAGCGGGAGCTAGCTCTTCGTCAATCGACGGTCACAACCACGCAAGCAATAATATACAACGCCTAAAGGCGAGGATCTCAATAGAAAATGAACTCAAACAGCACGGAATCCATAGAAATACAGCGCGCGACCCTAAGGTCGAAAGAATAACATCACTGGTCTCTATCTGAAATAAATACATGTTTGGTTGATGGAACTTCTAGATACAATTGAATAATAATATACAATGTATAATGATGGGTACGATACAAATAAACCCACCTACTAGCAAGTCACCTGAAAGAAACAGTGCCCGCAAAGCCGTAATGAAACCTGTACGGCAAACCTACAAGAAACTGCGGCACAACGGTGGTGAGTTGCCAACTCGTGAATAGAAAAACATCTATGAACAGAAATTGCATGTATGACGCAATCCTAGGTCATACGATCATAATATAATCCTCAAATATATAACCAGCAGCCTATAACAATGGCTAGGGTATACCTCTAAACAACGATAATACCAAGTGCTCGTGTCAGTGCCTCAGGTAGCAATATATCATATGGTTGAGGTATGAATGCATGAAAAGTATGATGAAGTATTTAAATTGATATCAATACACATATATTAGCGTCCCATTCCACTATTATTGGTGTAAGGGCATATATAACAGCGTCCTCATCCTTTGTTATATATACATATGAAGTATGATCAATGTAATCGTGCATGTAAATATGAGGATATAGTCAAAATCATAGAAAAACATCATGAAACCTGTGCCCAGCATCGGCACAAAACATAGCCTCAATCTCAATATCTCAATGTCTCTGTACCTCAATGTCTCAAGTCTCTGATAAATCTCACTATCTAGGGCGCCGTCAATCCAGACCGGCCCCTATCATCAATCTCAAGACCACGACGGTATCCTCCGGATATCCGACGCGTCGGGTAAAATCACCGGCCGGTAGTGCTCCCCTACCAGACTCAACGCCATCATCTGCGATCCTCTTGCTCAGGGGTACCGCACCGGGCCTACCATGTACCCGAAACGGTTCCTCCACTCCTCGAACTCGGGTCTCACATGTCACTCTCAGCACCGAGAAAACACAAGGTGGACGCACTGAAATATCATATCAAGGGTAACTGGGATTTTAAAACAATTACATAATCTCTTTGAAATACCCGCGGTTCCCAAATCCAAAAATATCATAGAAACAACATATCTCAATGCGCATAATCAGAAAGCATGATGTATGTGACATATAAATGAAGTACAAGTATAACAATATATCATGCAACATGGACTAATAGTATGCACATACAAGAGTCATATCCTGATGCGATAATACTACTGTGTAGTGATATGGCAATTACCGATGAAGATGTGTGTGAGCCGGCAAGTAAGTGTACGTGGAACATACGCATCATCGTAATGGTGCTGGTGTCCTAACAGGATGATATCAATAATGGAATATGAATCACAATATAAGTATGCGATGCGGAGCAACAACAATAATGTGCAGGAGCTGAATACTAAACACATTGATAGCTAGACTGCATCTAATGTCATAAGAGTCATACAGCTACACCAACTATAGGGCTGAGCTAATTAGCTAACTGAAGATAAGGGAAACCGCCTAATCTCTGAGTCGATACATATAAATATATATATATATATATTAGTCGGTGATCCCGCCTCGATAATATCACATCAAATACCATATCTCTATAATCAGTTATTCCCAAGTCAAGAGTGCGGATCAAACATCAATATAGCTCATACGTAAATCCGTCGTACGGCATCCCCAAATCTGGGTACGGGTCAATATCACATTCGTCATATCATTCATTTGGTATCCTCTTTATCAAAGATCATAATCCGGGTATTGACCTACGTCTAGTACAATGCTAATATCATCGCTATAATCACTATCTGACTACTGATCGACAGTTTCGTATAAATCGATATAATCAGCACATATCATCACAAAGGAGTATACATCGCCCAATGCGGCCTATCATAAATATCTTGTCATATCATATCATATGATATCTCATAGCACAATCACATGTTGATCATTTTATATATATAATTTATTCATATGGTATCGTCATCCAAGATCCACTATAACATCAGGATGTATCTCAAGTACGAATCCTGCCATATTACCGATATCATAATCTCATCTCAAATATCATCGACTCATCTCAATCCCAGGTATCATCCTCAAATCCGTATGTGAACATCTAGTCCCATACCCAAGTGAACACATAACTATATAGAATCCCATAAGCACATATGAAACATGAATGTATGCAAGTATGGGTGAGTGTGTGTATGTGTGGTGCAACCACTACTCTAGGGTTTCGCAATGATATACCAATACCAATCCTAAACATGTTCATTAATCCCAAACAACATATAATAATTGTTGGTGTGTATACGCATCCGTATACATCACCACGAACTACGGGGGTGCTATACGCCATCAACCCGACTTCTCCCCGTAGATATAAATCTACTCACCTTACCTTATGTGTGCCGATGCCGACGTCGCCATTTGCATCTCCAACGCCTTGACGTCACTTGGGGTACCTACAAGGATATCACAAATGCTAAAGCACATGAAAACCAGGTCGGAAACCAAAACGGTACATGCTATGCCCATAGGTAAAAACCTATAGCCTCGCGTGCAAACACAGCCAATAACCCCTGCCGTTGGCGTTCAAACGCCACCCGACAGAAACGAATCACCAAATACCAAAATCCATGCTAAAACAAGTCATAAATCATGCGCCAACTCAAGAAAATCAACCCAGATTTTACCCTGATTGGAATCAGACAAAATTGCACATACCGAGGGTCAAGTTTACAGGAAATAGGGCCATGCACCAAAAACGAGGGGGTTTCCCCTTGCTCTGGCCGCAAATTGCAGCCAGGGGGAATTAAATGGCGGCCAGAAAAGTGAGGTGGGGGCTAGGGTTTTGGGTATTGGTTCCAGGGTGCCTGCACAGCACACTGCCAAGTCAATTTTATCTTAGGGGTCTCGGGTTGCAAGCAGATTCAAGAAAGGTAAAAAAGTCGACAAAAACACTAACCGACACTAAATCGAACAATCTGGTATTTTTGCTGGAATCTGGGGTAGATCTAGGGTTAACTTGTCTCAAACACACTTAATAAGGTTACCCTAATCATCAAAACCATCACTTGGTTAAGTCTCACTCAAAATCACTAAAAACTAGCACTAGATCACAATATAAACACTAAACTTCAGCTTTAACGACCATAATCGAGCAAGAAAGGAGTTAGGTTGTAAGATTATACCACAAGGGGTCCAAGGATGAAGTAGAACAGAAGAAGGAGGAGGAGAAAGGGCTGCTGCTGCTGCTGAGCTGCTGGTGTTGTTTGTGGAGCAGCTGCTGCTGATCTGTTTTGCTGTTGCGGCTAGTTGCTGTTGCTATTGCTTTGGTTGCTGCAGTTGCAGCTGCTACTGTAGCTGTAATTGCTATGGTGTGGTGATATTTGTGTTGTGAAGTGTTGTTGTATGGTGGAGTGTGAGAGGGAAGGATGTGAGAGATATGAGAGTGTGAAAAAGAGTGTGAGAGATGTGTAAAAGTTTTGAAAAGAAGTGGAGGGTGACATAACCATAGACACCATTTTCTCTCTCTCATTAAATACTTGCATGACACCTATCATAATTTCTCTTTCTCATCACAAGTCAACCCTAAACCCTAATCACCCTTAACACGACCAAAACCCTTAATTAAAACTAATTAGCTTAACCAAAGGGTTAACCCATCTTGGTTGGCTAAACATGGTAACCCTAGACTTAACCCAAGTTAACATGCACAAGTGTGTGCAGTCGAGATAAAATTCCAATAAAATATTCATAAAACCAGATAAAATATTTAAAAGCCGTTTTGGTAAACTTTCACCAAAACCCCCACATTAACACACAAGTACCACAAAACACAAACTCAGGTGTTGCAATTGGACTCAACAAATTTTCAAAATATTCTATTTCCAAACAGGTTGAGATCCAATAAACCTACTCCACAAATGGAGAAGATTGTGGAGTTATTTAAACAGCTTAGCATAAATATACCTCTATTGGATGCAATCCAACAAGTCCCTTCGTATGCTAAAATCTTAAAGGACATATGTAACAAGAAGAGGAAATCACAGGTACCCAAGAAAGTTTTCATGGCTAATGAAGTGAGTGATGCTCTTACCCAATCTTTACCTCAAAAGCAAAAGGACCCTGGCTGTCCTACAATTTCAATAACAATTGGGGATAAGAACATAAATCACGCACTTCTAGATCTTGGTGTTAGTGTTAATTTGCTACCCTATTCAGTATATGAACAATTAGGCGTTGGAGAGTTGATACCCACACATTGTACTTTCCAAATGGCCGACCGATCCATCACCCATCCTAGGGGTGAGTTAGAGGATGTGTTAATTAAAGTAGGGGATTTCATTTTCCCTGTTTATTTCATTATTATGGACACACAGCCTGTACCTAACCCCCGGATTCAAATTCCGGTGATACTCGGTCAACCATTCCTTTCGACTTCTAATGCGGTGATCAATTGTCAAAACGGTTCGATGAACCTATCTTTTGGAAACATGACAATTGAACTCAACATTTTTAAGTTGGGGAATCTGCCCTCCGAGCCTAATGCTAGTATACTTGATATTTGCTCGATCCAAGAGATCACGCAGGAGGACTGTGAGCTCGAAATTTTTTTGTTCGATTACTGTAGTTTTGACGCCACTAGTGCGTTCCTCCTAGAATCTGACACAGCTTTTACACCCGATAACGATTACGAGTGTTTCACCTTTTCGGACGATTTTGAAGACTCACCACCCGAGTTTGAGTCCTTTGATTTTTTGGATGAGTTAGCTGAACCATCCGACTCGGATGCTTACACTCGCTCTGAACCATTGATGGAATCCTTCGAGTTCGAGACAGTTTCACCAATTTTACCTTCAATTGTTTCACCTCCAAAACTCGAACTCAAGCTATTACCGTCTCACCTTAAATATGCTTACTTAGGTAAGAATGAGACCCTTCCTGTTATCATATTGGCATCTCTAGCCACCAAGCAAGAGAAAGCCCTTTTGATGGTCTTACAAAATAATCGGCAAGCTTTTGGCTGTTTATGGCGGACATCAAGGGGATTAGTCCCCTCATCGTTGAACATCATATACATATTATGGATGATGCCAAGCCAGTAAGGGATCCACAGAGACGCCTCAACCCTATAATGAAAGAGGCTGTTAAAAAGGAGACTGTTTCCTCAATCAGAGCAAAGCTCTGTTTGAATTTCAAAAATTCAAAAATTGAGGCAACGCTTCAGATTCCTTGCGCTGCGCACAATGCGCCACGTGTCAAAAGCTGACACGCCAGCGCTGCGTCCAAGACAGCGCACCCAATCAGAACAAGACACTATTTAAAATAAAAAATAAGTAAAGGAAGCAACGCTTCAGTTGATCTGCGCTCGGCGCTGCGCGACAAGTGTTAGCGCAGTTGCGCTGCGCTCTGAGCTGCGCGACACGTATCAGCACAGTTGCGCCGCGCTTTGCGCTGTGCGACACATGTCAGCGCAGTTGCGCTAGCGCAGGTGCGCTGCGTGACACGTGTCTGCACAGTTGCGCTGCGCGACACGTGTCCAGCGCAGGTGCGCTTGCGCCAGCTGTGCCTGCATTTTAAACAGAAAAATTTTGAAAATATCTTTCTAATCTTATCAAAACAATAAGAATCTCTTCTGTAAACAGAAGCCTTTGGATCAAAGATCCAACGGTGGGGAAAATTCCTAAATTACTCAGAGAAAGATCTCTTTAATAACAAATCAATTGGCACTATATAAAGGCCCCTAGACTCCAAGTCTAAAACACGCACAGAGAAAGAAAAACAGAGAACTCCTCTAAAAAAAATTTGAGAAGAGCTCAGAGAAAGAAAAGGTAAACCTTTTGAATAAAAGAAGAATTTCTTCTAAAAAAAGATCAATGATCTAAGAACAAGATCAAAGATCTTCAATAAAAAAAATTATAATATTAATAAATAAGAAGTAATTTACTTCTTTACTAGATCTTTTGATCTATATAAAGGCATTGCCTTTTGATGAACCACTGGTTCTTGAAATTTGAAGTAGAACCTCTCTGGAAAACAAGAAAAATTTGTTCCCTTTGATCTAATTTGATCCAAATATTAAACAGTGCCTTGCACTTTTGAGTTTGCACTGTTGCGCTCCTTGGATTGGCGCAAGCCACCAGGGAGCGCCACGTGTCAACCCTAGAATAAACTGCGCCTTGCGCCTTTAAAAAATGAGCACTGCGCTCTTGAATTGGCACAAGTCGTCAGAGCCCGCCACATGTCAGCAGCGCACTAGCGCAGCGCAAGGACGCAGCGCACTGCGCTTGCGCTCACCAGAGCGTGACACGTGTCACCTCCACATCAGTTTGCGCCTTGCGCTCCTCAATCAGCGCAAAGCACCTGACAGGCCACGTGGCACAGTGTCAGAATATTAAATGCAACGCATTATTGAAGGGCAGAGCCCAATTAAGAGGTCCAATGGACCAAAACAAGTGCTCTGCATTATAAAAAAGAGGGACAGAGCCCAATTAAAAGGGCCTCATAGGCCAGAAAAAAATGCACTGCATTATTAAACAAAGGGCAGAGCCCAATCAAAGGCCTAACAAGCCAGACACAAATAAAAAACTGTTGAATATTCTCAACTGGACTTAGCCCAATACGGGCCGTAAGTCCTCAAATTAAAATTGACTGAGCACGACTGCTCTCGTAAATCAATTTACATCCGGTTCGAGGGTACATCTCTTAAATCCTCTGACATCTGTCGTTGTAATCTTTCAACGTCGTCAGAGAGGTGACGGGTCCCGACAACCACACAACAATACGGACTGTGGGTCCTTAAACTCATGGTCTAATGCGTCCTTAAACCAACAATACAGACTGTGGAGTCCTTAAACTCATGGACTAATGCATTCTTAAACCAACAATACGGACTGTGGGGTCCTTAAACTCATGGACTAATGCGTCCTTAAACCAATATCTATCCCCAAAATGGGAACGTTGGACCACCATGTCCCTAAACTAGCAATGGACTATTATGTCCCTAAACTGGAACAATAGAGCCCGCCCAAATGCTCTTTTGTCGGATCTAAACGATCCTATTAAGTTGATCTTTGTCTCAAATCAGACTAATGTATCCTTAACAAACGTTTAAGTTGATCATAGCCTCAAAAATGGCTAACGTATCCTTAAACCAAACCCCCTAAACCCAAATCTAAGAAGATACAGATTTGGACTAATCCACGTCCTACGGGCGACGACAGAAATTAGTCTCCGTATACAATGCACGGGCAACCACAAACAAAACAAACACCCATGACACGAAGTGAAATTCTGGAGAAGGAGAAACTTGTTACCGCGATGCGGTAGCGTAATTAACTGCAGGGGCTTACGCCTGCAAGGAAGAGCATCCCCACAATCAAAAACCCCTCAAGCAAGTGTAGGGTTCCTAGGCACTCTAGTGAGGTCTCACAAGGCATCGAACATGCCAATTTCAAAAATTCTAGGTGCCGAGAGACCCGACTACGGATCGTTTGCTAGAAAACTAGGCGAAAAAGCTAACTAGTTAACAATTAACTAAGGGAATACGGAAATACAACCTTTGTAGATCCGGTGCTCCACCTCCATAGCTCCGCAACGAAGTCCTCTCCGCTGTCTAAATCAAATCCGGGCTCTAGCGTCGGCTTCTTCGGAGAATAGGCGAGCTAGGTCATCGATGTCCATGCCGAAGATGATCTACGTCAAGGCATCGCTAGATCAAGCTCCACCTTCACCAAGTCTTGAAAACTTGTGAAGGAAACACACTCTACTACTTGGCAAGAGGTAGAGGATGAAGAAATAGGAAGTGGGTAGACTTTAGTTTTGGATTTCTCACTCAAATTCATCATTTGCCATTGATGGAGGCAAGCTTTCTTCACTTGAAGAAATGAAGAAGAAGAAGAATATTATGATAAGAATAATTAGAAAAGAAAAGAATAATCATTCTTATCATCAAAGTAACCATGGTAAAGTGTAGAGAATTAACTTAGGTTAAATAAATGGTTAGGGTCAAGGTTACATGAAGCTTCCACTAAACAACAAAAAAAGCTACCATTCTTTTTCTCTTTTCCATTCATTTTCCAAAATGAATAAATAGATAAAGGAAAAGAGAAAAGGAAATAAAACCCTAATCATAAGTTTAAACATGGTTTAATTCTTTACACTTAACCAAGTAAACATGTATCATCAAACATGATACAAACAAGTGCACAAAAATATATCGCATATACAATGCGCACAACCGAGTGAGAAAATCCATTTAAAGTGAACCGATACTAGTTAATGCAAAGTAATATATCAAATATATAATTATGCATCAAATCATTAAATCAACACTTGATTTAACGATCCGGTCATATCGCATATAATCGACTAGTATCTTTAGTAACAACTTATCGAATCAACACTTGATCCGATAACCCGGCTATATCGCATATAACCGATCAATGTCACATCGCGAGAATCAAATACTGGTATCATTCTCGGTCCCGCACATATCTCATACGCGCTCCTATTTCGTTTCGCTTGAGCCAGGAAACCTCTGTGTAGGACTCTAAAGACTCGTCAATACGCCGGCAGCAGGTGATGATCATATCAAGCACCCACAAGCCGCAAGCTGTCTGCTAAACGTAACGGCCACCCGGGTATTGAGCGATCTGAAGATCGACGAGCAAGCCCGCTCACACTCCAGTGAATCCGACCAGTAACACTACCGTACAGTCCGGTCTGATCGTCTGATATCTCGCATATCTCGCCTAGGGGTGGTAAACGTCAGACCCCAATAGCTCGATAAGTTGTGTCGATATGAGGTCTATAACATTCGAGAAACTACTGGTAACACTTACCAGTAAATCTCAGCAACCCTGGCCAAGGATTTCCTGTTATAGCCAATCGAACACAGCGCAACATCAATCCCCTATACCGGGAGAGGCGAATCCCCTCTTATCGCTCATTGCCTCCATGTGACTCGGGACTGTACCCAAAAACCACCGTTTTGCACGCCCTCTTGGACGTGGTAAGATAGAAATCAAAGAACAGTGGGAACCACACAAGACTCTTTGACGATCTCGGGTCAACAGACTACTCTGTACCAGTGTCACCAGAGAACTGCCATCTGACGTGAGGTATAATACCATCTGGGAGTTCTCGGCGAGTCCGTCCAGTGTACCCAGTCTCTACTGAGCACCGGTATATCATCTCTGATGTCAAACACCGATGGATATGGGATCATCCATCGCCCATCTGTATGGGTCGAGAAGGTATACGCTAGTCTACACTGGTATATCGATGCCCCGTCTCGATACACCCACGACTAGGGACTTTGAAGGATGTACTTATGGACTACCATGTCCCCACTAGTATGATCCGCATCATAGTCCAGGTAGTCAAGTACAGATCCTAAGGGCTTTACCAACATGTAACAGAGAGACAATCAGCATACACGTTAAGGTAAGATCAACCAGATAGCACACTATCATATCGAGCAAGAAAGTCCTCCCTATATATGTCCCAGCATCCACTACAATATACATCCAATGTACAGTAATGGCCTCTAGGGCATACATATAACTAACAATCTCCCACTTGCACTAGGGCCAACTGTAGCAGTGGTTGTAGTATCTCATACTCAACCATCCCATAAAAGTCTCTCTCTGGGAACAGGCCTTTGTGAGTGGATCCGCTGTGTTGTCCTCTGAGTCTACTCTCCAAACCTCGATCACCCTGGAGATCAACTATCTCCAAGATCAAGTGGTACTGCCTTAGAGTATGTCAGGATCACAGATGGGACCTGCGTTCCTTGGCATAAGCCACAACTCCACTGTCACACAATGGGAGGAACATAGTTCATCTCATGAACCAATATACACCCAAACTGCCTCTTGGGTAGCATCATAAGTAGCGATGTATCCTGCCTTCATCGTCTAGTATGTCACGGTATCTAGCTTGGAATTCTTCCAACATACCGTCCCTTTACTGAGGGTAAAGACAATGCCTGCGACTGATATTCAGTCGTCATTATCACCCTGGAACCCTTCCAGTGATTCTCCCCAGGATCGATTGATACCATCTCACTACAACTAGTAAGAATCCTAACATCCAATTAGATCTATCTCATAGATCCAAAATCCAGGATTTAGTAGGTATCACTTTGATCCTATGTGGAGAATCATTGTGATAAGCGGAGATTGATCGAGCGTAGCATAGGAAACTCCTTCCCTATCAAGAGTATGTCATCCACGTACTCTACGAGGATCACCACCATACTCCCTACTACCTTTTTGTATATACAAGGTTCATCTACCATTTTGATGATGTCAAACTCTTTGACTACTTCATCAAAACAGATGTTCCAACTCCGCGATGCCTGCTTTATCCTATAAAGCATCTTGCACACGTTTCCGCTGCTCCCACTGTCTACGAAGCCCTCTGGCTGTGTACTTATAGACGCACTCTTCTAAAACATCATTTAGAAAAGCAGTCATGACACCCAACCACCAGATATCGTAGTCATGGTATGTAGCCGTGACAAGTAGGATCTGGATGGACTTAAGCATAGATCCTTAGAAAAAGGTTTCATTATGATCCATATCTGGTCAATTATGCAAACCTTTAACAAGTCTAGCTTTGAAAGTCTCAACTTTTCCATCTACACCAAGTAATCTTCTCAAGATATACTTGCTCCTGATGGGGATTTAACCCTTCAGATATAGCAACCAAAGTCCATACTTTGTTGGTGTATAAGGATTCCATCTCAGATCGCTAAACATCCAGCCATTCTTACAGAGTCTTACTCTCGATGGCCTGCTCGAAGCTAGTTGGGTCATCATCTCATGATGCAATCGTCGCTCCCACTTTCATAGAGAAAACGAAGTATCTCTCAGGTGGGTGAGGAACCCTACTAGATCGGCGGAGAGGCTGAGGTTCATTGGTAACTATTGAATCCTTTGGTTCTTTCAATTCATCAGCTGCAGTTTGTATAGCTGGAACATTTCCAGTTCTACATAACAGTCCTTGCCTCGAGCTTGTCCGGATTTTGCTTTTAGACATAGCCCGGACAACCCCAAATCTTAACCATCTTAAGATATGGGCTCTTCCCTTTCCATATCACATATGAAGCGGTAGGCAACTGATTTGTTTGGAACCCTATTCAATAGGTATGCAACTTCGTATGTGCATAACTCCCAAAAAGGAAAAAGGTAACTCAGTATTACTCATCATAGAGCATACCATATCAAATAGGGTGTATCTGCTCCGCCCCGATATACCATCGTTTTATGGTGTATACGGAGGAGTAATGCCGAGAGAGAATCTCACTCTCCTTTAGAATAGTCCAGGATTTCCGTGCTCAAGTATTCTCCTCCTTGATCACATCAAAGGACATAATACTCATACCCGTATTCTGGTTCTCTACTTCTCGCTTATATTCTGTGAATATCTCAAAAGGTTCGGACTTGTGTTTCAACAGGAACATAGGTCTGAATCTCGAAAGATCATCAGAGAATGTAATGAAGTATAAAGAACCAGTCCTGGCATGTGTAGACAGGAGACCTTACATACATCATCATGTATCAGTCCCAAGAGTTCATTAACTCTTTCTCTGTTTCCAGTAAACGGAGCTATGGTCATCTTATCTTTGTGACATGACTGGCGAGTTTCACAAGATGTAAATTCAAACTGATTTAAATATGCATCTAAATGTAACTCAGCCAGTCGGGTCGCATTGATATGACCTAGTCTACAATACCTCAAGAAGGATTCGTTCATTTCTGAACTCTTCCTCTTGTGTGTGTTCTGTATACTAAAGAACTGTAGTTTGATTTAGAACGTCAATGCTTTTAGATAACGTGCCTGAACCGATCAACTTTTGATATAGGAAATGTTCAAAACATTATCCAACAATACAAAATTATATCCTTCTTTACTAATAAAGAGACTGATATGATTTTGTATATCAGGTTCGGTATCTAATAGCATTTGTTCAGAATCAATGTACTGGTAATACAGGGTGACAGTGACCAACAGGCTTGGCTGCAACACTTGCCCCGGTTTCTGTCTCATGAAACTTATCACCCGTTCTCAGTTTTTCTACCTTTTTGTAGCCCTATGTAACAGCTAACAGCTTAC
This sequence comes from Agapanthus africanus, assembly GCA_030015575.1. Lineage (NCBI taxonomy): Eukaryota > Viridiplantae > Streptophyta > Magnoliopsida > Asparagales > Amaryllidaceae > Agapanthus > Agapanthus africanus. Next base: position 423,049,077 of record CM057342.1, read on the forward strand.
ATATCTGGGATCCTGATCCGGTATCATATACCCAGGATGCAGAGGATACTGAGAAACAGTTCTTTGTAATGAACACACCCGAAAGAGATGCATCATATGCACTTTCTTCGTTTGGGCGGCATAGGAATTCTGGTATTCCCCAATTTCCTGCTCTGTCTTATAACAATTATAAGTTGGAGCGGGACCAACGTTCCCCAGCTCAGAATAACAAGCGGGTTCGGTCAATACATCCATATTATTATCTTGATTAAGGCGTGATATGGTCGCTACCAGGAGAGAGAGAAGAAAACACTCTGCGTGCGCTCTTGCAAGATCAGACTGGTTATATAATTTATCTAATCAGGATGGCTCCCACTGTTTTTATCAAATCTTCCTTCAAACCCTAAAAGGAAAGACTAGCCGGGATTAATTACACTCTACAAGTTCGCCAATCTTTCAGCCAGGCCAGTGTCGGTACTTTGAGGGAGGTTCCCCGTGCTTTCGCACGGACCTAATTACTTTAAACCTCGCTTTCCCAGAGGCATAACCCCGTTGACACCTTTCTAGACACCTACTTGATCGGCTAATTGTAAAGTGCAAAACTCTCCCAGGAGTAACAATTACTCGCAGTGGGTATCGGGATCCAACTATCATATAGAAGGTATGCAATCTCATTGCAAGTTTCAACACTTGAAACTCCCGATAATGGTTTTTACCCCTAGCACCTATGACCTTGGCTAAGGTCAACAAATCATAGGTACTAGTCAAGTTCTACCCGTCATTTCGTGATTAATTAGACCCACCCACATGACCCTTGGCTAAGGTCAACAAAGCCACATGACTGTCCTAACTAATCGCATCATATGAGGTGTAGGAAGACATCGCTTAGCTACCGTACACTGTGCGTTGACTATGGTCAACAAACACAGCACGAATACTAAGTACTCTACTTCCTAAAATGACGGAGGGTTGCGGCTGGTTTTTGTGAAAACCTTTAACGCTTTGAACTTGATCTCGTTGCGGAATCAAATGGTTTTTAAATGGAATGTTTTCGAGGCTTTTCTAGTTTTGCTAAAGGGGTCACTCCCGGTGAAGGGATCGTCGGCCCTTTCCTCGTCGAATGAGGTGCGGGATATATCATATATATCACTGTGCAAAGCGGAAACTATAGAAGCGATCAAAGACAAACCGAGGGTTGTAGCATCTGCCAGTTATTGCTAAAGGAGTCACTCCCGGTGAAGGGATCTCGGTCCTTTCCTCATCGAATAAGGTGCAGGATGTTCTACAAGGAATACCACGATGCAAAGCAAGAACTTTAGCTACCTGTTTTATTTTGAAATTCGATTCCACAACATCAATTAGGTTTATTTTCTTTCATTAATCTCATTAATGAATATCCCATCAATTAAGTCCACCTAATCATCACAGATAAAATATAACGTACGCTTATGCCATCCGCATTCGCCTCGATGTCCCGTCTGCACCGTTAGGTTAGGTAACTAACGCCAGAGCGAGGCAGGGCTAGCGCGGGTGTAAAACATAAGCAACGTCTATATAATATATCATATATACTATATATAATACCTGTCACAGAACATCACATGATCACAGATAAATCACAGCAGAAGAAACATATGAAATATTGGATATACTAGGACGTCCGTGTTTTCAATACGAGCCAGTATAAAACACGGATTCCACGGTCGTGATGAATAGCCAATCCCACACCCCTAGACCCCTACGAGAGCGGCAAGCAACCCTACCAATTCTAGGGTTAGGAGACCCGGACTCGACTCCTCGAGTTGGTCTCCCACTGGACCCCAGAACCCGGTTACTTGTGCTCCCCTCCTTGGGTCTATCCTAGTGCAGAAATGTAAATAATATACAAACGGTGACTACTTCCGCAACCTGGAAGTGCCCCAATAAAAGAATATTACATACAAGTTTTTACATGAATGAAAATGAAAAACACTCATCTCACATAAAAACCCCCGGCTATTCAAATACGACGATCCAATATAACATATCCAGCAACACATAACATCACATGTCATCAACGTAAGTAAATATGCGCATCCCAATTGTCGTTGACATATAGCAACGAAACCGGCGATATCACATATTACACTTACGGTGACAGAAAAGAAAGTGTAAAACTACAACAGTTGGAATCCGCAACCACCTCAGACATCGCATGCCTGACCATATGAAATACTTAGACATCGCATGCCTAACAATTATAAACCCCGCATTTTAGTCTCATTATCGAAAACTCTTTTCAATATTAAGTCGGGCAATTCAACAGGATTCCCGACACCCTGATCGAATGCTCGTCGCAAACTTTAGTAGGCGGCTGCACCCCTGATACCGTCGACGAAGTGCACCAAGGCGGAACACCGCTACCGTGAGCACCCGAACGGATGCTTTCGACGACGGGGTTCTCCTACAGTCACTTGGTCGGGGCTATGGAGTGAGGCTGTCTATTAAGTTTACCCGGCGAGTATCCGCGTACGCTACGTGATTGCGACGGACTTTTGATCACATCAAAATTCCGTGGCAACCGATCAAGTGAGACTAAAGTGCTATGTTTATAACATTCATTCAGTTATCTCATAACTACTTGTGAATTCCAATTATTGTATCCCATTCCAGATAAATAGAAAATGTTAAACTTTCCGATCGAACAATCGAACACCCAATTTTTCCCGATACAGATCAACACATGAAATAAGTCTAACAACATTCAGTTCGTGCCTCAGTACCGACGGTCCAGCCGTAGAAGGGTCAAGCCAACGCCTCACATGTGGCACGCCGTACTGCCTCAAACCCGAAGGTTCAAAGGGCAGTTCAAGACGGTCACATAATCGAGTTAAGGTTTGTTGTCTTCTAGAGGGTCCATCGCGTTACTTGCACTATTTAGAACGTCGTTAAACTACGGAAAAATCCAACACTTGGAAATTTCCCGACAGGGGAAAAATTGGGTATTTATATCCGGTCGAACTTTTTAACATATTCTAAAATTTATCCGGAAAGCCACACAGACAAAATTTGATACTCCGATCGAAACACCGAATCCCCAAAACAATCCCAGATTATTCAACTCTTGAATAAATTTTAAAAATTCCCAGAAAACTCAGAAGAATTTATCAGGAATTACTGTGCAAAAATATAGGGCTGACGTCAACAGAGAGCCGCGGAACCGCCGCAGAAGCTAGGCTTCTGCCGCGGTTCCGCCGCACTAATTACTGTTCACCGAAATATTTTTGCATCGTAATTCTTATTTTTCCCTGCTGAATTTTTTAGTAATTTTTAATTTGGAAAAATCTCAGTTTTTGAAAAAAGGACAGAGAGCAAGTTTGGTTTGGGATTTCGGGTTCGTTCGGCCTTCAAATTCCGTCTGGACTTCGCCTAAGGCTCTAGCTAGGCTCTGATACCACTGTAGGGTTCCTAAGCACTCTAGTGAGGTCTCACAAGGCATCGAACATGCCAATTTCAAAAATTCTAGGTGCCGAGAGACCCGACTACGGATCGTTTGCAAGAAAACTAGGCGAAAAAGCTAACTAGTTAACAATTAACTAAGGGAATACGGAAATACAACCTTTGTAGATCCGGTGCTCCACCTCCATAGCTCCTCAACGAAGTCCTCTCCGCTGTCCAAATCAAATCCGGGCTCTAGCGTCGGCTTCGTCGGAGAATAGGCGAGCTAGGTCGTCGATGTCCATGCCGAAGATGATCTACGTCGAGGCATCGCTAGATCAAGCTCCACCTTCACCAAGTCTTGAAAACTTGTGAAGGAAACACACTCTACTACTTGACAAGAGGTAGAGGATGAAGAAATAGGAAGTGGGTAGACTTTAGTTTTGGATTTCTCACTCAAATTCATCACTTGCGATTGATGGAGGCAAGCTTTCTTCACTTGAAGAAATGAAGAAGAAGAAGAATATTATGATAAGAATAATTAGAAAAGAAAAGAATAATCATTCTTATCATCAAAGTAACCATGGTAAAGTGTAGAGAATTAACTTAGGTTAAATAAATGGTTAGGGTCAAGGTTACATGAAGCTTCCACTAAACAACAAAAAAAGCCACCATTCTTTTTCTCTTTTCAATTCATTTTCCAAAATGAATAAATAGATAAAGGAAAAGAGAAAAGGAAATAAAACCCTAATCATAAGTTTAAACATGGTTTAATTCTTTACACTTAACCAAGTAAACATGTATCATCAAACATGATACAAACAAGTGCACAAAAATATATCGCATATACAATGCGCACAACCGAGTGAGAAAATCCATTTAATGTGAACCGATACTGGTTAATGCAAAGTAATATATCAAATATATAATTATGCATCAAATCATTAAATCAACACTTGATTTAACGATCCGGTCATATCGCATATAATCGACTAGTATCTTTAGTAACAACTTATCGAATCAACACTTGATTCGATAACCCGGCTATATCGCATATAACCGATCAATGTCACATCGCGAGAATCAAATACAGTATCACATACTGGTATCATTCTCGGTCCCGCACATATCTCATACGCGCTCCTATTTCGTTTCGCTTGAGCCAGGAAACCTCTGTGTAGGACTCTAAAGACTCGTCAATACGCCGGCAGCAGGTGATGATCATATCAAGCACCCACAAGCCGCAAGCGGTCTGCTAAACGTAACGGCCACCCGGGTATTGAGCGATCTGAAGATCGACGAGCAAGCCCGCTCACACTCCAGTGAATCCGACCAGTAACACTACCGTACAGTCCGGTCTGATCGTCTGATATGTCGCATATCTCGCCTAGGGGTGGTAAACGTCAGACCCCAATAGCTCGATAAGTCGTGTCGATATGAGGTCTATAACATTCGAGAAACTACTGGTAACACTTACCAGTAAATCTCAGCAACCCTGGCCAGGGATTTCCTATTATAGCCAATCGAACACAGCGCAACATCAACCCCCTATACCGGGAGAGACGAATCCCCTCCTATCGCTCATTGCCTCCATGTGACTCGGATTGTACCCAAAAACCACCATTTTGCATGCCCTCTTGGACGTGGTAAGATGGAAATCAAAGCACAGTGGGAACCACACAAGGTTCTATGACGATCTCGGGTCAACAGACTACTCTGTACCAGTGTCATCATAGAACTTCCATCTGACGTGAGGTATAATACCATCTGGGAGTTCTCGGCGAGTCCGTCCAGTGTACCCAGTCTCTACTGAGCACCCGTATATCATCTCTGATGTCAAACACCGATGGATATGGGATCATCCATCGCCCATCTGTATGGGTCGAGAAGGTATACGCTAGTCTACACTGGTATATCGATGCCCCGTCTCGATACACCCACGACTAGGGACTTTGAAGGATGTACTTATGGACTACCATGTCCCCACTAGTATGATCCGCATCATAGTCCAGGTAGTCAAGTACAGATCCTAAGGGCTTTACCAACATGTAACAGAGAGACAATCAGCATACACGTTAAGGTAAAGATCAACTAGATAGCACACTATCATGTCGAGCAAGAAAGTCCTCCCTATATATGTCCCAGCATCCACTACAATATACATCCAATGTACAGTAATGGCCTCTAGGGCATACATATAACTAACAGCGAGGGGGAATCTGACGAAGTCTGCTATATCGGCCGCATCCGTCTAAACCTCCGATACACGGTGCCATAAATCAACTTGGCATCTTCGGAGAGGTAGACGGATAAAACCAAATAGCATCTGCCCCGAATCTCAGGCAAGACGAACCTACGCGGTCGCGTCTTTGTATTCGGAGTGGAACAGATTCTGGCACGCCCGGTGGGACCTTTTCCTCTTTCCACTGCACACTTCGTGTGTCGTCTTCGCGAACGAATCGCGGTTTGTTAATGGTTGCCCTCGGGTTTCAAGTTACTAAGATTTGGTCTCTTGCTTGGCGCAGAAATCAAACAGCAATGACGTCCAACTGCTCAAACTGCTCTAAATGCAAATGCAACCGACGCTCCGCCTCATCTGGAGGTGTAGCCAATGGGCCTCAAGCGGCCTCCATCCTTGCTATGCCAGAAGAACAAGTGACTCAGGCTACCACTGGTCTGTTCTTCGGGACCATGCTCCCGCCAGCAAGCTTCACAATTCCAGTGCCCGTACCGGAAGCGCAAAAGAAGTCAGTCTTCGATCGACTTGCTACTACCACGGCCCCTCTCAACGGGTCGTCTAATGCTAAGCCGGCAGCATCAGTCTTCACCAGGCTGAACTTGAACTCCGATGGGCCTGTAAAGAAGCCCATGACCCCTGAAGTGGCCATCCCAAGGAAGATAGCCATCTCTGCTCCTGAAGTCGTCAAGGCGGGTTCTCCTGCCAAAGAGTCAGTCTTTACAAGACTGACTATTCCGGCTCCCGTTCCTGCTCGAAGGTCTGTCTTTGACAGATTGGATGCCGCTACTCAAAAAACATCAGTCTTCAAGAGGCTGGCACCAGCGGCGCCTCAGCTGGAAAGAGGGCAAGACAAAACCATCACCATCGCCGAACCATCCCTAACAGCTTGACACGCTCGACGTCACCACTGGCACCGAGTAAGGAAGGCCTGGGGCAACTCCCCCTCTGGGCTAACTCCACGAGCTCCAATGGTGGAAATTGATGCTGCTGTTCCAACTGGGAATAGCTTTGAGCTGCTGAACACGGTACATAGAAATTCGCCGACTGCTGTGCTCAAAAGATCTCCTCCACTGATAGAGACCGTCGTGGAAGCAAAACCAGAAAAGCCGGAGCAGTCTCCTCAAAGGCTGTCTTCCAGGATCTACAAGACATGGCGACGAGTCCGGCAATCGGTGATTGATCCGAATTTCTCTCACCAACATAAGAAGTCGAAGGGCCAACGGGAGGAAAATCCCCCTGTCAAGCAACGGAAGACGACGGCCACCTGGGTGCCCGCAGCTACGGCCCCCTCAACTTCGACGGCCCACAAGAGAAGAAGGCCGGAGAAAGTCCCCGCGCCTGCGGAAAATGTCAAAGGCAGTGAACCTAAACGCCCTAAGTCCAGGGGCATTGTGGTCCATACCGTCTACATGGCATCCGGGAAAGAGGACAGTCGTCTATCCACAGGTCATAAACCGCTTACGCGATCGGTGACTAAAGCTCAGGAGCAGCAGCAGAAGCTCCAAGAAATGATGACTGCGATGGCCGCACTCACTAGGCCAAAAGAAAGCCTCGAAGCATCCTCCGATCAACGCCAGGAGCAAGAAACCGTCGCCGAGTTCCTTCGGAGAATATTAGAAAAGAAGGACAAAGAGGCTGCGGAACAAGCAGCCAATATAAAACGAATGGCCCTTCTGTTCCAGGATATGGTGGGTATGATGATCCAGCACGATCCTCCTGCTGAAGATCCTCCGATCGTCCTTGAAGATGATAGGGGAGAAACGTCAAATCCTCCACCGGCTCTGTCAACAGCCAAGGAGGAGACAATTTCTAAGGCTGCCCTAGATGAATACATAGCTCAGCAAATACGAGTTCACCAAGCAACTAAGGCAGTCGGTCAAGTTGTCAAAACGGGACGACCATATCCGAGCTGGTATGATCAGATCAAGTACCCGCCGGGCTACACGATCCCAAAGTTCCATGTCTACAAGGGGACAGGAAATCCCCATCAACACGTCGCTCAGTTCAGAGCCTTATGCGGCAACACTGGAGGTGACGATAAGCTACTGTTCCGCCAGTTTGTTGGCAGTTTATCGGAGACGGCGTTTGAATGGTACTCCGAGCTTCCGAACGACTCTGTGAAGACGTTTACTGAAATGGAGTTGTTGTTTACCCAGCGTTTCGCGAGCGCCAGTGAACGTACTCCAATAACAGCGTTGATCAATGCCAGAGTGAAGCCAGACGAGAGTGGGTCCAATACGCGATACGGTGGCGGAACTTGTGGTCAAAATGCGAACAACGCATTGAAGAAGCGCCAGCGGTGGGCATGTTCGTGGGTACCCTAGATCCTCATGTGACTATCTCACAGTTCATGATGTTCTTTAAACCAACCACGTTCCAGGCCCTGATTGAAAAGCTAGCTCAAATGGACCAGATGGGCCATAGACCGTCCCCTCCAAAGTCGGACTCTCCAAATGAGAAAGGGAAAGGAAAAGCGATCGTCGTCGCCAATGCTCAACAACAGCCGAGCAACTTGAAGCCGGTTGTCCATCAAAACAATATGCGTCCACGCGTATCTGTAACGTTTTGAAAATCGTTTCGGTGAAATTTCGAAAAAACGGTAAAATAAGGGGGTTTTCTGTAAAAACTCAAAATGCAAATATCTTTATTATAAAATTAAATATACATATTCTAGCTATGAAATTGCTAGTATTTGGTGTTTATTGAGCCACTGGTGAAATGTCAAGTTTTCTGAAAATTTTTCCGAAATTAATTATTTTAATATTATTTTAAGCCGTCACTAATACATTTAATTGGGGAAAATTACAAATTGGAATGAGTTGAAACAAATTTTGTGCATCATAAAACATTAAATAAAATTTTATCATGTGGTTTTTGAAATGAAATCGTTTGCTAAAACGGTTTAGAAAATATCGAAGAAAAAGGCTTTTTTCGGTGTAATTAGTGTTAATGGGAATTGGGGTTTAGCATTTATCTTTTTTCCTAACCCACACACCCATACCTCACCCTCTCTCTCTCTCTCCATGTGGCCGGCCCCACCATGACAGCCCTCCCCCTCTCCCTTTCTCCAATCAATTCTTTTGTCAAAAGAAAAGAAAAGAAAAGAGTAGAAAATGATAGAATTAGAGTGGACTTTGACTAGAGTGGACTTTCCCCACCTCTCTCTCTCTTCCCTCACCCAATCCCCACTAATTCTGGCCGAAACCTAAACCCACAACAGCCTCCAAATTCTTCATCTCATTTTCCATCAAAATCCCCAAAATTTCTATCAAAAATCCACCCTTTTTCTCAAAAAATCAAGCAAAAATCCAAATCAAAATCCACCTCCTACCCATTTTTCCTTGGCTACCATAGCATGGATTTAGGGATTTAGATTTCAATTTGGGAGGCTAAGTGTGCTTGTGGGATCTTCAAATTTATTTGGGTATAATTCTAACCTTTTTGTTAAATTGTTGTTAATTGCTTTAAGTTAGCTTAATTAGGTGTTTAATTAGGTTTAATTGCTAGTTTGGAAAATTTATGAGTTAGGGTTTGAATTCAAATATGGTTATTGTCACTTGTTTAAGTTTACAAAGTGTATTTTGGCATGTGAGGGCATGGAAAACCTAATCTAGTTGCTATTATGTAAATTGTTGCATTTAAATTGTCCAAATCAAGTTTTTAAGCAAACTAGGTTTTTGAAATTTGATTAAGTAATGGAGATAAAAATCTAATTAGGGTATTCATGGCAGTATTAACATTTTAATGTGTAGTTTAATACTTTAGTCCATGAAAATCCAAGCTAGATTGTGGTTTGTGCATTTTTTTGCTATAAAATTGTTAAAATTTGGGTATATTGTAAACTAGAATTTTGGAATTTATGGAAATTGATGAGAATAAATTATAGGAATGGTTTATATGACTTTGTTATGATATTTAGTGAATATTGTGGCCGCTAGATTCGTTTAAACATCAAGATGTTGTATTAAAGCGGTTAATTTTGCTTATTAGGTTTTCGGAAAAATAGCTTTAAAGCGAATTTGAAGTTTTGGTGATTTTAACCCTATTTTATATATATAATTAAGGTGTTGTGAAACCACGATTGATACGTTTGAGTTTTTCTCGATGGTTTGGCGTTTGTATGCCGACGTCGAGGGTTTTTTGGTTGATTTGTGAAAGCAACCATAGGTTTTGACCTATGTGGGATCCACGTGTCGTTTTTGGGTCATGAGTCCGATTTTAATACGATACGGTGCGTTATGATATGTAGGTACCCCATGTGGACTTCGAGATGACAAGCAAGCGCATGGCGACGTCGGCACCGGCTAGCGAGGACCAGGTGAGTAGATTTATATCTACGGGGAGAAGTCGGGTGGATGGCGTATAGCACCCCGCAGTCCGTAGTGTAGCTCATATATATGTGTTTATATAGGTGTTTTATGATACGAGAATGTTTATTCATGTTATGATTATGTGTTCATGGAGTACCTTTGGGTTAGTTGTGAAACCCTAGAGTAGTTGTTATACCCACATACGCATACACAGACTTGCATACATTACTTTCTTGTGCGCCGATTGGGATGTGTATATATGTACATATGCATGGGTATGGGACTATGCATATGTACATTCATATACACATGCATGGATAATGAGGATAGTACTTGGAATTTAAGATGAGTCGATGAGATTTGATTTGAGGCCGTGAGATCGGTGATATAGCAGGGTTCGTATTTGAGATACGACATGACGTTGTAACGGGTCTTGATGTAGTGTTTCACACACGTGCAAGCATACTTAGGCGGTATCAGTATTGTACTAGACGTAGATCAGTACCTCGATCATGATATGTGATAAAGAGGATACCAGGTGAATAGTATGATGAATGTGATATTGACCTGTACCCAGATTTGGGATGCCGTACGACGGATTTACGTACGAGCTATATTGATGATTGATCCGCACTCTTGACTTGGGATGCCTGCTTATAGATATGGTATCGGATATGATATTATTGAGGCGGGATCACCGACTGTATATATACAGGTATCAATATGTATCGACTCAGATGATAGGCGGTTTCCTTACCTGTAGTTCAGCTTGTTAGTTCGGCCGTATAGTTTAGTGTAGTTGTTAGATTAGATTAGACTCCTACCTATTTCAAAACTAGCGGATCGTGGGTATTTTAAAAGACGGGTCAAGGGATCTACGGATATTTCAAAAAACGTATCCTTTCTTAAAAACCACCGTAGCCCCTATTTTCAAAACCCCGCGATTCGTGTTATTTCAAATGGCACCATTGTTTAATATTTAGCTCCCGCTCATTTTGGTTGCTCGCTCCGCATCGCATATTTACATTGTTATTTCATATTGCATTGTTGATATTATGCTGTTAGGACACCAGCACCATTACCGATGATGCGTATGTACTGCATACACTTACTTGCCGGCTCACACACATCTTCATCGGTAATTGCCATGTCACGTACACCTTAGAAAATATTATTGCGTAACTTAGCTTGATAGCCAGTAGTTTGACATAATATTAGTGTACATACCTTATATGCCAGCTTAGATATTGTAGTTATTACTTGTCGCTTCATGCAAACTGTTATTCATTCTCATGCTTATATTCATGGTTTTACATGCTATTGATGATTCGGATTTCCATGATATTTTCTGGATTTGGAGGAAAACCGAAAAACATATATAAACTGCTTTCTCTCTTTTTAAATAAAAATGCGGTTTTCCCATGATGTATGAGTCGTCCACCATGAGTTTACTGATGGATTTCAAGACCCGTTTCGAGGAACTCTATTTTGATGGATTTCGAGACCAGACGACCACGCGTTTGATGCAATCGACGGTAGTGATACCCGATGGGAACTCTATTTTGATGGAGCGTCTTCCAAGAAGAAGCGCAAACAAAGCACCCCTATAATCAAATCGGGGGTAGGCCTCATCTTCGTAACTCCAGAAGGAGGGATAATGCGCTTTGCTTTCTCCTTAACAGAGCCGAGGACGAACAATTAAGCCGAGTACGAAGCTTTGATAGCAGGCCTCGAGATCGCCAACGACATGGGAATTGAAAACCTCCTTATATATGGAGATTCTCAACTGATCCTCAGTTAAGTAAATGGCGATTACCAAACGTGCAAACCCGAACTGGTAAAATATGGCGAGAGAGTACAGCAACTGCTGACTCAAATTCCCTCCTGCATGCTGGAGAGCATACCGCGTGCCGAAAATAGCAAAGCGGACGTGTTAGCCAAGCTCGCTAAAGAACTGGCTGATGATAACCTTGATGACGTATGAATCATGGTAAAAAGCCATCGGGTGCTTGCCCCAGCAGAAATATCTCCGAAATCATCCGAAGAAAAGGGAGCGACTGAGCAAATGGCTATGCAAATAAAAGACCAAGAAAAGGCTGAGGATTGGAGAGAAGCCTTTATAGACTACTTCAAATCTCGTCGAACGCCTGAAGATGCGTCCTCAAGACATCTGCTCATGAAACGAGCTTTGTCTTTCGCCTTCGTCAATGATACCCTGTACAAGAGGTCGTTTGATTTTCTGTGGTTAAGATGTTTGGGACCTGAAGAGGCGAAGAGAGTCGTTCAGGAAGTTCACGACGGACTCTGCGGTTCTCACCAAGCAGGCCCGAAGATGAAGTTGAAGATTAAACGGATGGGCTACTATTGGCCCACGATGATTCAGGACTGCCTCGAATATGCGAAGCAATGCCACTCATGCCAGATTCATGGGGACTTTATCCATCAGCACCCAAATCCTCTACATCCAACAGTGCCTAGCTGGCCGTTTAAAATGTGGGGGACTGACGTAATCGGCCCCATCGAACAAGCATCGTCCAGAGGACATCGTTTCATCTTGGCGACGACCGACTACTTCTCCAAATGGGCAGAAGCAGTACCGCCGAGGGAAGTGAAGATGGAGAATATCCTCCACTTCTTCAAGACACACATCATTTATCAGTTTGGAACTCCACGACAGATCATCTCCGATAACGGGCCAGCCTCCAGAAGCCACAAGATCAGCCGCTTCGCGCAACAACACAACATAGACTGGAGATATTCCTCAGTTTATAATCCCCGAGCGAACGGTCTAGCTGAGCCTTTCAACAAGACCTTGACGAAGATCGTGAAGAAAACGGTGTCCTGAAATATGAAAGACTGGCACGAGAGACTGCAAGAAGCACTCTGGGCGTATCGAACTACGTTCAAGACGGCCATGAACACAACGCCGTACGTGTTGGTATTCGGTACAGAAGCAGTACTCCCCCTCGAAATAGAATTACCCTCTCTACGAGTGGCAGTCCACAACGAGCTGACGGACGAAGAAAACGCTCACCTTCCGATTGAAGAGCTTGATGCCTTTAATGAAACCCAGCTCATAGCGCAACAAAATCTGGAGGCTTATAAAGAAAAGATAACGCACTCATATGAAAGATTGACCAGGCCGAGGACATTCCGCCAAGGCGAACTCGTGCTAGTGGTCATAAGACCTATGATCGCCAATTGCGCCAAGCGAGGAAAATTCAAGCCGAACTATAAAGGCCCGTACATCATAGACAAGGTCTACCAGGGTGGAGCCTATCTACTCATGGATATGCATGGTGAAAAGCCTTTCAGGCCAATAAACGGTCACTTCAAAAAGAAATACTACGCTTAATGAGTCACAGCCTAGGTCAATGATAGATGACGACGACTATGTCCGCTCGCTATCTTCCTAAGCCCAAACTCTATAAGTAGTAACCGGCCTTCTTCAACAATGGACCGAAACGTCCTTAAACTAATAACGGACAAGTACGTCCTAAAACTAGCTGTTGACCGAGATGTCGATAAACTACGGTGGATTGTAACATCATAAAGCCGCTACAAAAAAAAGAAAGCAATAAAAAAATTAAAAAAAAAATAATAAAAACGGTATGTCCATAAGCAAAATGGGCACGGATGAAAACCCGAAAGGGCTCCGTGAGTAATAACAGCAGGGCTACCGGCGAGTGTTTGTGAAAACCCGAAAGGGCGCAACCTCGTTAGAAAAAAAAAGAGAGAATAAAAAAATTGAATAAAAAGAGACGGTATGACCATAAGCAAAATGGGCACGGATGAAAACCTAAAAGGGCTCCGTGAGTGAAAACAGTAGGGCTACCGGCGAGTGTTTGTGAAAACCCGAAAGGGCGCAACCTCGTTAAAGGACACTTGCAGGGTCCTCTTGACCTTGTAACGAGAAACCACCCGAGTGAGATCCTTACGACTCGCAAGGGAGCAACACCCTTAGGAATCCTTACGTTTCCTAAGGACAAATTACACTTGCGAGATCATCATGACTCGTAGGGAGAACTCTCTTATTGGACCCTCACGGCTCATAAGATTTGAAAGTCTTAAGTTACAGAGACCTAAACCTGTGCTTAAGCAACCCCCACAACCTTCAATATTGCCCTACAAGTGGTTCAGTACTGACCCTTGTATACAATCCACGGGCGTGAATAAACATTTCCCTAACAAAGCCCCACCCGTGACTAGGGATATGTCCGTATGGTGAACAACCCTTGTAAGTCCTCTCGACTTACAAGGAGAAAACCCTCTTGTATGATCCATACGACTTATAGAGGAACATGCACTTAGGAATCCTCACGATCCCTAAGGAGAAAACACACCTACAAGATCCTCACGACTTGCAGGGGAAATACCTTTATGAGACCCTTACGACTCATGAAGTCAAAAGCCTTAGTCGACAGGACCCTAACCCTGTTCGCTAAGCCACCTTTGTTCGACATCGACAGAGGCAGATGATGATTCGCTCCTGGCAACGTCCCAGTTGTAGCGGTGCTGATGCCGAAATCATTGTCTAATTCCAGGCTTACGGCGAAAAGACAGCAAGCAACACATGCATATGAAATAGCCGCAATGATAGGGCAACTTGCAATAAAAAGCAGCAAGTAAAAACGTATGCAGACAAAATAGCCGAAATGATTGGGCAACTCGCAATAAAAAGCAGCGAGTAAAAGTAAAATAAATAGCCGAAATGATTGGGCACCGCGAAAAATAGCCGAAATGATTAGGCAATCGCGACCTTCGCGATATAAAAGCTGAAATGATAGAGCATCGCGGAAATAAAACAATAATATTAAAACAAATGAATGAAACTTTTCCCCTACAGGAGAGGTCACGTCGATCCCTGTATACAATCCAGGGGCACAAACAAAGAGGGAACAATACCTTCTCAACAGGCTCCACCAGAAAGCGAAGCCAAACCTCGACGGTTCACCGACAACCTAGAGACAGCAGCGACATTCGTCTCGATACAGCAGACGCAGTGCCAGCAAATGAAGCAAAGGCCAAATTCCTAGCTCCACTGTCTTAACGGCAAGTCATATAAAGCCCGAAAGACAATCGGAGATCATCTCACTCCAGCGTGGAATGATCACCACTTCGACGTTCGTCTCTACACAACAGACGAAATGTCACTACAGCGTCCCTCCTCCAACAGGATTCGGACACACAACAGCAAGCGAAGCAAAGGCCAAATTCCTAGCTTCAGGGTCTTGAAGGTAACTCATATAAAACCTGAAAGACAACCAGAGATCATCTCAACCCCAGGGAAATCAGCGTCCTTGGCAACCTCCTCGAGTCAGGGAAACCAGTGTCCTTGACGAGAGCACCTCGATTCGCGTCGACCCGCAGAGAAATCAGTGTCTTTGCAGGGATAACTCGACTCGTTTCAACCCTAGGAAAATCAGTGTCCTTGGCAACCTCCTCGACTCAAGGAAACCAGTGTCCTTGACAAGAGCACCTCGATTCGCGTCGACCCGCAGAGAAATCAGTGTCTTTGCAGGGATACCTCGACTCGTCTCAACCCCAGGGAAATCAGTGTCCTTGGCAACCTCCTCGAGTCAGGGAAACCAGTGTCCTTGACGAGAGCACATCGATTCGCGTCGACCCGCAGAGAAATCAGTGTCTTTGCAGGGATACCTTGACTCGTCTCAACTCCACGGAAATCAGTGTCCTTGGCAACCTCCTCGAGTCAGAGAAGCCAGTGTCCTTGACGAGAGCACCTCAATTCGCGCCGATCCATAGAGAAATCAGTGTCTTTGCAGGGATACCTCGACTCGTCTCAACCCTAGGGAAATCAGTGTCCTTGGCAACCTCCTCGAGTCAGGGAAACCAGTGTCCTTGGCGAGAGCACCTTGATTCGCGCCGATCCGCAAAGAAATCAGTGTCTTTGCAGGAATACTTCGACTCGTCTCAAAGCCGAGGAAATTAGCGTCCTTGGCAACCTCCTCGATTCAGGGAAATCAGCGTCCTTGACGAGAGCATCTTAATTAGCGTTGATTCGTACAGAAATCAGTGTCTCTGCAGGAATATACGACGCCAGTAAAGCGGAGTCGCGGAAAATTTCCCAGTTCCATGACTCGACAGTACATCAATGACCGAAAGTCAAACCCCTGACCCCATGAAAGGCGGATAAGGGCAACTTCGCCCATCACTTGCGAGTCCTCACGACTCGTAAGGGAGTAAATTCTCTTGTGAGATCCTTACGACTCTCAAAAGAAAACGCACTTAGGAATCCTCACGATTCCTAAGGAGAAAGTACACCTATGAGATCCTCTCGATCCGTAGGGAGAAAAGTCTTTATAAGACCCTCACAGCTCATAAAGTTGAAAAGTCTTAGGTAGCAGATCAGAACCTGCGGCCTAAGCCATCGCTACCTCTTAAAGAAACCAAGACAGGATGCTCGTTCTATCATCTGTCGACCATGTTTGCTAAAGTACCATGCTGATAATAAAAGAAAGAAGAAAGCGGAAAATTGATACAAGACATTATAAAGAATGTATATCTTTTATTCATAAATTTGATTGAGTACAAGATACATTGTGTTAAAGAATAAAAGAAGCAAATACACTTTATTTACAATTGCAAATGATACGAAATGTTCAAGGAGAAGGAAGCGTCTTAAATAGCCCCATCAATTGCTCGCGCACTTCCTTTAATGCCTTCTCCTCATCAACTGCCACCGCCAGTTCTGCTTCCACTTGAGCCCGCTGCTGTAGGAAGGATGAAAGCTGCTCCTCAACCGCCTGCTGAGCTGCGTTGCGACCTTGGGCATCATGCTCAGCGGCATCGAGCTTCTGCTTCAGTGCTAGCCCATCAGAAATACTTTGCAGAAGGCCCTCGAAGATAGCCTTCACCCGGGCAGCGTTCGCATCGGCTTCAGTACGCAGGCGAGCAGTCTCGCTTGAGGACTCTTGGTATTCCCTCAGCCTTAATGCTGCTTCTTGTTCCAAATGGCGGAAGTAAGAAGCGCTTTGCTCGATCTATGCTGCCCGTTGAGTGCTCGTGGCCAAGATCTCGGGGGTAGGACGCATCGACTCCAGCTGATGCAGGTGGGCCTCGATCTCCCTGCAGTGATTAACCCAAGACTCGACGACGCCTTCATTATGAAAGTTTACAAGCGTCGCCAGCATCGGATTAACCTCCGCAGAAAAATCTACGGCAGATGGGGGAACGTCTGCGTCAAGCTCTTCGACGTATCCGCTCAGCATTCCCAAACTCATCGCAGCACCCTTTGAAGATGGACGTCTCAAGAATGGGCCTGCCGGCATCATGATGCGAGACTCGAAGGGGGCCGGAATCGGAACAACAGCTAAAAAATAAAACATGATCAGATGACGGTTCAAGAAATATAAAAAAAAGTCAGCAATGAGGGAATTTACCATACCAACTACAGTAGGCGGCAAAGCCGGGAGGACCGGTGGCGCAACTGATCTTTCATCTCCCCCTTTGATCTGTAGCACTGCAATCAGGGCAAGGAGAAATCAGAAACAAACTCATTATTGGGAAAAGAAAGGGTATTAATTGAAAACCATACTCACCAGCGCCACTGGAGGAAGCAAGCTCCAACGGGAAGGAGAAGTGTGGGCACAGCACCTGATAAAGGTGATTAAAAAGCACCCCTGCAAAGATGCAGTAATACAACATGAGTACATAGATCATGCAATAAAGATAAGACTGATGGGTCACGAATCCATACCTTCCATCATTTGCGACGGTGCGAGAGAAGGTAGAGAGGTGTCCACCGCCAAGGCAGTAGCTGACGGCGCTCCCTCGAGCAATGGAGCATCAACACTGGAAGCTCCTGTGTTAGAAACAAGATAAGCACTGTCAGTAAAGTTGCAGAATAAAGAAAAGGACAGGTAACCAGAAATTTACCTGACGATGATCCAGTCGAAATGGCGGCGTCTCCCTCTATTGACATGAGAACACCTCCCGACGCCTCATCGCCAGACTCTACGGGAGCCATCGTTGTGCTCGCGAGGCCAGGAGACGGCGGAGGACCGTGGGCGGGGAGAGCAATGATCGGAGCATTGCCAGACTCTTGAGAAAGAGCGGCCGGCTTGTCCTCAGGAATCATGCCCGTCTCACCGGCTATTCCCTTGGGCTCAGTGGTCATGACCGTCTCGCCCACCGGTGCCATAGGGTCGTCGGTCTCAGCCGCTCCATCCGCCGCAGCCCCAGACTCGGCTGTAGCAGCCGTCTAATCCGCCGCTACCTCAGGCTCGGCATCGGCAACCTTTTCTGGTATAGTAGGCGTGACCGTTTCGTCAGCCACTAGCTTAGGTCCAGCCATCCCGGCTACGTTGCCCACCGTCGACTCGGGTTCATCCAGTACCTTCTCCACCGTCCCCTCATGTCCGACTGTTTCAGCCGTCCCTTCATTTGGACTTGGCCCTGCAGGACAAGATATATAAGAACCGATAGATTTACAATTCTTACAACATGATCTTGAAAGACACATTACCTGAGGTGGATCGATCGTTAGCCTCCCGAACTGCACGCGTCGCCTGTCTATGAACGGTAGACAAGGCGACCGGGGGCTCCTCGGAAGGAGAAGCAGCGGGAATAATGGTGCTTGGGCCCACACCTACGGTTAAAGCAGCTTTGTGCTGCTTCACCTTGCGCCTCAAGCGCTTCCTCTCTTCCCGGGCCGTCACGACGGACCTCTTCGAAGCTTCCTTGAACAAGGCGTCGTCGTCCTCGTTTAGAGTTGCCTCCAGAGCCTTCAAGGCATCCCTCATCGGCTTTTCGAGTCGGGTCTCTCGCGGCAGCCCCGAAGAGGTCGGGACTTCAGTAGCTGGCTGATCAGTCAAAAATATTGCATTTTTAAAACGACAATTTCCCTACCATTTGCACTAATCCAGAGTTGTTCGGTATTAATATAGCACATATTAGCAAAACATCAGTAAAATACCAAATAACATGTGTTATATATTATAACTGAAATTTTTGAGGGAAATTGAGTGTTTATCATGGCATCGCATCATCCTTGTATAGCGCAACACTTGTTTCAAAGATCTGTGCAGGAAATTCCAGGAACCGAGCCAACATTGTCAAAGTGCTGATAAAAAAATACGCCAACTCAAAGACTTGAGATCTGGCGGTAATCTAGAAGAAATTTTGAGAATCAACTGTTGGAGATAGTGCCCTCAGAGTCACTTATTGGATCACAGGCACGTGATTGCAATGATTGAAGGAGGACCTATATCGGTAGGACAGTCTTACTCAAGATGATAGTATGCTATCTGGTTTATCTTTATCATCGTGTACTGCTTTAGGTGACCTTACGGGTCACTATTGCGCGTTGATAGAGCCCTTAGGATTCTTGCTTGACGGCCAGTAATATGGTGGCGATCATATACGTGGGAGCTGGGGTCTATAAGCGCATCCTTAAAAGGTCCTTAGTCGTGGGAGTTTTCGCGACAGGGCATCGATACTCCAGAGTAGACTAGTGTATACAGTGGATGTTAGTTGTATGTATGCCCTAGATGCCAGTACTGTACAGATGATGTATATTATATTGGATGCTTTGACATATATAGAGATGACTTTCTTGCTCGATATGACAGTATGGTGTCTGGTTGCTCTTTATCTTAATATGTATACTTGTCTCTTTATACTGTCTTATAGTTACATGTTGGTAAAGCCCTTAGGATGAGTACTTGACTACCTGGACTATGATGCGGATCATACTAGTGGGGACATGGTAGTCCATAACTACATCCTTCAAGGTCCCTAGTCGTGGGTGTATCGAGACGGGGCATCGATATACCAGTGTAGACTAGCGTATACGCTTCTCGACCCATGAGATGGGCGATGGATGATCCCATATCCATTGGTGTTTGACATCAGAGATGGTATACGGGTGCTCAGTGGAGACTGGGTACACTGGACGGACTTGCCGAGAACTCCCAGATTGTATTATACCTTACGTCAGATGGCAGTTCTTTGGTGACACTTATGCAGGTTAGTCTGTAGACCCGAGATCGTCATAGAGTCTTGTGTGATTCCCACGGTGCTTTGATTTCCACCTTACCACGTCCATGAGGGCATGCAAAACGGTGGTTTTTGGGTACAGTCCCGAGTTACATGGAGGCAATGAGCGATAGGAGGGGTTTCGTCTCTCCCGGTATTGGGGGTTGATGTTGCGCTGTGCTCGATTGGCCGTAACAGGGAAGTCCCTGGCCAGGGCTGTTTTAAAGATTTACTGGTAAGTGTTACCAGTAGTTTCTCGACCCGTTATGAGCCTCACATCGGCACGACTTATCGGTAATTGGTGTCTGACATTTACCACCCCTAGACTTGATATGCGACATATCTGACGAAGAGACCAGACTGTACGGTAGTGTTGCCGGTTGGCTCGACGGGAGTTGTAGCAGGTTCGCTTGTTTTCTTCTGATCGCTCAAGACCCGGGTGGCCGTTACGTTTAGCCGACAGCTTACGGCTTGGGGGTGCTTGATATGATCATCACCCACTGCCGGCGTATTGACGAGTCTTAGAGTCCCACAAAGGAGTTACCTAGTCCAGGCGAAACGTTGTGGTGCGCATATGCGATATGCGCATGGACCCGGTTAAAATGCGCGTATCAGATACCGTATATTAATCGGGCGGCTTGCTTTTGGTGGGGTCGTATGTGATATGGCCGTATTGATGAATCAAGTGTTGATTTATCATTTAACCATTAGTTTCTCACTAGAAATCCTTTCTTGTATTTGATGGATGTATAAATGCATGTATGCTTTCTTTCTAGATTCATGCACATATGTATATGCATACACACATACATACATACATCATCGTTCATGGTTGCTTATACATTGAAAATGGTGGCAATATAAGACTCACACCATGATTTTATATATGGATTATTGTTATATTTGTATTTGTTTTAAAAACAAAAGAAAAAGATAAAGATTAACACATGGTTTCTACACTCTTCTTCTCCTAACCATGTTCACCTACTTATTAACCATGGGTTAATCTTTCCTTTGTGGTTTAAACTCAAATACAATAATAACTTTATCATTTTAACCATGGTTTGAGATGAGGAGTGAAAAATATATATATACATATATTTTCATTTTCTTTATAAGAGTTTTTCTTTTACTCTTGTTCAAAAAGGCCATCATCTTCTTCCTCCTTCTTCTTTTGCTCTCTAGAATTTTGTAGTGAGCAAAATACTCATCAAGTTAGGTTTTTGAAGTGAGAATAGCCACCACAACATCATTCTACACAAGTCTAGCCCACTTGTTTAGAGTGTTAGCTTCATTTCATTCTCTTGATAAAGCGAAGTTGCTAGCTTGGACAAAGGAGCTTTGGGTGGATCGTCGTGGACGTTAGAAGACTTCAAGCTAACCGTTTTACAACCCTCAAGTGGCCAAGGAGTCTAGCGTAGGGAGCTACAAAGGTTGTACTCTCAAAACCCTTGTCTTTGTTACTTGTAGTGTTATGAAACCCTAATTTTCTAGGATAGATCCTTTGTATGCTTACTTAGAACCATAAAAATCTAATCTTTAGTACATGTGATGTTAGTTATATGTATGCCCTAGAGGCCATTACTGTACATTGGATGTATATTGTAGTGGATGCTGGGTCATATATAGGTAGGACTTTCTTGCTCGACATGATAGTTCGCTATCTGGTTGCTCTTTATCTTAACATGTATACTTTCTGTCTTTCTGATTACATGTTGATAAAGCCCTTAGGATGTGTACTCGACTTCCAGGAGTATGATGTAGATCATACTAGTAGGGCCTGGGCAGTCCATGAGTACATCCTTCAATGTTCCTAGTCGTGGGAATATCGAGACGGGGCATCGATATTCCAGAGTAGACTAGCGCATATCTTCTCGAACCATGTGATGGGCGATGGATGATCCCATATCCATTGGTGTTTGACATCAGAGATGATATGCGGGTGCTCAGTGGAGACTGGGTACACTGAACGGACTCGCCGAGAACTTCCAGATGGTATTATACCTCACGTTAGATGGCAGTTCTCTGGTGACACTGGTACAGCTTAGTCTGTTGACCCGAGATCGTCATAGAGTATTGTGTGTCTCCCACTTTGCTTTGATTTCCACCCTACCATGGCTCTACTGAGTCGTGCAAACAGGTGGTTTTTGGGTACAGTCCTGATTCACATGGAGGCAATGAGCGATAGGAGGGGATTCGTCTCTCCCGGTATTGGGGGTTGATGTTGCGCTATGCTCGACAGGCCATAACAGGAAATCCCTGGCCAGGGTTGCAGTGATATACTGGTAAGAGTTATCAGTAGTTTCACGAATGTTATGGACCCTACGTCGGCATGACTTATCAAGCTACTGGGATCTGACGTTTACCACCCCTAGGCGAGATATGCAGCATATCAGACGAACAGACCGGACTGTACGGTAAGTGTTACTGGTTGGATTCACAGGAGTGTGAGCGGGCTTGCTCGTCGATCTTCTGATCGCTCAATACCCGGGTGGCCGTTACGTTTAGCAGACCGCTTGCGGCTTGTGGGTGTTTGATATGATCATCACCTGCTGCCGGCGTATTGACGAGTCTTTAGAGTCCTACACAGAGGTTTCCTGGCTCAAGCGAAACGAAATAGGAGCGTATATGAGATATGTGCGGGACCGAAAATAATGCGTGTATGTGATACCGTATTCCATTCTCGCGATGGATGTATCGATTGGTTGTATGCGATATAACCTAGTTATCGAATCAAGGATTGATTCGATAAGCCGATACATTGGATATTAGTCGGTTATATGCGATATGACCGGATCGTTAAATCAAGTAATGATTTAATGATTTAATACAAAATTATATATTTGATATATTACTTTGCATTAACTCGTATAGGTTCACTTTAAATGGATTTTCTTACTTGAAATACACAAGTTGTATATGTGATATACTTATGTGCACATGATTGTATCATGTTTGATGATACATGCTATCTTAGTTAAGTGTATGATTAAACCATGGTTGTGTAATGGTTAGGGTTTTGATTTTATTTGTGTTTTTATTTATTTAATCATTTTTTGGTAAAATAAAATGGTGGATTTATTTGTTCTTTGCTAAAAGCTTCTTGAAGCTTCAAAGCATCTTTGAAAAGTCTTCCATTTTGTTTTTACCACTAAACCTAACCATTCACCTAACCCTAGTTTATTCTCTACACTTTACCAAGGTTACATTATGATAACCATCACTTGATTATTCAATTAGATTTAATTCTTTTTCCATTCTTTTTTTCTTCTTCTTCTTGATGAAGAAAGAAAAGCTTTCTTGAAATTTATCAAGTGTTGATTCCAAGTGAGAAATCCAAATCCAAAGTGAACCCACTTCCTATTTCTTCATCCTCTACCTCTTGCCAAATAGTATAGGGTGTTTTCTTCACAAGTTTCATGACTTGGTGAAGTGGGAGCTTGATCTTGTGATGCCTCGACGTAGATCATCTTCGGCATCGAAGTCGACGACCTAGCCCGCCTGTTTCTCCGATGAAGCCGATGCTAGAGTCCGGGATCCGATATGGATAGCGAGGGGACTTCATCATGGAGCCTAGAAGGTGGAGGACCGGATCTACAAAGGTTGTAGCCTCTTTCTTTTAGTTAAGTTGTTAACTAGTTTCTTTTTTCGCCTAAAAATCTAGTTAACGATCCGTATTAGGGTTTCTCGGCACTTGTAAAATTTTTGAATTGAGCATGTTTGATCAGTTGTGAGACTTCATTAGTGTGCCTAGGAACCCTACAGTGGTATCAGAGCCTAGCTAGAGCCTTAGGCGATACGTAGATGGAGTTAGAAGTCCGATCGAACCGAAACCCTAACACAAATATGCTCTCTGGACTTTTTTCAAAAACGGGGATTTTTTAGAATTAAAAATATGCAGAAAATTCAACAGGAGAATGTAAGGGTTGCTGTGAAATTCGATAGCCTAAATCCATCAAACCGCCGCGGTTCCGCGGCACAAGCATGGCTTGTGCGGCGGTTCCGCGGCCGTAAGGTCTCCTTGTTCAATGAAATTTACACAGTAATTCTTATTTTGCAGTGCTGGTTTTTCTGGGAATTTTTAATCTGAACTCAAGAGTTGAATTTTCTGGGTTGTATTGGGGACTCGGTGTTTCGATCGGATTGTCTAATTTTGTCTGTGTGTTTTTCCGGGTAATTTTAGAATATGTTAAAAAGTTCGGCCGGATATAAATACCCACTTTTTCCCCTGCCGGGAAATTTTCAATTGTTGGATTTTTCCGTAGTTTAAAGACGTTCTAAGTAGTGCAAGTAACGCGATGGACCCTCTAGAAGACAACAAACCTTAACTCGATTATGTGACCGTCTTGAACTGCCCTTTGAACCTTAGGGTTTGGGGTAGTACGGCGTGCCACATGTGAGGCGTTGGCTTGACCCTTCTACGGCTGGACCGTTGGTACTGAGGCACGAAGTGAATGTTTTTAAACTTGTTTCATGTGTTGAGTTGTTTCGGGAAAACTTGGGTGTTTGACTGTTCGATCGGAAAGTTTAACATTTTCTGTTTATCTGGAATGTGATAAAATAATTGGAATTCACAAGTAGTTATGAGATAACTGAATGAATGTTATAAACATAGCAGTTTAGTCTCACTTGATCGGTTGCCACGGAATTTTGATGTGATCAAAAGTCTGTCGCAATCACGTAGCGTAAGCGGATACTCGCCGGGTAAACTTAATAGACAGCCTCACTCCATAGCCCCGACCAAGTGACTGTAGGAGAACCCCGTCGCCGAAAGCATCCTTTTGGGTGCTCGCGGCAGCGGTGTTCCGCCTTGGTGCACTTTGTCGACGGCGTCAGGGGTGCGGCCGCCTACTAAAGTTTGCAACGAGCATTCGATCAGGATTTCGGGAATCCTGTTGAATTGCCCGACTTGATATTGAAAAGAGTTTTCGATAATGAGACTAAAATGCGGGGTTTATAATTGTTAGGCATGTGATGTCTAAGGAATTCATTTGATTAGGCATGCGATGTCTATGCAGGTTGCGGATTCCAACTGTTGTAGTTTTACACTTTCTTTTCTGTGACCGTAAGTGTAATATGTGATATCGCCGGTTTCGTTGCTATATGTCAACGACAATTGGGATGGACATATTTACTTACGTTGATGACATGTGATGTTATGTGTTGCTGGATATATTATATTGGATCGTCGTGTTTGAATAGCCGGGGGTTTTTATGTGAGATGAGTGTTTTTCATTTTCATTCATGTAAAAACTTGTATGTAATATTCTTTTATAGGGACACTTCCAGGTTGCGGATGTTGTCACCGTTTGTATATTATTTACTTTTCCGCACTAGGATAGACCCAAGGAGGGGAGCACAAGTAACCGGGTTCTAGGGTCTAGTGGGAGACCATCTCGAGGAGTCGCGTCCGGGTCTCCTAATCCTGGAATTGGTAGGGTTTCTTTCCGCTCTCGTAGGGGTCTAGGGGTGTGGGATTGGCTATTCATCACGACCGTGGAATTCGTGTTTTATACTGGCTCGTATTGAAAACACGGACGTCCTAGTATATCCAATATTTCATATGACACTTTCTGCTGCGTTATCTGTGATGTGATCATGTGATTTGTTCAGATAGATATATTATATAGTATATATGATATATTATATAGACGTTGCTTATGTTTTACACCCGCGCTAGCCCTGCCTCGCTCTGGCGTTAGTTACCTAACCTAACGGTGCAGACGGGACATCGAGGCGAATGCGGATGGCATAAGCGTACGTTATATTTATCTGTGATGTTTAGGTGGATTTAAATGATGGGATATTCATTAATGAGATTAATGAAAGAAAATAAACCTAATTGATGTTGTGGAATCGAATTTCAAAATTAAAACAGGTAGCTACGGTTCTTGCTTTGCATCGCGGTGTTCCTTGTAGAACATCCTGCACCTTATTCGATGAGGAAAGGACCGAGATCCCTTCACCGGGAGTGACTCCTTTAGCACTAACTGGCAGATGCTACACACTCGGTTTGTCTTTTGATTGCTTCTATAGTTTATACTTTGCACAGTGATATATATGATATATCCCGCACCTCATTCGACGAGGAAAGGGCCGACGATCCCTTCACCGGGAGTGACCCCTTTAGCAAAACTAGAAAAGCCTAAAAAACATTCCATTTAAAAACCATTTGATTCCGCAACGAGATCAAGTTCAAAGCGTTAAAGGTTTTCACAAAAACCATTCGCAACCCTCTGTCATTTTAGGAAGTAGAGTACTTAGTATTCGTGCTACATTTGTCGACCGTAGCCGAGTCGTAGTGTGCGGTAGCTAAGTGATGTCTTCCTACACAGGATATGATGCGATTAGTTAGGACAGTCATGTGGCTTTGTTGACCTTAGCCAAGGGTCATATGGGTGGGTCTAATTAATCACGAAATGACGGGTAGAACTTGACTAGTACCTATAATTTGTTGACCTTAGCCAAGGTCATAGGTGCTAGGGGTAAAAACCATTATCGGGAGTTTCAAGTGTTGAAATTTGCAATGAGATTGCATACCTTCTGTGTGATAGTTGGATCCCGATACCCACTGCGAGTAATTGTTACTCCTGGGAGAGTTTTGCACTTTACAATTAGCCGATCAAGTAGGTGTCTAGAAAGGTGTCAATGGGGTTACGCCTCTGGGAAAACGAGGTTTACTGTAATTAGGTCCGTGTGAAAGCACGGGGAACCTCCCTCAAAGTACTGACACTGGCCTGGCTGAAAGATTGGCGAACTTGTAGAGTGTAATTAATCCCGACTAGTCTTTCCTTTTAAGGTTTGAAGGAAGATTTGATAAAAACAGTGGGAGCCATCCTGATTAGATAAAATATATAACCAGTCTGATCTTGCAAGAGCGCACGCTGAGTGTTTTCTTCTCTCTCTCTCCAGGGAGCGACCATATCACGCCTTAATCAAGATAATAATATGGATGTATTGAACGAACCCGCTTGTTATACTGAGCTGGGGAACGTTGGTCCCGCTCCAACTTATAATTGTTATAAGACAGAGCAGGAAATAAGGGAATACCAGAATTCCTATGCCGCCCAAACGAAGAAAGTGCATGAGATGCATCTCCTTCGGGTGTGTTCATTACAAAGAACTGTTTCTCAGTATCCTTTGCATCCTGGATATTTGATACCGGATCAGGATCCCAGATATGTAATCTGTTACATAGGGCTATAAAAAGGTAGAAAAACTGAGAACGGGTGATAAGTTTCATGAGACAGAAAACGGGGCAAGTGTTGCAGCCAAGTCTGTTGGTCACTGTCACCCTGTATTACCAATACATTGATTCTGAACAAATGCTATTAGATACCGAACCTGATATACAAAATCATATCAGTCTCTTTATTAGTAAAGAAGGATATAATTTTGTATTGTTGGATAATGTTTTGAACATATCCTATTTCAAAAGTTGATCGGTTCAGGCACGTTATCTAAAAGCATTGATGTTCTAAATCAAACTACAGTTACTAGTATACAGAACACACACAAGAGGAAGAGTTCAGAAATGAATAGATCTTTCTTGAGGCATTGTAGATTAGGTCATGTCAATGCGACCCGACTGGCTGAAGTTACATTTTAGATGCATATTTAAATCAGTTTGAATTTATATCTTGTGAAACTTGCCAGTCATGTCACAAAGATTAGATGACCATAGCTATGTTTATTAGAAACAGAGAAAGAGTTAGTAAACTCTTGGGACTAATACATGCTGATGTATGTAAGGTCCCCTGTCTACACATGCCATGACCGATTCTTTGTACTTCACTACGTTCTCTGATGATCTCTCAAGATTCAGACATATGTTCCTGTTGAAACACAAGTCCGAACCTTTTGAGATATTCACAGAATGTAAGTCAGAAGTAGATAACCAAAAACCGGGTATAAGTATTATGTCCTATGATAAGATCAGGGAGGAGAATACTTGTGCATAGAATTCCTGGATTATTCTAAAGGAAAATGAGATTCTCTCTCCGTATTACTCCTCTGAATACACCACAGCACAACGATGTATCAGGGCGGAGCAATAGCACCCTATATGATATGGTTTGCTCTATGATGAGTATTATTGAGTTACCTGTTTCTTTAAGGGAGTTATGCACATATGAAGTTGCATACCTATTGAATAGGGTTCAATTCAAATCAATGCCTACCACTCTATATGAGATATGGTATGGGAAGAGCCTATCTCTTAAGTAAGTTAAGATTTGGGATTGTCCGGCCTATGTCAAAAGCAAAATCCGGACAAGTTCGAGGCAAGTTCAGTTCTGTAGAACTGGAAAGGTTCCAGCTATACATAACTGCAGCTGATGATTTGACAGAACCAAAGGATTCAATAGTCCCCGATGAACCTCAGCCTCTCCGCCGATCTAGTAGGGTTCCTCCTCTGCTTGAGAGATACTTCGGTTTCTCGATGACAGTGGGAGCGAGGAATGCATCATGAAATAATGACCCAACTAGTATCGAGCAGGTCATCGAGAGTAGGGACTCTGTAAGAATGGCTGGATGCTTAGCGATCTGAGATGGAATCCATATACACCAACAAAGTATGGACTTTGATTGCTACATCTGAAGGGTTAAATCCCCATCAGGAGCAAGTATATCTTGAGAAGATTACTTGGTGTAGATGGAAAAGTTGAGACTTTCAAAGCTAGACTTGTTAAAGGTTTTCGTCATCGACCAGGCGTGGATAGTGATGAAACCTTTTCCAGGGACTATGCTTAAGTCTATCTAGATCCTACTTGCCATTGCTACATACCATGACTATGATATCTGGTGGTTGGGTGCCATGACTACTTTTCTAAATAATGATTTAGAAGAGAACGTCTATAAGAACACAGCCAGAGGGCTTCGTAAACAGTGGGAGCAGTGGAAACGTGTGCAAGTTGCTTTACATGATAAAGCAGGCATCGCGGAGTTGGAATGTCGGTTTTGATGTGGTAGTCAAAGAGTTTGACTTCATCAAAATGGTAGACGAACCTTGTATATACAAAAAAGGTAATAGAGAGTAAGGTAGTCATCCTCGTATTGTACATGGACAACATACTCTTGATAGCAAAGGGGTTTCCTATACTACGCTCGGTCAATCTCCGCTTATCACAAGGATTCTCCAATAGGATCAAAGTGATACCTCCTAAATCCTGAGTTTTCATCTATGAGATAGATGCAATTGGATGCTAGGATTCTCACTAGATGTAGTGAGATGGTATCGATCGATCCTGGGGAGAATCACTGGAAGTGTTCCGGGGTGATAAAGACGACTGGATGTCAGTCACAGGCATTGTCTTTACCGTCAGTGGAGGGACGATATGTTGGAAGAGTTCCAAGCTAGATACCGTGGCAAACTAGACGATAAAGGCTGGTAACATCGCTATTAAAGATACTACCAAAGAGGAAGTTTGGGTGTATAGTGGTTCATAAGATGAACTAGGTTCCCACCATTGTGTGACAATGGAAGTGTGGCTTTGGCCCAGGAACCCTGGTCCCATCAGTGACCCAGACATATTCTGAGGCAGCATCACCTGATCATGGAGATAGTTGATCTCCAGGGTGATCGAGGTTGGGAGAGTAGACTCAGAGGACAACACGGCGGATCCAATCACGAAGGAATTTTCCCAAAGAGAGACTTTTAGGGGATGGTTGAGTATTAGATACTACAACCACTGTTACAGATGGCCCTAGTGCAAGTGGGAGATTGTTAGTTATATGTATGCCCTAGAGGCCATTACTGTACATTGGATGTATATTGTAGTGGATGCTGGGTCATATATTGGTAGGACTTTCTTGCTCGACATGATAGTACGCTATCTGGTTGCTCTTTATCTTAACATGTATACTTTCTGTCTCTCTGATTACGTGTTGATAAAGCCCTTAGGGTGTGTACTCGACTTCCAGGACTATGATGTAGATCATACTAGTGGGGCCTGGGCAGTCCATGAGTACATCTTTCAATGTTCCTAGTCGTGGGAATATCGAGACGGGGCATCGATATTCCAGAGTAGACTAGCGCATATCTTCTCGAACCATGTGATGGGCGATGGATGATCCCATATCCATTGGTGTTTGACATCAGAGATTGTATACGGGTGCTCAGTGGAGACTGGGTACACTGAACGGACTCGCCGAGAACTCCCAGATGGTATTATACCTCACGTCAGATGGCAGTTCTCTGGTGACACTGGTACAGCTTAGTCTGTTGACCCGAGATCGTCATAGAGTCTTGTGTGTCTCCCACTGTGCTTTGATTTCCACCCTACCATGGCTCTACTGAGTCGTGCAAACAGGTGGTTTTTGGGTACAGTCCCGATTCACATGGAGGCAATGAGCGATAGGAGGGGATTCGTCTCTCCCGGTATTGGGGGTTGATGTTGCGCTATGCTCGACTGGCCATAACAGGAAATCCCAGGCCAGGGTTGCCGTGATATACTGGTAAGAGTTATCAGTAGTTTCACGAATGTTATGGACCCTACGTCGGCATGACTTATCAAGCTACTGGGATCTGACGTTTACCACCCCTAGGCGAGATATGCAACATATCAGACGAACAGACCGGACTGTACGGTAAGTGTTACTGGTTGGATTCATGGGAGTGTGAGCGGGCTTGCTCGTCGATCTTTTGGTCGCTCAATACCCGGGTGGCCGTTACGTTTAGCAGACTGCTTGCGGCTTGTGGGTGTTTGATATGATCATCACCTGCTGCCGGCGTATTGACGAGTCTTTAGAGTCCTACACAGAGGTTTCCTGGCTCAAGCGAAACGAAATAGGAGCGCATATGAGATATGTGTGGGACCGAGAATAATGCGTGTATGTGATACCGTATTCCATTCTCGCGATGGATGTATTGATTGGTTGTATGCGATATAACCTAGTTATCGAATCAAGGATTGATTCGATTAGCCGATACATTGGATATTAGTCGGTTATATGCGATATGACCGGATCGTTAAATCAAGTAATGATTTAATGATTTAATGCATAATTATATATTTGATATATTACTTTGCATTAACTAGTATAGGTTCACTTTAAATGGATTTTCTCACTTGAAATACACAAGTTGTATATGTGATATACTTTTGTGCACATGATTGTATCATGTTTGATGATACATGCTATCTTAGTTAAGTGTATGATTAAACCATGGTTGTGTAATGGTTAGGGTTTTGATTTTATTTGTGTTTTTATTTATTTAATCATTTTTTGGCAAAATAAAATGGTGGATTTATTTGTTCTTTGCTAAAAGCTTCTTGAAGCTTCAAAGCATCTTTGAAAAGTCTTCCATTTTGTTTTTACCACTAAACCTAACCATTCACCTAACCCTAGTTTATTCTCTACACTTTACCATGGTTACATTATGATAATCATCACTTGATTATTCAATTAGATTTAATTCTTTTTCCATTCTTTTCTTCTTCTTCTTGATGAAGAAAGAAAAGCTTTCTTGAAATTTATCAAGTGTTGATTCCAAGTGAGAAATCCAAATCCAAAGTGAACCCACTTCCTATTTCTTCATCCTCTACCTCTTGCCAAATAGTATAGGGTGTTTTCTTCACAAGTTTCATGACTTGGTGAAGTGGGAGCTTGATCTTGTGATGCCTCGACGTAGATCATCTTCGGCATCGAAGTCGACGACCTAGCCCGCCTGTTTCTCCGATGAAGCCGATGCTAGAGTCCGGGATCCGATATGGACAGCGAGGGGACTTCATCACGGAGCCTAGAAGATGGAGGACCGGATCTACAAAGGTTGTAGCCCCTTCCCTTCAGCTATAAATTCGTTTACTTGCTTGCATAGCCTTGTTTTCTAGTTAACGATCCGTATTAGGGTTTGTAGGCACAAGGAAATTTTTGAATTGAGCATGTTTGATCACTTGTGAGACTTCATTAGTGTGCCTAGGAACCCTACATGTGATGCTTCCAAATCTTTCATAGGGTGCTAGGTAAACCTAACATTGGTATCAGAGCCGACCTAGAACATTAGGCGACACTTAAACGAAGTTAAAACTCCGATCGAACCGAAAAATACGGTTTTTTAGCACTCTAGACTTTTCATAAAATCTGTCATTTTTCAGAATTAAAAAACCTTGAAAAATTCAGCAGGTAAATATAAGCACAACTGTAAAAAACGAGCCCATGCACAGTTACTTCCACCGCGGAACCGCCGCCAAAGCTTGCTTGGGCCGTGGCTCCGCGGCCGTACAGACGCTATATTTTGTTATTTTCATACAGTAATGCTTATAACTGCTTGAATATATTTTTGGGTATTTTTAATCTGAATCTAGTGTTGTATGTTCTGGAGTTTGTTTTGGATTCTACGATTCGATCGGAATTTTAATTTCGTGTTTTTTTTCCGGGTAATTTAGAAAGTATTAAAATGTTCGAACGAGTATCATTAACTCACTCTTTCACGGGGTTTAAATCTTTCGGAAATCTGTGCAAATTTTTTTTTTGTGGTGGACCCTGTAGAAGACAACAAACCTTAACTTTATTATGTGACCGTCTTGAACTGCCTCATGAACCTTAGGGTTTGGGGCAGCACGGCGTGCCATATGTGAGGCGTTGGCTTGACACTTCTACGGCTGGACCGCTACTACTGTGGCACGTTCCGAAGTTTTTGAACTCCGCTCAAGTGTTGAGCTTTGGAAATTTTGGGTATTTGATCATTCGTGCGAAAAGTTTAATAATGTCAATTTATCTGGAATGTGATGCAATGTGTGGAATTCATATAGCTAGACATGAAATACGAAGTATGTGATATTTCGCATTTATGATGTCTAAAGAGAATGTGGATTCCAGATATTGCAGTTTTACACTTTCTTTTCTGTGACCGTAAGTGTAGTATGTAGTGCTATTGCCGATTGTCGTTCCTATACATCGACGACGATCGGTGTATGAATACTTACTTACGTTGATGATATGAGATATTATATGTTGCTGAGATATGATGTGCAGGATTGTCGCAATTGAATAGCGGGGGGTTTTATGTGAGATGAGAGTTTTATATTTTCATTCATATATATTCAAATGTAATGTAATATTCTTTTATTTAGGGAACTTCCGGGTTGAGGTTGATGTCACCAGTGTTGTATATTATTTACTTTTCCATATTATGATGGACCCAAGGAGAGGAGCACAAGTGACCGGGTTCTGGGGTTTAGTGGGAGGCCATCTCGAGGAGTCGAGACCGGGTCTCCTAAACTCCAGAATTGGTATGGTCGCTTGCCGCTCTCGTAGGGTTCCAGGGTGTGGGCTTGGCTATTCATCGCGACTGTGGAATCCGTATTTTCTATTGTTGG
Organism: Agapanthus africanus; assembly: GCA_030015575.1. Taxonomy (NCBI): domain Eukaryota; kingdom Viridiplantae; phylum Streptophyta; class Magnoliopsida; order Asparagales; family Amaryllidaceae; genus Agapanthus; species Agapanthus africanus. The sequence goes on from CM057342.1 coordinate 423,082,337, forward strand.
GTAATACTAAATACGGGCGTCCTAGTATATCCCACATTATATCTATTTTTCTGCTGCGATATCTGTGATGTGATCATTTGATATGTTGTGATGGATACAGTATATAGTATATATGATATATTATATAGACGTTACTTATGTTTTACACCCGCGCTAGCCCTGCCCTGATCTGCCGTTAGTTACTTAACCTAACGGTGCACGAGGGGACATCGAGGCGAATGCGGATGGCATAAGTGTACGTCGTATTTATCTGTGATGTTTAGGTGACTTAAATGATGGGACTTCATTAATGTGATTAATGAAAGAAAAGAAAGCTAAAAGATGTTGTAGAATCAAATTTTCAGATAAAAGGGTAGCTACAGTTTTGTTTTGCATAGCGGTATATATGATATACCCTGCACCTTATTCGATGGGGAAAGAGCTGAGATCCCTTCACCGGGAGTGACCTCTTTAGCAAAACTGGCAGATGCTATAACATTCGGTTTGACTTTTGACTGCTTTTGGAGTTTTGCTTTTCATAGTGATATATATGATATGTCCTGCACCTTATTCGATGAGGGAAGAGCCGAGATCCCTTCACCGGGAGTGACCTCTTTAGTAAAACTAATGAAAGCCTCAAAATCACTCCATTTCAAAATTCACTCGATTCTACGACTTTATCTAGTTCTTTACGCTCATGGTTTTCTGAAAAACCTGCGTAGCCCTCCGTCAATTCAGATAAGTAATATTTAGTATTCGTGCTGCGGTAGTTTGGCATGCGTCAAGGCGTAGTGTACGGTAGCTGATTATTACTTATCTGTAGCATGAGATGCGATTGGATTAGGGTATTCGTACGGCATTGTTTGGCATGCGTCAAGGGTCGTACGGGTGGGTTTAATTCAATCACGAATTGTACGGGTTGAACTTAACTAGCGGACTATGGGTTATTTGGCATGCGTCAAGATCATAGCACGCTAGGGGCAAAATATTATCGGGAATTTCAAGTGTTGAAATTTGCAATGAGATTGCATATCTTCTATGAGATAGTTGGATCCTGATACCCACAGCGAGTAATTGTTACTCGTGGGAGAGTTTTACACAGGACAATTAGCCAATCAAGTAGGTGTCTAGAAAGGTGTCAACGGGTTACGCCTCTGGGAAAATGAGGTTTACTTTAATTAGGTTCGTGCGAAAGCATGGGGAACCTCCCTCAAAGTACCGACACTGGCCTGACTGAAAGATTGGCGAAGTTGTAGGGTGTAATTAATCCCGGCTAGTCTTTCCTTTTAGGGTTTGAAGGAAGATTTGATAAAAACAGTGGGAGCTATCCTTATTAGATAAGATAATAACCAATCTGATCTTGCAAGAGCATACGCTAAAGTATTTTCTTCTCTCTCTCTCCAGGTAGCGACCATGTCATGCCATAATCAAGATAATAATATGGATGTATTGACTGAACCCGCATGTTATACTGTGCTGGGGAACGTTGGTTCTGTTCTTTCTTATAAGAGTTATAGGACTGAACAGGACATAGGGGATTACCAAGATTCCCATGCCACCCGAATGAAGAAAGTACATGATGATGCATTTTCTTCGGATGTGTTCGTTACAGAGAACTGTTTCTCCATTTCCTCTACGTCCTGGGTATTGGATACCGGGTCAAGATCCCATATATGTAATCAGTTACATGGGCTTAAGAAAGGGAGAGAACTTGGAGAAGGTGATAAAGACATAAGAGTTGGAAATGGTGCAATTGTTGCAGCTAAAACCGTCGGGGAATATCATCTTGTATTACCAACTGGTAATACATTGATTCTGAACGAATGCTATTACATGCCGAACCTGATATACAACATTATATCGGTTTCTTTGTTGAGTAAAGAAGGATATAATTTTGTATTACAGGATAATGTTATGAACATTTTCCGTAACCAAAAGTTGGTTGGATCAGGCACGTTGTGCATTGGCATTTATGTTCTAAATCAATCAACAGTTCTGAGCATAACAAACGCACACAAGAGGAAGAGTTCAGAAATGAACGAATCCTTCTTGTGGCATTATAGACTGGGTCACATCAATGCGACACGACTAGCTAAGTTGCATAATGATAGATATTTGAAACCGTTGGAATTTTCAACTTATGACACTTTCCAGTCATGTCTCAAAGGCAAAATGACCAAAACTCCGTTTATGGGACACGGAGAAAGAGTTACCGAACTCTTGGGACTGATACATAGTGATGTATGCGGTCCCATGTCTATACATGCCAGGGATGGTTCTTCGTACTTCATTACATTCACTGACGATCTCTCTAGATTCGGATATGTGTTCCTGATGAAAAACAAATCAGAAGCTTTTGAGAAATTTAGAGAATATAAACAAGAAGTCGAGAACCAAACCGGGAAAAGTATTAAAATCCTTCGGTCTGATCGAGAAGGTGAATACTTGAGCATTGAATTCCTGGACTTCCTAAAAGAGAATGGGATTCTCTCTCAGCTAACTCCTCCATATACACCACAGCACAACGGTGTATCGGAATGGAGGAACCGCACCCTATTAGATATGGTGCGCTCAATGATGAGTACAGCTGAGTTACCTATTTCCTTCTAGGAATATGCGCTTGAGACAGCCATAGACCTGTTGAATAGAGTTCCTACCAAATCTGTGCCTACCACTCCATATGAGATATGGAAAGGGAAGAGACCACATCCTAATTACATTAAGATATGGGTTGTTCGGCCTATGTCAAAAGACAAAATCCGGACAAACTTGAGGCAAGATCTGTCTTATGTAAGTTTATAGGATATCCCAAAAATTCATAAGGGTATATCTTCTACCACCCCGAGGAACAAAAGGTGTTTGTTTCTCGACATGCCACTTTCTTAGAAAAAGCTTTTCTTATGAAACAGATTAGTGGCATTGAGGTAGAACTGGAAGAGGTTCCAGCGACACAAACTGTAACAGAAGACTTGGTAGAACCAGAGAATTCAGTAGTACCCGACGCACCCCAGCCTCTCAGCCGATCTGGTAGGGTTTCTCATCCACCTGAGAGATACTACGGTTTTCTCATTGATGGTGGAAGCGAGGATTGCATCATGGTTGATGATGACCCAACTAGTTTCGAGCAGGCCATCACGAGTGGAGACTCGGTGAAATGGCTGGATGCAATGCGGTCCGAGATGGAATCCATGTACACCAACAAAGTATGGACTTTGGAAGATGCTCCTGATGGGGTAAAACCCATTGGGAGCAAGTGGATCTTCAAAAAAAATTTGGTGTAGATGGGAAAGTGGAGACTTTCAAAGCTAAACTTGTTGCAAAGGGTTTTCGTCAAAGACCAGGTGTGGACTATGACGAAACCTTTTCTCCAGTGGCTATGCTCAAATCCATCCGGATCATGCTTGCCATCGCTGCATATCATGATTACGAAATCTGGCAAATGGATGTTAAGACCGCCTTTCTAAACGGTGATTTAGAAGAGCGCGTGTACATGACTCAGCCAGAGGGCTTCGTAGATAGTGGGAGCAGCGGAAAGGTGTGCAAGCTACTTAAATCCATTTATGAATTAAAGCAAGCATCGCGGAGTTGGAACATCTGCTTTGACGTCGTTATCAAAGAGTTTGATTTCGTCAAAAACGTAGATGAACCTTGTATCTACAAGAAGGTGGCAGAGAGTAAGATTGTCTTCCTCGTATTGTACGTGGACGACATACTCTTGATAGGAAATGACATTCCTATGCTGCAATCAGTCAAGCTCTACTTATCACAAAGATTCTCAATGAAAGATCTTGGTGATGCCTCCTGCATATTGGGGATTAAGATCTATAGAGATAGATCTAAACGGATTTTGGGATTGTCCCAATCCAGGTACATTGACACCATACTAAAGAGATTTAGTATGGAAGAATCCAAGCGTGGGAACTTACCCACGATCTCAGGTGTCACTCTCTCCAAAGAGATATCTCCCAAGACTGATTTGGAGAGAGCTCGCATGCAAGGGATAACCTATGCTTCGGCTGTAGGCTCTATCATGTACGCGATGCTATGTACCAGACCCGATGTAGCATACACACTAAATGTAGTGAGTGGGTATCAAGCTGATCCCGGAGAGAGTCACTGGACAGCTGTGAAAAGCATTCTCAAGTACTTACGAAGGACTAAAGAGATGCTCTTGGTGTATGGTAATGGAGAACTCCAAGTGGAGTCCTTTACCGACTCAAGCTTCCAGAATGATAAGGACGACTTTAAGTCGCAGTCGGGATTTGTCTTTACCCTTTACGGAGGGGCAGTTAGCTGGAAGAGTTCCAAGCAGGAAACCGTGGCAGACTCGACGATGGAGGCTGAATACATCGCTGCCAAAGAGGCTGTCTTGATCAAGAAGTTCATTACTGAACTTGGAGTGGTTCCATCCATTGAGAATCCAATACCTTTGTATTGCGATAACAATGGAGCGGTGGCTTTGGCCAAGGAACCCAGGTCACATCAGCGATCCATGCATATTCTGAGGCGGTATCACCTGATCCGGGAGATAGTTGATCGCCGGGAGATCGAGGTCAGGAGGGTTGACACGAAGAACAACACAGCGGATCCACTCACGATGGCCATTCCCCAGATACAGTTTGAGAGACTCTTCGGGATGCTTGGTATGCGATACTACAGCAGCTGGCCCTAGTGCAAGTAGGAGATTGTTAGTTGTATGTATGCCCTAGAGGCCAGTATTTTACAGATGATGTATATTATATTGGATGCTTGGACATATATAGAGATGACTATCTTGCTCGATATGATAGTATGTTATCTGGTTGCTCTTTATCTTAATATGTATACTTATCTCTTTATACTGTCTTATAGTTACATGTTGGTAAAGCCCTTAGGATGAGTAATTGACTACCTGGACTCTGATGCGGATCATACTAGTGGGGACATGGTAGTCCATAAGTACATCCTTCAAGGTCCCTAGTCGTGGGTGTATCGAGACGGGGCATCGATATACCAGTGTAGACTAGCGTATACGCTTCTCGACCCATGAGATGGGCGATGGATGATCCCATATCCATTAGTGTTTGACATCAGAGATGGTATACGGGTGCTCAGTGGAGACTGGGTACACTGGACGGACTCGCCGAGAACTCCCAAATGGTATTATACCTCACGTCAGATGGCAGTTCTCTGGTGACACTTGTGCAGGTTAGTCTGTAGACCCGAGATCGTCATAGAGTCTTGTGTGATTCGCACTGTGCTTTGATTTCCATCTTACCACGTCCATGAGGGCGTGCAAAACGGTAGTTTTTGGGTACAGTCCCGAGTCACATGGAGGCAATGAGCGATAGGAGGGGTTTCGCCTCTCCCGGTATTGGGGGTTGATGTTGCGCTGTGCTCGATTGGCCGTAACAGGGAAGTCCCTGGCCAGGGCTGTTTTAGAAATTTACTGGTAAGTGTTACCAGTAGTTTCTCAACCCGTTATGAGCCTCACATCGACACGACTTATCGGTTATTGGGGTCTGACATTTACCACCCCTAGACTTGATATGCGACATATCTGACGAAGAGACCAGATTGTAAGGTTGTGTTGCCAGTTGGCTCGACGGGAGTTGTAGCGGGTTCGCTTGTTTTCTTCTGATCGCTCAATACCCGGGTGGCCGTTACGTTTAGCTGACCGCTTGCGGCTTGGGGGTGCTTGATATGATCATCACCCACTGCCGGCGTATTGACGAGTCTTAGAGTCCCACAAAGAAGTTACCTAGTCCAGGCGAAACGTTGTGGTGCGCATATGCGATATGCGCATGGACCCGGTTAAAATGCGCGTATGAGATACCGTATATTAATCGGGCGGCTTGCTTTTGGTGGGTTCATTTGTGATATAGCCGTATTGATAAATCAAGTGTTGATTTATCATTTAACCATTAGTTTCTCACTAGAAATCATTTCTTGTATTTGATGGATGTATGCATGCATGCATGTTTTCTTTCAGATTCATGCACATATGGATGTGCATACACACATACATACATACATCATCCTTCATGGTTGCTTATACATTGAAAATGGTGGCAATATAAGACTCACACCATGGTTTTATATATGGATTATTGTTATATTTGTATTTGATTTAAAAACAAAAGAAAAAGATAAAGATTAACACATGGTTTCTACACTCTTCTTCTCCTAACCATGTTCACCTACTTATTAACCATGGGTTAATCTTTCCTTTGTGTTTTAAACTCAAATACAATAATAACTTTATCATTTTAACCATGGTTTGAGATGAGGAGTGAAAAATATATATATACATATATTTTCATTTTCTTCATAAGAGTTTTTCTTTTACTCTTGTTCAAAAAGGCCATCATCTTCTTCCTCCGTCTTCTTTTGCTCTCTAGACTTTTGTAGTGAGCAAAATACTCATCAAGTTCGGTTTTTGAAGTGAGAATAGCCACCACAACATCATTCTACACAAGTCTAGCCCACTTGTTTAGAGTGTTAGCTTCATTTCTTTCTCTTGATAAAGTGAAGCTGCTAGCTTGGAAAAAGGAGCTTCGGGTGGATCGTCGTGGACGTTAGAAGACTTCAAGCTAACCGTTTTACAACCCTCAAGTGGCCAAGGAGTCTAGCGTAGGGAGCTACAATGGTTGTACTCTCAAAACCCTTGTCTTTGTTACTTGTAGTGTTATGAAACCCTAATTTTCTTGGATAGATCCTTTGTATGCTTACTTAGCACCATAAAAATCTAATCTTTGGTACATGTGATGCTTCCAAACCTTTCATAGGGTGCTAGGTAAACCTAACAGTCGCGACCCCGATGAGGGGCGGTGCCCGGTCTCACAAGTCACTGGTGTCAGTTGGTTCACCTAAGATATATACAGGTGCTCATTGGGTTATGTGTACACCGGACAGGACTCGCCGGGAACATGCTAGTTGGGATTATACCAAACGTCAGATAGCAGTTCCCTGGTGACATGTATACAGGTTAGTTCATTGACCTGAGATCGTCATTTGTCTCGTGTGAGTTCCCACTGTACTTTGATTACTACCCTACCACGGCTCAAAAGAGTCGTGCAAACAGGTTTTAGTTGGGTACAGTCTCGAGCCACATGGAGGCAGCGAACGGATCTGCAGGTGTTCGTCTCTCCCGGTATTGAGGATGAGGTCGCGCTGTGTCTAGGAGAGCCAATACACGAAGCCCTTGGCCAAGGCAGGAGATTTACTGGTAGGTATTCCAGTAGTATCTCAAGGTGTTCTGGACTACATTCCGACACGACTTGTACCGCTTTTGGGGGTCTGACATTTACCAACCCCCTAGGCCCACCATGCGATGCTCATAGACGAATGGACCGGACTGTACGGATATTATCGCTGATAGGCTTAGTTGGGTGTTAGGATGAGTTCGCTCATCGACCTCCCTTTTGGTCAATACCTGGTAGCCCGTTACGTATGGCTAATACCTCAGACGTGCTAGTGGTTAAATCCACAGCCAAACTATTGACGAGTCTTTAGAGTCCCCCATAGACAGTTTCTCAAGTTTCGGGCGAAACGCTGTAGCGGCCGTATGGATATATGGCAGGGTTCAATCATATACGTGCGGTATTTCACGGATCATGATCGGACGGATAATACTAGCGGGCTTTGGTTTAAGCCGGATCCTAGTATTGTACAGTGTAGATTTTGTCTCATTGCATTTGTATTCGGTAGGAATACAAATGCAGGTATGTATATACAGTCGCGGGGTTTTCCTGTAATTTATTACGGGATCAGTTTTCTGAAGTTGCCAGTTTGCTTTCTGTTTCGGCCATTTTCCTTTGTTTCTTTCTTTGGATGAAATTTGGAGGAGGGGGTTATTTGCAATTGTGCAATTAACAATGGAGAAGACTTTTTATGGCACATGATAGCTTCATGATGGTTCCACCATCTTTTGACTTCATTTGTTCATCATGACTTGATTTGAGAGGTGATGGGTTTTCGGTTTTTGATTGGGTTGTGATCATTGTTCCTTTTGATGATCAACCTTTTTCTCTCTCTTGGATAATTGCTCATTTCCCATTCCCATTATCATATGGCCAGCCACACAAAAAGGTGGGGTGTTGATTTTTCATTTGGTGTGGGGAAATTATTCATTCTCATTATGCTTGCTTCAAAATTCAAAAGCTCATCTCCATAGATTTTTCCTCCACATCATTATGGCAACTTCATAACCCCATGAGACAAACCATTCTGCACTTAGCCTACAGCATCCTTGGACACGTCGACTCGCCAACTTCGTGCCCGAGTTGCCTCGGTCCAGAGGTGGGAGCCCCTAAAAGAACCCGGCGTTGTGGTGCCCTTCCGACGAGGAGGTGAAGACCGGAGATTCCGCGAGGAGATCGGGATGGAGGCCGAAGACCGAAGGACACGGATCGCTCGGTATAGCTCTCTACCCCATTCTCTAGTTAGCTAGGAGTAGGTTAGTGGCCCGATCCGGGTTTTTAGTACGCGGTAGCGCCAGTTTTAAAAGTTAAAGAAAAGTATTGTTTCCGCATTTTGGCCTCGTTCAGACGGCCGGGGCGCTGCCGTGCACTTACACTGGTATCAGAGCCAGGCCATTAACCTAGTCTAGCTTTCTCTAACGTGTTTACAAGTTCGATGGAACGGATTTTCCAAAAACCCCATTTTCAAGTCCTGGTTTCTGTCGAATTTTTGCTGTGCTCAAAAAATTATTTGGTACATTGCAAAAATACGTGCAGGGTTTTATAAGAATTCTGTGAAAATTTGGTGGGCTGCAATTACTGTAGCGCGGCGGATCAGTGGCCAAAACCACGTTTTGGCTGCGGATCAGCCGCCGTACTGTGGCCAAACTGCACTAACTTTCTACAGTGGGTTTCTGATATGGAAATAGGGTTTCTGGTATATTCTTTTTGGGCCCAGATTTATTTTGAGTGCTACAATTGTGCTCGGCACCCACTTCGGGAAATTTAGTCGATCGAAAATTTTAAACATGTTAGTTCACTGTATTTACATTATATCTGCGACCGTGAATGTCACTTGATCGGTAAATCCTGTCTAACTGCTATAGCCCTTTTAGACGGATTTGCGAACGTGACATTCACGTTGATGTTCTGTGTTGTGCTGTGATGTTGCAGATCTGTCGTAGTGGATAGCCTAGATGCAATGGTAGTACAGTTTGGTTGTATATGTACATTTGATATTGCGGGGCGAACGTCCGACAAGTGGACTACCGTCACTTTCTGTTTGTATATTATTCTTTTGGGGCACGACCGGGCTGAGGTCGATGTACCCGTTGTATATATTTTTACTTTCTGTACTAGGATTACCCCGCAGAGGGGACCATGGATAGCCGGGTTCTAGAGGGAAACGGGCCCACATCTCATGGCTTTGAGAAAGAGGGGGATTCACTCTAGAATTAGCGGGCTATTCGCCACACTCGTAGGGGGTACAGGTTGACCCAAGAAGGGGTGCTCAAGTTACCGGATTCCGTGAAGTGCTGGGTGGTCCATTCACGTAGTTGAAGGGGGCTGCCTCGCTTCAGGTTTTGGCGGGTAACTTGCCGCGCCCGTAGGGGTCTAGGATTTCATTGCACAGGCTATCCACACGACCAGGGGAACGTCGGGTTTCAGTAGCGGCTCTGTGAAACCCGGGGATCCCAGATATCTGTATTGTTCTGTGATGCTTATTACATTTCTGTGATGTTGCATTTTATCACGCCTTGAGCGAATATTATATATTGATATATATATACTAGTAGATGTTGTATATGTTTTGCATCCGCGCTAGTCCAGTCCCCGCTCTGTCGTTAGTTAAGTAACCTAACGGGTGATGACGGGACCCAGTGGCGAATGCGGATGGCATATACGTAGATCGTATTTTTGTTCTTTATTGGTGTGATCAATTGATGGGAATGCATTGATTCGGATCAATGCAAGCTAAACAAACCTATTCTGATGTTGTTGGAACAATTTTTCAAAAAGCTATTATTGCAAGGACGTTCACTTTTGTTTTGCACTGTGGTATTCGGTTATGAATATCCAGCACCTCAGTCGACGAGGCAAGGGCCGAGATCCCTTCACTGGGAGTGACCCCTTGGACAGAAGTTTGCGTCAGGGCAATAACTGCACTATTGTCAATTACTTTTGCTTTGCATCATGGTGTTCAGTTGGAATATCCTGCACCTCATTCTACGGGGAAAGAGCCGAGATCCCTTCACGGGGAGTGACCTCTTTAGCAAAGGTTTTCATCACTATATTTTTATAAAAGCTATCCGGTTCCTTCAACGATATCAACTTCATTACGTTAAAGATTTTTCGCCAAAAACCATTCATAGCCCTCCGTCATTTCAGACGGGTAGCAAGTAGTATTTATGCTATGTTTGTTGGCCAATGTCAAGGCATAGTGTATGGTAGCTATTTGTTAGTTTTCTGCAGCATGGATAGATGCGTTGGTTTGGGACAGTCGTACTGCCTTGTTGGACAAAGTCAAGGATAGGTACGGGTGGGTTCAAATCAACCTGGATAATGACGGGTACAACTTTACATGTGACTTATGATTTGTTGGCCAAAGTCAAGGTCATAAGAGAATGGGGTAAAAATCACAACGGGAGTTTCTAAAGAAACTGAAACTTGCCAGGTATGCGCATACCTTCTGGAGTGTGATAACGTGAGTGGATTCCATCACTTTACCATGCGATGATAGTTGGATCCCGATTCTCACTGATGAGTTGGTTTACTCCTCGGGTGATCCCGACTAATTCTCCTTTCAGGTTTGGAGGAGAATTTGATGTTACAGTGGGAGGTTTCCTGATTAGATAAATTGGTAACCATTCTGATCTAGGATAGAGTGCACGCTGAGTGTTTCTTTTCTCTCTCTCTTTGGCAACGACCATGACCCGACCCTAGACTATGACTCAGTGACCAAGTTAACCGAACCTTCTTAAAACACTGGCTTTTGGATTGTCTGAGTTGCACACCTCATTGCCACTCCTACTTTTACCCTTTTCTCGAGGACACCCCGTATCATTACGAATGTCCGCTTCCATTGGATAAAACCATCGTATGGTTATATACAAACTCGAAGGAATTTATTCGAGGATGGTTTCCGGTTATGGAGAAAAGGAATAGGACTATTCAGTTGTCTTTTTCTTTTACCTTCTCTCAGGTTGCGAGTGTTCCTTGGATTAGGACAGCACACCTATTACGCTTATTGGATAGTCTTCTTCCAAACCATAGGCTGGTGCCGAACGGTAGGGAATGAAGAAAACCATTTAGCCTAAATGGTGTACAGAAGGTATTAAGTAAAGACAAATAAAGGGATTAGAAGGAGGGCAAAGTAAACTGCGACTGCTATTCACGACCAAACCAGGTATTTCTTCGCCAATCCTACATCACCTTTGTATTTCTCCAGAACACTCCGTATCACTATGAAGATCTACAGTTTATTGGATATTCCATCGTATGGTTATATACGAACTCGAAAGGAACTTGTTCCAGTTCGGGGATGGATTCTGGTTCAGGAGGAATAGGAATAAGGTTTATTCAGGTGTCTTTTATCTTTACCTTCTCTCAGGTTGCTAGTGCTCCTTGGATTAGGACAGTAAACCCATTATGCTTATTGGATAGTCTTCTTCCAAACCATAGGCTGGTGCCGAAAGGTAGGGAATGAAGAAAAACATTTAGCCTAAGAGGGTGTACATAAGGTAATGACTAAAGACATATGAAGGGATATGGAGAGATGGCAAAGAAATATACGGTTACATTTGTGAATCTGATAATGGAAGAGGCATTACAAGGAATACCCGAATACCCCTACGAAACATTTCGATGTTTCAGTTTCACTGTGTACTGTTAAAAGAAAACTGATTTCCCAATTAGTACTTACTCCAGGGTATGTATTTACCAGGTTTGATTCTTAACATCTGTATGGTTTTACAGATGATGAATGATAGTAAGTTATTGGGAATTGGGTGATCATCCTCATTATATCGGGATTCGTTGTAATTGGTGATATTTGAGAAAATCACCTGGGTTGTTTGCCGGACGGCAGATTTTTGGTTTTGAATATCGGTTGTTATGCACCAATTTCAAATTGATATATCTGTACGTCTATTTTTATAGAGTGAGAAATAACTTTTTGAAATTATGTCCATGACATTTACCTATATCAGTGGATGGTTAGGTAAGGAGCATTGAACAGTGGTGTAATTCTTCTTAACCATAAGTACAGTTTTCAACCTACGACACACAGGGAATGAGTTATTAGACTCAAGGGACTTATACAGAGTATTGTATGTTGTCCAATGTCCGTGAGGACAGAGTGGTTGGTACTCGTACTATATTCTATTTACTTATGACTTCTCTAGTTCTTAGACATGTGTTTCGAAGAAATACAAGTCTAAGTTTTGAGAAGTTATAGGTATATGTATAAAGTAGAGAACCAGGTATTGCAATTATCAGGATTCTTCAAGGTGATCGAAGATGTAGATACTTGTGTATGGTATTCAGTTGATAGTAATGATTAAGAGAACTTGCTTCACTTTCAAGTTACTCATATCTTGATGTATTCCTAAGTTGAGTAATGCTGATCGGCCTCTCTCCATTTAGTTAACATGCACTGGAGACAGCTGCATGATTTGAATCTGGTTCAATTAAATCAGTGCCTCTATTTCTGTATTGGATACAGAACATTTCATATCATGACATTGTTAAGGTATGGGGAGCTGTCCGGCTTATGCTTAAAACCAGACTCTGGATAACTCAAGGCACGTTTCTGTAATGGCTATTTGTGGGTTGACCCGGGCTATGACGAGGTTAATTTTCTACCATCTGGAAGATCAATAGTGATATTGTTCTTGACTCGCCACAGTTTTAGTAAAATGGATTTTTTCAGAAAACAGTAGTGGGAGTATTGTAGAACTGGAAGTGATTCCAGAACCGCAAACGATTGCTGAAAATTTGATGAGAACCTAAAGATTCAATCAGATTTGACATTCCATTGGCCACTCCGCAGATATGGTGGGTAACCTCAGGCACTCGAGAGGTACTTCGGTATGCTCAAAGACGGTGACAGGGAGGTTCTTGTTTACCCAGACTTGACACTACTGTTGTTCCAGGCTATGAGACCCGGCAGAAGGATGAGTATAGTGTCGTTCTAAACAAGCTTTAGAAGTGTACGTGTATATGATTCTTCCAGAGGGTTGTCATAGTCAGTGGGAGCAGCGGAAGCATTGGTGGATAGGTAGCTTATGTCTATTTATAGACTAAAGCAGATGTAGCAGAAATAGATCACCTATTTCTGATATGACAGTCATAGTTTTGACTTCATCGGAATAGGGGATGGATCTGTTAAGAAGGTAGTAGGGTGTGATGTCCTGATTTGTGGATGACATACATAGAGTAGGAAATAAAGTTCCTATACTACGATCGGTTATACTTTGGTTGTCACACAGTGGTTTCTCTACATGGGACATGGATATTATATCAGACATTCTGGTTACTGGATCTATGATTTTAGATCTAGATTTGGGTAGTTTCCCAATTTGGGTACTTAGACAGTATTCTAAAGGTGTTTTAGAATGAACGACTTCTGGCACGGTAGTACACCTGCAGGTAATGGAGTCACCCTCTCTAAAGGTGTTTTACAGACTAAAGGGGAGAGGGATGTGCATGATTGGCAGATCACTTGCTTAGGCAATTGATTCAATCATGAGATGTCAAGTACCACACCAGATGTTGTTTTTGAAGTAGATGCAAGAAGTTGACATTAATCCAATCTTGGAGAAACAATCGGAAGTAGTTTTAGAACAAAAGTGGATGTTCTAGGGATATGATAACAACAACCTCTTTTAGGAGACAGTTATCATTCCAGGCTTCCAAGGTGACTTGGACGACAGGGAGGTTGTCAGAGTTATAGTTTTCCTTCTGACGAGGGGAAGTATTGTGGACAGGAGCTCCAAGCGGATACTGAGGGAGGCATGGCGCAGAATACTGAATAAGTTCAGTTGACGATACGGTCTAAGAAGTTTGGATTTGGAGTTCATTTATGAGCTAGGTCCCATAAGATATCCAGACATATTCTAAGACAGGTATTGCTCATTTCGGAAGATGGCTTTCTCCGCGAACTTGAGATTAAGAGAGACATAGAAAGAAACTTCATCGCGGATCCATACACTGAGGCTATTCCTCGAATGCAATAGTTTCGTAAACGAGCTTTGTGATACTGACTAGTAGAAGAGTTGGGTGTTCGGTATCACACGGGCTGTGAGTATACGACATCGCAATAATTAGCCTTGAGTGCAAGTGGGAGATTGTTGGAGATAGTGCCCTCAGAGTCAATTATTAGATCATAGGCACGTGATTGCAATGATTGAGGGAGGACCTATACCGGTAGGACAGTCTTACTCAAGATGATATTATGCTATCTGGTTTATCTTTATCATCGTGTACTGCTTTAGGTGACCTTACAGGTCACTATTGCGCGTTGATAGAGCCCTTAGGATTCTTGCTTAACGGCCAGCAGTATGGTGGCGATCATATACGTGGGAGCTGGGGTCTATAAGCACATCCTTAAAAGGTCCCTAGTTGTGCGAGTTTTCGAGACAGGGCATCGATACTCCAGAGTAGACTAGTGTATATAGTCGAGACCCCGACGAGGGGCGGTGGCCGGTCTCTCAAGCCACTGGTGTCAGTTGGTTCACCTAAGATGTATACAGGTGCTCATTGGGTTATGAGTATACTGGACAGGACTTGCCGGGAACATGCTAGTTCGGATTATACCAGACGTCAGATAGCAGTTCCCTGGTGACATGTGTACAGGTTAGTTCATCGACCTGAGATCGTCATTTGTCTCGTGTGAGTTCCTTCTGTACTTTGATTACTACCCTATCACGGCTTAAAGGAGTCGTGTAAACAGGTTTTAGTTGGGTACAGTCCCGAGCCACATGGAGGCAGTGAGCGGATCTGCAGGGGTTCGTCTCTCCCGGTATTGAGGGTGAGGTCACGCTGTGTCTAGGAGAGCCATTACACGAAGTCCTTAGCAAAGGCAGGAGATTTACCGGTAGGTATTCCAGTAGTATCTCCGGGTATTCAAGACTACACTCCGACACGACTTGTACCGCTTTTGGGGGTCTGACTTTTACCAACCCGCTAGGCCCGCAATGCGATGCTTATAGACGAATGGACCGGACTGTACGGATATTGTCACTGACAGGCTCAGTAGGGTGACAGGATGAGTTCGCTCATCGACCTCCTTTTTGGTCAATACCTGGTAGCCCGTTACGTATGGCTAATACCTCTGACGTGCGAGTAGTTAAATCCACAGCCAAAGTATTGACGAGTCTTTAGAGTCCCCCACAGACAGTTTCTCAAGTTTCAGGCGAAACGCTGTAGAGGCCGTATGGATATATGGCTGGGTTCGATCATATACGTGCGGTATTGCACGGATCATGATCGGACGGATAATACTAGCGGTCTTTGGTTTAAGCCGGATGCTAGTATTGTACAGTGTGGATTTTGTCTCATTGCATTTGTATTCGGTCGGAATACAAATGCAGGTATGTATATACAGTCGCGGGGTTTTCCTGTAATGTATTACGGGATCAGTTTTCTAAAATTGCCAGTTTGCTTTCCGTTTCAGCCATTTTCCTTTGTTTCTTTCTTTGGCTGAAATTTTGTGGAGGGGGTTATTTGCAATTGTGCAATTAACAATGGAGAAGACTTTTTATGGCACATGATAGCTTCATGATGGTTCCACTATCTTTTGACTTCATTTGTTCATCATGACTTGATTTGAGAGGTGATGGGTTTTTGGTTTTTGATTGGGTTGTGATCATTGTTCTTTATGATGATCAACCATTTTCTCTCTCTTGGATGATTACTCATTTCCCTTCCCCATTATCATATGGCCGGCCACAAAAAAAGGTGGGGTGTTGATTTTTCATTTGGTGCGGGGAAATTATTCATTCTCATTAATCTTGCTTCAAAATTCAAAAGCTCATCTCCATAGATTTTTCCTCCAGATCTTTATGGCAACTTCATAACCCCATGAGACAAACCACTCTACACTTAGCCTACTGTAAGTCTACGCTAACGCCCCGGCCGTCTTCAGACGCCAAATGCAGAACAAAAACTTTTTATCTGGCGCTATCGTATACTTTAACCCGGATCTGCCATTATTGCTAAACTAACAAACTGTAAAGAGTGTAGAAAGGTTATACCGAACGATCCAAGTCCTTCGTTCTTTAACCATCATCCCACGCTCCGTTGCGGCTGCTCCGATCTCGTCGATCTCCGATCTGCTCGTCCAGGTGGCACCACATCACTGATTCTTTAAACGGGCTCCCGCCTCTGACTCGAGGCAACTCGGTCGTCAAGTTTGCTAAAAGAGACGACCAAGAATGATGTAGAGAATGAGTAGACGAATTTGTCTCACTTCGTCCAAGTCCGTGGACGATCGGTTAATGAAGTTGCCGTGGGAATTGGGTGATGGAATGAAATGAACTGTGAAATTCCATACACCCCAAAATCTATCATATCTTTTTCACAAATGAAAACACCAAGTGTAAGTGAGAGGGGGGAGGGGCCGGCCATATATATGGAGAAGGGGGGTGAGTGTAGGAGGAGGGGGAGGTAACCATAGGATAAATATCAACAACAAAATATCTTAAGCTTAACAAAAATCATTAATGAAAACAATGACTCATATCGTTAGTCATCCTTTCATTAAATGCAACCAATTAAAACACAACACCAATTAACCTAGTCACTACCTTCTAGAACCTACTAGAAGCACGACTCACCCTCATCCAAGAAAAGATAAATCCGTCTTTAACCGAATGTTAAAACACGGCAGATAGAAAACTGGAAACTGGCAACTTCCAAAAGTGATCCTGAAACGACTTTCAGGATAACCCCGTAACTGTATAAATATACCCGCATTTGTATTACGACCGAATACAAATGCAACTGAGACAAAGATATTATACCTACTCAATATAATACTCGGATCCGGCTTAAACCAAAGCCGACCAGTATCTACTGCCCGAAAACTGACACGTGCGTAAACGCACGTGCATTTTCCGAACCCTGCCATAAAACCATACAGCCTCTACAACGTTTCGCCCGAAATTGGGAAACTGTCTGTGGGGGACTCTAATGACTCGTCAGTACCCTGGCAGTGGGTTTAACCACAAACCGTCAGCGGCACTAGCTATGCGTAACGGCTGCCCATGGACTGACCTCAAGGGTGGCCGATGAGCGAACTCATCCGGAAACCCTACTGAGCCTAACAGTGACAATGTATATACAGTCCGGTCCGTTCGTCAATGAGTATCGCATATCTACCTAGGGGGCTAGTAACGTCAGACCCCCAATAGCAGTATAAATCGTGTCGGAGTGTAGCCCAATAACACCCTGAGATACTACTGGAGTACCTACCAGTAAATCTCCTGCCAGGGCGATGGACTTTGTGTAATGGCTCTCCTAGACACAGCACGACCTCGCCCCCAATACCGGGAGAGACGAATCCCCTGCCGATCCGTTCACGTGCCTCCATATGGCTCGGGACTGTACCCAAAAGCTACCTGTTTGCACGACTCCTTTGAGCCGTGGTAGGGTAGAAATCAAAGCACAGTGGGAACTCACACGAGACAAATGACGACCTCAGGTCGATGAACTAACCTGTACACATGTCACCAGGGAACTGCTATCTGACGATAGGTATAGTACTAACTAGCAGATTCCCGGCGAGTCCTGTCCGGTGTACTCATAACCCAATGAGCACCTGTATACATCTTAGGTGATCCAACTGACACCAGTGGCTTGTGAGACCGGCCACCGCCCCTCATCGGGATCTCGACTATATACACTAGTCTACTCCGGAGTATCGATGCCCTGTCTCGAAACTCCCACGACTAGGGACCACAATTAAGGATATGCATATAAACTACCCAACTCTCACGTATATGATCGCCATCATACTGTTGGTAGTAAAGCAAGATCCTAAGGGCTCTATCAAAGTGTAACATGTAATCAGTCACCTGAACATGTACCCGACTGATAAAGGCAAACCAGATAGCATACTATCATCTCGAGTAAGACTGTCCTACCGGTATAGGTCCTCCGTAATCATTGCAATCACGTACCTGCGATCCAATAATTGACTATGAGGGCACTATCTCCAACAATCTCCCACTTGCACTCAAGGCTAATATTGCGATGTCGACTACTCACAGCCTGTGTGAAACCGAACATCCAACTCCTCTACTAATCAGTTCACAAAGCCCGTTTGTAAAACTATTGTGTTCGAGAAATAGCCTCAGTGAGTGGATCCGCCTAGAAGTTTCTTTCTATATCTCTCTTAATCTCAAGTTCGCGGAGAAAGCCATCTCCCGAATTGAGTAATACCTGTCTTAGAATATGTCTGGATATCTGATGGGACCTAGTTCATAAATGAACTCCAAATCCAAACTTCTTAGACTGTATCGATCACTGAACCTAATCAGTATCCGGCACCATGCCACCCACAGTATCCTCTTGGACCACCTGTCCATAATACTGTCCCTCTTTGTCAGAGGGAAAACAATAACTCTGACAATCACTCTGTCATCCATGTCACCTTTGAAGCCTGGAATGATGATCGTCTCACGAAGGAGGCTGCCGTCATCAAATCCGTAGAACATGTACTTATGTTCTAAAACTGCTTCCTTTTGTTTCTCCAGGATTGGATTAATATAAACTCATTGCATCTAGTGCAAAAACAACATCTGGTGTGGTACTTGACATCTCATGATTGACTCAATTGTCTAAGCAAGTGATCTGCCAATCATGCACTTCCCTCTCCCCTTTAGTCTATACGACACCTTTAGAGAGGGTGACTCCATCACCTGCAGGTACACCACCATGCTAGGAGTCAACTATTCTAAAAACCATTAGAATACTGTCAAAGTACCCACATTGGGAAACTACCCAAATCCAGATCTAAAACCATAGATCTAGAAACCAGAATGTCAAATATTATATCCATATCCTGTCTGGAGAAACAACTGTGTGACGACCACAGTACAACCGATCGTAGTATAGGAATTTTACTTCCCACTCTGTGTATGTCATCCAGATACCAAGACATCACACCCTACTATCTTCTTAACAGATCCATCCCCTATTCTGATTGAAGTCAAACCCATGACTGTCACATCAAAATTAGATGATCTATCTCCGCTATAACTGCTCAAGTCTATAAATAGACATAAGCTACTTGCCCACTATACTTCCGAAGCTCCCACTGACTACGACAACCCTCTTACCGGGTCTCATAGACTGGAACAACAGTAGTGTCAAGTCTGGGTAGATAAGAACCTCCCTGTCACCGTCCTTGAGGCTACCGAAGTACCTCTCGGGTGTCTGAGGTTACCCACCATATCTGCGGAGTGGCTATTGGAATGTCAAACCCGATTGAATATATAGGTCCTATTAAATTTTCCGTAATCGTTTGCGGTTCTGGAATCACTTCCAGTTCTACCATACTCCCACTACTGTTTTCTGAAAAAGATCCATTTTACTAAAACTGTGGCGAGTCAAGAACAATATCACTATTGATCTTCCAAATGGTAGAATATCAACCCTCGTCATAGCCAGGGTCAACCCACAAACAGCCATTACAGAAACGTGCCCTGAGTTATCCAGCGTCTGGTTTTGAGCATAAGCTGGACAACTCCCCGTACCTTAACATCTTTTAAGGTACGAACTACTCTATATCCAATATAGAAACTTTGGCACTTATTTAATTGGAACCATATTCAAATCATGCAGCTGTCTCCAGTGCATATCAACTTAATGGAAAGAGGCTAATCAGTATTACTCAACTTAGGAATCCATCAAATTATGAGTAACCTGAAAGAGAAACACGTTTCTCAAAACCATCACTATTATTTGAATACTAATCACAAGAATCTACATCTTCGATCTCTTCGAAGAATCCCGATACTTGTGATACCTGGTTCTCTACTTTATTCTTATACCCACAACTTCTCAAAACTTAGACCTTGTATTTCTACGAAACACTTGTCTAAATACTAGAGAAGTTATAAGTAAACAGAACATAGTACGAGGACCTACCCCTTTGTCCTGAAGGACACTGGACAACATACAATACTCTGTATAAGTCCGCTGAGTTGAACAACTCATAACCTGTGCGTCGTAGGTTGAAAACTGTACCCTGGCGATTTCCTCAAATATCACCAATTACAACGAATTCCGATATAATGATGATAATCACCTAATTCCCAATAACTTACTCCCACTCATCATCTGTAAAACCATACAGATATGAGAATGAAACCTGGTAAATACATACCCTTGGAGTAAGTGTCTAATCGGGAAAACAGTTTTTCTTTAACAATGCACTGAAACATGAAAATGTTTCGTAGGGGTATCCTGGTATTCATAGCAATGCCTCTTCCATAATCCAATTCATGACCTCAACCGTATATTTTATTGCCATCTCTCCAAATCCCTTTATTTGTCTTTAGTCGTTACCTTCTGTACACCATCGTTAGGCTAAATGGTTTTCTTCCTTCCCTACCGTTCGGCACCAGCCTATGGTTTGGAAGAAGACTATCCAGTAAGCATAATAGGTGTACCCTCCTAAACCAAGGAGTACTCGCATCTTGAGAGAAGGTGATGATAAAAGACAACTGAATAATACCTTATTCCTTTAAAGGTGAAATAGGAGTGGCGATGAAGTACGCGGTTTTGGTCGTGAATGATATCAGTCGCAATTTACTTTGCCCTTTTTCTAATCCCTTTATTTTGTCTTTACATATTACCTTCTGCACACCCTACTTAGGCTAATTGGTTTTCTTCATTCCCTACCTTTCGGCACCTGCCTATGGTTTGGAATAAGACTATCCAATAAGCGTAATAGGTGTACTCTCCTAAACCAAGGAGCCCTCGCAACCTGAGAGAAGGTGATAATAAAAGACAACTGAATAAACCAATTCTATTTCTCCTGAACCTGGATCCATCCTCGAAGAAGTCCCTTCGAGTTCGTATATAACCATACGATGGATCTATCCAATGGAAGTGGATGTCCGTAGTAATACGGGTGTTCTGAGAAATGCAAAGGGTAGAAGAAGGAGTGGCAATGACTTATGCAACATGGACAATCCAAAAGCCAGTATTTTAAGAAGGTTCGGTCAACATGGTCACTGAGTCATAGTCTAGGGTCGGTCAAAGGTCGCTGCCAAAG
Organism: Agapanthus africanus; assembly: GCA_030015575.1. Lineage (NCBI taxonomy): Eukaryota > Viridiplantae > Streptophyta > Magnoliopsida > Asparagales > Amaryllidaceae > Agapanthus > Agapanthus africanus. The sequence goes on from CM057342.1 coordinate 423,103,541, forward strand.
AGAGAGAGAAAAGAAACACTCTGCGTGCACTCTAACCTAGATCAGAATGGTTATCACTTTATCTAATCCGGAAACCTCCAACTGTCCTGTCAAATTCTCCTCCAAACCTAAAGAAAAATCAATCGGGATCACCCGAAGAGTAAACCAACTCATCAGTGGGAATCGGGATCCAACTCTCATCGTATGATAACGTGATGGAATGCATCCACGTTACTCATACTCCAGAAGGTATGCGCATACTTGGCAAGTTTCAGTTTCTTTAGAAACTCCCGATCTGATTTTTGCCCCATGCTCTTATAACCTTGGCTTTGGTCAAAATGTCATAAGTCACATGCCAAGTTCTACCCGTCACTATCTTGTCAATTTGAACCCACCCGCACATGCCCCTGACTTTGGCTAATCGGCAGAACGACTGTCCCAAACTAACTCATCTATCTATGCTACAATTGAATACCCAACAGCTACCAAACACTATGCCTTAACTTTGGCTAAAATACATAGCTTGAATACTACTGAATACTCAAAAGAAGTGACGGAGGGCTACGGATGGTTTTTGGCGAAAAACCTTTAACGTAGTGAACTTGATATTGCTGAAGGAACCTGATAGCTTTTTTTAAAATATAGTGGCGAAAACCTTTGCTAAAGAGGTCACTCCCGGTGAAGGGATCTCGGCTCTTTCCTCGTGGAATGAGGTGCAGGATATTCCACTGAATACCACTATGCAAAGCCACTTGTAATCGACTATAGTGAAGTTATTACCCTGATGCAAACTTCTGCCCAAGGGGTCAGTCCCGGTGAAGGGATATCGGCCCTTGCCCCGTCGAATGAGGCGCAGGATATTCCACTGAATACCGCTATGCAAAACAAAAGGAAACGTCTTTGCAATAACATTTTTTTAAATTTGTTCCAACAACTATAAACAGGTTTGTTTAACTTTTTGCATTGATCAGAATCAACGCAGTCCCATCAATCAATCACACCAGAAAAGAACGAAAATAAAATGTACGTATATGCCATCCGCATTCGTCACTGGGTCCTGTCATCACCCGTTAGGTTACTTAACTAACGACAGAGCGGGGACTGGACTAGCGCGGGTGTAAAACATATACAACATCTAATAGTATATAAACCAATATACAATAATCGCTCCAGGCGTGATAATATGCAACATTACAGAAAAGTAATAAGCATCACAGAACAATACAGATAATCTGGGATCCCCGGGTTTCACAGAGCCGCTGCTGAAACCCGACGTTCCCCTGTAGTGTGGATAGCCTGTGCAATGAAACCTAGACCCCTACGGGTGCGGCAAGTTACCCGCCAAAACCTGAAGCGAGGTAGTCCCCACAGCATAGTGAATGGAACACCCGGCACTTCACGGAATCCGGTAAATTGAGCACCCCTCCTTGGGTCAACCTGTACCCCCTACGAGTGCGGCCAATAGTCTGCCAATTCTGGAGTGAGGCCCCTCTGCCTCTCAAAGCCATGAGATGCGGACCCGTTGCCCCCCAAAACCCGGCTATCCATGCACTCCGTCGCGGGGCAAAACCTAGTACAGTAATGAAAAATAGTACAATAGGTACATCGACCGCAACCTGGTCGTGCCCCAAAAGAATATTATACAACAGGCAGTGACGGCAGTCCACATGTTGGACGCTCGCCCCGCAATATCAAATGTACAAATAAACTCAAACTGTACTACCATTGCACACTGCTATCCACCACGACAAATCCGCAACATCACAGCACAACACAGAACATCAACGCGAATGTCACGTTCGCAAACCCGTCTAAAAGAACTATAGCAATCGGACGCGGTTTACTGATCAAATGACATTCCCGGTCGGAGATATAATGTAAGAACTGTAAACTAACATGTTTAAATTTCGATCGACAAAATTTCCCGAAGTGGGCCCCACGCAAATCTGCTGCACAGTAACAAAATCTGGGCCCAAAATATATATACCAAAAACCCCAATTTCCAACATAGAATCCACTGTAGAAAATTGAGTGAGTGATCCCACTTTCCTGCGGCGGATCCGCGGCAAAACCCTAGCTGGGGCCGCGGATCCGCGGCGGAACAGTGGAATTACTTCCTCGAATTTCTACAGTATTCCTCAAAAACCCTGCTTGATTTTCTGGTATGGTCCAAATGTCATTTTGACCAGTTTGAAAATTAACAGAAACTTTATTACTAGAAATTGCGATTTTCGAAAAATCCGTTCGATCGAACTTTTAAACGCGTTAGCACAAGTTAGTATAGCAAAATGGTGAGGCTCTGATACCACTGTAAGTCTACACTAACGCCCCGGCCGTCTACAGACGCCAAATGCGGAACAAAAACTTTTTATCTGGCCCTATCGTATACTTTAACCCGGATCTGCCATTATTGCTAAACTAACAAACTGTAAAGAGTGTAAAAAGGTTATACCGAACGATCCGAGTCCTTCGTTCTTTAACCATCATCCCACGCTCCGTTGCGGCTGCTCCGATCTCGTCGATCTCCGATCTGCTCGTCCAGGTGGCACCACATCACTGATTCTTTAAACGGGCTCCCGCCTTTGACTCGAGGCAACTCGGTCGTCAAGTTTGCTAAAAGAGACGACCAAGAGTGATGTAGAGAATGAGTAGACGACTTTGTCTCACTTCGTCTAAGTCCGTGGACGATCGGTTAATGAAGTTGCCGTGGGAATTGGGTGATGGAATGAAATGAACTGTGAAATTCCATACACCCCAAAATCTATCATATCTTTTTCACAAATGAAAACACCAAGTGTAAGTGAGAGGGGGGAGGGGCCGGCCATATATATGGAGAAGGGGGGTGAGTGTAGGAGGAGGGGGAGGTAACCATAGGATAAATATCAACAACAAAATATCTTAAGCTTAACAAAAATCATTAATGAAAACAATGACTCATATCCTTAGTCATTCTTTCTTTAAATGCAACCAATTAAAACACAACACCAATTAACCTAGTCAGTACCTTCTAGAACCTACTAGAAGCACGACTCACCCTCATCCAAGAAAAGATAAATCCGTCTTTAACCGAATGTTAAAAGACGGCTGATAGAAAACTGGAAACTGGCAACTTCCAAAAGTGATCCTGAAACGACTTTCAGGATAACCCCGTAACTGTATAAATATACCCGCATTTGTATTACGACCGAATACAAATGCAACTGAGACAAAGATATTATACCTACTCAATATAATACTCGGATCCGGCTTAAACCAAAGCCGACCAGTATCTACTCCCCGAAAACTGACACGTGCGTAAACGCACGTGCATTTTCCGAACCCTGCCATAAAACCATACGGCCTCTACAACGTTTCGTCCGAACTTGGGAAACTGTCTGTGGGGGACTCTAATGACTCGTCAGTACCCTGGCAGTGGGTTTAACCAAAAACCGTCAGCGGCACTAGCTATGCGTAACGGCTGCCCATGGACTGACCTCAAGGGTTGCCGATGAACGAACTCATCCGGAAACCCTACTGAGCCTAACAGTGACAATGTATATACAGTCCGGTCCGTTGGTCAATGAGTATCGCATATCTACCTAGGGGGCTAGTAACGTCAGACCCCCAATAGCAGTATAAATCGTGTCGGAGTGTAGCCCAATAACACCCTGAGATACTACTGGAGTACCTACCAGTAAATCTCCTGCCATGGCCATGGACTTTGTGTAATGGCTCTCCTAGACACAGCACGACCTCGCCCCTAATACCGGGAGAGACGAATCCCCTGCCGATCCGCTCATGTGCCTCCATATGGCTCGGGACTGTACCCAAAAGCTACCTGTTTGCACGACTCCTTTGAGCCGTGGTAGGGTAGAAATCAAAGCACAGTGGGAACTCACACGAGACAAATGACGACCTCAGGTCGATGAACTAACCTGTACACATGTCACCAGGGAACTGCTATCTGACGATAGGTATAGTACTAACTAGCAGATTCCCGGCGAGTCCTGTCCGGGGTACTCATAACCCAATGAGCACCTGTATACATCTTAGGTGATCCAACTGACACCAGTGGCTTGTGAGACCGGCCACCGCCCCTCGTCGGGGTCTCGACTGTATACACTAGTCTACTCCGGAGTATCGATGCCCTGTCTCGAAACTCCCACGACTAGGGACCACAATTAAGGATATGCATATAAACTACCCAACTCTCACGTATATGATCGCCATCATACTGTTGGTAGTAAAGCAAGATCCTAAGGGCTCTATCAAAGTGTAACATGTAATCAGTCACCTGAACATGTACACGACTGATAAAGGCAAATCAGATAGCATACTATCATCTCGAGTAAGACTGTCCTACCGGTATAGGTCCTCCGCAATCATTGCAATCACGTACCTGCGATCCAATAATTGACTATGAGGGAACTATCTCCAACACCTACAACATCCTTGGACACGTCGACTCGCCAACTTCATGCCCAAGTAGCCTCGGTCCAGAGGTGGGGGCCCGTAAAAGAACCCGTCGATGTGGTGCCCTTCCGACGAGGAGGTGATGACCGGAGATTCCGCGAGGAGATCGGGATGGTGGCCGAAGACCGAAGGACACGGATCGCTCGGTATAGCTCTCTACCCCATTCTCTAGTTAGCTAGGAGTTGGTTAATGGCCCGATCCGGGTTTTTAGTACGCGGTAGCGCCAGTTTTAAAAGTTAAAGAAAAGTATCGTTTCCGCATTTTAGCCTCGTTCAGACGGCCGGGGCGCTGCCGTGCACTTACACCAACATATCAGAAAAATACCATAAGGTCAATATAAAGAAGCAGTGGAAATTTGATGCACCATGGCTCCTAAATGGCCGCGGATCTACGGCCGGAGCATGATTGAGCCGCGGATCCACGGTCACGTGACAGTGACCTCATCAAATCTCAGCTTCAGTATTACTCTTTCAAGTCCCACACCTCATCAAGCCACTTCAAAGTCAAGAATTCTCCAGAAGTTTCTTCCAGATCAGCAAAGCTCCTTATTTAAGCTAATCATGTTCAAGCTTCCAAAGCAAGCTACTTAAAAAACTATGCCTAGAAGCTTCTCCCTAACCTCCAATGTTACAAAGGAAGCTAAAGCTTAACTAACTACTTCGAGAGGCTTCTACCTAACTACCTAGCTTACAAGGGAAGTTAACCTAATTCAAGCTTACAAAGAAAGCTAACCATTCTTAAGGCTATAAAAGGAACCCTAATGCATCACTTCTAAGGTTGTCGAATAATTAGTTGTTGATTCGTACATCAATTCCAAACACAAGTTGAGTGACACAACTTGTAACTCCAAACCCTAATCTTATTTCTAATTCCAAAGCCAAGATCAAGAACTTCGAGTACCAAATCAAGCATGAAGCCTTCGATCCTTTAGGAAGCGATGCCGGACTTCATCGGAGTAATTGATCCAAGGAGATCCGCGACTCAAGCAGCCGAGCGAAGCCAAAATCGACGATAAAGTTTCTTACTCTTGTAGATCTCGAGAGATTTGTAACGAAATTGTTGATAAATAAAGGTGAAATTTCTATATCTTGCTTTTTTTACATTCTTGCATCAAGATTCGATCTCAATTTGTGATTGTATTTCGTGTTGTGATGTTTGAGTAAAACTCCACTCGTGAAGGAGTCGAGACGATCAATAGATGATGATGAATAGATTCTTGTACAATTCTTAAGTCCTATGAGTTTGTAAACCCTAGCAAATTGAAGAATCGATGACCTAGTTTCGATGCGATGCTTTCTTGATTGTGTTCGCTCGAAATTAAGGATCCACGATCGATTCTTGAATTTACTAGAGGCTAGAATATGAATGATATCGACGAAAGGACAAGGGATAGAAAATTAAACCCTATTTTCAGAAGAAATCCCTAATTCTAGTTGATCATCATCGATCTAGTATCAATTCATCGATGGATAAGAATAAATAATCGATAGATTTCATCACATCTATAGATCTGATCGATTCCTATGAGCCTCACTTCGATTCTTGATTCTTGGATTGGAAATCATCACTTCTCAATTCTTGATTTTTAATGTTTTCTTGTTAATTAGATTAGACCTAGATGATTCTTGAATTCATTTTACAAATCTTGAATTGAATTGTCTTTTCTCTTTTTCTTTAATTTTCGATTCATCTAATTCGAAATACGAACGGATCTCACTTTCCCTGTGGACGATCCGCACTCGCTAACATGCTACAATCGACACCGTTATTGATTGCGGTCAAAATTTTTTTGGTTGTGATTTCTTACACTTTTCTTATATACACACCGAGAATTCATTCAATCAAATGGCGCCGTTGCCGGGGATATTGCGCTAATTCGTTCGTTTTCGAAATTTGAGTTGAAAAATTTATTCCATCAATATTTTTAGATCTAAATTCGCACAAATCCTAAACGTGTTGTTGTGATTTGTTGCGAGTGAATCTGGAATCTGCTGAGCAAGAGGAAATTTTTTTGGAAAATTCCAGAGAGCTGAGGAAGTGAACAGGGGCTTGCTGTGAATTTTTTTGTGCAGGGAACTATTCAAACCGCCGCAGATCCGCGATTTAAGCTTGTCATTGCGGCGGAACCGCGGTCTCACTGTAGCATCGCTGTACCATTTTTTCTCAGGTGACTTCTATGCTTTCTTATCTCCTTCCTCTGTCTGCTCCAACTAACAATTTGCTGCAGGTTTCTTTGCAAAATTCGCAGCGCCGCAAAAAAAGCAATAAAAATTGTGCGTGTTTTTGAATTTTGGTTGTTTGCATATTAATACGGAATTTAAGGGCCACGGCCAAATTCAGATTAGGTGGGGAGTTCATTACCCTTCCTAAGCCCCGAAAATCACAAACTTGCATCCGCATTACCCTCATTAACTAAAAAATATCTAGACATGATTCTAAGGACCGTCGCCCTCACTTAGGACAGAAGAAGGCCGTTGGTAATTCATTGCTTATCCGCGTTTCTTTTGTGGTGTCTAAGGCAAGTGTGTCGAATTCTAGTGGTTACTTAATTAGGCCCACTACTTACGTAGTGGAGAACCTCCCACTTACCTGGCACTTACCTGGCCACAGGAGAGACAAAGAGACAGTGGAGGATTGATCCTGCGACTTGTCTTTTGGCAGTTAGGAGCGGTCTAGAGCCTTGACCTAGGTGACCACTAGATTTAGGGTTGCTTGTTGCATTTGTTGTGATTTGCATCATTTTTTTTCAAAAATCCGTATATTTTCCGAAACAAACACCACATTCATTCATTCCCCTAATTATATTTACGCTGCCACTTGTACTAAACCCTTTTAGTGCAAGATAGGCTGGACACTGGATTCTAGTGCCCGACATGTCCGTGTTTCCCCGATCGACTCCGAAGTCGGTATTTCTATGTTTACTTCTTCTTTACCCACCACCACACCCACATCGATGGACGATTCTCCATCGAACTTCTTTACCACTACTCTGCCGCCGTCCGCAGGTGCGCAGAATCCACCCCGCATCTCTCCCCAAGAGAGGTGCTATCCAATTCGAGGTCCTCTTTCGACCTGTCTCTCCATTCCACCAGCCAACGGGGACAATTTTCAGATTAAACCCCAATACATCAACCTTCTACCCAAATACCACGGTCTCGAGTCTGAAGACGCATGTCTTTAACACCAAATTTGAAAATGTATGCGCAATGATGGGTACTTCACAACTTTCTGTGGATGCAATGCGTCTTCGTCTTCTCCCATTTACCTTGTGCGATATAGCCGAGAAGTGGCTTTACAACACAACCGCACATTCCATTTTAAACAGGGAAGAATTCGTAAAAGCATTCCTAAAAAAATTCTACCCCAATCATAAAACAGCTCGAGTCCGCAGCGAAATAAATCAATTCACCCAGCTTCTAAATGAAACATTTTCGAAGTGTCTCGAATGCTTTAAGAATCTGTTAGTTCAATGTCCACATCACGGAATCCCCAGATGGGATCTGTGCCGAATCATTTATGAGGGCATTAATTCTAACACAAAATAGACCCTTGAATTAATGTGTCAAGGCAATTTCATGACCAAAGATGATGGGGAAGCTTGGAAATTCCTAGAAGATTTCGCTGAAAATTCGTTACAGTGGGAGGGTGTGAGTCAATCGTCTAGGGAGGCAATAACCAATCGGATGTTTCCATAGGAGTTAGAGCTGACATTTCAGCTATGCAAAAGAAACTCGAGACTATGGAAAACAAATTTTTAGCCGCCGCCCTAAATCAAATGTCACTCTCCAAAACTGTATGTGGATGATGTTCTGATCCTTCTCACTTGACGGAAGAATGTCCGTTTCAAGGTCATGAGCAAACAATGCCGCATTTTAAAGACCGAGAAATGATCCATATTCTTCCACATATAATCAGGGTTGGAGGAATCACCCTAACTTTGCTTGGAACCAAGAACAGAATCAAAACACGGTTCCAAACCAAAACAATTTCCAAAGGGCTCTTCTACCACAACAGCAACCACTTCCACTCACTCAGCACCCCTACCAGTCACAAAATTTTCAAAACCAGGTCAACACACCTGCACCTTCTAATCCTTTGCTGTTGACCTGTTCTGATGAGTTCTTTGCATTCACACAAACCATGAAGTCACTCTTATCAAATTTCATGGAAGTGTCGGCTGAGGTTAGATCTTCCGTCAGTGAGATAGAGAAAAACTCAGCGTCCCAAGCTGAGAATATCAAATTAATGGAAGCAGAAATTGCATGACAAAAAGCCGAAATGAGTGCGAGAGAAAAAGGGAAACTTCCGTCTCAACCCCTACCGAATCCTGGGCATTACAATGTAAATGCCATCATAACGTTGAGATCAGGAAGAGTGCTGAATAATCATGTTGGGAAAGAGTTTGATGATACGGAAAAATCTATCAATAACACCCCGGCTGAGACCTTTCCTCACACACACACTTCTACTTCTGATCCTTGTTCTTCTACCCCACCGCTTTCTCACGAGCCTATTCTCCGTTTCCCACAAGGCCCGTTACCGCAGCAACCCTCTTCTAGTCCACCGAAAACGATCCCCACTCCTATTCTTAGATCGTTCCAACCTACACGATATTTTCCAATGTTGTACCCCGATCTTATTGCTCAAGCTCCTTACCCGAATCGGTTAAGGGAAACAGACCAAGTCCACAAATGAAGAAGATCACTAAAATGTTTAAACAGGCTAACATCAACATCCTTCTTCTAGATACTATCCAACAAGTCCCCGCTTAGGCGAAAGTTCTTAAAGACTTGTGCACTAGAAAGAGGAAGACTCAAGTGCCCAAGAAGATATTCATGGCAAAAACAGTAGACACGGCCTTTCCTCAACAATTACCGAGGAAACGTAAGGATCCTGGCTATCCTACGATTTCCATTTCTATTGAGGAGAAACACATCAACCGTGCTCTACTCGACCTTGGTTCAAGTGTTAACCTGCTTCCCTTCTCGGTTTACGAGCAGTTAGGGATCGGAGCGTTAAAGCCCTCGAGCATAACTCTCCAAATAGCTGCCCGATCAAGCATCAAACCTAGGGGTGAACTGGAGGATGTGTTAATAACGATCGGGGAATTTGTATTCCCTGTGGACTTTATTGTAATTGATACACAGCCTGTAACGAACCCACGAAATCAAATTCCAGTGATTTTATGTCGCCCCTTTTTGGCCACTTCCAACGCTATCATCAATTGTCGTAATGGCTCTATGACCCTATCTTTCGGGGATAGGTCAATTGAGCTAAACATTTACCGGTTGGGAAGTGTACCTTCCGAACCTACTGCTCAGGTTTGTTCTGTCGACTTAATGGATGTCGACAGCAGCGAATTTGATAATCCTCATGATACTGATCTTGACTCTTTTCATACATTGTTGTTTGACCCAACTGTGTATCATACACATACGAACTCTTCCACCGAGTTGTCCGGGTCAACAACTAACACTGATTATGAAATGATTTTAGAGTCTGAAGATCACCCCGCACTTTGTGATGACATTATTCTTCGGGGTATTGATAGGACTTTTGAGGAGATCTTCGCTGATGAACTCGCATTTTTGAATGACACGGGTGTTGAGATGAATCATCTCCCAATCAATGAAATTGAACCTCCACCCCTTCTTCTGGACTATAAAAAGGATGCGAGTAATCCATCACATTCACTGCATCGTCTCTCCAAAATGAGACGCAAACACATTCTATTCCACCACTTACCTTTTCCCCAATTCTTCTTCCACCAACCAGAGCACTACATTGATAAATTTTTTGAATTGTTGGTGTTGACCTTCGGTCTTTGCAAAGCTCGGCATCGACCAATGATTCTTGACCCCCTCATGTGATTTTCAAAGATTAACATTGTTTAACTCAAGTTTAGGGGGGTATAATCTGGCTCTTGTTAAGAAAATTTTTACACAAAATGTGGAGCCAAGAATAAGTTTGGGGGAAGATCTTCCCTTAAATATTTTGCCCCCATTAATAAATTTCCTCCCAAGCTTACAGGTTTTTGATATTTAACGTTGGCAACAGTGAGGACACTGTTGAAAACAAGTTTGGGGGAGGTTTGTGCTTATTTTCGCATCATTTTCATCATACTTTGCATAAGCACCAAACATTTTGAAAAATAAAACCTATAAAATTTTTTTAAAAATTCAAAAAATAAAATTTTTTGTACATAAATAAGATAATAAAAGATTAGATAGTGAAAAATTACATCCAAAAGATTAGAAAAATTTAAGAAAACCTAGAAAATTAGAAGTTTTCTTATATGAACTAGTAATAAGTAGTTATGAGCCGTTGTCCCAAGGGTTAGTAAGATGAAGGAAGTCAATAATCTGAGAATAAAAATAAGTCTGAAAAATAGTTCCTATTCTGGAAGCCAAACATTTTGAACGTTAATGTCCTACTATACGCACTTACACACGTCTTAAAGCTCGGGATAGTAGAGGATACCTTGAAATGCTCTTGCCTAAAAGCCAAAGTATGAAGGAAATAAAAAAAATGAAGATAATATAAAATGGTGAGAAAAATGAACACTGGTTTTGTTATCGCCAAGGCAGCAATAAAAAAAATATATCGAGGGTGCCTCATCACCTAGTGCCTTAGACCAACTGGTCTGGGAGTCACTGCTAAGCCTTAGGTGGTGCAAGACGACGAAAAACACCAAATAAGCAAGCACATGAGTAATCGGTCAGTTAGTACCTCAAGAAGTATTAACGGCCGCATGAAAGTGTGTGAGCAAAATCAGCTAAATATTCATTAATTAAAAAGTACTGAGGCAGATGTACAAGAGTATGATAGCTTGAATTGAATTCTCCGGGTGTAGGGATGTTCTTTACACACACGTAGGGTTATATGATCGATATTTGGAAGAAAGATAGGAATGAAGAATAAGACGATGTTTTACTGAGGGAGGATGTGATTTCTGATATCTTTTCGTGACTATTAAGATAGGGCTCATGACAACCGAAAAGCTAGTATAGCTGGAAACTCTAATTTTCAAAGTCTTTCTTTTACAATTCTTATCTTTATATGTAATATTCACGGTCATCCTTTTATTATTGGATTTTGTGGGTGCAATCCGCTGAAAACCCTCAGGAGACAACACTCCTCCTACTAGGGACACCTATAGGCTTAAAGGCTTGTTCCACGTGCTCAGTGCAATCGTGTTGCCTACGAAAGTGTGCGAGTTAGTTTTTCTCTTTCTTTATTTTCTCCTTCTCTTTTTAATAAAACAATTCTCTCGAGACGACCGAAAATAAGTTTGGGGGAATTAGATCAGTCGAAAATATAGCATTTTTAACACGACAATTTCCCTACCATTTGAACTCATCCAGAGGTGTTCGGTATTAATATAGCACATATTAGCAAAACATCTGTAAATTACCAAATAACATGTGTTATATATTATAACCGACATTTTTGAGGGAAATTGAGTGTTTATCATGGCATCGCATCATCCTTGTATAGCGCAACTCTTGTTTCAAAGATCTATGCAGGAAATTCCAGGAACCGAGCCAAAATTGTCAAAGTGCTGATAAAAAAATATGCCAACTCAAAGACTTGAGATCTGGCAGTAATCTAGAAGGAATTTTGAGAATCAACATATCAGAAAAATAACATGAGGTCAATATAAAGAAGCAGTGGAAATTTGATGCACCAAGGCTCCTAAATGGCCGCGGATCCGCGGCCGGAGCAGGCTTGAACCGCGGATCCGCGGTCACGTGACAGTGATGTCATCAAAACTCAGCTTCAGTATTCCTCTTTCAAGTCCTACACATCATCGAGCCAGTTCAAAGTCAAGAATTCTCCAGAAGTTTCTGCCAGATCAGCAAAGCTCCTTGTTTAAGCTAATCTTGTTCAAGCTTCCAAAGCAAGCTACTTAACAAACTAAGCCTAGAAGCTTCTCCCTAACCTACAACCTTACAAAGGAAGCTAAAGCCTAACTAACTACTTCGAGAGGCTTCTACCTAACTACCTAGCTTACAAGGGAAGCTAACCTAATTCAAGCTTACAAAGGAAGCTAACCATTCTTAAGGCTATAAAAGGAACCCTAAGGCTTCACTTCTAAGGTTGTTGAATAATTAGTTGTTGATTCCTACATCAATTCCCAACACAAGTTGAGTGACACAACTTGTAACTCCAAACCCTAACCCTAATTCCAATTCCAAAGCCAAGATCAAGAACTTCGAGTACCAAATCAAGCATGAAGCCTTCGATCCTTTAAGAAGCGACGCCGGACTTCATCGGAGCAAGTGATCCAAGGAGATCCGCGACTCAAGGAGACGAGCGAAGCCAAAATCGACGATCAAGGTTCTTACTCTTGTAAATTTCGAGAGATTTGTAACGAAATTGTTGATAAATAACGGTGAAATTTCTATATCTTGCTTTCTTTACATTCTTACATCATGATTCGATCTCAATTTGTGATTGTATTTCGTGTTGTGATGTTTGAGTAAAACACTGCTCGTGAAGGAGTCGAGATGATAAATAGATGATGATGAATAGATTCTTGTACAATTCTTAAGTCCTATGAGTTTGTAAACCCTAGCAAATTGAAGAATCGATGACCTAGTTTCGATGCGATGCTTTCTTGATTGTGTTCGCTCGAAATTAGGGATCCACGATTGATTTTTGAATTTACTAGAGGCTTGAATATGAATGATATCGACGAAAGAACAAGGGATAGTAGATGAAACCCTTGTTTCAGAAGAAATCCCTAATTCTCGTTGATCATCATCGATCTAGTATCAATTCATCGATGGATAAGAATAAGTAATCAATAGATTTCATCATATCAATAGATCCGATCGATTCCTACGAGCCTCACTTCGATTCTTCATTCTTGGATTGGAAATCATCACTTCTCAATTCTTGATTTTTAATGTTTTCTTGTTAATTAGATTAGATCTAGATGATTCTTGAATTCATTTCACAAATCTTGAATTGAATTGTCTTTTCTCTTTTTCTTTAATTTTCGATTCATCTAATTCGAAATATAAACGGATCTCACATTCCCTGTGGACGATCCGCACTCGCTAACGCGCTACAATCGACACCGTTATTGATTGCGGTCAAAATATTTTTGGTTGTGATTTCTTACACTTTTTTTATATACACACCGAGAATTCATTCAATCAAAACCCTAAAAGGTAAGATTAGCCGGGATTAATTACACCTTACAAGTTCATCAATCATTCAGCCAGGCCAGTGTTGGTACTTTCAGAGAGGTTCCCCGTGCTTTCACACGGACCTAATTAAAATAATCCTCGTTTTTCCAGAGGATTATCCCCGTAAACACCTTTCTAGACACTTACTTGATCGGCTAATTTGTCATGTGTAAAACTCTCCCATGAGTAACTCTTACTCGCAGTGGGTATCGGGATCTTTCTATCTTATAGATGGTATGCAATCTCATTGCAAATTTCAACATTTGAAATTCCCGATAATATTCTGCCCCTAGCGATCTATGACCTTGACAAGGTCAACAAACCATACATCGTAAGTCATGTTCAACCCGTCATTTCCCGATTGAATTAAACCCACCCGCATGACCCTTGACAAGGTCAACAAGGCCGTACGAATAACCTAATCCAATCACATCTAATGTTTTAGCAGATAAGCACTAATTAGCTTCCGTACACCGTGCCTTGACAAGATCAACAAACGCAGCACGAATAATAAGTAGGATTTATCTGAAACGATGGAGGGCTATGACAGGTTTTTCCGAAAACCTTTTGCGTAATGAACTTGATATCGTTGTTGAAACAAGTGATTTTGAAAAGGAGTGTTTTTGAGGCTTTTCTAGTTTCGCTAAAGAGGTCACTCGGTGAAGGGATCTCGACTCTTTCTTCATCGAATAAGGTGCAGGATATTTCATAAATACCGCTGTGCAAAGCAAGAACTATAGAAGCAATAAAAAACTAAACCGTGAGTTTGTAGAATCTGCCAGTTTTGCTAAAGAGGTCACTCCCGGTGAAGTGATCTCGGCTCTTTCCTTATCGAATAAGGTGCTGGATATTCTACAAGGAATACCGCTATGCAAAGCAAAAACTGTAGCTACCCTTTTTGAAAATTTGATCCTACAACATCTTTTAGGTTTCTTTTCTTTTATTAATCTCATTAATAAAACCCATCATTTAAGCTTCCTAAGCATCACAGAAGAAACGAAAGCAGTAATATTTATATATCATATATATACAGTATAAGCATTCGTCTCAGGCAGTAATATGATCTCATCACAGAACATTGCAGCAGAAGTAAATATATGAAATATTGGATATACTAGGACGTCCATTTTTTATTTTGAGCCTGGATAAAACACGGATTCCAGAGTCACGATGAATAGCCAAACCCACATCCCTAGACCCCTACGAGAGTGGCAAGTAACCCTGCCAATTCTAGGGTTAGGAGACCCGGTCTCGACTCCTCGAAATGGCCATCCCACTGGACCCTAGAACCCGGTTACTTATGCTCTCGGCCTTGGGTATATCCTAATGCGGAAAAGTAAATAATATACAATGGTGACATCAACCTCAACCCGAAAGTGCCCCAATAAAAGAATATTACATACAAATGAATTTTCATGAATGAAAAATAAAACACTCATCTCACTTAAAACCCCCGGCTAATCAAAACACGACGATCCAATATAACATATCACATAATCATCACAGATAACTAGACGAAGTTAGATAATTCGATAGATACAACGAACTCCCAAAAATACACCAGTGACCTCAACACTTGAGCAGAAAATAAAAATTCCCAGAAGCATGCCCTATCACCAACGGACCGTCGCTGAAGGGCCCGTCCCAAGCCTCCACAGTGGCGCCGCGGAACCGCCGCCAAAACCATGTTTTGGCCGCGGTTGCGCTGTCACTGTAGCGAGTTAGGGACTCATTCTTCAGGTGGGTCCATAGAATTCCCTACATGATTTTCTGAATATTTTTAATATGAAAAATTTCAACTTTTGAAAAAATTTCCAGAAAAAGGGTCGTTTCGGGGTTTCGGGGTTCGATCGGACTTCTAACTTCGTCTAGACAACGCCTAATGCTCTAGCTTGGCTCTGATACCACTGTAGGGTTAGCATAACACCTTGAGAAGGTTTTGGTAAGCATCAATCATGCTACTTTTAAATTTTTAGGGTGCTAAACAAACCCTAACTAAGATCTTAACTACAGAATTAAGGTTAACATGCATGTTAACAACTTTACATCTAAGAGAGAGGGATTACAACCTTTGTAGTCTGTTCCTTCGCTTCATAAGCTCCGAATAGTAGTCCCTTCACCACGATCCATGAACTTCCGGACTCTAGAGAGGCTCCACAAGTCGAATGATCCATGCTTGCTAGAAGTCTTCCTTTTCGAAGATGATCTAACTTGAAGAATCTCAAACTCAAGCTCTCACTTCTCTAATCAAGTATTAGTCAAGTGAACACCCTAATCTAAGTAGCTAGAATAGATGAGGATGATGAAGTAGGAATTTTTCCCTCTTTTTTTTTTCAATTTCTCACTTTAAATCATCACAACACAAAAAGCTAGAAAGCTTTTTCAGGGAGGAAGAAGAAGAAGAAAGCTTTTGTGATGAATAATGAATTATTGTTGTTGTTACAATTACAACAATGAGTTAATAAAATGAAGGCTTTAACTCATGTAGAGAATAAACTAGAGTTAAGGGTTTGGGTTGGGTTAACAAATATCTACACAAAATATCAAAGCAAAATGACAAATGGAAAGCTTCGTGAAGCTTCATGAAAAAGCTAACCCAAAAGCTAACCCAAATGCAAAAAATAACTTTGTTTAAACTTAACAACCATGTTGCATTTGTAACCCTAACTTGTTACAATATTATATATCACATATATAATAAATTTTGTAACAAAAGAAAATAATACAATTAATATATATCGCATATACATCAATGTATTATCCAGTGAGAAAATGAATCAATAAAGAGAGCTTATATTAGTTAACGTAATGTAATATATCACATATATAATTTACATTAAATTATCGAATCAACTCTTGATCCGACAATCCGGCTATATTGCATATAACCAACTAATATAACATGTACCAATTCATCGAATCAACACTTGATCCGATGACCGGCTATATCACATATACCCGGCCGATATCTCATATCGCGAGAATATAATACGGTATCTCATATCGTATTATTCTCGGTCCCGCACATATCACATATGTGCTCCTACTCCGTTTTTCCTAAGCCAGGAAACCTCTGTGTAGGACTCTAAAGAATCGTCAATAAGCCGGCAGTATGTGATGATCATATCAAACACCCACAAGCTGCAAGCGGTTAGCTAAACGTAACAGTCACCCAGGTATTGAGCGATCCAAAGATCAACAAGCAAGCCTGTACATTCTCCTGTGAATCCTAACAGTAACACTACCATACAGTCCGGTCACTTCGTCTAATATGTTGCATATCTAGTCTAGGGGTGGTAAACGTCAGACCCCAATAACCGACAAGTCGTGTCGATGTAAGGTTCATAACGTGTCGAGAAACTACTGACAACACTTACCCGTAAATCTCCATATCAGCTCTGGCCAGGGACTTCCAGTTATAGCCAATCGAACACAGCACAACATCAACTCCCTATACCGGGAGAGACGAAACCCCTCCTATCGCTCATTGCCTCCATGTGATTCGGGAATGTACCCAAAAGCCACCGTTTTGCATGCCTATTTGGACATGGTAAGGTGGAAATCAAAGTACAGTGGGAATCACACAAGACTCTATGACGATCTCGGGCCTACAGACTAACTTGTTCCAGTGTCACCGGAGAACTGCTATCTGACGATAGGTATAATACCATCCAGGAGTTCTCAGCGAGTCTATTCAGTGTACCCAGTCTCCACTGAGCACCCGTACACCATCTTTGATGTCCAACACCAATGGATATGGGATCATCCATAGCCCATCATATGGGTCAAGATGCGTGTACGCTAGTCTACTCTGGAGTATCGATGCCCAGTCTCGATACACCCTCGACTAGGAACAGTTATAGGATGTACTCGTGGACTACCCTGGCCTCACTAGTATGATCTCATCGTAGTCCTAGTAGTCGAGTACATAACCTAAGGGCTTTATCAACATGTAATCACAAAACAGTATTTGTTAACACGTTAAGATAAAGTGAAATCAGATAGCATACTATCATATCGAGCAAGAAAGTCCTCTCTATATATATCCAAGCATCCATTATAATATACATCACATGTACAACAATGGCCTCTAGGGCATATACATAACTAACATAGATTTTATCATTGTGTCATTTCTAGTGAATAAACCCTATTTTTAATAATACATGGTATTTAATACATGGTATTTAAATGTAAAGTATTGAACTTGTATAGAATTGCATGGTATTTTCATGTAAGATTATTCTTTTGATTTAGAAAAGTTGGAATATTTATTTTATATAAAAATAGATGTCTTGATAACACATATATAAATATTTATAAAATAATTAAATTTATTATTTACCTAAAACTCACGTTTTCTTAAGATATTTGTATTTTAAATCTTTCGAGACCGAATGCTCCTTACGGTGGTCTGCATCTCGCACAACTAAGCCCGAGGATGTGCGATAATCTGCATCATCCCGAACGGGTTCCCCAAATGGGTTGTAGCGGCGCTTTGCAAAGATTTTTTTAAAATACATAATCTTGTGAAAATGGATTTTATAAGTTTAAGGTAGTTTTGTGTAAAACGATATTTTCCCGAATCTATATTTCCCAAAAGGTATTGTGCTATTGATTAATGTAGGTTTTTAACGATCAAAAATATTTACAGCAATCAAGAACGGTGTCGCATGAAGCTAGCCGGTGAATACGGGTCGGTCTACAGGGATGTGTAATTTTCCTAAGTGTTCTTACTAGTTGATTCCAATGGGTGTTTGGTCTTTTGATTGAATCTAAAAACTAAGTTGTACGATGGTTAAGGAACTTGCTAGGGTTAGGTCTAAGGTGGGGTTTGGTAAGATTTGATGTTAACACCTCTTTCAATGCCCCCGATTAAATCTTTTTAGAAGTTATAACAACTATTAGTAAAGGGGATTAGGATGATTGGGAAGAAACGAAGTTTTCTTCCTCTAGATCCTTGTCGTCCTTTCCTACTAATTGTTCTAACCTTCATGGAAGTCATGCATGTCCGGTCCTTTATACTACGGTTTCACCGTTACCTCGTGGGTAAGGTGCCGTAGGGAGCGGATCATGCATGCGTGCATGAAGTTCTATTTATTACAAATTATTGGGCTTGAAAGAGATGAGAGATATCCAACTCTCAATCCCTCCCTTATTCCTAACCCTAACAAGCGAGGAAATTACTCGCTCATTAGGGGATCTTTTAAAAATAACGTTTAAAAATCACTTACCTACTGCAGTTTAAGAAAGATTACACTAGATTAAACTAGGGCAATGGAAGGATTTATCTAAGGCAAGAATTAAATTAGAAAGCTAGGGCAAGAAATTAATTTTAAACTAAGGCAGAAAATTAAATGAACTTAGAAGAAATGATGCTCTTCAATCCTCAAAAGAATCTGAATTTTTATTATTTGAAAAGAGGCATCCCTATTACAGTATTTTGATTACATATTTATAAGGAAATAGGAAAATTTAGGGTTACAGGATTCGCACATGTGCGATTACAAAAATACCCCCTAAAAATCCCAACCTACGCACCGACGCACCGTCAGAAGAAATTTGCACCGACATATGCGTCATATGGCCGCGGAACCGCGGCAAATGTGAGGGTAGGGCCGCGGTTCCGCGGCCCTTTGGTGAGGTTGTCTGCTCAATTTTTCTGGGTTCTTTTCTAATGCTTTGGTCTTCTTATTTCTTCAGTTCTTTTCTCCATTTGGCTTCTGGATCTTCTCCAGATCTTCAGTGAAAACTTGTATTGGTCTTTTAACCATTTCACTTTGACATTTTTGGACCTTGCGTTGCCTTGTACCTCTGTGAACTGTTATTCGTCTAGGATTGACTAGGATCTTTCTACTTGTTGGTCAAAAGTCCTTCTTTGTTTCATCTTTTGTCTTTTTCACTGTTTTCGCCCCAAGAACCTATAACCTATAATATGTAGCAGACATGCGTCAAAAGCACCTGTTTATTTATAAAACGCATAAGAATGGGGATTATAAAATGCAGTATTATGATATGAACAAATACCCCCGAACTTATCTTTTGCTCGTCCTCGAGCAAACTTATTATTTTATTCTCGATAAAACCTAACCGCACTTTCGCAGGGAAACGCGATTGCACTGAGCTCGTGCAATAAGCCGTTAAACCTCTAGGTGTCCCTAGTAGGAGGAGTGTTGTCTCCTGAGGGTTTTCAGCGGATACTACCCACAAAATCCTATCAACTCGGCCCATTGACTTTTGTACTCCAATTTGGTTTTCTAACAAGGAATTCTATTATCTTCTTCACGTTTCCTCATCGTTTAACTTAGATTATATATGTTCTATAGACTTACTTAGCTTTCAGCATTTCCCAAGTTTTCCTTCTAAGGTTCCATCTCCACTTAGGAATTTTTCTATCAACTCCACTAAAGATACAAGTTCTATTCTTCATTCATTTCACTTATCTCAACTCTAATCATATATCCCCACGTGTGTGTATAAATCACCCCTACACTTGGAAATTCAAATCAAGCAATCATACTCTTGTCCGTTGTCCAAAGCACTTATTAATTGGTGAATTTTGCTTACACATCCTTCATGCGACCGTTAATACTTCTTGAGGTACCAACGACCGATTACAAGATGCGTTAGCACTTTAAGCGTAATTCCTAGTCTTGCAACACCCAATGCTTTTAGCAGTGACTTCCAAACCAGTTGGTCTAAGGCACTAGGTGATGAAGCACCCTCGCTAAATATTTTTTCTATTTTTGCAGCCTTAAGTAATCACAAACACCAGTGTTCATTTTTTTTTATTCACACACATTTTTTTATTTTCTTCGTACTAAGGAATTTAGACAAGAGCATTTCAAGGTCTCTTCTATTATTCCAAGTTTCAAGGTGCGTGATTGTGCAATTTGTAGGGTATACATTTTCAGAATATAGACTTAAGCTAGAAATTATTTTTCAAACTTATACTCCAATAAGAATATCAATATTTTTCCTTCATTTCAACTTATCCCAAAAAGTGAACTCAAAATTTGCCTATTTCTAAATAAACTACAAAGACATATACTTTCTACCGTTAATCTTTAAAGAAGGTTATTTTTAGGGTTTTTAATTTATACAGTCTAAGATCTAATTGTTCCTAGCCAGTTAACCTATTTGTCAAACCAAAGTCAAAAATGGCCAAAATTGAATACATTAATTTTTATAATTTTTCAAATTTTTAAATTTTTATGGGTTTTTCAAAATAAGTATGCAAATGCAAAAATATGTACAAATGAATGCGAAGGAAGAAGACGTACCGAGCATACCCCCAAACTTGAACTTGACAGTGTCCTCACTGTCATGCTGCACCAAGAGGGTCAAAATGTCGGCACTCCCCTGTTTATTTACTTACAAATTGTTTTTATAATTTTTTTTATTATTGGTAAAAGAAAAAAATATATATACAGAAAGGTCCCCTCAAACTTCATTGAAAAAATGTTAAACGTCGTTGCCAAATTTTACAAAGACCAAATGTCAACACCAACCAGGCGAAAAATTTGTCTGTAAGGAGTATCGGTTGGTGGAAGAATATGTTGTACCGATCCAAAAAGAGTTGGAGAAGATAGAAGTGGTGGTATAGAAAGTGTGGAAGTGAGTCGATAGGAAGTGGTGATGAATCAAAACGAGAATGAGAATGATCAGCAGTCAGTGGAATATTGGCATTCTCATAGCTTATTAAAAGAAATGGGGGTGGTTCAACTTCTAAAGGAGGAGGTTGACTCACCAAAATATCCCCAAAATGTTTCTGTGGGTCCTTTATTGACTTGGCATCATCCATCATTTCCATATGATATTCAATTATGAGGGAACTAATCTCCTCGATGTCCGCCATAGTCCAACCGAAAACATGTCGCCTATCTTGTAAGATCTTTAAAATAGCGTTCTCTTGCTCGAAGGCTAGAGAGGCTGATATTATAATGGGAAAGGTCTCATTCTCACCTATGTAAGCATATTTAAGGTGAGGCGGCAAGGACATAAGTTCGAGTTTCGGAGGCAAAAGAATCATTGCGGAATCTACCTCGAACTCAAAGGACTCCAACACAGGTTCGAAATCACTGCAAACAACCGATTCGAATGGTTCAACTAACTCATCCAAAAATTCAAAAGATTCATATTCGGGCTGTGAGTCGTCATCATCCAAAAAGGTGAAACTTTCATGATCAATATCGGTTGTGTCAACTGTGGTAGGCTCAAGGAGGGACGCACTAGTGGCGTCAAAGCTGTTCCCATCAAACAAAAATCTTTCAAACTCGCCGTCCTCCTGCGTGATTTCGTGAATAGAGCAAACTTCTCGTGTACTAGTTTTAGGCACGGGGGACAGACTTCCTAACTTGTAAATATTGAACTCACTAGATGTCTTCCCGAAGGATAGAGTCATGAAGCCATTGCGACAGTTTATTACCGCATTGGAAGTGGCCAAAAATGGTCGACCGAGGATCACCGGAATTTGGTTCCGTGAGTTGGCAACAGGTTGTGTGTCCATAAAAATAAAATCAACGGGGAATATGAACTCCCCAACTTTGATCAACACATCCTCTAGCTCACCCCTTGGTTGGGCGATTGATCGATCAGCCATTTGGAGAGTACAGTGAGTGAGCTTAAGCTCTCCAATGCCTAATTGCTCGTACACAGAATAAGGTAGCAAATAGACACTAGCACCAAGATCTAGTAGTGCTCTATTGATGTTCTTGTCCCCAATTGTTATCGAAATAGTAGGACAGCCGGGGTCCTTGTGCTTTTGGGGTAAAGATTTGACAAGAGCATCGCTAACAGCACTAGCCACGAAAACTTTCTTTGGTACTTGTGACTTCCTCTTTTTGGTGCATAAGTCTTTTAAGATTTTTGCATATGAAGGAACTTGTTGGATTGCATCCAAAAGAGAGATATTTATGCTCACCTGTTTGAACAACTCGACAATCTTCTCCATTTGTGGAGTTGGTTTATTGGATCTCAACCGGTTTGGAAAAGGAGCATTTTGAAATGTTGTTGAGTCCAATTTTTGTGGATCAGATTGTTGAGTTGGAACGGAACCCCGTGTAGATGTGTTCGTGTTGTGAGAAGTAGGTCCGTTCGAGCTAGAAGGAGTAAAGCCTTGTGAATGATGGAGAACAGGCTCTAACGAAGAAGGTGAAGAAGAACCACCGGCAGGGGTGTCATCGTGAATACCCACATTGTTTTGCAACATTTTTCCCGATCTCAACGTGGTCACAGCGTTTACGTTATGAGTTTGCTGTTGATATGCAGCATGTGCGTGACCAGGATTGGGTAGTGGTTGAGATGGGAGCTTTCCTTTTTCTCGCTCGCTCAATACTGCATTGAGTTGTGCAATTTGTGCCTCAATAGATTTGATGCTTTGATCGTGTGAGGCACTGTTTTGCACCAAAGATTGAATAGAAGTCTCTAGTCTTGCTGTAGACTGTGTAGATTGCTTTAGGAACGCATCTAGACTTCTTTCGAGCGAGCTAACCTTGTCATTATTAGGTTGAACAAAATTGTTTGGCGGGTAAGAAGTGTTAGGCACAAAATTGTTCACCTGATTAGGGTAAGGTTGCTGTTGAAATTGAGTTTGTGGAGGTGCTTGTTGTTGTGGAGGAGGCCCTTGAAAATTGTTATTTCCTTGGAATTGTTGATTTTGGTTCCAAGCGAAATTTGGGTGACTCCTCCAACCCGGATTATATGTAGAAGAGTATGGATCGTTTCTTTGTCGTTGCTGAAAGGCAGCATTGACTTGATCATGTCCTTGAGTAGATGCATTGTAAGGACACTCTTCGGTTAAGTGTGATGGAGCCGAACAACAAGCACACACAGTTCGTGGAGGCATAACAGGGGCAGGAGAAGGCGATGAGATTTTGGTCTCAATCGCTTCTAACTTTTTCGTAAGAGCGGCCATCTCGGCCTTTATAGCTATCGACATTTCTACTTGATGTATGCCTGCCCTAGATTGACCGCTAGAAGAAGATGATGTGGTCTTGGAGCTCTCCCACTGAATTGTTTGTTCACTAAGATCCTCAAGAAACTGCCACGCTTCCTCACTAGATTTGGAGAGAAAGTGACCTTGGCAGATGGTTTCTAGCAACTGCTTCATTGCTGAGTTCATTCCCTCGTATAATGTTTGGCAAAGTTGCCAACTTTCGATCCCATGATGAGGGCATTGAACGAGTAGGTCTTTAAATCTCTCAAAACACTTCCAAAATGGTTCGGAAGGAAGCTGTGAAAATTGTATAATCTCATTGCGGATTCTAGCAGTTTTGTAGTGAGGATAGAACTTTTTAAGAAAAGCTTTCACAAACTCGTCCTAATTTCTAATTGTATGTGATGTTGTGCTGTATAGCCACATCTCGGCTAGGTCACATAAGGTGAAAGGAATGACCCTTAGCCTTATAGCGTCATCACTTAATTGGGTTGTTTTCATCATAGAGCAAACGTTTTGGAATTTATTGATAAAAATATAAGCATCTTCGGATTCCAAACCGTGAAATTTTGGCAGCATATTGATGAAATGTGGTTTTATTTCAAAATTGTCCCTATTTACCGGTGGCGGTGAAAGACAGGTAGGTAAAGAAGTGCGAACAGGGTAAAAGAGATCCTGGAGCGCGACTCGTGCGGGTGCTTCAACAGGCGGTTGATTCGGGTTATTCGCATCTAACGGAGGTGGAATCATTCCCGTCGGTAAGGTATTGTTGGGGTTGAATCCCGACATGCCTTCGGAAGAAGAATTTGAAGTTGGAGGTAAGAAAGTGGACGGAATGTCGACTTCGGTGTCGACGGGTTCATCGGTCGGTACCAACGAAACACGGACTAATCGGGCGCTAGTGTCCCTAGTCCAAAGTGACATACACTAAAGGGGTAGTGTAGTCAGAAAAAAAATGAAAGACAGAATGTGGAGGTAAGAGAACGTCAATGAAAGGAAATGGTGTAAGTGAGGTGCAAGTTTTCTTTAGCGACAAGTTGCAAGTTTTGAAAAGATTTTTCTTTTTTCTTTTTTTTTTATGTGAGAGTTTTGCAAAGAGGTTTTTGAAAGAGACTTGAGACGCAAGCGCGATCAACCACACATGCACAATCAGGCCTAGATCTAGGGTCACCTAGGTCAGCTAGACGGCTCCTAACTAGGGCTAGAAATAGGACCTCAAAACGCCTCTTCACCGCCAATTGCGACCAAGTAAGTGCCAGGTAAGTGGGAGGCTCCCCGCTACAAGTAGCGGTCCTAATTAAGTAACCACTTGCCTTGACACACTTGCCTAGACACCGCAAAGTCAGCTAGGATAAACGGTCGATGCCTATGTCTAGTCCTTTGTCCTATTGAGCTCGAAGTCCTTAGGGCTGAGTCTAGTATTTTTTTAATTAAAAGTGGTCGATGCAAATGCTTTAAGTTCTTTCTGGGGTCCTGGGAAGGGTGATGAAATCCCCACCCAATCTGAGTTTGGTCAATAGCCCCTTCAAGTCCGATTAAATTATGCAAAACATTAAATTCACTTGCAATCAATTTTTTAGCGCGGCGCAAAGAAACCTGCAGAAAATCTGTTATTTAGAAGGGGAAAGAAGACTTTTTAGCGCAAAGAAATCCTGCAGAAAATTTGACAGAAGATATATGGGGATTTGCAGAGGGGAAAATGAGGAAACAAACCGAGGAATTTTTGCGCAGAGAAGACAACAGAGAGCCGCGGAACCGCGGTTTTGATGTGGTAATTGCGGCAGAAACGCGGTCTCGTGGAGGGTTCAGGTGTCCAAAAAATTTCTACTGTTCTGTACTCGCAATCCCTCTCTGTTTCGATGTATCCTTTTCTGTTTCGCACTCTGGAATTTTCCAGATCCGAGATTCTTTGTTGTTCCTGCAAAATTCAGAAGATAAACCCTTCAAACAGATGAAGATTGACAAAAATTTTGTACTTTTTATATTTTCAGATTTTTATGATTTTTAAAATTTATATCAACCCGAAATTACAAATAGGAAATTTTTACGCCATCCCCGGCAACGGCGCCATTTGATTAATGTAGGTTTTTAACGATCAAAAATATTTACCGCAATCAAGAACGGCGTCGCATGAAGCTAGCCGGTGAATACGGGTCGGTCCACAGGGATGTGTAATTTTCCTAAGTGTTCTTACGAGTTGATTCCAATGGGTGTTTGGTCTTTTGATTGAATCTAAAAACTAAGTTGTACGATGGTTAAGGAACTTGCTAGGGTTAGGTCTAAAGTGGGGTTTGGTAAGATTTGATGTTAACACCTCTTTCAATGCCCCCGATTAAATCTTTTTAGAAGTTATAACAATTATTAGTAAAGGGGATTAGGATGATTGGGAAGAAACAAAGTTTTCTTCCTCTAGATCGTTGTCCGTCCTTTCCTACTAATTGTTCTAGCCTTCATGGAAGTCATGCATGTCCGGTCCTTTGTACTACGGTTTCACCGTTACCTCATGTGTAGGGTGCCGTAGGGAGCGGATCTTGCATGCGTGCATGAAGTTCTATTTATTACAAATTATTGGGTATGAAAGAGATGAGAGATATCCATCTCTCAATCCCTCCCTTATTCCTAACCCTAACAAGCGAGAAAATTACTCGCTCATTAGGGGATCTTTTAAAAATAACGTTTAAAAATCACTTACCTACTGCAGTTTAAGAAAGATTACACTAGATTAAACTAGGGCAATGGAAGGATTTATCTAAGGCAAGAATTAAATTAGAAAGCTAGGGCAAGAAATTAATTTTAAACTAAGGCAGAAAATTAAATGAACTTACAATAAATGATGCTTTTCAATCCTCAAAAGAATTTGAATTTTTTTAATTGAAAAGAGGGATCCCTATTACAGTATTTTGATTACATATTTATAAGGAAATAGGAAAATTTAGGGTTACAGGATTCGCACATCTGCGATTACAAAAATACCCCCTAAAAATCCCAACCTACGCACCGACGCACCGTCAGAAGAAATTTGCACCGACACGTGCGTCATATGGCCGCGGAACCGCGGAAAATGTGGGGGTAGGGCCGCGGTTCCGCGACCCTTTGGTGAGGTTGTCTGCTCAATTTTCCTGGGTTCTTTTCTAATACTTTGGTCTTCTTATTTCTTCAGTTCTTTTCTCCATTTGGCTTCTAGATCTTCTCCAGATCTTCAGTGAAAACTTGTATTGGTCTTTTAACCGTTTCACTTTGACATTTTTGGACCTTGCGTTGCCTTGTACCTCTGTGAACTGTTATTCGTCTAGGCTTGACTAGGATCCTTCTACTTATTGGTCAAAAGTCCTTCTTTGTATCATCTTTTGTCTTTTTCACTGTTTTCGCCCCAAGAACCTGTAACCTGTAATATGTAGCAGACATGCGTCAAAAGCACCTGTTTATTTATAAAACACATAAGAATGGGGAATATGAAATGCAGTATTATGATATGAACAGCTATGTTGCATACGAGTGTTGTGAGGAGGTGGGTCATTACCTCGTGATCTATTTAAAGGTATAGCAAGATTAATGATGTTTTAAAGTCGAAACTAAACTACAAGGTATTTTACTAAAAAAGTACGATAAAAATTGCAATATGAGATATTTTTATATGGAACTTTTTCATGATGTTTTGTTAATGTTTAATAGTCAAAATGTAAGAGCGTGGTATGTTCGTATTTAAGAAAAAATAGAATTTTAAGAAGAACCGAATCGGAATCGGATTTACTGCGATTCCGTCGGGTTTTAGAATTATGAGTTTTAAGAAAATAAAATAGAAGAGGGAGGAGGGACTTACTGGCTTTTGGTTTAGAGGAGAGGAAGAGGGAGTGGAAGTAGGTTCCGGTATGTCGTTTCGTCGCCGGGAGCTCCTACGCCCGTCGTCGGAATTTCGCCGGAGTTTCGCCTTTCGCTAACTCCAATTGTACACAAAGGTACTAGAGGAATTTATTTAGAGTTTTGGACATAGTTTGTGAGTGAGGAGTGCGTGGAATTGAGTAGTATTTATACGAAAAGATTAGGGTTAGAGTTAGTTGAAGGGGTGTGAGAAAATGTATTAAAAATTGTATTAAAAATGGAGTAAATAGGTGTTTTTATTGATTCTGTAAATGTGCAGGGTATTTAAAGTGTACAGTGGTACTGGGGATACCAAGAGGCACAACTTCACAGAAGAGACCAACACGATCCGAGCTGAATCGGCCGGCGGCGGCGGCCGAGTCGGCCGGTCCGCCGGCCGAGTCAGGCCGAGTAGGCCCCCCCTTGCTGCCACGTGTCCTATGTCGCTTGGTGTAGCTCCTGGGTCAGTTTGTTTTATATGTGCCTTTTGGTTTTAAGGGTTTAGCACATCTAGACTCTTGGAATTCTAAAATTATTAAAAGAAAACTATATTTAAAAAAATGTGGGTGATGGGATTTGAACTCTGGTGCTTCGGTTCAGCAGTGCAAGGTCTTACCAATGAGCTACAAGCTCCTTCTTGCTATTAAAAAACAAAACAAATTTATAACTTGTGCTCAGGAAAAAGTACCCCTTTATGTATTTTTTTGAAAAAATTGTACAGAAAGTTGTAAAGAAAGTTTAGGGTTGTTAATTCTACCCTCCTTATAAAAATTTCGTCCTCAAAATTTGTAAAAGGAAAGTGTAACATATTCAAGAAAAGTTTGGTGACTGAAGTACTGATAGTGTATGAAAAATAACAAGGTGATACAAGGGATTTTAAAAAAAATGTGAAAGAGACTTACTAGTGTTATCTTGGCCTACAGCCTCGGCTTCTACGGCTACTAAGGTGTAAGCCTGTCGCCGTGGCACGTTCCTCCTAGCTAGAGGAACATTCCTCTGTCGTCGAGGTATGTTCCTCAGTTCCTGATAGAATTGGCGATCTGGCTATGCAGGAGATCCACGTGGAGGTGGTGCTGGGAGTGCAGGACGAGCTGCAGGAGCCTGGATAGCTGGCCGCTGCGGGTAGTAGGTGAGTGTGTGAGCTGAGTTGTATCCATAAGGACAGTTTCCAATTCCGTGATTGGATGCGCCACAAATTAGACACAGGTCTTTTGCGCTCCTACAGTCATTCCACAAGTGTCCCTTTCTCCTGCAGTAGTAGCAGAAGTCTGGACTCGACTGGTTATTGATTTTTTCCAATCTTTTGGGTTCAACAGTTGACCTTGAAGAGCCTCCTCCTGCCATCTGATTGGCAGGGCGCTTCACTCCGGCAGATTGAGGTCTGCCCTTCTTCTTCACCACTGCCTCATATCTTCGGGCAGCTTTCAAAGCCAAATCATGGGTTGGGAAATCCCCTGTAGCTAAGGCAACATGGATCTCCGGGTCCAACCCTTGCTGAAATCTTCTTATCCTGATCTCAGCAGTCGGTATGAGATGGGCCGCAAACCTGTTACGGTCTTGTGTTAGCTGTGTAGTATGTGATTTTTAGGAAAACGAATACTGAGACGTATCTTACCTGCTGAGCATGGTAAACTCAGTATCATACTCATTTACAGATTTGGTCCACATTGAACCTTGTTGCAGATGGATGAAACGTTGCTCCATATCAAAGCGGGCAGTCTCAGGAATGTACTTTGCATCGAACATGTCGCGGAAAGTCTTCCATTTGATGGGTTGATCAAGACGGCTTTATTCCGCCTTCCACCAAACCCGTGCATTGTCCGTAAGTTGTAGCTTCACAATACGGACCCAAGCTATCTCTGGCACTTGTGCCGTTGCCAGATCGTCTTCGATGCTCTGAGCCCATTCCTCAGCTTCCAGTGGGCTCTCTTTTCCTGCAAACTGTGTGGAGGTGCAAAGCCCTGAATTGCTTCACCCCAGTTGCTTCTGCCTCGAGATGGTTCATTAAAAGAGCATTCTGCTGCTGCTGTCCTTCTAGGAGGCTGCGGATTGCCTCAAGCAGAACCGTCTGCTCGTTGATCGGAGCAGGGACGACAGGTGTGAGTGGTAGTGGTGGAGGTGTGTTGTTGACATTGGTGCTGGTGTTGCTCGGAGAATCCATAACCTTGAAGAATTTTTTTAGGTTAGGACAGATTCAAAGTGTATTTAATGATAAGATTCAAGGTGTATGAATTGTAAAGAATGTTTTCAGTTGCTGGTTCTTGTGTTATATTGCTTAGGTTGTTCACACAGAACAGAACTGCATGGTATTGTTCCATACAGCTCTGACCTGCATAGGACACCAACAAAACCTGTCACGCCCCGCTTCCCAGTATACGGGCAGAAGACGTGACTGGCCGTTGCGTATTTACTCTGAAGTAAATACGCTAAGTGTAACTAAGCAATATAAAAGAAATGTACACAAGAGACAAAAGTAATGAACATCAACTTTATTTATTAACATTCTTTTGTACAATGCATGGAAAGTAAATACATCTGAATGAAAGCAATGCCTAAACAATGGCATAACAGGAAAGGAAAATACAGAATGTAAAAGAAAAAGTACAAGTGAAACTACAGCTCGGGATCTTCAATAAACTGGTCCAAGTCAGAAGTGCTAGGCTCGATCTTTGGAAGGTCTGAATCACCTGACAACATTCAATGAAGAAGAAAGAGAATGTCGTCAGCGAACAAATCGCTCGGTAAGTCTCAAAGATAAGGGAGAAGTATAATAGAGAGAGAGAGAGAGTGTAACTTTTAAAGTTTTATTTAGTGAACGCTGTTGTTTTTAGCTTGCTACAGAAGAGGCCAGTGTATACGAGAGGAGTCTCTATATGCCAGATGTAAGTCCATGCTACCTCTCCCGGTACTTCCGGGCATGCGGAATTAGGTGAAAAACAATTTTTCTAGAGGTGGTAACATGGACTCAAAACCGGATCTTTGTTAAACATCTAACTAACAACCTAACTAGGAGTTGTTAACTACTCGGTTAGGGGGTTATACCTTTCTTTCTTGATCTCCTTCGTCTTCAAGCCTCGATGGTTGTCCGGATCGGCTTCACTCCGTCGTCTCCTTGCGCCGAAGATAGATCCACCTCGAAAGCTTCTACCTTTCGCTTCTTCTTCGATCTTTGAAGAAACTAGTTCACTTGGTTTGCTAAACCTTGTGAACTAGAGTGAGTAGAGAAGAGTGTGTTGGGATTTTCTCTATGGTTCTTGGTTCTCAACACATGAGACAAGTGAACCATAGACTAAGAGAGGGAGAGCAAGAGGAAGGAGATGAGAGCTCAAGAACAAGAGAGAGAATGAGAATGATAGAATGAGAGAAGACTTTTTTCATTTGGCTCTCATAATCCATAACCATCATAACACATCATAGCAATCAAGTATTATGTGATGGTTTAAGCAACAATAGCCTTATCATTTCATGTACTCATTTTGCACAAGAGAGCAAGCAAGCAAAAGTCTTTGCCATGAAATGATAGCTATTGTTATCATGATGGTCAACTAGTCAAGCCTAGTCAACCGGTCAACAAAGTCAACCCCTCAACAACCATGTCACCATAATACTTAATTAATATAATTGTTAATCATATATCATATTCTCATTAGGGTTGAGCAAAAAGTCAATAGTCAACGGTCAATGGTCAACAACCTTAATGAGAATCCTCTGCCTCTGTCTCTCCGTCAACTGTGCATACACACCCGCATCCGCGTTCCGAGGAACACGGATGCATACTGGAGAAAACCAATCCCAAAAGGTACACTAGGATCTAGCTTAAACCAAAGCCCGCTAGTGTAAACTGTCCGGACACTGTACGTGCACAAGTGCACGGATGTGACCGAACCCTGTCGCAAAACCATGCGACCTGTCGCAAAACCATGCGACCTCTACTCTTTTGCCTAAAGGCGAAAAGCTTTCTGTGTGGGACTCTAAAGACTCGATACTGCGCTGGCAGTGGGTTTAACCACATACCGCAAGCGGCACTAGCTGTGCGTAACGGTCCCCGGGTAGATGCCGACAAGAAGACTGACGAGGCGAAACCCATCTGAACTCCTACTGAGCCTAAATGTGACAATCTCCGTACAGTCCGGTCTGTTCGTCTGATACATCGCATGGTGGGCCTAGGGGGCGGTAAACGTTAGTCCCCTAATAGCGGTACAAGTCGTGTCGGAGTGAAGCCCAAAACACCCTGAGATAATACTGGAAGCCTACCAGTATATCTCGATTTCCCTGGCCAGGGACTACTCGTGTAATGGCTCTCCTAGACACAGCGCGATGTTAACCCCCATTACCGGGAGAGACGAATCCTGTCTAACCGTCACTGCCTCCAAGTGCTTCGGGACTGCACCCAAATACCACCTGTTTGCACGACTCATTTGAGCCGTGGTAAGGTAGTAATCAAAGTGCAGTGGGAACACACTCGAGGCGAAGTGACAGTGTCAAGTCAGCGGACTAAGCTGTACTCATGTCACCTGGGAACTGATAACTGACGATTGGCATAATACCAACTAGTCAGTTCCCGACGAGTCCTGTCCAATGTACTCGTAACCTAACGAGCACCCGCATACTATCTCAAGTACGACGTACCGACGGCTGTGGGACAGACCGTCTCCCACACCGGGATGAGAAGCGCATGCGCTAGTCTACTCCGGAGTATCGATGCTCTGTCTCGATAGTCCTGCGACTAGGGACCTGCATAAGGATGTGCTTATAGATTACCCAGCCCCACTAGTGTGACTGCCATCACAACGCTGGTAATCAAGCAAAGATCCTAAGGGCTCCACTAATGTGTATAGGTGATATACTAAAATAAACACATGTACACATTGAAGTAGAAACAAACCAAGTAGCATACTACTATTTTTGAGCAAGATTGTATATACAAGGTGAATATCCCAAGCTTCCATTAAGTAATATACAAACCAGTATGATACAGTAATGGCCTCTAGGGCATATACACTAACAATATCCCACTTGCACTAAGGCCATGTACTGGCGTATCGAAGACCTATCATCTCGATCAGCCGCTCGAACTGAGTCTGGGGCAAGGCCTTGGTGAATGGATCTGCAGTGTTATCTTCTGAAGCAACCCTCCGAACCTCGATCTCCGGGCGATCCACGATCTCCCTGATCAGGTGATACCGCCTCAAGATGTGTCTGGATCTCTGATGGGACCTGGGTTCTTTCGCTAAAGCTATAGCCCCGTTGTTGTCGCAATACAGAGGTATTGGATCAACAATGGACGGAACCACCTGAAGTTCTTTCAAGAACTTCTTCATCAAAACAGCTTCTTTTGCGGCATCAGATGCAGCGATGTATTCCGCTTCCATCGTCGAGTCTGCAACGGTTTCCTGTTTAGAACTCTTCCAACACACCGCCCCTCCATTAAGGGTAAAGACAAAACCCGACATGGACTTGGAATCATCCTTGTCACTCTGGAAGCTGGAGTCAGCAAAGGCCTCGATCTGGAGGTCTTTTCCGCCATACACCAAGAACATCTCTTTAGTCCTTCTCAGGTACTTGAGAATGTTCTTTACCGCTATCCAGTGTTTCTCCCCAGGGTTTGACTGATACCGGCTTACCACACTCAGTGCATAAGCTACATCCGGTCTGGTACACAACATCGCATACATTATAGAGCCAACCTCAGAAGCGTAGGGTATAATAGACATGCGATCCCTCTCCAAATCAGTCTTTGGAGACATCTCTTTAGAGAGGGTGATCCCGTGACAAGCCGGTAGGTTACCGCGCTTGGAATCTTCCATACTGAATCTTTTCAGTATGGTGTCGATGTACCTGGACTGTGAAAGTCTTAATATCCTCTTGGATCTATCACGATGGATCCGGATCCCCAGGATGTATGAGGCATCACCCAGGTCTTTCATGGAGAACCTGTGCGACAAGAACCCCTTAACAGATTGTAGCATAGGAATGTCATTTCCTATTAAGACAATGTCATCCACGTATAAAACGAGGAATACTACAGTTCTCGCTACAAATTTACTATAGATGCATGGTTCATCTGGATTTTTGATAAAGCCAAATTCCTTGACCGTCTCATCAAAACAGATGTTCCAACTCCGTGATTCCTGCTTTAGTCCATAGATGGACTTAAGCAACTTGCACACCTTTCCGCTGCCCCCACTCTGAATGAAACCCTCTGGCTGGTCCATATAGACACACTCCTCTAAATTTCCATTTAGAAAAGCGGTCTTTACGTCCATCTGCCAAATCTCATAATCGTGGAAGGCAGCAATGGCAAGAAGGATCCGAATGGATTTCAGCATAGCTACTGGAGAAAAGGTTTCGTCATAGTCCAAACCAGGTCTTTGACGAAAACCCTTTGCAACAAGTCTAGCTTTATAGGTCTCAACCTGTCCATCTACACCAATCTTCCTTTTGAAGATCCACTTGCATCCTACGGGTTTTACCCCGTCTGGAGCAATGTCCAACGTCCATACTTTGTTGGTGTACATGGACTCCATTTCGGTCCGCATTGCATCCAGCCATTTTACAGAGTCAATGCTCTGAACGGCCTGCTGGAAGCTAGTAGGCTCATCATATTCTATGATGCAATCCTCTCTATCCCCGTCTATGAGAAAAACGTAGTATCTCTGGGGCGGATGAGTCTGCCTACTACTCCTGTGGAGCGGCGTAGGAATGTCCAGCTCTTTTGAACCCTCTGGTTCCACTAAGCTTTCAGTAATAGTCCGTGGTTCTGGAATTTCTTCCAGTTCTACTGCGCTCCCACTAATTTCCTTTTCTAAGAACTGGTGTTCTAAAAAGTGGGCATGACGAGAAACAATAATCTTTTGTTCCTCTTCGCAGTAGAAGAAATATTGTTGGATATATGTATGCCCTAGAGGCCATTATGTGATAGTGGATGTATCTATACATGTATATATATTCAGTTTGCATTCTTGCTCGACATGATAGTATGCTATCTGGTTATTCTTTATCTGACATGTTTATTTGATCATGCTTTTATTCATTCATACATGCTGATAAAGCCCTGAGGATATCGGCTTGACTACTCTGATTATGATGGAAATCATACTAGTGGGACATCTGTAGTCTATAAGCATATCCTGGAATGTCCCTAGTCGGAGGTGTATCTAGACGGGGTATCGATATACCAGAGTAGACTAGCGTATATGATACTAGACCCATGTGATGGGCGATGGATGTTCCCACATTCATCGATGTTTGACATCAAGATCATATACGGGTGCTCAGTGCTGACTGGGTACACTGGACGAACTCACCGAGAACTCCTATATGGAATTATATCTATCGTCGGATAGCAGTTCTCAGGTGACACTGGTACAGGTTAGTCTGTAGACCCGAGATCGTCATGGAGTCTTGTGTGTTCTCCCACTGTACTTTGATTGCCACCCTACCACGGCTCTACTGAGTCGTGCAAACAGGTGGCCGTTGGGTACAGTCCCGAGACACACGAAGGCAATGAGCGATAGGAGGGGTTTCGTTTCTCCCGGTATTGGGAGTTGATGCTGTGCTGTGCTCGACTGGTTGTAACAGCAAGTCCCTGGCCAGGGCTGCTGAGATTTGCTGATAAGTGTTATCAGTAGTTTCTCGATCTGTTATAGACCATTCATCGACACGACTTATTGAGTTATTGGGGTCGACGTCACCATCCCTAGGCTCGATATGCAGCATATCTGATGAAGAGACCGGACTGTACGGTAGTGTTGCCGGATGGCTCGACGGGAGTTGTAACAGGTTCGCTTGTTGTCTTCTGATCGCTCAATACCCGGGTGGCCGTTACGTTTAGCTGACCGCTTGCGACTTGAGGGTACTTGATATGATCATTACCCTCTGCCGGCGTATTGACGAGTCTTAGAGTCCCACAAAGGAGTTGCTCAGTCCAGGCGAAACGTTGTGGTGCGCGTATGCGATATGCGCATGCACCCGATTGAAATGTGCGTATATGATACTGTACATTGATCGGGCGGCTTGCTTTTGGTAGGGTCATATGTGATATGGCCGGATTGATAAATCAAGAGTTGATTTATCATTTAACCATTAGTTTTTCTCACTTGAAAACCTTTTCAAGGATGATGGATGTGTGCATGCATGTGTGTTTATCTTTCTTTCTTTCATGCTAGTTTCTTGCACATATGGATGTGCATACATACACACATAAATACAACCGTCCATCATGGTTGTTAGCATATGGAAATGGTGGCAATGCTAGACTCACACCATAGATTATTTAATGGATTATTATTTGATTATGGATTTAAAAAGAAAATGAAAAGGAAAGGATAATTATGCTAGTTTCTACATGCTTCTTCTAACCTAACCATGCTCACCTACCACTAAACCATGGTTATCCTTTCCTTTATCATTCTAAACCCAAGTTAAATTAATCATCTATCATTTAATCATGGTTGGAGTCAAGAAGGAATAAATATATATAGTGATATTTATTTCTTTTGCAAGCTTAACCTTATGGTTATCATTTTACCTCTTGAAAAGAAATAGCCACCATTTTCATCCTCCTTCATCTTCTCCTCTCTAGTTTTTTCTAGTGAGTGAAATACAACAAAAGAAAGGTTTTTGAAGTGAGATCCAAAGCCACAACACCATTCTACTCAAGTCTAGCCAACTTGATTAGAGTGTTTACTTCGATTTTACAAAGTAGCGAGCTTGGACGGAGATCTCCGCGGTGGATCGTCGTGGACACAAGGGGAGTTCAAGAGGACCTCGATTCAACACCAAAGAGCCTAAGGAGCGAAGCAAAAACGGGAGCTACAAAGGTTGTAGCCTTCAAACCCTAACTTTTGTTAGCTTAAAGTTTAGTAAACCCTAATTTTCTAGGATCTATCCTTTGCATGTTAGTTTAGCACCTTAAAAATTAAAACTTTGGGTCATGTGATGCTTCAAAACTCTTCATAGGGTGCTATACTAACCTTACATTGGTATCAGAGCTGACCTAGAACGTTAGGCGACCTTTTGGCGAAGTAAAAAGTCCGATCGAAACAAAAATACGACTTTTAAAGATGCTCTCTGGAAATTTTTTAAAAACTAACTTTTTTCAGAATTAAAAATTCTCAAAAAATAGAGTAGGTAAAAATTAGACAATCTGGAAAATTCGAGCCAGTGAACAGTAACTTTGGCCGCGGAAGCGCGGTATAAGCAAGCTTAGGCCGCGCATCCGCGGCCATATAAGGGGCTCTTTCACAATTTTTTGCACAGTAATTTTCTTTACCTGCTACAGTGTATTTTGAGTATATTTAATCTGAATCTGCTGTTGAAAAATTCTGGAGATGTTTTTAGACTCGTGGTTTCGATCGGAATTTTCATTTCGCTTTCTTTTCCGGGTAAACTAGAAAGTATTGAAGTGTTTGAATGAATATCATTTACTCAATATTCACGGGGTTTAAATAGTTTAGAGATACGTGCAAGTCTTTTTGCGGTGGTCCCTCTAGAAGACAACAAACCTTAACTCGATTATGTGACCGTCTCGAACTGCCCTTTGAACCCTAGGGTTTGGGGCAGTACGGCGTGCCACATGTGAGGCGTTGGCTTGACCCTTCTACGGCTGGACAGCCGCTACTGTGCCACACTCCGGATCTTTTGAACCATGCTCAAGTGTTGAGCTTTAGTGAATCTTGGGTGCTTTATAGTTCGTTCGAAAACTTTAATACTGTCTGTTTGTCTGGAATGTGATACAATATGTGGAATTCATATGGTTTAGGCATGAAATACGAGATATGTGATATTTCTTATTTATGATGTCTAAAGAGAATCTGGATTCCAAATATTGTAGTTTTACACTTTCTTTTCTGTGACCGTAAGTGTAGTATGTTAGATATCGCCGGTTTCGTTGCTATACATCAACGACAATCGGGGTACGCATACTTACTTACGTTGATGATATGTGATATTATGTGTTGCTGAGATATGATGTGTAGGATTGTCGCGATCGAATAGCCGGGGGGTTTTTGTGAGATGAGAGTTTTATATTTTCATTCATGTAAATTCAAATGTAATGTAATATTCTTTTATTTGGGGCACTTCCAGGTTGCGGTTGTGTCACCAGTGTTGTATATTATTTACTTTTCCGCATTAGGATGGACCCAAGGAGGGGAGCACAGGTGACCGGGTTCTGGGATTCAGTGGGAGGCCATCTCGAGGAGTCGAGACCGGGTCTCCTAAACTCCAGGATTGGTAGGGTCACTTGCTGCTCTCGTAGGGGTCCACGGTGTGGGCTTGGCTATTCATCGCGACTGTGGAATCCGTATTTTCTATTCTGGCTAAATACTAAATACGGACATCCTAGTATATCCCACGTTATATCTATATTTCTGCTGCATCTGTTCTGTGATATCTGAGACGAATGACTTTTTATATATATGATATATAGTAGACGTTGCTTATGTTTTACACCCGCGCTAGTCCCGTCCCGGTATGCCGTTAGTTAAGTAACCTAACGGTGCATAACGGAACATTGCGGCGAATGCGGATGGCATAAGCGTACGTGTTATTTTCGTTTCTTTTCTGTGATTGGCTTTAGGACTTAAATGATGGGATTACATTAATGTGATTAATGTAAAGAAAATAAACCTAAAAAGATGTTGTAGAATCGGATTTGAAAACTACTCGGCTATTTATGAAAAAGCTACATTTCAAAACTACGGAGCTTAAGCCACTCATTTTGAAAAACTGTTTGATTCTACAACGATATCAAGTTCAAAGCGTTAAAGATTTTCTTAAAAATCATTCGCAACCCTCCGTCATTTTAGGAAGTAGAGTACTTAGTATTCGTGCTACGTTTGTTGACTTTAGTTAAGGCGTAGTGTACGGTAGCTAAGTGATGTCTTCCTACACTGCATATGATGCAGATTAATTAGGACATTCATGCGACTTTGTTGACCATAGTTAAGGGTCATATGGGTGGGTCTAATTAATCAAGAAATGACGGGTAGAACTTGACTGGTACTTATGATTTGTTGACCATAGTTAAGGTCATAAGTGCTAGGGGTAAAAATTACATCGGGAATTTCAAGTGTTGAAATTTGCAATGAGATTGCATACCTTCCATGTGATGGTTGGATCCCGATCCCACTGTGGGCAATAGTTGCTCCTAGGAGAGTTTTACAGTTTACAATTAGCTAACTCATTAGGTGTCTAGAAAGGTGTTAACGGGGCTCCGCCTCTGGGAAAACGAGGTTTACTCTAATTAGGTCCGTGCGAAAGCACGGGGAACCTCCCTCAAAGTACCGACACTGGCCTGGCTGAACGGTTAGCGAAGTTGTAGACTGTAATTAATCCTGGCTAGTTTTTCTTTTTAAGGTTTGAAAGAAAAACTTGATAAAAAGCAGTGGGAAACATCGATTAGACAAGATAATAAACCAATCTAATCTATGCAAGAGCTTTCGCTGAGTGTATTCTTTTCTCTCTCTTAATGGCAGATACCAATGACTGGACTTAAGCTTCTACTAGATAAAAACAAACTGAATGGGACCAACTATAAAGACTGGCTAAGGAATCTGAAGATCGCCTTGACTTATGATAAAGTATCATATGTCCTCACGGCTTCAGCCCCGCCCGTCCCAGGCCCAAAATCCTCAGTTGCGGACATTGAAGTCCGCAAGACATGGGACGCTGACTGTGCCACGGCAAAATGCCTCGCGCTTGCATCGATGGACAACACACATCAAAAGCAGCACGAGGACATGGACATTCACGGGATACTGCTCCATACAAAGGAGTTGTATGGGGAGCAGTCCCGCGTATTACGATACGAAGCATCAAGGAAACTGTTTCACATGCGAATGGCCCCTGGCACACCAGTAGGAGACCATGTGTTGAAGATGATAGCTCTTATAGAAGAGCTTGAGGACCTTGGATGGACAATGGACAATGAACAATATATAGATATTATTCTGCAGTCCCTCCCCTCCACCTTTGCTCAGTTCATAGTGAACTTCAACATGCATGGCATGGAGAAGGACCTCCCTGAACTCCTTAATATGTTAAGGAGTGCAGAGAGCACTATGAAGTCAGCAAAGACTCCCGTTATGTCCATTGGACAGTCTTCTTCTTCTCGCCCAAAAGCTAAGGCCAAGGGAAAGAAAAAGAAGAAACCCACTAATCCTAAGGGCGGAGTCAAAAAGGTGAAGGGAAAGGGAAAGTCCACGGCTGGAGACCCAGGGAAAGGCGAGTGTTTTCATTGCCACAAGACAGGGCATTGGAAGCGCAATTGCACCGAGTACTTAAGTCTCAAGAAGAAGTATGGTGATGCTTCCGCTTCAGGTGTGTTTGTGACTGAAAACTGTTTTTCTATAAACTCTGCTTCCTGGGTATTGGATACCGGTTCAGGTTCTCACATTTGCAATTCTATGCAGGGGCTGAGAAATAGCAAGGTTTTGAAGACAGGTGACCATACTCTCCGCGTTGGAAATGGTTCCAATGTACATACAGTCGCAGTAGGAGAGTATCACTTGGGGTTGCCATCTGGATGTATTTTGATTTTGAATCCATGTTATTTTGTACCAAGTATGCTATGTAATATAATATCCGTATCTTTGTTGGACAATGAAGGATATAATTTTGTGTTGCAGAACAATGTTATGAACATTCACCTAAATCAAATGTTGGTTGGGTATGGTACGCTTAATAACGGAATATATGTCCTAAATCAACACACAGTTTTCAGTGTACAACACACTAATAAAAGAAAAATTTCAGAATTAAATGAAGCTTTTCTTTGGCACTGTAGACTTGGTCATATTAACGAAACAAGACTAAACAAGTTACATAAAGATGGATATTTAAACTCTTTTGAATATAAATCTTATGCGACTTGCCAGTCTTGTATCAAGGGTAAAATGACCAAAACTCCG
Organism: Agapanthus africanus; assembly: GCA_030015575.1. Taxonomy (NCBI): domain Eukaryota; kingdom Viridiplantae; phylum Streptophyta; class Magnoliopsida; order Asparagales; family Amaryllidaceae; genus Agapanthus; species Agapanthus africanus. The sequence continues at coordinate 423,143,879 of CM057342.1, forward strand.
TTTACCGGACACGGAGAAAGAGCTACTCAGCTCCTTGGCCTCATACATAGTGATGTATGTGGGCCAATGTCTACACAGGCTAGAGGCGGTTTTTCATACTTCATTACATTCACCGATGATTTCTCAAGATTCGGTCATGTATTTTTATTAAAGCACAAGTCCGAAGCTTTCGAGAAATTCATTGAATATAAACAAGAAGTAGAAAAACAAACCGGCTTGAGTATTAAGATGCTTCGATCAGATCGAGTTGGTGAGTATCTCAGTACAGAATTTGCAAACTTCCTAAAAGAGAATGGGATTCTCTCTCAGCTCACTCCTCCTTACACACCACAGCACAACGGTGTGTCAGAACGACGGAATAGGACCCTATTAGATATGGTCCGGTCCATGATGAGTGACGCTGAGTTACCAGTCTCGTTTTGGGGGCATGCATTGGAAACTGCAGCGTTTCTGCTAAACAGGGTTCCAACCAAAGCCGTGTCTACCACGCCATATGAGATATGGAATGGGAAGAGAACATCTCTTAAAAGAATTAAGATTTGGGGTTGCCCGGCCTATGTTAAAAAGCAGAATCCGGACAAACTCGAGACACGGTCAGTCATGTGTAACTTTGTGGGATATCCAAAGAATTCTTATGGGTATCTGTTCTACCACAAAGAGGAACAAAAAGTGTTTGTTTCTCAGTATGCCATATTCTTGGAAAAAGAGTTTTTCACGGATAGAGATGATGGCAAGGTGGTAGATCTAGAAGAGGTTCTGGAGATACAAACTACAAATGACGATTTGGTTGAACCGGCTGTTGCAACAGAAACTGAAGAACCTCGGCCACTCCGTAGGTCTGGTAGGACTTCTCGCCCACCGGAGAGGTACTACGGTTTCCTCATTGATGGTGACAGAGAAGACTGTATCATGGAAGATGATGATCCTACCAGTTTTCAGCAAGCTATCACGAGTGGTGACTCTGTGAAGTGGCTGGATGCCATGAGATCCGAAATGGAGTCTATGTACACCAACAAAGTATGGACTTTGGACGTTGTACCCCCTGGGGTAAAACCTGTAGGGTGCAAATGGATCTTTAAAAGAAAGATTGGTGTGGATGGGCAGGTAGAGACCTATAAGGCAAGACTTGTGGCGAAAGGTTTTCGTCAAAGACCAGGTTTGGACTATGACGAAACTTTTTCGCCCGTAGCCATGCTTAAATCTATTCGGATCCTACTTGCTATTGCTGCTCACTACGACTATGAAATCTGGCAGATGGACGTTAAAACAGCATTCCTAAATGGAGATTTAGAAGAATGTGCTTATATGGATCAGCCGGAGGGCTTCATTGACAGTGGGAGCAGCGAGAAAGCATGTAGATTGCTTAAATCCATATATGGGTTAAAGCAGGCATCTCGGAGTTGGAACATCTGTTTCGATGATGTTATCAAAGAGTTTGATTTCATCAAAAATCAAGATGAACCTTGTGTTTATAGGAAGGCTGTAGGAAGAGCTGTCACATTCCTCGTATTGTACGTGGATGACATTCTTCTGATAGGAAATGATATTCCTATGCTACAGTCGGTCAAATCATTCTTATCACTGAGGTTCTCCATGAAGGACCTGGGTGATGCCACATACATCCTGGGCATAAGGATCTATAGGGATAGATCCAAAAAGTTATTGGGATTGTCCCAAACCAGGTACATCAACACCATCCTAAAGAGGTTTAGTATGGAAGACTCCAAGCGGGGTGCCTTACCCGCTTGCCATGGAGTCACTCTCTCCAAGGATTCTTGTCCAAAGACCGATGAAGAGAGAGCTCGCATGAGCATTATACCTTATGCTTCGGCAGTAGGGTCTATAATGTATGCGATGTTATGTACACGCCCAGATGTAGCTTATGCACTTAGTGTTGTAAGCAGGTATCAATCCAACCCAGGGGAGAACCACTGGACAGCTGTGAAGAACATTCTTAAGTACTTACGAAGGACTAAAGAACTGTTCTTGGTGTATGGTAATAAAGATCTCCAAATGGAGGCCTTTACCGGTTTGAGCTTCCAGAGCGATAAGGATGACAGCAAATCTATCTCAGGGTTTGTGTTTACCCTCAATGGAGGGGCGGTGAGTTGGAAGAGTTCCAAACAGGATACCGTTGCAGACTCTATGATGGAAGCTGAGTACATTGCTGCAAATGATGCCGCCAAGGAAGCCGTCTGGATGAAGAAGTTCGTCTCGGAGCTAGGAGTAGTTCCAACCATTATTGATCCAATACCTTTGTATTGTGACAATAATGGGGCGATGGCGTTAGCCAAGGAGCCCAGATCCCATCAGCGGTCCAGACACATCCTAAGGCGCTTTCATTTGATCCGGGAGATTGTAGATCGCCGCGAGATCGAGATTAAGAGAGTTGACACAAAGAACAACGCCGCGGATCCACTCACCAAGGCCCTCCCTCAGCCGCAGCATGAGCGACTTTTTGAGATGTTGGGAATGAGATACGCCAATAACTGGCCTTAGTGCAAGTGGGAGATTGTTGGATATATGTATGCCCTAGAGGCCATTATGTGATAGTGGATGTATCTATACATGTATATATATTCAGTTTGCATTCTTGCTCGACATGATAGTATGCTATCTGGTTATTCTTTATCTGACATGTTTATTTGATCATGCTTTTATTCATTCATACATGCTGATAAAGCCCTGAGGATATCGGCTTGACTACTCTGATTATGATGGAGATCATACTAGTGGGACATCTGTAGTCTATAAGCATATCCTGGAATATCCCTAGTCGGAGGTGTATCGAGACGGGGCATCGATATACCAGAGTAGACTAGCGTATATGATACTAGACCCATGTGATGGGCGATGGATGTTCCCACATTCATCGATATTTGACATCAAGATCATATACGGGTGCTCAGTGCTGACTGGGTACACTGGACGGACTCACCGAGAACTCCTATATGGAATTATATCTATCGTCGGATAGCAGTTTTCAGGTGACACTGGTACAGGTTAGTCTGTAGACCCGAGATCGTCATGGAGTCTTGTGTGTTCTCCCACTGTACTTTGATTGCCACCCTACCACGGCTCTACTGAGTCGTGCAAACAGGTGGCCGTTGGGTACAGTCCCGAGACACACGAAGGCAATGAGCGATAGGAGGGGTTTCGTCTCTCCCGGTATTGGGAGTTGATGCTATGCTGTGCTCGACTGGTTGTAACAGCAAGTCCCTGGCCAGGGCTGCTGAGATTTGCTGATAAGTGTTATCAGTAGTTTCTCGATCTGTTATAGATCATTACCCTCTGCCGGCGTATTGACGAGTCTTAGAGTCCCACAAAGGAGTTGCTCAGTGCAGGCGAAACGTTGTGGTGCGCGTATGCGATATGCGCATGCACCCGATTGAAATGTGCGTATATGATACTGTACATTGATTGGGCGGCTTGCTTTTGGTAGGGTCATATGTGATATGGCCGGATTGATAAATCAAGAGTTGATTTATCATTTAACCATTAGTTTTTCTCACTTGAAAACCTTTTCAAGGATGATGGATGTGTGCATGCATGTGTGTTTATCTTTCTTTCTTTCATGCTAGTTTCTTGCACATATGGATGTGCATACATACACACATACATACAACCATCCATCATGGTTGTTAGCATATGGAAATGGTGGCAATGCTAGACTCACACCATAGATTATTTAATGGATTATTATTTGATTATGGATTTAAAAAGAAAATGAAAAGGAAAGGATAATTATGCTAGTTTCTACATGCTTCTTCTAACCTAACCATGCTCACCTACCACTAAACCATGGTTGTCCTTTCCTTTATCATTCTAAACCCAAGTTAAATTAATCATCTATCATTTAATCATGGTTGGAGTCAAGAAGGAATAAATATATATAGTGATATTTATTTCTTTTGCAAGCTTAACCTTATGGTTATCATTTTACCTCTTGAAAAGAAATAGCCACCATTTTCATCCTCCTTCATCTTCTCCTCTCTAGTTTTTTCTAGTGAGTGAAATACAACAAAAGAAAGGTTTTTGAAGTGAGATCCAAAGCCACAACACCATTCTACTCAAGTCTAGCCAACTTGATTAGAGTGTTTACTTCGATTTTACAAAGTAGAGAGCTTGGACGGAGATCTCCGCGGTGGATCGTCGTGGACACAAGGGGAGTTCGAGAGGACCTCGATTCAACACCAAAGAGCCTAAGGAGCGAAGCAAAAACGGGAGCTACAAAGGTTGTAGCCTTCAAACCCTAACTTTTGTTAGCTTAAAGTTTAGTAAACCCTAATTTTCTAGGATCTATCCTTTGCATATTAGTTTAGCACCTTAAAAATTAAAACTTTGGGTCATGTGATGCTTCAAAACTCTTCATAGGGTGCTATACTAACCTTACAAATATCCCTTGGAGTTCTTTGGATATCCCACGAACTTGCACTGTACTGAGCGTGCCTCGAGCTTGTCCGCATGCTGCTTTTTGACAAAAGCTGGACTTCTCCATGTCTTAATGTGATTAAGATGGGGCCTCTTCCCACACCACATCTCATATGGTGTGGTAGGCACAGTCTTAGTGGGAACTCGGTTCAATAGGTATGCAGCTGATTCTAGCGCATACCCCCAGAATGATCGCGGTAACTCAGCGTTACTCATCATGGACCGTACCATATCCAATAGGGTTCGGTTCCGTCTCTCCGATACACCATTATATTGCGGAGTGTATGGAGGAGTAAGCTGAGAGAGAATTCCGTTCTCTTTTAAATAGTCCAGGAACTCGGCACTTAAGTATTCACCACCTCGATCCGATCTTAGGATCTTGATACTTTTTCCAGTTTGTTTTTCTACTTCATTCTTATATTCCTGGAATTTTCCAAGAGCTTCGGACTTATGTTTCATTAAGAAGACATAACCGTACCTTGAAAAGTCATCCGTAAAAGTAATGAAGTAAGAATAACCGCTTCGCGCATGTGTAGACATTGGACCGCACACGTCGCTGTGTACGAGTCCCAAGAGCTCGCTCGCTCTTACTCCGTGTCCAGTGAACGGAGTCTTTGTCATCTTTCCTTTGAGACAGGATTGACAAGTGGCATATGATTGATATTCGAACGGATTCAAATATCCTTCTGTATGTAACTTCGTCAACCTTCTCTCATTGATGTGACCTAGTCTACAATGCCACAATAAAGTCTGATTTATTTCCGGAGACTTTCTTTTGTGTGTATTCTGGACATTGAAAATCTGTGGTTGGTTTAATACGTATATACCATTGCTTAATGTACCTGACCCAATCAGAACTTGATTAAGGTGAATGTTTACAACATTACTTACAAACGCAAATTCATAACCTTCTTTAGAAGTCAAAGATACAGAAATGATATTACAAGTTGCGTTGGGTACAAAATAGCAATTACGCAAAACCAAAACGTGTCCATCTGACAACCCCAGGTGATAGTCCCCCATGGCCTTAGCATCCATGCTAGCTCCGTTTGCAACTTTGAGGGTCATGTCACCTGCCTTCAAAACACTACGGTTTCTCAATGCCTGCAAAGAATTACAGATATGAGATCCTGATCCGGTATCCAATAACCAGGAAGTAGAGTTTATTGAAAGACAGTTTTCAATAACATACACACCTGAAGCTGAAGCTGCAACCTGCTTCAATTCCTGTGTCCTTGCTTTCCAAGCCCTGCAATCATTCTTCCAGTGTCCTTTCTTATGACAATAGAAGCATTCTTCCTTATCCACAAGCTTCCCCGCTTTCTTTGTTGCTTTTGCCTTTCCCTTCGTATCCACTTTACTAACACCGCCCCTTGGTTTGGCGGGGGCTTTCTTCTTCTTTCCCTTGCCTTTCGCCTTGGACCTAGAAGAAGATGATCCTCCTACAAACAAAGTGGATGTTTCCCTACCTTTCTGTAGGGTGCCCTCTGCACTCCTCAGCATGTTGAGGAGCTCTGAAAGTTCAACTTCTTTTTCTTGTAAGTTGAAGTTCAGCATAAACTGGGTGTAAGTGGAAGGAAGAGACTGGAGAATCAAGTCCGTATAGAGCTCACTCTCCAATGTGGTCCCAAGGTCCACGAGCTCCTCAATGTAGCCGATCATCTTAAGCACATGTTCTGCTACTGATGATCCGACGGCCAACCTTGCCGAAAATAACTTCTTCGACGCTTCTTATCTTGCTATACGAGACTGCTCTCCATACAGTTATTTTGTATGAAGAAATATGGATTCCAGGTCCATATTCTCGTTCCTCCTCTGATGTTCATTGTCCATAGAGGCAAGCACGAGGCACTTGGCCTTCGCGCTATCAATCTCCTAAGTCTTACGGATTTCCTTATCCGCGACGCTGGAAGTGGGACCTGGGACAGGGGGAGCTTTGGTGGTAAGAAGATACCCCAGCTTGTCGTAAGTGATTGCCATCTTGACATTCCTGAGCCAATCTTTGTAGTTTGGCCCTGTCGGTATGTTTTTATCTAGAAGTAACTTAAGTCCACTCATGTCGATTGGTCGCTGCAATTAGGAGAGAGAAGAAACACTCAGCTTGATGCTCTTGCAAGTTTAGAGTGGTTTTTAGTTTGTCTAAACAGGATGGCTCCCACTGTTTCTCGAATCCCTCCTCAAACCATAAAGGAAGAATTAGTCGGGATCAATCTCACCGCACAATACTTGCTTAACCGTTCAGCCAGGCCAGTGTCGGTACTTCGAGGGAGGTTTTCCAACGCTTTCGCGAAGTTCCTTAATTTAAGAACCTCTTTTCCCTGAGGGCGTAGCCCAGCTAACACCTTTCTAGACACCTACTTGGTTTATAGCATTGATCGTTAAGTGAGAAATTTCCTGAGGAGTAGCATATACTCACAGTAGGATCGGGATCCAAATATCATCGCTTGATGAAACTGAAGGAATCCTACCAGAATCATCACACTCCAAATGGTATGCAACACTAGCAAGTTTCAGTTCTTTTGAAACTACCGATGTGGATTTTTGCCCCATGCTCTTATGACCTTGACTTTGGCCAAAATATCATAAGTCACATGTCAAGTTCTACCCGTCATTCTCCAGGTTAATTTGGATCCACCCGTACCTACCCTTGACTTTGGCCAAAATGGTAGTACGACTGTCCCAAACCAACGCATCTATCTATGCTACAAATGAAAACCCAATAGCTACCAATCACTATGCCTTTACTTTGGCCAACACACACAGCTTGAATACTATTGACTATTCATGTGAAACGACAGAGGGCTACGAATGGTTTTGGCAAAACCGTGAACGTAGTGAACTTGATATAATCGATGGAACGAGATAGCTTTTAAAAGGAGTGGCTCAAGCTCCGCATTTAAAAGTTAGTTTTGAAAAGAACCAAGTGGTTTTCCGAAAGTGTTCCAACGATTTTAACTTGGTTTATTTTCTTGCATTAGTTCTTTTAATGCGTGATATTCTTGCATTAGTTCTTTTAATGCGTCCCATCATTTAACCCTACCATTGCAGAAAACAACCAAAATATGACGTACGCTTATGCCATTCGCATTCGCCACGGGGCCCCGTCATTGTTGCGCCACGGCAGCGCCCCGGCCGTCTATCCGAGGCCAAAATGCGGAATCAAAAATTTCTTTACTTGGAACTGGCGCTACCGCGGACAATATACCCGGATCGAAACCATTAACCTATACTAGCTAACTAGAGATGGGGTGAGAGATGTACCGAGTGATCCGAGTCCTCCGGTCTTCTCGTCATCGTCCCGATCTCCCGCGGAAAGTCCTGTCTCCATATCATCGCCTCCTTGCCGAAAAGGGCACCACATCGCCTGTATCTTTTACGGGCTCCCACCTCAATACCGAGGCAACTCGGGGGCGAAGTTGGCTGGCCGACGCGTCCAAGATTTGCTGTAGAATGTGTAGTGTCGAGGCTATGTCTCATTTTGGGGTTTGTTGCCTTTGAAGATGATGGAGGAATCAAGATAAGAAAAATGGTGCTTGCATTTTTCTTAACATGAAAAGAGATCAAAATGCTACACTCATCTTCTTCTCTCAAAAATGTGTTCAACCTTATCATATGAGAATGGTGGAGGAAAGAATACATAAGCAAGAGGGAGGTGAGTGTAGGAAAAGAGAGAGGGTGACCATATCCAAACATCATCATAACTAACTCACATCAACTACTAATCATCTCAAGTCAACAAAAAGCAAGTGATGATGATAGATAAGAATGGTATCAAAAGATGCTTTCATAAATAATACATTTGCAAGAAACTCCCTCCACAAATGTAATTTGCAAAACAGCAAATTACCCCCTCCATCGGAAAAGTCCGGCCGGGAAAGAACAAAGGAAAACCGGCCGGAACGGAATGCAAACTGGCAACTCCAGAAAACTGGTCCCGTAATAAATTACAGGAAAACCCCGATACTGTGCATACACACCCGCATCTGTATTCCGTCCGGATACAAATGCAATGAGACAAAATCTACACTGTACTAAACTAGGATCCGGCTTAAACCAAAGCCGGCTAGTAATGCCCGTCCGACCCTGATCCGTGCAATACCGCACATATCAGATCGAACCCTGCCATATAACCATACGGCCATTAGTACAAACCGTCCGATCCTGATCCGTGCAATACCGCACGTATCTGATCGGACCCTGCCATATCTCCATACGGCCTCTACAACGTTTCGCCCGAAAGCTTGAGTAACTGAAAGTGTGGTGGACTCTAAAGACTCGTCAATATTATGGCTGTGGATTTAACCACTAGCACGTCAGAGGTATAAGCCAATACGTGACGGGCCACCAGCTATTGACCAAAAGGGACGTCGATGAGCGAACTCATCCTGACACCCTACTGAGCCTGTCAGTGACAATATCTGTACAGTCCGGTCCGTTCGTCTATGAGCATCGCATGGCGGGCCTAGGGGGTTGGTAAAAGTCAGACCCCCAAAAGCGGTACAAGTCGTGTCGGAGTGTAGCCCAGAACGCCCTGAGATACTACTGGAATACCTACCAGTAAATCTCCTGCCTCGGCCGAGGGCTTTGCGTAATGGCTCTCCTAGACACAGCGCGACCTCACCCCCAATACCGGGAGAGACGAACCCCTGAAGATCCGCTCACTGCCTCCATGTGGCTCGGGACTGTACCCAACTAAAACCTGTTTGCACGACTCCTTTGAGCCGTGGTAGGGTAGTAATCAAAGCACAGTGGGAACTCACACGAGACAAATGACGATCTCAGGTCGATGAACTAACCTGTACACATGTCACCAGGGAACTGCTATCTGACGTCTGGTATAATCCCAACTAGCAGGTTCCCGGCGAGTCCTGTCCGGTGTACTCATAACCTAATGAGCACCTGTATACATCTTAGGTGAACCAACTGACACCAGTGGCTTGTGAGACCGGCCACCGCCCCTCGTCGGGGTCTCGACTGTATACACTAGTCTACTCTGGAGAATCGATGCCCTGTCTCGAAACTCCAACGACTAGGGACCATTTAAGGATGTGCTTATAGACCACCAGCTCTCACGTATATGATCTCCATCATACTGCTGGCAGTCAAGAAAGAATCCTAGGGGCTCTATCAGCGTGTAATAGCGACCTGTAAGGTCACCTGAAGCAGTACACGATGATAAAGGTAAACCAGATAGCATACTATCATTTCGAGTAAGACTGTCCTACCGGGATAGGTCCTCCCTCAATCATTGCAATCACGTGCCTGTGATCCAATAATTGACTCTGAGGGCACTATCTCCAACAATCTCCCACTTGCACTCAAGGCTAATTATTGCGATGTCGCATACTCACAGCCCGTGTGATACCGAACACCCAACTCCTCTACTAGTCAGTCTCACAAAACCCATTTGTGAAACTTTTGCGTTCGAGGAATAGCCTCAGTGAGTGGATCCGCCTTGATGTTTCTTTCTATGTCTCTCTCTATCTCAAGTTCGCGGAGAAAGCCATCTCCCGAAATGAGCAATACCTGTCTTAGAATGTCTGGATGTCTGATGGGACCTAGCTTATAAATGAACTCCAAATCCAAAATTCTTAGACTGTATCGTTAACTGAACTTAATCAGTATCCTGCGCCATGCCACCCTCAGTATTCCCTTGGACCACCTGTCCAAAATACTGCCCCTCATCAGAAGGATAACTATAACTCTGACGATCACCCTGTCGTCCATGTCACCTTGGAAGCCTGGAATGATAACTGCCTCCCTAATGAGGCTGTCGTTATCATATCCTTAGAACATCCACTTATGTTCTAAAACTGCTTCTGACTGTTTCTCCAGGATTGGATCAATATCAACTTATTGCATCTACTGCAAGAACAACATCTGGTGTGGTACTTGACATCTCATGATTGACTCAATTGCCTAAGCAAGTGATCTGTCAATCATGCGTATCCCTCTCCCCTTTAGTCTGTAAGACACCTTTAGAGAGGGTGACTCCATCAACTGCAGGTACACTACCGTGCCAGGAGTCGTCCATTCTAAATACTCATAGAATGCTGTCAAGGTACCCAGATTGGGAAACTACCCAAATCTAGATCTAAAACCATAGATATAGTAACCAGAATGTCTGATATAATATCTAAGTCCTGTGTGGAGAAACTACTGTGTGACAACCAAAATATAACCGATCGTAGTATAGGAATATCACTTCCTACTCTGTGTATGTCATCCACATACCATGACATCACACCCTACTACCTTCTCAACAGATCCATCCCCTATTCTGATGAAGTCAAACCTATGACTGTCACATCAGAAATAGATGATCTATCTCCGCTATATCTGCTTTAGTCTATAAATAGACATAAGCCTGATGTCCACCAATGCCTCCGCTGCTCCCACTGACTACGACAACCCTCTGGCAAAGTCATATAGACGTGCACTTCTAAAGCTAGTTTAGAACGACGCTATACTCATCCTCCTGCCGGGTCTCGTAGCCTGGAACAACAACAATGGCAAGTGTGGGTAAACAAGAACTTCCTTGTCACCGTCCTTGAGGCTACCGGAGTACCTCTCGGGTGCCTGAAGTTACCCACCTTATCTGCGGAGTGGCCAATGGAATGTCAAATCAGATTGAATCTTTAGGTTCCTTATCAAATCTTCAGTAATCGTTTGCGGTTCTGGAATCGCTTCCAGTTCTACCATACTCCCACTACTGTTTTCTGAAAAATAACCATTTCTTTTTAAAATGTGGTGAGTTAAGAACAATATCACTATTGATCTTCCAGATGGTAGAAAGTCAACCCTCGTCATAGCCTGGGTCAACCCACAAACAGCCATTACAGAAACGTGCCTTGAGTTGTCCAGTGTCTGGTTTTAAGCATAAGCCGGGCAACTCCCCGTACCTTAACAATGTCAAGATATGAACTGTTCTATATCCAATATAGAAACAGAGGCACTGATTTAATTGAACCAGATTCAAATCATGCAGCTGTCTCCAGTGCATGTCAACTAAATGGAAGGAGGCCGATCAGCGTTACTCAACTTAGGAATGCTTCCAATTATGAGTAACCTGAAAGAGAAGCAAGTTCTCATTACTATCAACTGAATACCATAGACAAGTATCTACATCTTCGATCACCTTGAAGAATCCCGATACTTGCAATACGTGGTTCTCTACTCTATTCTTATACCAATAACTCCTCAAAACTCAGACCCTGTGTTTCTACGAAACACATGTCTAAGAACTAGAGTAGTTAAAAGTAAACAGAATATAGTACGAGGACCAACCCCACTGTCCTAATGGACACTGGACAATATACAATACTCTGTATAAGTCCCTGAGTCTAGCAACTCATTCACTGTGTGTCGTAGGTTGAAAACTGTACTTATGGTTAAGAAGAATTACACCGCTGTTCAATGCTCCTTACCTAACCATCTACTGATATAGGTAAATGTCATAGACATAATTTCAAAAGGTATATCTCACTCTATAAAAATAGACGTACAGATATATCAATTTGAAATTGGTGCATAACAATGGATATTCAAAACCAAATATTTGCCGACCGGCAAACAGCCCAGGTGATCTCCTCAAATATCACCGATTACAACAAATCCCGATATAATGAGGATGGTCCCCCAATTCCCAATAACTTACTCCCACTCATCATCTGTAAAACCATACAGATGTGACAATCATACCTGGTAAATACATACCCTGGAGCAAGTGTCTAATCGGGAAATCAGTTTTCTTTTAACAGTACACAGTTGAACTGAAACATTGAAATGTTTCGTTGGGGTATCCTGGTATTCCTAGTAATGCCTCTTCCATTATCCAGATTCACAACTGTAACCGTATAATTCTTTGCCATTTCTCCAAATCCCTTTATATGTCTTTAGTCGTTACCTTCTGCATACCCCTTTAGGCCAAATGGTTTTCTTCCTTCCCTACCGTTCGGCACCAGCCTATGGTTTGGAAGAAGACTATCCAATAAGCATAATGGGTGTGCTGTCCTAATCCTAGGAGCACTCGCAATGCGAGAGAAGGTGAAGATAAAAGACAACCGAATGAACCTTATTCCTATTTCTCCTGAACCAGGATCCATCCCCGAACTGGAACAAGTTCCTTTCGAGTTCGTATATAACCATACGATGGATTATCCAATAAACTTGGGATCTTCGTAGTGTTACGGAGTGTCCTGGAGAAATACAAAGGTGATTTAGGATTGGCGAAGAAATACTTGGTTCGGTCGTGAATAGCAGTCGCAATTTACTTTGCCCTCTTACTAATCCTTTGCTTTGTCTTAACTTAATACCTTCTGTACACCATCGTTATGCTAATTGGTTTTCTTCATTCCCCGCCATTCTGCACCAGCCTAAGGTTTGGAAGAAGACTATCCAATTTGCATAATAGGTGTACTATCTCCTAAACCAAGGAGTACTCGCAACCTGAGAGAAGGTAAAAGGAAAAGACAACTGAATAGTCCTATTCGTTTTCTCCAGAACCGGAAACCATCCTCGAATAAATTCCTTCGAGTTCGTATCTAACCATACGATGGTTTTGTCCAATGGAAGTGGACGTTCGTAGTTATACGGGGTGTCCTGGAGAAAAAGGGTAAAAGTAGGAGTGGCAACGAGGTCTGCAACTCTGACAATCCAAAAGCCAGTGTTATAGAAGGTTCAGTCAACTTGGTCACTGAGTCATAGTCCAGGGTCGGGTCAATGGTTGCTGCCAAAGAGAGAGAGAAAAGAAACACTCAGCGTGCACTCTAACCTAGATCAGAATGGTTATCACTTTATCTAATCTGGAAACCTCCCACTGAATCTCAAATTCTCCTCCAAACCTGAAAGAAGAATTAGTCGGGATCACCCGAGGAGTAAACCAACTCATCAGTGGAAATCGGGATCCAACTATCATCGCATGATAACTTGACGGAATCCACTCAAGTCACCACACTCCAGAAGGTATGCGCATATCTGGCAAGTTTCAGTTCTTTTGAAACTCCCGATGTGATTTTTACCCCAAGCTGTTTATGACCTTGACTAGGTCAACAAACCATAAACCGCCAGTCAAGTTCAACCCGTCATTATTCTGGATTGCATTAAACCCACCCGTACGTGCCCTTGACTAGGTCAACAAGCCCGCACGACTGTCTTAACCAATCCTACTTATGCAACAAACAAGTACCTCTTAGCTACCGAACACTATGTCTTGACTAGGTCAACAAACGCAGCACGAATACTAAATAATACCTGTAGGAAATGACGGAGGGATACGGCTGGTTTTTGGCGAAAAACCTTTAACGTAATGAACTTGATATCGTTGAAGGAACTGCATAACTTTTTATAAAAATATAGTGACGAAAACCTTTGCTAAAGAGGTCACTCCCGGTGAAGGGATCTCGGCTCTTTCCCCGTAGAATGAGGTGCAGGATATTCCAACTGAATACCACGATGCAAAGCAAAAGTAATCGGCTATAGTGAAGTTAATGCCCTGACGCAAACTTCTGTCCAAGGGGTCACTCCCGGTGAAGGGATCTCGGCCCTTGCCTCGTCGACTGAGGAGCAGGATATTCTAAATGAATACCACGATGCAAAACAAAAGTGAACGTCCCTACAATAACAGCTTTTTGAAAAGTGTTCCAACAACATCAGATTAGGTTTGTTTTTCTTGCATTGATCCGAATCAATGCAGTCCCATCAATTGATCACACCACAAAGAACGAAAATATACTGACGTACGTATATGCCATCCGCATTCGCCACTGGGTCCCGTCATCACCCGTTAGGTTAGCTAACTAACGGCAGAGCGGGGACTGGACTAGCGCGGATGAAAAACATATACAACATCTACTAATATATATACCAATATATTATATTTCGCTCAAGGCATGAATAAAAAGCAACATTACAGAAATGTACAGTATCACATGACAATACAGATATCTGGAAGCCCCGGGTTTCACAGAGCCGCTGCTGAAACCCGACGTTCCCCTGGTCGTGTGGATAGCCTGTGCAATGAAATCCTAGACCCCTACGGGCGCGGCAAGTCACCCGCCAAAACCTGAAGCGAGGCAGCCCCCTTCAGCTCCGTGAATGGACCACCCAGCACTTCGCGGAATCCGGTAACTTGGGCACCCCTCCTGGATCAACCTGTACCCCCTACGAGTGCGGCGAATAGCCCGCCAATCCTAGAGTGAAGCCCCCTCCGTCTCAATGCCATGAGATGCGGGCCCGTTGCCCTCTAGAACCCGGCTATCCGTGCACCCCTCCGCGGGGTAAACCTAGTACAGAAAGTAAAATATACATACAACGGGTACATCGACCGCAACCAGGTCGTGCCCCAAAAGAATAATACAAACAGGCAGTGACGGCAGTCCACATGTCGGACGCTCGTCCCGCAATATCAAATGTACATAATACAACAACACTGTACTAGCATTGCATCCAGGCTATCCCCACGACTGATCCGCAACATCACAGCAAAATCACAAAACATCAACGTGAAAGTCACGTTCGCAAATCCATCTAACCGGGCTATAGCAGTTAGACAGGATTTACCGATCAAGTGATATTCACGGTCGCAGATATAATGTAAATACTGTGAAATAATGTGTTTAAAATATCCGATCGATCAAAAATAAACAAGTGGGCCCCCAAAGCATTACTGTAGCACTTGCAGAAAATCTGGGCCCAAACAAAATATACCAAAACCCTTATTTTCAGCCCACAAGCCCACTGTAAAAATATGGCGAAGTGATTCCAACTTCCTGCGGCGGAACCGCGGCAAAAGAGGGGTTAAGGCCGCGGTTCCGCGGTCGTACGGAAGAATTGGGTTACCAAATTTTTTCAGTGTTCTTAGGATTCTCTGTACATCATTCTGCAATCACCTGAAAAAATTTTCGAGCCCGGAAAAAATCGACAGAAAACTGATGCATGCAAAACGCGGATTTTGGAATTTTGGTCGATTGGATAAGTAAAACGCATTAGACAAAACTAGACAAGGTTAATGGCGTGGCTCTGATACCATGTTGCGCCACGGCAGCGCCCCGGCCGTCTATCCGAGGCCAAAATGTAGAATCAAAATTTTCTTAACTTTTAAACTGGCGCTACCGCGGACAATATACCCGGATCAAAACCATTAACCTATACTAGCTAACTAGAGATGGGGTGAGAGATGTACCGAGTGATCCGAGTCCTCCGGTCTTCTCGTCATCGTCCCGATCTCCCGCGGAAAGTCCTGTCTCCATATCATCGCCTCCTTGCCGAAAAGGGCACCACATCGCCTGTATCTTTTACGGGCTCCCACCTCATTACCGAGGCTACTCGGGCGCGAAGTTGGCTGGCCGACGCGTCCAAGATTTGCTGTAGAATGTGTAGTGTCGAGGCTATGTCTCATTTTGGGGTTTGTTGCCTTTGAAGATGATAGAGGAATCAAGATAAGAAAAATGGTGCTTGCATTTTTCTTAACATGAAAAGAGATCAAAATGCTACACTCTCAATAATGAAACTCTCATCTTCTTCTCTCAAAAATGTGTTCAACCTTATCATATGAGAATGGTGGAGGAAAGAATACATAAGCAAGAGGGAGGTGAGTGTAGGAAAAGAGAGAGGGTGACCATATCCAAACATCATCATAACTAACTCACATCAACTACTAATCATCTCAAATCAACAAAAAACAAGTGATGATGATAGATAAGAATGGTATCAAAAGATGCTTTCATAAATAATACATTTGCAAGAAACTCCCTCCACAAATGCAATTTGCAAAACAGCAAATTACCCCCTCCATCGGAAAAGTCCGGCCGGGAAAGAACAAAGGAAAACCGGCCGGAACGGAATGCAAACTGGCAACTCCAGAAAACTGGTCCCATAAAAAATTACAGGAAAACCCCGATACTGTGCATACACACCCGCATCTGTATTCCGTCCGGATATAAATGCAATGAGTCAAAATCTACACTGTACTAAACTAGGATCCGGCTTAAACCAAAGCCGGCTAGTAATGCCCGTCCGACCCTGATCCGTGCAATACCGCACGTATCAGATCGAACCCTGCCATATAACTATACGGCCATTAGTAAAAACCGTCCGATCCTGATCCGTGCAATACCGCACGTATCTGATCGGACCCTGCCATATCTCCATACGACCTCTACAACGTTTCGCCCGAAAGCTTGAGTAACTGAAAGTGTGGTGGACTCTAAAGACTCGTCAATACTATGGCTGTGGATTTAACCACTAGCACGTCAGAGGTATAAGCCAATACGTGACGGGCCACCAGCTATTGACCAAAAGGGACGTCGATGAGCGAACTCATCCTGACACCCTACTGAGCCTGTCAGTGACAATATCCGTACGGTCCGGTCCGTTCGTCTATGAGCATCGCATGGCGAGCCTAGGGGGTTGGTAAAAGTCAGACCCCCAAAAGCGGTACAAGTCGTGTCGGAGTGTAGCCCAGAACGCCCTGAGATACTACTGGAATACCTACCAGTAAATCTCCTGCCTCGGCCGAGGGCTTTGCGTAATGGCTCTCCTAGACACAGCGCGACCTCACCCCCAATACCGGGAGAGACGAACCCCTGAAGATCCGCTCACTGCCTCCATGTGGCTCGGGACTGTACCCAACTAAAACCTGTTTGCACGACTCCGTTGAGCCGTGGTAGGGTAGTAATCAAAGCACAGTGGGAACTCACACGAGACAAATGACGATCTCAGGTCGATGAACTAACATGTACACATGTCACCAGGGAACTGCTATCTGACGTCTGGTATAATCCCAACTAGCAGGTTCCCGGCGAGTCCTGTCCGGTGTACTCATAACCTAATGAGCACCTGTATACATCTTAGGTGAACCAACTGACACCAGTGGCTTGTGAGACCGGCCACTGCCCCTCGACGGGGTCTCGACTGTATACACTAGTCTACTCTGGAGAATCGATGCCCTGTCTCGAAACTCCAACGACTAGGGACCATTTAAGGATGTGCTTATAGACCACCAGCTCTCACGTATATGATCGCCATCATACTGCTGGCAGTCAAGCAAGAATCCTAGGGGCTCTATCAGCGTGTAATAGCGACCTGTAAGGTCACCTGAAGCAGTACACGATGATAAAGGTAAACCAGATAGCATACTATCATTTCGAGTAAGACTGTCCTACCGGGATAGGTCCTCCCTCAATCATTGCAATCACGTGCCTGTGATCCAATAATTGACTCTGAGGGCACTATCTCCAACAGTCATTACCCGTTAGGTTACTTAACTAACGACAGAGCGGGGGCTGGGCTAGCGCGGCTGTAAAACATAAGCAACGCCTAAATAATATCATATATAGATATATTGCAATGATAGCCATTTCAGATCACAGATGAACACATTGGATATACTAGGAACCCGCAATTCGTATGAGCCGGTAACGAAAAGCAGATTACACGGTCGCGGTGAATAGCCAATACCCCACCCAAGACCCCTACGGATGCGGCAAACTACCCGCTAAGTATCCGAAGCGAAGCAACCTCCCTCAACTCGGTGAGTAGGCCACTCGGCACTTCGGCATACCCGGTAGTTTGTGCACCCACGCCATGAGTCTATCCTAGGAGCAAAAACAGTAAAAAGAAATTATACAATGACGGCTACAACCCCGACCCGGTTGTGCGGCCATACAAATAATTATTACATCAATTTATAAATTTACATGAATTGAAAGAAAAGAAAACTCTCGTCTCACAACCCCCGGCTATTCACCCGCGACAATCCAATGAATTCATTTACACATTCCAATGACATTACAGATCACAGATTTGTATAACTCCCATTAATCGATATATAGCGATTAGCAGACGTTCAATATAAATATCACATCACAGAAAAACCCGTCAGCTTAAGTCTTTTAGAAGTTCGATCAAAAATACGGATTTATAGGCCCCAAATACAAAATTTTCGTTCTGGAAAATCTGGGCAAAAAATACATATTCCAAAAATCCCAAAACAACCCCAGAAATACTCTGCACCAAATTTGGACCTCGGCCGGGTCAACTCGGCCGCGGAACCGCGGCGGGAGCGTGCTCCCGCCGCGTTTCCGCGTCTCTTTGAACGGTTCATGGGACCAAATTTGGTGGTTATTCAAACAAAAGCCTGAGCCGATTTTTAAGATGAAAATTATCAACTTTTGAACAGAATAAAAATCGGCAGAAACTTGACAACTCGGGTTTGTTTCGTGACTTTTTATTTGATCGATCTTCTAGTTACTTTACTAACATGTTAGATAGAGTTTAACTAGGCTCTTATACCACTGTAAGTCCATGCTAGCTCTCCCGGTACATCCGGGCATGCGAAATTAGGTGAAAAACAATTTTTCTAGAGGTGGTAACATGGACTCAAAACCGGATCTTTGTTAAGCATCTAACTAACAACCTAACTAGGAGTTGTTAACTACTCGGTTAGGGGGTTATACCTTTCTTTCTTGATCTCCTTCGTCTTCAAGCCTCGATGGTTGTCCGTATCGGCTTCACACCGTCGTCTCCTTGAGCCGAAGATAGATCCACCTCGAAAGCTTCTACCTTTGGCTTCTTCTTCGATCTTTGAAGAAACTAGTTCACTTGGTTTGCTAAACCTTGTGAACTAGAGTGAGTAGAGAAGAGTGTGTTGGAATTTTCTCTATGGTTCTTGGTTCTCAACACATGAGACAAGTGAACCATAGACTAAGAGAGGGAGAGCAAGAGGAAGAAGATATGAGCTCAAGAACAAGAGAGAGAATGAGAATGATAGAATGAGAGAAGACTTTTTTCATTTCGCTCTCATAATCCATAACCATCATAGCACATCATAGCAATCAAGTTTTATGCGATGGTTTAAGCAACAATAGCCATATCATTTCATGCACTCATTTTGCATAAGAGAGCAAGCAAGCAAAAGTCTTTGCCATGAAATGATAGCTATTGTTATCATGATGGTCAACTAGTCAAGCCTAGTCAACCGGTCAACAAAGTCAACAAGTCAACAAAGTCAACCCCTCAACAACCATGTCACCATAATACTTAATTAATATAATTGTTAATCATATATCATATTCTCATTAGGGTTGAGCAAAAAGTCAATAGTCAACGGTCAACGGTCAACAACCCTAATGAGAATCCTCTGCCTCTGTCTCTCCGTCAACTGTGCATACACACCCGCATCCGCGTTCCGAGGAACACGGATGCATACTGGATAAAACCAATCCCAAAAGGTACACTAGGATCTGGCTTAAACCAAAGCCCTCTAGTGTAAACTGTCCGGACACTGTACGTGCACAAGTGCACGGATGTGACCGAACCCTGTCGCAAAACCATGCGACCTGTCGCAAAACCATGCGACCTCTACTCTTTTGCCAAAAGGAGAATAGCTTTCTGTGTGGGACTCTAAAGACTCGACACTACGCTGGCAGTGGGTTTAAACACAGACCGCAAGCGGCACTAGCTGTGCGTAACGGTCCCCAGGTAGATGCCGACAAGAAGACTAACGAGGCGAAACCCATCTGAACTCCTACTGAGCCTGAATGTGACAATCTCCGTACAGTCCGGTTTGTTCGTCTGATACATCGCATGGCGGGCCTAGGGGGCGGTAAACGTCAGTCCCCTAATAGCGGTACAAGTCGTGTCAGAGTGAAGCCCAAAACACCCTGAGATAACACTGGAAGCCTACCAGTATATCTCGATTGCCCTGGCCAGGGACTACTCGTGTAATGGCTCTCCTAGACACAGCGGATGTCAACCCCCAATACCGGGAGAGACGAATCCTGTCTAACCGTCACTGCCTCCAAGTGCTTCGGGACTGCACCCAACTACCACCTGTTTGCACGACTCATTAGAGCCGTGGTAGGGTAGTAATCAAAGTGCAGTGGGAACACACTCGAGGCGAAGTGACAGTGTCAAGTCAGCGGACTAAGTTGTACTCATGTCACCTGGGAACTGATAACTGACCATAGGCATAATACCAACTAGTCAGTTCCCGACGAGTCCTGTCCAGTGTACTCGTAACCTAACGAGCACCCGCATACTATCTCAAGTACGACGTACCGACGGCTGTAGGACAGACCGTCTCCCACACTAGGATGAGAAGCGCATGCGCTAGTCTACTCCGGAGTATCGATGCCCTGTCTCGATAGTCCAGCGACTAGGGACCTGCATAAGGATGTGCTTATAGATTCCCCAGCCCCACTAGTGTGACTGCCATCACAACGCTGGTAATCAAGCAAAGATCCTAAGGGCTCCACTAATGTGTATAGGTGATATACTAAAATAAACACATGTACACATTGAAGTAGAAACAAACCAAGTAGCATACTACTATTTTTGAGCAAGATTGTATATACAAGGTGAATATCCCAAGCTTCCATTAAGTAATATACAGACTAGTATGATACAGTAATGGCCTCTAGGGCATATACACTAACACCAGAGACTAAAGGTAAATGGAATACAAGGCTCCGTTAGAATGCCCGGAACAACGGCGATTGAATTCAGGTTAGGTGTCTTAATGGTTGCAGTCTCGTGCCACTTCTAACACTTTCCGTACCAAATCTACCCCTTAAACCCCGCAATGTCTTGATTGTATTGTTTGTATTGTATTGCAACCTGTATTGCCTCGTAATATAGAATGTATAATTGGATGACTTGCCAAAACCATGATATCAGTAAATGGATGTAACGGGAGAATCATGTAAATGGAAGTATATCCATGTTTTGGTTCAGTCAATATAGATTGAATAGTTTGAATAGATTGAATATATGAATTCATGGATTGATATTAAATTGTAGTTTGGATACTTGAATCATATTCAACTCAGATTATTATAATGAGACTCATTCTGAGTCAGAAAAATTAGAAAAGAATTTGAAGTCCTGAATTAGGTTTTGATGTTATCGGTAACCGTTGCACATGGGTGACAGGATTTGTGTCTTTTTCAAAGACGATTACCGTGCTGATAACACTATTTGTTAAGTTGTCTACCTTAAATAGACAAGCACCCACTTCTCCGGCTCTCTGAGGCTCAAGAGTTTGGTCCCACTTAAACATAAATTTACTACGGTCCTTTTTATAATTTATAGAACTTGAGGGGGTTTTACATAAAAATAATTTTGTATAATTTTCAAAATACACCTCAAGTATTTTATTATCGCCTTTAAAGTTTTCATAGATGTAGATTTTATTATTGTGACATTTCTAGTGGATAAACCCTATTTTTAATAATACATGGTATTTAAATGGAAAGTATTGAACTTGTATAGAATTGCATGGTATTTCATGTAAGATTATTCTTTTGATTTAGAAAAGTTGGAATATTTATTGTATATCAAAATAGATGTCTTGATATACATATATAAATATTTATAAAATAATCTAAAGATCACATTTCCTTAAGATATTTGTATTTTAAATCTTTCGAGACCGAATGCTCCTTACGGAGGTCTTCATCTCGCACTACTAAGCCCGAGGATGTGCGATAATCCGCACCATCCCGAACAGGTTCCCCAAATGGGTTGTAGCGGCGCTTTCCAAAGACCTGTTTAAAATACATAATCTTGTGAAAATGGTTTTTATAAGTTTATGGTAGTTTTGAGTAAAACGGTATTTTCCCGAATCTATATTTCCCAAAAGGTATTGTGCGATGTTGCATATGAGTGTTGTGAGGAGGTAGGTCATTAACTCGTGATCTATTTAAAGGTATAGTAAGATTAATGATGTTTTAAAGTCGAAACCAAACTACAATGTATTTTACTGAAAAAGTATGATAAAAATTGCAATATGAGATATTTTGCTACGGAACTTTTTCATGATGTTTCGTTAATGTTTAATAGTCAAGATGTAAGAGTGTGGTATGTTTGTATTTAAGAAAAAGTGGAATTTTAAGAACAACCAAATCGGAAGTCAAATTAACTCCGATTCCGTCGGGTTTTAGAATTATGAGTTTAAGAATAGAAAATAGAAGAGGGAGGAGCGACTTACTGGCTTTTGGTTTAGAGGAGAGGAAGAGGGAGTGGAAGTAGGTTTCGGTGCGTCGTTTCGTCGCCGGGAGCTCCTAGGGTCGTCATCGGAATTTCGTCGGATTTCGCCCTTCGCTAACTCCAATTGTACACAAAAGTTCTAGAGGAATTTATTGAGAGTTTTGGACAGAGTTTGTGAGTGAGGGGTGTGTGTAATTGAGTGGTATTTATTGGAAAAGATTAAGGTTAGGGTTAGATGAATGGGTGTGAGAAAATGTATTAAAAATGGAGTAAATTGGTGTTTTTATTGAATCTGTAAATGTGCAGGGTATTTAAAGAGTACAAGGGTACTGGGGATACTATGTGGTACAACTTCACAGAAGAGACCAACCCGATCCGAGCTGAATCGGCCGGTGGCGGCGGCCGAGTCAGCCGGTCCGCCGGCCGAGTCGGCCCCCTTGCTGCCACGTGTCCTATGTCGCTTGGTGTAGCTCTTGGGTCAGTTTGTTTTATATGTGACTTTTGGTTTTACGGGTTTAACACGTGTAGACTCTTGGAATTCTAAAAATATTAAAATAAAACAATATTAAAAAAATGTGGTTGATGGGAACTGTCCCAATTCGATATCAAGTTCCGCCCCTGACAAGCTATCAAAGCACACGTCTTGGCGGATTTTATTGTCGAATGCACCATCCCCACTAAGGAAGGAGGGCCGACGCAAAGCCTCGAACCTCGTCCCTCGATTGAGGAGGTGCCAGACCCAATCCTGGTTTTGGTTCTCTACGTGGACGGATCCTTTCCTGAGGAAGAGAGCGGCGCTGGCCTGATCATCCGCGGGCCGGACGAAGCAAAAATGGAATACTCCTTAAAGCTCGGGTTTAGAGCGTCGAATAACGCCACAGAATACGAGGCCTTGTTGGCAAGACTGCGAATCGCCTCAGGGGTAGGACTGAAGACCATCAGAATTCACAGCGACTTCGTGTTGGTCGTCGGCAAAGTAACCGGGCGCTTCGAAGCTCGTAACCGCTCATTATAAAGTACCTACCCGAGGTAAAAAGGCTTCGATAAAATTTCAATAAAGTCCAAGTGGAGAAAATCCACAGGAAGTTGAACACCTGGGCCGACGCTTTGAGCAAGCTCGCTTCCTCTTACTCGACCACCCATAAAAGAAACATCCTCTTCGAAGTCTTGCATGACCTAGCATGGAAAAAAGAGAGGTAACACTCCAGATCCACGCAACCCAAGAAGAAGGCCAAGATTGGAGGAAACCCCTCATGGAGTTCCTGAAAGAGGGTATACTCCCTGAAGACCGAGAAGAAGCTCGTCGGCTACGGGCCAAAGCACGCCATTTCGTCTGGAGCAACAGAAACCTATAAAAGAAGTCGTACACTTAGCCACCGCTCCGATGCATCGACCCCCACGAGGCTGACTACATTCTACGAGAAATTCATGAAGGGGTCGGGGGAGCGCATCAAGGAGCCCGCACCTTAGTCCGGAAGACGCTGCTCCAAGGGTACTACTGGTCGAAGTTACACCAGGACGCCGAGAAGCTGGTCAGAAGATGCAAGAACTGCCAACTCTTCGGCAGCATACCTCGTCTTCCCGCCACCGAACTAACGCCACTCAGTTCCCCCTGGCCGTTTGCACAATGGGGGATGGACATGGTCGGTCAGCTCCCCGCCGGCACGGGCGGACATAGGTTTATCCTTGTCGCTGTGGACTACTTCACAAAATGGATAGAGGAAGTACCCATCAGAAAACTAGATGCCACCACTACGATAAAGTTCCTGCAGAACAACATAATTTCTCGATTCGGGATCCCGAGGTGTATAGTTACCGATCATGGAACCAACTTCAAAAATGATAAAGTCAAAGAGTTCTGCAATGACTACCACATACTAATGAAGTTTGCCGCATTCGTGCATCCTCAATGCAACGGGCAGGCTGAGTTAGGAAACCGAGGCGTCATCCGAGGTCTCAGAGCCCGCTTGGAAGGAAGGCAAGGTGGCTGGGTCGAAGAACTGCCATGAGTGCTATGGGCACTATGAACATCGAACAAGACACCCAGCACAACGGTGTGATGTACACGGTCCTATGTCAAGACAATGCCAGGATTGGTTCTTTGTACTTCATTACATTCATCGATGATCTCTTAATATTCGGACATGTGTTTCTGTTGAAACACAAGTCTGAAGCTTTTGAGAAATTCAAGGAATATAAGTACGAAGTAGAGAACCAAATGGGTAGAAGTATTAAAGTCCTTCGATGTGATCGGGGAGAAGAATAATTTAGCACGGAGTTCCTGAATTATTTAAAAGAGAATATGATTCTCTCTCAGCTTACTCCTCCGTATACACCATAGCACAACGGTGTATCGGGGCAGAGGTATCATGCCCTATGAGATATGGCACGCTCTTTGATGAGTACTCCTGAGTTGCCTGTTTCCTTTTGGTGTTATGCACTTAAGAAGCTGCATACCTATTGAATAGGGTTCCATCCAAATTAATGCCTACCACTCCATATGAGATATGGTATGTGAAGAGACCATGTCTTAAACGAGTTAAGATATGGGGTTGTCCGGCCTATATTGAAAAGCAAAATCCAGACAAGCTCAAGACAAGGCCAGTTCTTTATAAGTTTGTTAGATATCCCGAACACTCATGACGGTATATCTTCTACCACACTGAGGAGCAAAAGGTATTTTGTTTCTCAGCATGCCACCTTTTTAGAAAAGGAATTTCTTATGGAAGAAATTAGTGGTCATGAGGTAGAACTGGAAGGAGTTCCAGCTGGACAAACTAACAGCCGATGATTTTGTGAAACCAAAGGATTCAATAGTCTCCGTGAATCTGGTAGGGTTCCTCATCCACCTGAGAGATACTACGGTTTCCTCAGTGACGGTGGGAGTGAGGATCGCATCATGGTAGATGATGACCCAACTAGGTTCATGCAGGCCATCACAACTGGGGACTCTGTGAAATAGCTGGATGCTATGCTTAAGTCCATCAGGATTAAAGCAGGCATTGCGGAGATGGAACATCTGTTTTGATGTAGCAGTCAAAGTGTTTGACTTCATTAAAAAGGTAGATGAACCTGGTATATACAGGAAGGTTGTAGGGAGTAAGGTTGTCTTCCTCGTATTGTACGTAGATGACCTACTCTTGATAGGATATGGTTTCCTATGCTACACTCGGTCAAGCTCCTCTTATCACGAGGATTCTCCATGGAAGATCTGGATGATACCTACTATATCTTATGGATTATGATCTATGGTGATAGATCTATATGGATGTTGGGAGTATCCCAAATCCAGGTACATTAATACCATACTAAAGGGGTTAGTATGGAGGATTCTAAGCGTGGTGGTTTGCCCACTTACTCATGATTCACTCTCTCCAAAAGGATGTCTCCCGAGACTGATTTGGAGAGAGCTCGCGTGCAAGGGATACCCAATGCTTCGACAATAGGCTCTATCATGTATGCGATGTTTTGTACCAGACCAGATCTAGCTGACTCACTAGGAGTAGTGACCAGGGATCAATCGGATCTTGGGAGAATCGCTGGATAGCTAAGAAGCACCGAAGAAATGTTCTTGATGTTTTGTAACGGTGAACTCCAGTGGGAGTCCTTTACCAATTCGAGCTTCCAGAGTGATAAGGTCGACTGAAAGCTAGTCTCAGGCTTTGTCTTTACCCTTAGTGGAGGGACGGTATGTTGGAAGAGTTCCAAGCTAGATACCGTGACAAACTAGACGATAAAGGCTAAATACATCGCTACCAACGATGCTGCCAAAGTGGGTGTCTGGATATTTCTTGTTCATGAGATGAACATGGTTCCTACCATTGAGCGTCCAATAATTGTTATTGTGACAACAATGGAGTTGTGGCTTTGGCCTAGAAATGCCGGTCCTATCAGCGATCCAGACATAATCCAAGACAGTATGACCTGATCAGGGAGATTGTTGATCTCCAAGGGATCGAGGTTAGGAGAATTGACGCGAAGGATAACATGGCGGATCTACTCACAGAGGATTTTCCCCAGAGAGACTTTTATGGGACGTTGGGTATGAGATACTACAACAACTGGCCCTAGTGCAAGTGGGAGATTGTTAGTTATATGTATGCCCTAGAGGCCATTATTGTACATGTGATTTATATTATAGTGGATGCTTGGACATATATAGGGAGGACTTTCTTGCTCGACATGATAGTATGCTATCTGGTTGCTCTTTATCTTAACATGTACACTTATTGTCTCTCTATTACATCTTGATAAAGCCCTTAGGATGAGTACTTGACTATCGGGATTATGATGTAGATTATACTAGTGGGGCAAGGGTAGTCGGTAAGTACATCCTTCAATAGTTCCTAGTCGTGGGAGTATCGAGACGGGGCATCGATATTCCGAAGTAGACTAGCGTATACGCTTCTTGACCCATATGATGGGCGATGGATGAGCCCACATCCATTGGTGTTTGACATCAAAGATGGTATACGGGTGCTCAGTGGAGACTGGGCACACTGAACAGGACTCGCCAAGAACTCCTAGATGGTATTATACCCCACGTTAGATAGCAGTTCTCTGGTGACACTGGTACATGTTAGTCTGTAGACTCGAGATCGTCATAGAGTCTTGTGTGATTCCCACTGTGATTTGATTTCCACCTTACCACGTTCAAGAGATCGTGCAAAACGGTGGTTTTTGGGTATAGTCAAAGTCACATGGAGACAATGAGCGATAGGAGGGGATTTATTCTCTGTGGTATTGGGGGTTGATGTTGCGCTATGCTCGATTGGCCATAACAAGAAAACCCTGGCCAGGATTGCTGAGATTTACTGGTAAGTGTTATCAGTAGTTTTTCGAACCGTTATGGGCCTCACATCGGCTTGACTTATCAGGTTATTGGGGTCTGACGTTTACTGATTGAATGATAGGTTTTACGATCAAAGAATTAGTAACCGCAATCAAGAACGGCGTCGCTTGATAGCAAGCCGGTGAGTACGGGTCGGTCCACAGGGATTTTGTGTATTCTCAATTTGTTCTAACGAGTTAATTCCAATCGGTGTTGGATTAATTATGACTAAAAACTAAAGTTGATCTAGACTAAGATTAAAACCTTGCTAGGGTTAGGTTTAGGTTATGTTTGGAAAGTCAATATTCCTCACCGCTTTCTATGCCCTAATTAAGATCTATTAGGTGTTATGGTAATAATTAATAAAGTGGATTAGTACCATCGGGAAGAAACTAGGTTTCTTCCTCTAGGTTGTTGTCCTTCCTTTCTTAATTCTTACCCTAACCTCCATGGAAAACATATACAACCGGTCTTTTATACTACGGTATCACCGCTAACTCGTGGGATAGGGTGCCGTAGGGAGCAGTGTGTGTATGTATGCATGGAGTCCTATTAAAATATATGACGGGCAAGAAAGGGGTGAGAGATTTTCATCTCTCAAACCTCTCCTATTCCTAACCCTAACAAGTGAGGAACTACTCACTCATTAGGGAATTGATAAACATGTTCTAAACTAATTAACTAAGGCAGATAATAAAAGTTATACTAGGGAAGAAAGAAAATTAACTAGGTCAATAAAAAGAAAACTTACTCTAATTTTTATTTGATGCTCTCTTCAAACATTTACAAGAATTGAATTCTGAATTTTGATAAATACAATGAGGCACAAGAAGAGGCATACCTCAAAGAGATGTTTAGGGCTTCTATTTATAGATCATAGAAACCCTAGGGTTACAATCGATTCACATCTGCATTTATAATCTTACCCCTAAAGAAGACTAGTCAACGCGCCGCCAGCCACCACAACTTTTTTTTGCACCGACACGGGTGACACACGGCCGCGGATCCGCGGCCAAGAGCCAGGTTTGGCCGCGGTTCCGCGGCCATGTAGGGGCATCTTGGGCTGAATTTTTTTGGTCCTCTTCTGGTTGAATTTGTCTTCTTGGTTCTTCACTTGGTTTCTCAGATTGTCTTCTAGATTTCTTCCAGATTTCAACAGTGAATAATGTCGTGGACTTTACCGTTTGCTTCGTGTCGAAGTCTTGAACCTTGCGCTGCCTTTGTACTTTGTGAACTTGTTCATTGGTCATCGTTTATTCTTAAACTGTAGGATTGATCAAGATTCTTCCATTTGTCGGTCGTAGTCTCACTATTATATCGTCTTTTCATCATTTTCACGGTTTTTGTTCCGAGAACCTGTAACCTGCAACTATGTAGCAGACATGGATCAAAAGCACCTGTCTATTTGTAAAATGAATAAGAATGGGGAATATAATAATGCAAAATTATGGTATGAACAAATACCCCCAAACTTATCTTTTGCTCGTCCTCGAGCAATCCTAGTTTTATTCTCGAAAAAGACCTAGCCTCACTTTCGCAGGGAAACGCGATTGCACTGAGCTCGTGCAACAAGCCGTTAAACCTCTAGGTGTCCCTAGTAGGAGGAGTGTTGTCTCCTGAGGGTTTTCAGCGGATACTACCAACAAAATCCTATCAATTAGGCCCATTCTCTTTTATTCTCCAATTAGGTTTTCTAACAAGAAACTCTATTATCTTTGACTCAGAAATTATCCACCCGTATTTGTCACGCTTCCTTATTATTTAACTTAAGATTATATATGTTCTGTAGACTTACTTAGCTTTTAGCATCTTTTAAGTTTTCCTTTTAGGGGACTATCTCGACTTAGGATTTTTTATAAACTCTATTAAAGATATAAGTCTTATTCTTCATTTCTATATCTTATCTAAACCCCAATCACATACCCCTACGTGTGTGTATATATTATCCCTACACTTGGAAATTCAAATCAAGCTATCATACTCTTGTTCGTCGTCCAAAGCACTTCTTAATTGGTGAATTTTTAGATGCAATTTTCTCACACATCTTTCATGCGACCGTTAATACTTCTTGAGGTACCAACAACCGATTACAAAATGTGTTTGCACATTAAAGCGTAATTCCTAGTCTTATAACACCTAAGGCTTTAGCAGTGACTCCCAAACCAGTTGGTCTATGGCACTTGGTGATGAAGCACCCTCGCTAAATATTTTTTTCTATTTTTGCAGCCTTAAGTAATTACAAAAACCAGTGTTCATTTTTTTTCTTTATTCATACTTGTATTTTATTTTATTTTTCTTCGTACTAAGGACTTTAGACAAGAGCATTTCAAGGTCACTTCTACTATTCCAAGTTTCCAGGTTCGTGTTTGTGCAATTTGTAGGATATATATTTTCAGAATTTAGACTTAAGCTTAGGAATTATTTTTCAAACATATACTTTAATAAAAATATCAATACTTTTCCATTGTTTTAACTTAGCCCAAGAAGTCAACTCAAAATTTGCCTATTTCTAAATAAACTACAAAGACATATACTTTCTACCGTTAAATTTTAAGAAAGGTAATTTTTAGGGTTTTTAATTTACTAAGTCTAAGGTCTAGTTGTTCCTAGCTAGTTAACTTTTTTGTCAAACTCAAGTCAATTAAGGCCAAAATTGAATCTTTTAATTATTATAATTTTTCATTTTTTTTCATTTTTATTTTTCTAATTTTTTTTTCAAATTTTTACAATTTTTTTGATTTTTATATAAGAATGCAATGCAGAATTTAAACATGCAAAAGAAAAAGAAAAAATATGTACAAAAATTTTAAAAAAATTATGCAATGCAAAAGATAACTATATACAACCACCAACTCCCACAAACTTATCCAAAGCAGTGTCCTCACAGCTCGGCTCCACGCCGCGCTCGCGAGCGTGAACGTGAACGCTCCTCCCTAGCAAGCAGGTTTTGAATCCCCCGCTCTACCTCCGTTAACCGACGGCCGTGCTCCCTCGCTGTCACCCTAAATTGCTCTCTCAACTCATCAATGCCCCTAACTGCTCTCCGCATTAACTGTGCATGTTCACGAGGGGTCATTTCTCCTTCGCTCGCGGCCGAGCTGGAGCTAGGTGTTCGAGCGAAAACATTCTCCGCCGGTTCGGTTCTAGACCACGCATTTGTAGATCGAGAATAGGACGTAGTAACGTCCTCAATAAGAGGTCTAACCGGAATGCCTCCATGCATATAAATTTCGAACTCCTCCACGGGAAGGAAATATCGACATAATTGTGTAACCAGCATAGGGCAAGGGTAATTTGCGGCTCGTTTTCCCGCACCTAAAGAGTTTAGCAATACTGTGCACATGTCGAAACGGGGGTTCTTTGTCATAAGAGTATGCACAATATGCAAGGAGGGTGTGAAAAATGTTGTGTTGTGGGAGCTACCAAAAATATTATTTTGTGCCTACCGGCACACAGTCAAAACATTCGCGAAAAGGGTTCTCGCTTGGATACCCTTACGCGGCTCCCTTGAGCAATCGTTGCCCATCAAGGGCATGTAATCCTCGAATTTCAAGGGTTGGTCATGGGCAGGTATGCGAGGGATTAGTGTGACTTCGTGTATGATATCCCTATCAATGATAATTTCTCGCTCACCCCATTGCAATTTAATAAACCCAAATTGGTTGAGGCACCCATCCTTCATACACTCGTAAAAACGAGTGACTAAATCCGGCAATGCATACGCATTAGGGTGATTATAAATCAGAAAGTTCCAACCCCGACGCGCAATTTCATTTGCAAAATAACTACCGTACAGTTCGTGTGAAAAAACTTGCGAAAAATCGCGTTCTAGCCGCATGCTGTGTGCCATGATGTGTTCTACAGATCTAGAAATTAGAAAAACAGAGAGGGTATAAGAGATTGTACCTCCCCTGAAAACTTTAGGGGCGAAGACCAGAAACGGCGGCGGTTGCGCGGCGGGAAGGGAATTTGTGCGGCGGAAACGCGGCGTCGGGAAGAGATCTCGCAGCGGAAAATTCTTGCGACGGCGCTAGGGTTTTGGAGAATATGAAATTAGGGTTTAGAAAGACAGAGAGGGGTCGGGGTCCTTTAAATAGGGAGAATTGATGGATATTTGCAAATAAACCCATCTAAAAAGAGGAATTTATTTGCAAATAAAATTTTTATTTATTTATTTAATCTGCAGATTTACAAAAATGCCCAAATTTTTTTTTCCAATTTTTTTTTATTTTTTATGTTATTTTGTGTTTATATATTTACAAATAATACATACCCCCAAACTTGTGTGAAACAAAGTGTTCCCTAGATGAACGAAAATTTGGGGGCAAATGGAGGAATATCAATCAGTGTAAATCGGCTCCTGCAAAAACAGGAGCTTCTTCGACGGGTCCGCAGTGTGGAACGGTTTCAGTCGA
Organism: Agapanthus africanus; assembly: GCA_030015575.1. Taxonomy (NCBI): domain Eukaryota; kingdom Viridiplantae; phylum Streptophyta; class Magnoliopsida; order Asparagales; family Amaryllidaceae; genus Agapanthus; species Agapanthus africanus. Next base: position 423,175,544 of record CM057342.1, read on the forward strand.
TGTCCGTTCACTTTAAACAAAGTACCGTCCTCCGGGTTTTCTAGGTCAACCGCACCGTGAGGATATACGGTGCGTACCAAAAACGGCCCTTTCCACCTAGGTTTGAGCTTGCCGGGGTGGAAGTGTAACCGAGTGTCATAAAGCAAAACCTGTTGACCAGGTTTAAATGTTTTGCGCATAATGTGTTTGTCATGGAACACCTTAGTTCGGTTTTTAACAATTATAGCATTATCATATGCCTCATCCCGCTGCTCTTCTAGTTCATTCAATTGCAGTTTTCGATTGCTGCCCGCATCCCCCATCGATAAGTTCAACTCCTTAATCGCCCAAAATTCCTTGTGCTCAATCTCAACTGGGAGGTGGCAAGCCTTCCCATAAACAAGCCGGTATGAAGACATACTAAGATCAGTCTTGTAAGCAGTACGGAAAGCCCATAGTGCATCGATCAGTTTGTGTGACCAATTTTTACGGTTTTTAGAAACCGTCTTCTCCAAGATTTGTTTAATTTGCCGATTCGAAACCTCGGCTTGCCCACACGTTTGGGGATGGTATGATGTTGACAATTTGTGAGTAATGGAATATTTGCGCATTAAGGACTCAAAAGTCCAATTGCAGAAGTGAGATCCATTATCACTTATAATCGCTCGAGGGTGCCCAAACTGAGAAAAGATATTTTCTTTAAGAAATTGAACGATAACCTTGTTATCATTCATTCGGCTGGGCACAGCCTCGACCCCTTTTGACACATAGTCAACAGCCAAAAGAATATACACATTCCCAAAGGAATTGGGAAATGGTCCCATGAAGTCTATTCCACAAACATCAAAAATATCCACAACCAAAATTGGTTGGAGCGGCATTTCGTTTCTCCGCGATGTCCGGCCCAGTGTTGGCACCGGGAGCAAGTCTTGCAGTATTCATATGCATCTTTAAAGAGACGTAGCCGGTAGAAACCACACTGCAAGATTTTCTCTGCTGTCTTCTTGGGGCCAAAATGCCCGCCACACGCTTGATCGTGACAAAAAGACAGCACACTCTTAAACTCATTTTCAGGTACACACCGACGAATGATTTGGTCGGAACAGTATTTAAAGAGATACGGGTCATCCTAGTAAAAGAGTTTTACTTGGGAAAAAAATCGGAGTTTATCCTGTTTCAACCAATCTTTAGGTATCAAGCCGGTGGCCAAGTAGTTTACTATATCAGCGAACCATGGTTCGCATGACACGGTTAAGAGTTGCTCATCAGAAAAAACATCTTTAATTGGAATTTCAAGTGTGGGCGTAGAAGGAAGTCATGAAAGGTGATCGGCTACTACATTTCACATCCTCTTTTGTCCCTTATGACAAGGTCAAACTCTTGTAGCAAGAGGATCCAACGTATTTACCGCGATTTAGCATCCTTCTTCGCAAAAAGATGGCGAAGAGCTGAATGGTCCGTGTACACAATCACTGGAGAGCCGATTAAATAAAGCTGGAATTTTTCTAGTGCAAACACAACGGCTAAAAATTCTTTTTCTGTTGTTGTGTAGTTTAGTTGGGCCTCATTTAGTGTTCGTCTAGCGTAATAAATTACGTGTGGCATCTTATTAATGTGCTGTCCAAGAACAGCACCAATGGCAAAATCGGATGCATCGCACATAATTTCGAATGGATGCGTCCAGTCAGGAGATGAAAGAATGGGCGCAGAAATGAGTGAGTGTTTCAATGATTCAAACGCTTCCATGCAAGTTTAGTCAAAATCAAATGTTGTGTCCTTGGCCAATAAAAGAGTCAAGGGTCTAGCTATGTTGCTAAAATCCTTGATGAACCGTCTATAAAAATCGGCATGGCCAAGGAAGGCTCGGATGTATTTGACGCATTTAGGAGGAGGAAGATTGGAGATGACTTCAATTTTGGCTTTATGAACCTCTATGCCATTTTTCGAGATGACGTGTCCTAAGACAATGCCTTCTCGTAACATAAAGTAGCACTTCTCCCAATTTAAGGTGAGGTTCTAATCCTTACAGCGGGTAAGAACCGCGTCAAGGTGTAGCAAACACTCGTCGAAGGAGTCACCGAAAATGGAGAAAACATCCATAAAGATCTCTAAAAATTTCTCCACCATGTCAGAAAAGATCTCCATCATACACCGCTGAAATGTAGCCGGTGCATTGCATAACCCAAAGGGCATGCGACGGTATGCGAAAGTACCGAAAGGACAAGTAAATGTGGTCTTGTCTTGATCCTTTTCGGCGATGGGGACTTGATTATAGCCGGAATATCCATCCAAAAAGCAGTAAAACTCATGCCCAGCAAATCTTTCTAGCATTTGGTCAATGAAAGGTAAAGGAAAGTGGTCTTTCCTTATCGCAGCATTGAGTTTTCTATAGTCGATGCAAACTCGCCACCCAGTTTGGGTGCAAGTAGGTATTAACTCGTTTGACTCATTGGTTATGACCGTAATGCCCGATTTCTTTAGGACAACATGAATGGGGCTAACCCACTTGCTATCCGAGATAGGGTAAATGATACCACTATCAAGACATTTTACAATCTCCTTCTTTACAGTCTCTTTCATTATGGGGTTGAGGCGTCTTTGTGGATCCCTTACTGGCTTGGCATCATCCATCATGTGTTTATGATGTTCAACTATGAAGGGACTAATCCCCTTGGTGTCCGCCATAGTCCAGCCAAAAGCTTGCCAGTTGCTTTGTAAGACCATTAAAAGGGCTTTCTCTTGCTCGAGAGCTAGAGAGGCCGATATGATAACGGGAAGGGTCTCATTCTCACCTAAGTAAGCATATTTTAGGCGTGACGGCAAAAGCTTTAGTTCGAGTTTTGGAGGTGAAACAATTGATGGTAACATTGGTGAAACTGTTTCAAACTCGAAGGATTTCATCAACGGTTCAAATCGAGTGTACGCAACCGAGTCGGATGGTTAAACTAACTCATCCAAAAAATCAAAAGACTCAAACTCGGGTGATGAGTCTTCAAAATCGTCCAAAAAGGTGAAACACTCATAATCGTTTTCCGGCGAGAAAGCTGTGTCAGATTCTAGGAGGAACGCACTAGAGGCGTCAACACTGCTATGATTGAACAGAAATTTTTCGAGCTCACAGTTCTCCTGTGTGATCTCATGGATCGAGCAAACATCAAGTATAGTAGAATTAGGCTTGGAGGGCTGATTCCCCAACTTAAAAATGTTGAGTTCAATTATCATATTTCCAAAAGATAGATTCATTGAACCGTTACGACAATTGATCACCGCATTAGAAGTCGCAAGGAATGGTCGACCAAGTATCACCGGAATTTGACTCCGGGGGTTAGCTACAGGTTGTGTATCCATAACAATGAAGTCAACGTGGAAAATGAAGTCCCCTACTTTAGTTAACACTTCCTCTAACTCACCCCTAGGATGGGTGATGGATCGGTCGGCCATTTGGAGAGTACAATGAGTGGGTTTAAGCTCTCCAACGCCTAATTGTTCATATACTGAATAAGGTAGCAAATTGACACTAGCACCAAGATCTAATAGTGCTCTATTGATGTTCTTGTCCCCAATTGTTATCGAAATTGTAGGACAGCCTGGTTCCTTATGTTTTTGGGGTAAAGATCGTACAAGAGCATTACTAACAGCACTAGCCACGAAAACTTTCTTTGGTACTTTTGACTTCATCTTCTTGGTGCATAAGTCCTTTAGAATTTTTTCGTAAGAAGGGACTTGTTGGATTGCATCCAAGAGAGGTATGTTTATGCTAACCTGTTTGAATAACTCTACAATCTTCTCCATTTGTTGAGTTGGTTTATTGGATCTCAACCTGTTTGGAAAAGGAACATTTTGAAAATTTGTTGAGTCCAATTTCTGTGGAGTAGATTGTTGAGTTGGAGTGGATCCCAGTGTTGATGTGTTCGTGAAGTGAGATGTGGGTCCGTTCGAGCTAGAAGAAGTAGAGCCTTGTGAAGGATAAAGAATATGTTCTAACGAAGAAGATGAAGAATAAGATGAAGATGAAGAAGAACCGCCGGCAGGGGTGTCATTATTAATACCCACGTTATTGCGCAACACTTTTCCCGATCTTAACGTGGTCACAGCATTCACATTATGATTTTGCTGTTCATATGCAACATGTGCATTGTGTGCGTGACCGGGATTTAGCAATGGTTGCGATGGAAGCTTTCCTTTTTCTCGCTCTCTCAACGCAACATTTAGTTGTGCAATTTGTGCCTCAATAGACTTGATACTTTGATCGTGTGAGATACTGTTTTGCACCAATGATTGAATGGAAGTCTCCAACCTTGCTGCGGATTGTGTAGATTGCTTTAGAAACGCATCTAGACTTCTTTCTAGCGAGATAACCTTATCATTATTTGGTTGAACAAAATTGTTTTGAGGGTAAGAGTTGTGGGGCACAAATATTTTCATTTGGTTTGGGTAAGGTTGCGGTTGGAAAGGTTGCTTGTATTTAGTTTGTGGAGGTGCTTGTTGTTGTGGAGGAGGAGGCCTTTGAAAGTTGTTGTTTCCTTGGAATTGTTGATTTTGATTCCAAGCAAAATTTGGGTGACTCCTCCAACCCGGATTATAAGTCGAAGAGTATGTAAGACTACGGTAGCGCCCCGGTCGTCTATCCGAGGCCAAAATGCGGAAACAAAAACTTTTTCTTTAACTAGAAACTAGCGCTACCGTGGACTATTAACCCGGATCAGACCATTAACCTACTACTAGCTAACTGGAGAAAGGGTAGAGAGCTTTACCGAGCGATCCGTGTCCTTCGGTCTTTGGCCACCATCCCAATCTCCCCGCGGCATCTCCGGTCTCGATCTCCTCGTCGGAAAGGGCACCACATCACCGAGTCTTTTTACGGGCTCCCACCTCTGAACCGAGGTAACTCGGACACGAAGTTGGCAAGCCGACGTGTCCAAGATTGCTGTAGACTGAGTGTCGAACGGTTTGTCTCAATGGGTTAATGAAGTTGCTACAATGGAGATGGAGGAATGAACTTTGGAGATGAGTTTTAAGTGGAGCTATGGTATTTTGTGTGAGCCAAAATGAGAAAAAAAATCCTCACACCAAATGAATGGGGCTGTCCAAGAGGGGGGCTCGGCCGCTTTTGAGAATGGGAGGAGGGGTGAGCATAAACAAAAGAGGGTGACCACAAGGAAAAAAACAACAAAAACCCACACTCATTTCCTCATCAAGTCCCATCACCAATCTCATCTCAAAAAGCAAGTAATGATGGACCATCATGAAGCATCCATGTGCCACAAAAAAACACCCTCCATTTTGTAAAAGCCACTTTTACAAATAAGCCCCTCCGATCAATTTTCAGCCAAAGAAAGAAAGAAAGGAAAATGGCCGAAACGGAATGCAAACTGGTGATTGATTGGAAAAAGTGTGTTTGTAGTTAACCGCAATCAGAACGGTGTCGCGCGTAGCTAGGCCGAGGTGAGTACGGTTCGTCCTCAGGGAAACGTTGAACCTTTTACTTTTACTTTAGATGTGTTGAGAAAGAGAGGAGGGATAAAGAATTTTATAGAATGTTTTCTAGATCTACGTTAAACAAGAATGTAAAATATAGATCTAGATTATTTTAAAGATGTAGTTAATATAATAAGGGGGCTTGTAGGGTTCGTTTGGATTTAGTAGTTATGGACGATTAATTAAAAATTACCCTTTTTATCCATTAATGGATTTAAAACTAGAACGACGGTGATGCGTGTAGATTAGGGTTTCTGGAAGGAAATAGAATCCCGCACTTAACCCTTATATCGACACGGAACCCCGTTCAAATCTAGCCTATACTAAAACAATTATTAATCTAAACTCTAATCGCGGTCGGGACTAACAAAGAATTGTTAGCGCGCCCGATTAGGATGTTAATAATTCTTTTAATAAAGTTCATAAACTTTATAGGACTTAAAAAGGGTTTAGGGATTTTCATCGTTCATTAGCCTACCCTAATCTTACGAACCCTAACAAGCGCAGAATTACTCGCGCATGTTGGGAAAAAAAGATGGAAGGACAGAGAGGGAAAACATAATGTAAAATGCAAAATAATTAAATAAAATAACCACCTTTATTAATCACTTGATCAATCTACACTTTATTCCGTAGAAAATGATTACAAATAAACTTGATTTGCTTCTCGATCTTTCCTAAGGAGGTAGACGAACAGTTGATGATCAGCCTGGATGCGTGAGCGTCTGGGACTTCGTGATCTCGTCGGCTAGATAAATTTTCCAAGAGGCTCTCGGTCCCTTTTTATAGTCCAAAGCCATAACCTTTTGCTTCCAAATTTGGTAAAATATAGCAGAGATTCATCGCCCAAAATTTCAGCATGTAATCTTTTAATATTGCCGCGGATCCGCGGCATCAAGGAGCTTAGGCCGCGGATCCGCGGCCCGATGATCTCCTCCGTTGATCAAAACTTTATGGGTGGCTTCTTATGACATGTGGCGATCCTTGGACCCTTTGTTTCATGGAAATCTTCTCGTGGTTGCTGTCAGACTTGGTCTCCAAGTTTTGCTTCTTAATTAAGCAAGTCTTCTTCAACAACTTAATTTCCTTGATTTTAGTCTTGGAAAAATTCTGCACAACTTGGAAAAATTCTGCACAACAACTCAAATAATATTTAGTAGAATTTGTTCTACTAGGATTTGGTCAATGAAATTATTTGCATACATTTTCCTACCAATCTCTAATTATAATATATCAACACATGGAAAATAGTATTTTTACACATAAACGCTCATATGTATGATATATTATAATAAAGATCTTTTTAAATATGAAAATGGTAGGAAAAATGTAATACAAATCTGCAGTTTTATCAACTGAACAAATATCCCCAAACTTATCTTTGATCGTCCCGAGCAATGTAGTTTATTCAAGAGGAGAAATAGAAAGGAGAAATCTAAGCACACTTTCGTAGGCAAACACGATTGCACTGAGCACGTGCAACAAGCCGTTAAACCTCTAGGCGTCCCTAGTAGGAGGAGTGTTGTCTCCTGAGGGTTTTTAGCGGATTACACCCACAAAATCCTATAACAAAAGAGAGATGGTGAATTTTATAAATAAAGATAAGAACCATAAAAGAAAGACATTGAAAATAAGAGTTTCCAACTACACTAGCTTTTCAGTTGTCATGAGCCCTATCTTAATAGTCATGAAAAAAATGTTAGAAATCACATTATTTCTCAATAAACATCGTCTTTATTCTTTATTCATATATTTCATCCAAACATCGATCATAAACCCCTACGTGTGTGAAATGGACATCCCTACACTCGGAGAATTCAATTCAAGCTATCATACTCTTGTCCATCTACCTCAGTACTTTTTAACCTGATGAATATTTAGATTTGCTCACACATTTTCATGCGACCGTTAATACTTCTTGAGGTACTAACCGACCGATTACTCATGTGCTTGCTGATTCGGTGATAATATTTTCCTCGTCTTGCACCACCTAAGGCTTAGCAGTGACTCCCAGACCAGTTGGCCTTAGGGCACTAGGTGAAGAGGCACCCTCGCTATATTTTTTTATTGCTGCCTTGGCGATAACAAAACCAGTGTTCATTTTTCTTCACCATTTTTATATTTTATTTATTTATTTTTCTTCATACATTGGCTTTTAGACAAGAGCATTTCAAGGTATCCTCTACTATCCTGAGTTTCAAGACATGTGTAAGTGCATGTAGTAGGGTATCAACATTCAAATGTTTGGCTTCCAGAATAGAAACTATTTTCAGACTTATTTTTATCCTCAGAATAGTGATTTCCTTCATCTTACTAACCCTTGGGACAACGGCTCATAACTACTTATTACTAGTTCGTTTAAGAAAACTTCTAATTTTCTTGGTTTTCTTAAACTATTCCTATCTTTTGGATGTAATTTTTCAGTTTCTACTCTTTTGTTATAAAAGAATTTTTTTTGTTTTTAAATTTTTGAAAATGTTGTGCTTAAGCAAAATATGATGCAAATTGATGTGTAAATAATCACAAACCTCCCCCAAACCTGTTTACAGCAGTGTCTTCACTGATGTCATCCGTTAAGCTCAAAAACCTGTAGACTTGGGAGGAAATTAATAATGGGGGCAAGAATATATGAAAGTGAAAATCCTCCTCCAAATTTATTTTAGGCTCACAATTTTGTAAAAATCATTTTCTTTCAAGAGCCAAAATATACCACCCCCCTAAACTTGAGTTAAACAATTTTAATCTTTTAAAATCACACGAGGGGGTCAAGGTTATTGGTCAATGCCAAGCTTTGCAAAGACCGAAGGTCAATACCAACCATTCAAAAATTTTATCGATGAAGCACCAAGGTTGGTGGAAGAACATGTCACCTTTTGACAAGAAGAAGTGGGGAGGTGATAAGAGTTGTAATGGAAAAGGATTGCGTCTCAATTTGGAGAGACGACACAGTGATAGTAATGATGGATTACTCGCATTATCATGATTGTCCAAAAGAAAGGGTGGAGGTCCAATTTCTTCATCTTGGAGTTGATTCATCTCAACACCCGTATCTTTTAAAAATGCGAGTTCATCAGTGAAAATTTCCTCAAAGCTTTCGTCGATACCCCGAAGAATAATGTCATCAGAAAAAATGGGGTGATCGTCCGACTCTATAAAAAGTTCATCATCAGTGTTAGATGTTGACCCGGACAACTCGGTGGAAGAGTCCGTGTCAAACAACGACATATGATAAGAGTCAGAATTATGAGGTTGATCAAATTCGCTGCTGCCGACATCCATTAATTCGACAGAACACACATGAGCATAGGGTTCGGAGGGTTCACTTCCCAACTTGTAAATGTTAAACTCAATTGACTTCTTTCCAAAGGATAGGGTCATAGATCCATTTATACAATTGATTATTGCATTGGAAGTGGCCAAAAAGGGTCGACCGAGTATCACCAGGATTTGATTCCGTGGGTTTGCCACAGGTTGTGTATCTAAAACAATAAAGTCCACGGGAAATATGAATTCCCCGACTTTGATTAACACATCCTCTAGCTCATCCCTAGGTTGGGTGATAGATCGATCGGCCATCTGAAGAGTGCAATGCGCTGGTTTTAACTCTCCGATCCCTAATTGCTTATAAACAGAATAAGGAAGCAAGTTAACACTAGCACCGAAATCGAGTAGAGCACGATTGATATTTTTACCCCCAATAGAAATTGAAATTGTAGGACTTCCGGGGTCCTTTCGTTTCTTGGGTAGTTGTTGTGTAAAAGCAGTGCTCATATTACTCGCAAGGAAAACTTTTTTAGGTACATGAACTTTTCTCTTCCTAGTGCACAAGTCCTTTAGGATTTTCGCATATGACGGAACTTGTTGAATAGCATCTAGGAGAGGAATGTTTATGTTAACATGCTTAAAAATTTCCATAATCTTCTCCATTTGTGGACTTGGTCTGTTTCCCCTTAACCTGTTTGGATAAGGTGCTTTATCAATAAGGGTTTGGTCCAACATTGGAGAGGATTGTGGGGACGGATTCGATCCCAAAACTGGAGTGGGAATCGACTTAGATGGATTTGGCGAAATGGGCGAAGGGTTCAAGCCTTGGGGAAAACGGAGAATAGGCTCGGGTGAAGTTGGGAGACTAGACGAATTAGGGGAAGAAGAAGAAGAAGCTGGGGTATCAATGGTGTCACTAACATCAAATTGCTCACCCACTCGGTTATTCAGCACTCTCCCCGATCTCAACGTAGTAATGGCGTTCACATTATGATTTTGTGAATGGCCAGGATTCGGTAGGGGTTGAGATGGGAGTTTCCCTTTCTCTCTCGCACTCATTGCGGCATTTAACTGTGCGAGATAGTTTTCTATTAATTTAATACTCTCACCGTGGGAGGTGGAGTCTTTCTTTATGGTATCAATAGAAGACTTCATCTCAGCCGACAATTACATGGAATGTTTCATGAACAAATCTATAGTTTGTGCAAGTGAAGAGTTATCAGTACCGGCCACTTGTGGTTTAGAAATGTTGGCCAGATTTTGGAAATTCTGTGACTGAAAGGGGGGCTGATTCTGTGGTTGTGGTTGCTGTGGAGGAGGTCTTTGATAATTGCTTTGTTGGTTTTGGTTCCAAGCAAAGTTAGGACGATTCCTCCATCCATGATTGTACGTGGAAGAATAAGGGTCGTTTCTAGGTCGCTGCTGAAAAGCAGCATTAGCTTGAAACGATGCATTCATAGGACATTCTTCCGTTAAATGTGAAGGATCCGAACAGCAACCACAGACTGTCTTAGGAAGCGTGACCTGATTTAGGGAGAATGATGAAAATTTGTTCTCAATAACGTCGAGTTTCTTCTGTATCGCTGCCATTTCGGCTTTTACTGCTATAGAAACCTCGAGCTGGTGAACACCTCCCCTAGATGAAGGTGGTCTTACGCTTTCCCACTGCAAAGTGTTTTAAGCGAGGTCTTCCAGATAATTCCAAGCTTCACCGTCATCTTTAGACATCAAATTGCATTGATAATTTGTTTCAAGCATCTGCTTTGTCGCTGGATTAATGCCCTCATATATAATCCGACATAAATCCCATCTTTGTATTCCGTGATGGGGGCATTGGACAAGCAGATCTTTGAAACGTTCAAAGCACTTCTAAAATGGTTCATTGGGAAGCTGGGTGAACTGGTTGATCTCGCTCCTAATATAGGCAGCCTTATAGTTTGGGTAAACTTCTTAAGAAATGCTATGACAAATTCATCCCAATTAGTGATAGAGTGTGCGGCAGTATTATAAAGCCATTTTTCTGCCAAGTCGCACAGTGTGAATGGGAGAAGACGTAAGCGCATAGCATCTAAAGTCAATTGTGAAGTACCCATCATTACGCATACGTTTTCGAATTTGGTGATGAAAACGTACGCGTCTTCCGACTCGTGCCCGTGAAATTTGGGCAGCAGATTGATGTAGTGGGGTTTAATTTCGAAATTATCCCCGTTAGCTGGTGGAAGGGATAGACAAGTGGGAAGAGGACCACGGATAGGATAGCATCTCTCTTGGAGAGAGATGCGCGGTGGATTCTGCGCACCTACGGGCGGTGGCAGCGTGGTGTTATATTCTGATGGAGTGCCGTCCATCTCGGTCGTAGTGTGTGGTGGAGGAAAAGAAGATGAAGAAGTACCGACTTCGGCATCGATAGCAGGAACACGGACAAGACGGGCACTAGGATCCCGTGTCCAGCCGAGCATACACTAAGCTGGTTTAGTGCAAGTGGCAGCGTGTGTGTGATTTTTAAAATTGGTTTGTTTTGAAAAAACTGGGACTCAAGACAAATCACTCTAAAATGCACAAGCAACCCTAGAACTAAAGTCACCTAGATCCAGTCTCTAGACCGCTCCTAGACTTCCAAAGGACAAGCCGCAGGATCAATCCTCTACCGCCTCCGTACTACCCTTATAGCCAGGTAAGTGCCAGGTAAGTGGGAAAGAACCACAGTAGTGGGCCTAATTACAAACCACTAGCCTTTGTCACACTTGCCTAGACACTACAAAAGTAATGCAGATAAGCGATAGATTACCCACGACCTTCCTCTGTCCTTATTGAGCGCGACAGTCCTTAAAGTCTGGTCTAGATATTTTTTAAATTAATGAAGGGTTGATCTAGATGCTCGGTTTGTGATTTGTGGGGCTTAGGAAGGGTGATGAAATCCCCACGTAATCTGGATTTGGTCTTTGCCCCTTAAAAATCCGTATTAAAATATGAAATAACAAACTAATAACAAAACTTTGCAAAAAGATTTTTGAGCGGCGATATTTTGCAAAGAATCCTGCAGAAAAGATATTTTATTGGATTTCAGAGGAGAGAGAAGGAGGTTAGAATCTTACCAGAGAAGACTGAAGCCCTAGATCTCCTAGCCCGCCACGCTTCCGCCGCCGATGTGCACTTCCGGCCACGGGTCTGCCGCCGAATTGAGGGATCAGGTGATGAGTTTTGCTATGTGGCCTCCTGTACTCTTCTGGATCTTGAAGAATGTCTCTTTCTCTCTGTATCCTCAAGTGCGTGACTCCAGATTCCCTCGCAAAATTCACACAATAATCGTTAAATATACAATTTGCAGTTTTGTTTTATTTATGATATAGATCATATAAGAATTCAACACAAAAAGTAAGAATAAAAAATTACGCACGTATCTCCGGCAACGGCACCATTTGATTGATTAGAAAAAGTGTGTTTGTAGTTAACCGCAATCAGAACGGTGTCGCGCGTAGCTAGACCGAGGTGAGTACGGGTCGTCCTCAGGAAAACGTTGAACCTTTTACTTTTACTTTAGATGAGTTGAGAAAGAGAGGAGGGATAAAGAATTTTATAGAATGTTTTCTAGATCTACGTTAAACAAGAATGTAAAATATAGATCTAGATTATTTTAAAGATGTAGTTAATATAATAAGAGGGCTTGTAGGGTTCGTTAGGATTTAGTAGTTATGGACGATTAATTAAAAGTTACCCTTTTTATCCATTATTAAATTTAAAACTAGAACGACGGTGATGCATGTAGATTAGGGTTTCTGGAGGGAAAAAGAATCCCACTCTTAACCTTATATCGACACGGAACCCCGTTCAAATCTAGCCTTTACCAAAACAATTATTAATCCAAACTCTAATCGCGGTCGGGACTAACAAAGAATTGTTAGCGCGCCCGATTAGGATGTTAATAATTCTTTTAATAAAGTTCATAAACTTTATAGGACCTAAAAAGGGTTTAGGGATTTTCATCGTTCATTAGCCTACCCTAATCCTACGAACCCTAACAAGCGGAGAATTACTCGCGCATGTTGGGAAAAGAAGATGGAAGGACAGAGAGGGAAAATATAATGTAAAATGCAAAAGAATTAAATAAAATAACTACCTTTATTAATCACTTGAACAATCTACACTTTATTCCGTAGAAAATGATTACAAATAAACTTGATTCGCTTCTCGATCTTTCCTAAGGAGGTAGACGAACAGTTGATGATCAACCTGGATGCATGAGCGTCTGGGACTTCGTGATCTCGTCGGCTTGATAAATTTTCCAAGAGGCTCTCGGTCCCTTTTTATAGTCCAAAGCCATAACCTTTTGCTTCCAAATTTGGTAAAATATAGCAGAGATTCATCGCCCAAAATTTCAGCATGTAATCTTTTAATATTCCCGCGGATCCGCGGCATCAAGGAGCTTAGGCCGCGGAACCGCGGCCTGATGATCTCCTCCGTTGATCAAAACATTATGGGTTGCTTCTTATGACATGTGGCGATCCTTGGACCCTTTGTATCATGGAAATCTTCTCGTGGTTGGTGTCAGACTTGGTCTCCAAGTTTTGCTTCTTAATTAAGCAAGTCTTCTTCAACAACTTAATTTCCTGCATTTTAGTCTTGGAAAAATTCTGCACAACTTGGAAAAATTCTGCACAACAACTCAAATAATATTTAGTAGACTTTGTTCTACTAGGATTTGGTCAATGAAATTATTTGCATACATTTTCCTACCAATTGCTAATTATAATATATCAACACATGGAAAATTGTATTTTTACACATAAACCCTCATATGTATGATATATTATAATAAAGATCTTTTTAAATATGAAAATGGTTGGAAAAATGTAATACAAATGTGCAGTTTTATCAACTGAACAACTGGCGACTTCAAAAAGCGATCTGGTAACAAATTACCAGAAAGCCCCGCGACTGTATATACATACCCGCATTTGTATTCCGACCGAATACAAATGCAAAGAGACAAAATCTACACTGTATAATATAGGGTTCCTAGGTACACCCATGAGGTTATACAGGTGATCAAACATGGCCAATTCAAATTTTTTCATGTGCCTACAAACCCTAATACGGATCGTTAACTAGAAGTATAGGTGATGCAAGCAAGTAAACAATTTTATTGCTAAAGGAAAGAGGCTACAACCTTTGTAGATCCGGTCCTCCACCTCCTTGGCTCCGTGATGACGCCCCTCCGCTGTACCTATCGGAATCCGGACTCTGGCGAAGGTTTCGTCGGAGAAATGATCGGGCTAGGTCGTCGACTTCGATGCCGAAGATGATCTACGCCGAGGCAACTCAAGATCAAACTCCAACTTCACCAAGTCATGAAACTTGTGAAGAAAACACCCTATACTACTTGGCAAGTGGTAGAGGATGAAGAAATAGGAAGTGGGTTCACTTTAGAATTGGATTTCTCACTCTTTTTCTCATGTTGCCATTGATGGTAGCAAGCTTTTCTTCATTGTTGAAGAAGGAGAAGAAGAAAAGAATTATGATAAGAATAAAAAGAATTATCTTATCATATAGCAACCATAGTTAGGTGTAGAGAATTAACTAAGGTTATGTTGAATGGTTAGGGTTAAGTATGAAACAAAAATGGTGGACTTATTCAAATCTTCATGAAGCTTCAACTAGAAAAAAAATCAAGCCACCATTTCTCTTTATCTTTCAAAAATGAATAAATAAATAAATGAAGAGATAAGTAAATCAAAACCCTAACCATTAACATAACCATGGTTTAATTCTTTACACAAACCCAAGTTTGCATGTATCATCAAACATGATACAAACAAGTGCACAAAAGTATATCACATATACAACTTGTGTACATCAAGTGAGAAAATCAATTTAAAGTGAACAAATACTAGTTAATGCAAAGTAATATATCAAATATATTATACATTAAATCATTAAATCAACACTTGATTTAACGATCCGGTCATATCGCATATAACCGACTAGTATCCAATGTATCGACTTATCGAATCAATCTTCGATTCCATAACTAGGTTATATCGTATAAGACCATTCGATACATCCATCGCGAGAATAGAATGAGGTATCACATACACGCATTATTCTCGGTCCCGCACATATCTCATATGCGCTCCTATTTCGTTTCGCTTGAGCCAGGAAACCTTTGTGTAGGACTCTAAAGACTCGTCAATACGCCGGCAGCAGATGATGATCATATCAAACAACAACAAGCCGCAAGCGGTCTGCTAAACGTAATGGCCACCCGGGTATTGAGCGATCAGAATATCGACGAGCAAGCCCACTCACACTCCTGTGAATCCAACCAGTAACACTTACCGTACAGTCCGGTCTGTTCGTCTGATATGTCGCATATCTCGCCTAGAGGTGGTAAACGTCAGACCCCAGTAGCTTGATAAGTCATGCCGACGTGAGGTCCATAACAATCGTGAAACTACTGATAACTCTTACCAGTATATCACTGCAACCCTGGCCAAGGATTTCCTGTTATGGCCAGTCGAGCATAGTGCAACATCAACCCCCAATACCGGGAGAGACGAATACCCTCCTATCGCTCATTGCCTCCATGTGAATCGGGACTGTACCCAAAAACCACCTGTTTGCACGACTCAGTAGAGCCGTGGTTGGGTGGAAATCAAAGCACAGTGGGAGACACACAAGAATCTATGACGATCTTGGGTCAACAGACTAAGCTGTACCAGAGTCACCAGAGAACTACCATCTGACGTGAGGTATAATACCATCTGGGAGTTCTCGGCGAGTCCGTTCAGTGTACCCAGTCTCCACTGAGCACCCGCATACCATCTCTGATGTCAAACACTAATGGATATAGGATCATCCATCGCCCATCACATGGATCGAGAAGATATACGCTAGTCTACTCTGGAATATCGATGCCCCGTCTCGATATTCCCACGACTAGGAATATTGAAGGATGTACTCATGGACTACCCAGGCCCCACTAGTATGATCTGCATCACAGTCCTGGAAGTCGAGTACACATCCTAAGGGATTTATCAACATGTAACAGAGAGACAGAAAGTATACATGTTAAGATAAAGAGCAACCAGATAGCTTACTATCATGTCGAGCAAGAAAGTCCTACCTATATATGTCCCAGCATCCACTACAATATACATCCAATGTACAGTAATGGCCTCTAGGGCATACATATAACTAACAA
This sequence comes from Agapanthus africanus, assembly GCA_030015575.1. Lineage (NCBI taxonomy): Eukaryota > Viridiplantae > Streptophyta > Magnoliopsida > Asparagales > Amaryllidaceae > Agapanthus > Agapanthus africanus. Next base: position 423,191,466 of record CM057342.1, read on the forward strand.
TCTCCCACTTGCACTAGGGCCATCTGTAGCAGTGGTTGCAGTATCACATACTCAACCATCCCGTATAAGTCTCTCTCTGGAAAAAAGCCTTTGTGAGTGGATCCGCCGTGTTGTCCTCTAAGTCTACTCTCCTAACCTCGATCACCCTGGAGATCATCTATCTCCATGATCAGGTGATACTGCCTCAGAATATGTCTGGGTCACTGATGGGACCAGGGTTCACGGGCCAAAGCCACACTTCCATTGTCACACAATGGTAGGAACCTAGTTCATCTTATGAACCAATATACACCCAAACTTCTTCTTTGGTTGTATCTTTAATAGCGATGTTACCAGCCTTTATCGTCTAGTTTGTCTCGTTATTTAGCTTGGAACTCTTCCAACATACCGTCCCTCCACTGAGGGTAAAGACAATGCCTGCGACTGACATTCAGTCATCCTTATCGCCCTGGAACTTTTCCAGTGATTCTCCCCAGGATCGATTGATACCATCTCACTACAACTAGTGAGAATCCTAACATCCATTTAGATCTATCTCATAGATCCAAAACCCAGGATTTAGGAGGTATCACTTTGATCCTATATGGAGAATCCATGTGATAAGAGGAGATTGACCGTGCGTAGCATAGGAAACTCTTTTCCTATCAAGAGTATGTCATCCACGTACTCTACGAGGATCATCACCATACTCCATACTACCTTTTTGTACATACAAGGTTCATCTACCATTTTGATGAAGTCAAACTCTTTGACTACCACATCAAAACAGATGTTCCAACTCCGCGATGCCTGCTTTAATCCTGTAAAGCAACTTGCACACGTTTCCGCTGCTCCCACTGTTTACGAAGCCCTCTGGCTGTGTTCTTATAGACGTTCTCTTCTAAATCGCAATTTAGAAAAGTAGTCATGGCACCCAACCACCAGATATCGTAGTCATGGTATGTAGTAATGGCAAGTAGGATCTGGATGGACTTGAGCATAGTCCCTAGAAAAGATTTCATCATTATCCACACCTGGTTGATGACTAAAACCTTTAACAAGTCTAGCTTTGAAAGTCTCAACTTTTCCATCTACACCAAGTAATCTTCTCAAGATATACTTGCTCTTGATGCGGATTTAACCCTTCAGATATAGCAGCTAAAGTCCATACTTTGCTGGTGTACATGGATTCCATCTCAGATCGCTAAGCATCCAGCCATTCTTACAGAGTCCCTACTCTTGATGACCTGCTCGAATCTAGTTGGGTCATCATCTCATGATGCAATCCTCGCTCCTACTGTCATCGAGAAACCGAAGTATCTCTCAAGCGGATGAGGAACCCTGCTAGTTCGGCGGAGAGGCTGAGGTTCATCGGGGACTATTGAATCCTCTGGTTCTGTCAAATCATTAGCTGTAGTTTTGTACAGCTGGAACCTTTCCAGTTCTACAGAACTGACCTTGCCTCGATCTTGTCCGGATTTTGCTTTTGACATAGGCCGGACAATCCCAAATCTTAACTTGCTTAAGATATGGGTTCTTCCCATACCATATCTTATATGGAGTGTTAGGCACTTATTTGATTCGAACCTAATTCAACAGGTATGCAGCTTCTCAAGTGCATTTCCCTAAAAGGAAATAGGTAACTCAGTAGTACTCATCATAGAGCACACCATATCTAATATGGTGCGATTGCTCCGCCCCGATACACCATTGTGCTGTGGTGTATTCAGAGGAGTAATACTGAGAGAGGATCTCATTTTCATTTAGAATAGTCCAGGAATGCCATGCACAAGTATTCTCCTCCCAGATCTTATCACAGGACATAATACATATACCCGTATTTTGGTTCTCTACTTCTAACTTATATTCTGTGAATATCTCAAAAGCTTCGGACTTATGTTTCAACAGGAACATATGACTGAATCTTGAGAGATTATCAGAGAACGTAATGAAGTATAAAGAACCAGTCCTGGCATGTGTAGACAAGAGACCTTACATACATCATCATGTATCAGTCCCAAGAGTTCATTAACTCTTTCTCTGTTCCCAATAAACAGAGCTATGGTCATCTTATCTTTGTGACATGACTGGCAAGTTTCACAAGATGTAAATTCAAACTGATTTAAATATGCATCTAAAATGTAACTTCAGCCGGTCGGGTCGCATTGATATGACCTAGTCTACAATGCCTTAAGAAGGAATCGTTCATTTCTGAACTCTTCCTCTTGTGTGTGTTCTGTATACTAGGAACTGTAGTTTGATTTAGAACATCAATGCTTTTAGATAACGTGCCTGAACCGATCAACTTTTGATATAGGAAATGTTCAAAACATTATCCAACAATACAAAATTTTATCATTTCTTTACTTATAAAGAGACTGATATGATTTTGTATATCAGGTTCGGTATCTAATAGCATTTGTTCAGAATCAATGTATTGGTAATACAGGATAACAGTGACCAACAGACTTGGCTGCAACACTTGCCCCATTCTCTGTCTCATGAAACTTATCACCAGTTCTCAGTTCTCTGCCTTTCTGTTGCCCTATGTAACAGATTACATATCTGGGATCCTGATCCGGTATCAGATACCCAGGATGCAGAAGATACTGTGAAACGGTTCTGTATAATGAACACACCCGAAGGAGATGCATCATGTGCACTTTCTTCGTTTGGGCGGCATAGGAATTCTGGTTTTCCCCTATTTCCTACTCTGGCTTATAACAATTATAAGTTGGAGCGGGACCAACATTCCCCAGCTCAGTAAAACAAGCAGGTTCGGTCAATACATCCATATTATTATCTTGATTAAGGCATGATATGGTCGCTACCAGGAGAGAGAGAGAAGAAAACACTCTGCGTGCGCTCTTGCAAGATTAGATTGGTTATATACTTTATCTAATCAGGATGGCTCCCACTGTTTTTATCAAATCTTCTTTCAAACCCTAAAAGGAAAGATTAGCCGGGATTAATTACACTCTACAAGTTCGCCAATCTTTCAGCCAGGCCAGTGTCGGTACTTTGAGGGAGGTTCCCCGTGCTTTCGCACGGACCTAATTACAGTAAAGCTCATTTTCCCAGAGGCGTAACCCCGTTGACACCTTTCTAGACACCTACTTGATCGGCTAATTGCAAAGTGCAAAACTCTCCCAGGGGTAACAATTACTCGCAGTGGGTATCGGGATCCAACTATCACATAGAAGGTATGCAATCTCATTGCAAATTTCAACACTTGAAACTCCCGATAAAGGTTTTACCCCTAGCGCTTATGACCTTAACTATGGTCAACAAATCATAAGCACTAGTCAAGTTCTACCCATCATTTCGTGATTAATTAGACCCACCCACATGACCCTTAACTAAGGTCAACAAAGTCACGCGACTGTCCTAACTAATCGCATCATATGCGGTGTAGGAAGACATCACTTAGCTACCGTACACTGTGCCTTAACTAAGGTCAACAAACACAACACGAATACTAAGTACTCTACTACCTAAAATGACGGAGGGTTGCGGATGGTTTTTATGAAAACCTTTAACGCTTTGAACTTGATCTCGTTGCGGAATCAAATGGTTTTTAAATGGAATGTTTTTGAGGCTTTTCTAGTTTTGCCAAAGGGGTCACTCCCAGTGAAGGGATCGTCGGCCCTTTCCTCGTCGAATGAGGTGCGGGATATATCATATATATCACTGTGCAAAGCAGAAACTATAGAAGCAATCAAAAGACAAACTGAGTGTGCAGCATCTGCCAGTTATTGCTAAAGGAGTCACTCCTGGTGAAGGGATCTCGGTCCTTTCCTCATCGAATAAGGTGCAGGATGTTCTACAAGGAACACCGCGATGCAAAGCAAGAACTGTAGCTACCTGTTTTTATTTTGAAATTCGATTCCACAACATCAATTAGGTTTATTTTCTTTCATTAATCTCATTAATGAATATCCCATCATTTAAGTCCACCTAAACATCATAGATAAATATAACGTACGCTTATGCCATCCGCATTCGCCTCGATGTCCCGTCTGCACCGTTAGGTTAGGTAACTAACGCCAAAGCGAGGCAGGGCTAGCGCGGGTGTAAAACATAAGCAACGTCTATATAATATATCATATATACTATATATAGTATCCATCTGAACATATCTCATGATCACATCACCGATAACGCAGCAGAAAATATCATATGAAATATTGGATATACTAGGACGTCCGTGTTTTTAATACGAGCCAGTATAAAACACGGATTCCACGGTCGTGATGAACAGCCAATCCGACACCCCTAGACCCCTACGAGAGCGGCAAGCAACCCTACCAATTCTAGGGTTAGGAGACCGGACTCGACTCCTAGAGATGGTCTCCCACTGGACCCTAGAACCCGGTTACTTGTGCTCCCCTCCTTGGGTCTGTCCTAGTGCGGAAAAGTAAATAATATACAAAAGGTGACATCTTTCGCAACCTGGATGTGCCCCAATAAAAGAATATTACATACAAGATTTTACATGAATGAAAATGAAAAACACTCATCTCACATAAAAAAAACCCCGGCTATTCAAACACGACGATCCAATATAACATATCCAGCAACACATAACATCACATGTCATCAACGTAAGTAAACATGCGTATCCCAATTGTCGTTGACATGTAGCAACGAAACCGGCGATATCACATATTACACTTACGGTCACAGAAAAGAAAGTGTAAAACTACAACAGTTGGAATCCGCAACCTGCATAGACATCGCATGCCTAATCAAATGAATTCCTTAGACATCGCATGCCTAACAATTATAAACCCCGCATTTTAGTCTCTTTATCGAAAACACTTTTCAATATCAAGTCGGGTAATTCAACAAGATTCCTGACATCCTGATCGAATGCTCGTCGCAAACTTTACTAGGCGGCCGCACCCCCGACGCCGTCGACGAAGTGCACCAAGGCAAAACACCGCTGCCGCGATCACCCGAACGGATGCTTTCGGCGACGGGGTTCTCCTACAGTCACTTGGTCGGGGCTATGGGGCGAGACTGTCTATTAAGTTTACCCGGCGAGTATCCGCGTACGCTATGTGATTGCGACGGACTTTTGATCACATCAAAATTCCGTGGCAACCGATCAAGTGAGACTAAACAGCTAGATTTATAACATTCATTCAGTTATCTCATAACTGCTTGTGAATTCCAAATATTGTATCACATTCCGGATAAATAGAAAATGTTAAACTTTCCGATCGAACAATTGAACACCCAAATTTTCCCGAAACAGCTCAACAGATGAAATAGGTTCAAAGACATTCAGTTCGTGCCTCAGTACCAACGGTCCAGCCGTAGAAGGGTCAAGCCAATGCCTCACATGTGGCATGCCGCACAGCCCCAAACCCTAAGGTTCAAAGGCCAGTTCAAGACGGTCACATAATCGAGTTAAGCTTTGTTGTCTTCTAAAGGGACCATCGCGTTACTTGCACTACTTAGAATGTCATTAAACTACGGAAAAGTCCAACAATTGGAAATTTCCCGGCAGGGGAAAAAGTGGGTATTTATATCCAGTCAAACTTTATAACATATTCTAAAATTATCCGGAAAAACACAGACAAAGTTTGATAATCCGATCGAATCTACGAACTCCTAGTACAACCCAGAAAACTCAACTCTTGAGTAAGATTTAAAAATTCCGAGAAAATACAGCACTAAAATATAAGAATTACTGTGCAAAAATAAATAGAAGAAGAGACAAAGTGGTCGTGGAACCGCCGCATTAGCCATGCTAATGCCGCGGTTTCGCCGCTCTTTGATCGAATCAGAAGCACGTGCTTCACAGTAATTCTTAAAAACGCCTGCTGATTTTTCTGCATATTTTTAATTCTCAAAAATCCCCGATTTCAAAAAATGTACCGAGAGCAATTTGAGATTAGGGTTTCGGTTCGATCGGACTTCTAACTCCGTCTACGCATCGCCTAAGGCTCTGGATAGGCTCTGATACCACTATAGGGTTCCTAGGCACACCCATGAGGTTCTACAAGTGATCAAACATGTCCAATTCAAATTTTTTCATGTGCCTACAAACCCTAATACGGATCGTTAACTAGAAGTATAGGTGAAGCAAGCAAGTAAACAATTTTTTTGCTAAAGGAAAGAGGCTACAACCTTTGTAGATCCGGTCCTCCACCTCCTTGGCTCCGTGATGACGCCCCTCCGCTATACCTATCGGAATCCGGACTCTGGCGAAGGTTTCGTCGGAGAAATGATCGGGCTAGGTCGTCGACTTCGATGCCGAAGATGATCTACGTCGAGGCAACTCAAGATCAAACTCCAACTTCACCAAGTCATGAAACTTGTGAAGAAAACACCCTATACTACTTGGCAAGTGGTAGAGGATGAAGAAATAGGAAGTGGGTTCACTTTAGAATTGGATTTCTCACTCTTTTTCTCATGTTTCCATTGATGGTAGCAAGCTTTTCTTCATTGTTGAAGAAGGAGAAGAAGAAGAAAAGAATTATGATAAGAATAAAACGAATTATCTTATCATATAGCAACCATAGTTAGGTGTAGAGAATTAACTAAGGTTAGGTTGAATGGTTAGGGTTATGTATGAAACAAAAATGGTGGACTTATTCAAAGCTTCATGAAGCTTCATTTAGAAAACAAATCAAGCCACCATTTCTCTTTATCTTTCAAAAATGAATAAATAAATAAATGAAGAGATAAGTAAATCAAAATCCTAACCATTAACATAACCATGGTTTAATTCTTTACACAAACCCAAGTTTGCATGTATCATCAAACATGATACAAACAAGTGCACAAAAGTATATCACATATACAACTTGTGTACATCAAGTGAGAAAATCCATTTAAAGTGAACAAATACAAGTTAATGCAAAGTAATATATCAAATATATTATACATTAAATCATTAAATCAACACTTGATTTAACGATCCGGTCATATCGCATATAACCGACTAGTATCCAATGTATCGACTTATCGAATCAATCTTCGATTCCATAACTAGGTTATATCGTATACGACCATTCGATACATCCATTCGCTTGAGCCAGGAAACCTCTGTGTAGGACTCTAAAGACTCGTCAATACGCCGGCAGCAGATGATGATCATATCAAACACCCACAAGCCGCAAGCGGTCTGCTGATCGTAACGGCCACCCCGGTATTAAGCGATCAGAAGATCGACGAGCAAGCCCGCTCACACTCCTATGAATCCAACCAGTAACACTTACCGTACAGTCCGGTCTGTTCGTCTGATATGTCGCATATCTCGCCTAGGGGTGGTAAACGTCAGACCCCAGTAGCTTGATAAGTCATGCCGACGTAAGGTCCATAACAATCGTGAAACTACTGATAACTCTTACCAGTATATCACTGCAACCCTGGCCAGGGATTTCCTGTTATGGCCAGTCGAGCATAGCGCAACATCAACCCCCAATACCGGGAGAGACGAATCCCCTCCTATCGCTTATTGCCTCCATGTGAATCGGGACTGTACCCAAAAACCACCTGTTTGCACGACTCAGTAGAGCCGTGGTAGGGTGGAAATCAAAGCACAGTGGGAGACACACAAGACTCTATGACGATCTCGGGTCAACAGACTAAGCTGTACCAGTGTAACCAGAGAACTGCCATATGACGTGAGGTATAATACCATCTGGGAGTTCTCGGCGAGTTCGTTCAGTGTACCCAGTCTCCACTGAGCACCCGCATACCATCTCTGATGTCAAACACCAATGGATATGGGATCATCCATCGCCCATCACATGGGTCGAGAAGATATACGCTAGTCTACTCTGGAATATCGATGCCCCGTCTCGATATTCCCACGACTAGGAACATTTAAGGATGTACTCATGGACTACCCAGGCCCCACTAGTATGATCTGCATCACAGTCCTGGAAGTCGAGTACACATCCTAAGGGCTTTATCAACATGTAACAGAGAGACAGAAAGTATACATGTTAAGATAAAGAGCAACCAGATAGCTTACTATCATGTCGAGCAAAAAAGTCCTACCTATATATGTCCCAGCATCCATTACAATATAAATCCAATGTACAGTAATGGCCTCTAGGGCATACATATAACTAACATATAATACTAGGATCCGGCTTAAACCAATCCCTACTTGTATTATCCGTCCGAACGATAACACATGCACAAGTGCACGCGTACGTTCGAACCCTGCCATAAATCCATACGACCTCTACAACGTTTCGTCCAAAACTTGAGAAACTGTCTTTGGGGGACTCTAAAGACTCGTCAATACTTTGGCTGTGGATTTAACCACTAGCACGTCAGAGGTATTTGCCGTACGTAACGGGCTACCAGGTATTGACCATAAGAGAAGTCGATGAGCGAACTCATCCTAACACCTTACTGAGCCTGCCAGTGACAATATCCGTACAGTCCGGTCCGTTCGTCTATGAGCATCGCATGTCGGGCCTAGGGGGTTGGTAAAAGTCAGACCCCCAAAAGCGGTACAAGTTGTGTCGGAATGTAGCGCAGAACACCCTGAGATACTACTGGAATACCTACCAGTAAATCTCCTGCCTTGGCCAAGGACTTCGTGTAATGGCTCTCCTAGACACAGCGCGACCTCACCCCTAATACCGGGAAAGACGAACCCCTGCAGATCCGCTGACTGCCTTCATGTGGCTCGGGACTGTACCCAACTAAAACCTGTTTGCACGATTCCTTTGAGCCGTGGTAGGGTAGTAATCAAAGTACAGTAGGAACTCGCACTAGAAAAATGACGATCTCAGGTCGATGAACTAACCTGTACACATGTCACCAGGGAACTACTATCCGACGTCAGGTATAAAACCAACTAGCATGTTCCCGGCGCGTCCTGTCCGGTGTACTCATAACCCAATGAGCACCTGTGTACATCTTAGGTGAACCAACTGACACCAGTGGCTTGTGAGATCGGCCACGGCCCCTCGTCGGGGTCTCGACTGTATACACTAGTCTACTCTGGAGTATCGATGCCCTGCCTCGAAAACTCCCACGACTAGGGACTTTTTAAGGATGTTCTTATAGACCCCAGCTCCCACGTATATGATCGCTATCATACTGCTGGCCATCAAGCAAGAATCTTAAGGGCTCTATCAAGGAGCAATAGTGACCTGTAAGGTCACCTAAAGCAGTACACGATGATAAAGACAAAACATGGTAGCATACTATTCTCTATCAACGTGTAATAGTGAACTACAATGTCACCTAATGCATGTACACGATGATAAAGACAAACCAGATATTATACAAACCTCTCGAGTAAGACTGTCCTGCCGGTATAGCTTTTCCCTCAATCATTGCAATCACGTACCTGTGATCCAATAATTGACTCTGAGGGCACTATATCCAACAATCTCCCACTTGCACTCAAGGCTAATTATTGCGATGTTGCATACTCACAGCCCGTATGATACCGAACACCCAACTCCTCTACTAATCAGTCTCACAAAGCCCGTTTGCGAAACTATTGCGCTAGAGAAATAGCCTTAGTGAGTTGATCCACCCTGATGTTTTTTTCTATGTCTCTCTTAATCTCAAGTTCACGGAGAAAGCCATATCCCGAAATGAGCAATACCTGTCTTAGAATATGTCTGGATATCTGATGGGACCTAGTTCATAAATGATCTCCAAATCCAAACATCTTAGACTGTATCGTTGACTGAACTTAATCGGTATCCTACGCCATGCCTCCCTCAGTATCCTCCTGGACCACGTGTCTAAACTACTGCCCCTCGTCAGAGGGAAAACTATAACTCTGACAGTCACTCTGTCATCCAGGTCACCTTGGATGCTTGGAATGACAACTGTCTCCTAAAAGTGGCTGTTGTTATCATATCCCTAGAACATCCACTTATGTTCTAAAATTACTTCCGAATGTTTCTCCAGGATTGGATCAATATCAACTTATTACATCTAGTGCAAAAACATCTGGTGTGGTACTTGACATCTCATGATTGACTCTATTGCCTAAGCAAGTGATCTGCAAATCATGCACATCCCTCTTCCCTTTAGTCCGTAAGACACCTTTAGAGAGGGTGACTCCATCACCTGCAGGTACACTACCGTGCCAGGAGTCGTCCAATCTAAAACACCTTTAGAATGCTGTCTAAGTACCCAGATTGGGAAACTACCCAAATCGAGATCTAGTAACAAGAATGTCTGATATAATATCCATGTCCTATGTGGAGAAACCACTATGTGACAACCAAAGTATAACCGATCGTAGTATAGGAATTTCACTTCCTACTCTGTGTATGTCATCCAAATACCAGGACATCACACACTACTACCTTCTTAACAGATCCATCCCCTATTCTGATGAAGTCAAACCTGTGACTATCATATCAGAAATAGATGATCTATCTCCGCTATATTTGCTTTAGTCTATAAAATAGACATAAGCCACTTGTCCAGTATGCTTCCGCTGCTCCCACCGACTACGACAACCCTCTGGCAGAGTCATATAAACGTACACTTCTGAAGATAGTTTAGAACGACACTATATTCATCCTCCTGCCGGGTCTCACAGTCTGGAACAACAGCAAATGGCAAGTCTGGGTAAACAAGAACCTCCCTGTCACCGTCTTTGAGGCTACCGGAGTACCTCTCGGGTGCCTGAGGTTACCCACCATATCTGCGGAGTAGCCAATGGAATGTCAAGCCAGATTGAATCTTTAGGTCCTATTAAATTTTCAGTAATCGTTTGCGGTTCTGGAATCACTTCTAGTTCTACCATACTCCCACACTTGTTTTCTGAAAAAAAAACATTTTACTAAAACTGAGGCGAGTCAAGAACAATATCACTATTGATCTTCCAGATGGTAGAAAGTCAACCCGCGGCATGGCCCGGGTCAACCCACAAACAGCCATTACATAAACGTGCCTTGAGTAATTCGGAGTCTGGTTGTAAGCATAAGCCGGACGACTCCCCGTACCTTAACATCGTTAAGATATGAACCGTTCTATATCCAATATAGAAACAGAGTCACTGATTTAATTGGAACCAGATTCAAATCATGCAGCTATCTCCAGTACATGTCAACTAAATGGAAAAAAGCCGATCAGCATTACTCAACTTAGGAGTGCTTCCAATTATGAGTAAACTGAAAGAGAAGCAAGTTTCTAAAAACCATTACTATCAACTGAATACCGCATACAAGTATCTACATCTTCGATCACCTTGAAGAATCCCGATACTTGCAACACCTGGTTCTCTACTTTACTCTTATAGCTATAACTTCTTAAAACTTGGACCTTGTGTTTCTACGAAACACTTATTTGAGAACTAGAGAAGTCATAAGTAAATAGAATGTAGTACGAGGACTAACCCCTCTGTCCTAATGGACACTGGACAATATACAATATTCTGTATAAGTCCCTTGAGTCTAATAACTCAATCCCTGTGTGTCGTAGGTTGAAAACTGTACTTATGGTTAAGAAGAATTACACCGCCGTTTAATGCTCCTTACCTAACCATCCACTGATATAGGTAAATGTCATAGACATAATTTCAAAAAGTTATATCTCACTCTATAAAGATAGAGGTACAGATATATCAATTTGAAATTGGTGCATAACAACGGATATTCAAAACCAAATATTTGCCGTCCGGCAAACAACCCAGGTGATTTCCTCAAATATCACCAATTACAACGAATTCCGAAATAATGAGGATGATTACCTAATTCCCAATAACTCACTCCACTCATCATCTGTAAATCCATACAGATGTGAGAATCATACCTGGTAAATACATACCCTGGAGCAAGTATCTAATTGGGAAAACAGTTTTCTTTTAACAGTACAGAATGAAACTGAAACATTAAAATGTTTCGTAGGGGTATCCGGGTATTCTTAGTAATGCCTCTTCCATTATCCAGATTCACAACTGTAACCGTATATTTCTTTGTCATCTCTCCAAATCCCTTTATATGTCTTTAGTCAATACCTTCTGTACACCCTCTTAGGCTAAATGGTTTTCTTCCTTCCCTACCGTTCGGCACCAACCTATGGTTTGGCAGAAGACTATCCAATAAGCGTAACAGGTGTACTGTCCTAATCCTAGGAGCACTCGCAATGCGAGAGAAGATGAAGATAAAAGACAACCGAATAAACCTTATTCCTATTTCTCCTGAACCAGAATCCATCCCCGAACTGGAACAAGTTCCTTTCGAGTTCGTATATGACCATACGATGGAGTATCCAAATAACTGTGGATCTTCGTAGTGATACAGAGTGTTCTGGAGAAATACAAAGGTGATATAGGATTGGCGAAGAAATACTTGGTTTTGGTCGTGAATAGCAGTCGCAATTTACTTTGCCATTTTTCTATTCCCTTTATTTGTCTTAACTTATTACCTTTTGTACACCATCGTTAAACTAATTGGTTTTCTTCATTCCCTACCGTTCGACACCTGCCTATGGTTGGGAAGAAGACTATCCAATAAGCGTAATAGGTGTACTGTCCTAATCCAAGGAACACTCGCAACCTGAGAGAAGGTAAAAGGAAAAGACTGCTGAATAGTCCTATTCGTTTTCTCCAGAACCGGAAACCATCCTCGAATCTGGAACAAGTTCCTTCGAGTTCATATATAACCATACGATGGTTTTATCCAATGGAAGTGGACGTTCGTAGTAATACGGGGTGTTCTGGAGAAAAGGGTAAAAGTAGGAGTGGCAATGAAGTATGCAACTCTGACAATCTAAAAGCCAGTGTTTAAGAAGGTTCGGTCAACTTGGTCACTGAGTCATGGTCAAGGGTCGGGCCATGGTCGCTGCCAAAGAGAGAGAGAGAAAAGAAACACTCTGCGTGCACTCTAACCTAGATCAGAATGGTTATCACCTTATCTAATCAGGAAACCTCTCGCTGTAACCTCAAATTCTCCTCCAAACCTGAAAGAAGAATTAGTCGGGATCACCCGAGGAGTAAACCAACTCATCAGTGGGAATCGGGATCCAACTATCATCGCATGATAACGTGATGGAATCCACTCATGTTATCACACTCCAGAAGGTATGCGCATGCCTGGAAAGTTTCAGTTTCTTTAGAAACTCCCGATGTGATTTTTACCCCATGCTCTTATGACCTTGACGAAGGCCAACATATCATAAGTCACATGTCAAGTTCTACCCGTCATTATCCAGGTTAATTTGAACCTACCCGTACATACCCTTGACAAAGGCCAAAACAGTAGTACGACTGTCCCAAACCAACGCATCTATCTATGCAGCAGAAAAGTAACAAATATCTACCATACACTATGCCTTGACAAAGGCCAACATACATAGCATGAATACTAAGTGCTACCTTTCTGAAATGAAGGAGGGCTACGAATGGTTTTTGGCGAAAATCCTTTAACGTAATGAACTTGATATCGTTGATGGAACCAGATAGCTTTTTATAAAAATATAGCGGCGAAAACCTATGCTAAAGAGGTCACTCCCGGTGAAGGGATCTCGGCTCTTTCCCCGTAGAATGAGGTGCAGGATATTCCAACTGAATACCACGATGCAAAGCAAAAGTAATCGACTATAGTGAAGTTATTGCCCTGACGCAAACTTCTGTCCAAGGGGTCACTCCCGGGGAAGGGATCTCGGCCCTTGCCTCGTTGACTGAGGTGCTGGATATTCATAACTGAATACCACTGTGCAAAACAAAAGAGAACGTCCTTACAATAACAGCCTTTTGAAAAATATTCCAACAACATCAGAATAGGTTTGTTTAGCTTGCATTGATCCGAATCAATGCAGTCCCATCAATTGATCGCACCACAAAAGAACGAAAATATGATGTACGTATATTCCACCCGCATTCGCCACTAGGTCCCGTCATCACCCGTTAGGTTATTTAACTAACAACCGAGCGGGGACTGGACTAGCACGGGTGCAAAACATATACAACATCTACTAGTATATATATCAATATATACTAATCGCTCAAGGCGTGATAAAATGCAACATCACAGAAATGTAATAAGCATCACAGAACAATACAGATTTCTGGGATCCTCGGGTTTCATAGAGCCGCTACTGAAACCCGACGTTCCCCTGGTCGTGTGGATAGCCTGTGCAATGAAAACCTAGACCCCTACGGACGCGGCAAGCTACCCGCCAAAACCTGGAGTGAGGTAGCCCCCTTCAACAACGTGAATGGACCACCCAGCACTTCACGGAATCCGGTAACTTGAGCACCCCTCCTTGGGTCAACCTGTGCCCCCTACGAGTGCGGCGAATAGCCCACCAATTCTAGAGTGAAGCCTCCTCCGTCTCTACGCCATGAGATGCAGGCTCGTTTCCCTTTTGAACCCGGCTATCCATGCACCCCTCCATGGGGTAATCCTAGTACAGAAAGTAGAAATATTCACAACGGGTACATCGACCTCAGCCCGGTCGTGCCCCAAAAGAATAATATACAAACAGGCAGTAACGGCAGTCCACATGTCGGACGCTCGCCCCGAAATATCAAATGTATGTATACAACCAAACTGTACTACCATTGCATCCAGGCTATCCAATACGACAAATCCATAACATCACAGCACAACACAGAACTTCAACGTGAATGTGACGTTCGCAAATCCGTCTAAAAGAGCTATAGCAATTAGACAGGATTTACCGATCAAATGACATTCACGGTCGCAGATATAATGTAAATAATGTGAACTAACATGTTTAAAATTTTCGATCGACAAAATTTCCCGAAGTGGGCCCCAAGCACAATACCCAGTACTCAAAAAAAATCTGGGCCCAAACAGAATATACCATACACCCCAATTCCAAGTCAGAGACCTACTGAAGAAATTTGGTGCACTGTGGCTACAGTAAGGCCGTGGAGCCGCCGCCAAAATGTGGTTAAGGCCGCGGATCCGCCGCTCTATAGTAAAATCAGCCAACCAAATTTCATCAGTTCTCTTGAAAAAGCCTGCACATATTTCTGCAATATGCCAAATATTTTTTTGACAACTAAAAAATTTCGACAGAAACTGATGCTTGGAAACGCGGTTTTTAGAAAATACGTTCGATCGATATTTTAAATATGTTGGAACAAGCTAGAAAAGGTTAACGGCGTGGCTCTGATACCATGTAAGTCTACGGTAGCGCCCCGGCCGTCTGTCCGAGGCCAAAATGCGGAAACAAAAACTTTTTCTTTAACTAGAAACTGGCGCTACCACGGACTATTAGCCCGGATCGGACCATTAACCTACTACTAGCTAACTGGAGAAAGGGTAGAGAGCTTTACCGAGCGATCCGTGTCCTTCGGTCTTTGGCCACCATCCCGATATGCCCGCGGCATCACCGGTCTCGATCTCCTCGTCGGAAAGGGCACCACATCACCGAGTCTTTTTACGGGCTCCCACCTCTGAACCGAGGCAACTCGGACACAAAGTTGGCAAGCCGACGTGTCCAAGATTGCTGTAGACTGAGTGTAGAACGGTTTCTCTCAAGGGGTTAATAAAGTTGCCACAATGGAGATGGAAGAATAAACTTTGGAGATGAGTTTTTAAGTGGAGCTATGGTATTTTGTGTGAGCCAAAATGAGATAAAAATTCCTCACACCAAATGAATGGGGCTGTCCAAGAGGGGGGCTCGGCCACTTTTAAGAATGGGGGGGTGAGCGTAAACCAAAGAGGGTGACCACAAGGAAAAAAACAACAAGAACCCACACTCATTTCCTCATCAAGTCCCATCACCAATCTCATCTCAAAAAGCAAGTAATGATGAACCATCATGAAGCATCCATGTGCCACAAAAAAACACCCACCATTTTGTAAAAGACACTTTTACAAATAAGCCCCTCCCATCAATTTTCAGCCAAAGAATGAAAGAAAGGAAAATGGCCGAAACAGAATGCAAACTGGAAATTTCAAAAAGCGATCCGGTAACAAATTACCGGAAAACCCCACGACTGTATATACATACCCGCATTTGTATTCCGACCGAATACAAATGCAATGAGACAAAATCTATACTGTATAATACTATGATCCGGCTTAAACCAAACCCCGCTAGTATTATCCATCCGAACAATAATACGCGCACAAGTGCACGCGTACGTTCGAACCCTGCCATAAATCCATACGGCCTCTACAACGTTTTGCCCGAAACTTAAGAAACTGTCAGTGGGGGGCTCTAAAGACTCGTCAATACTTTGGCTGTGGATTTAACCACTAGCACGTCAGAGGTATTAGCCATACGTAACGGGCTACCAGGTATTGACCAAAAGGGAAGTCGATGAGCAAACTCATCCTGACACCCTACTGAGCCAGCCAGTGACAATATCCGTACAGTCCGGTCCGCTCGTCTATGAGCATCGCATGTCGGTCCTAGGGGTTTGGTAAAAGTCAGACCCCTAAAAGCGGTACAAGTCATGTCGGAATGTAGCCCAGAACACCCTGAGATACTACTGGAATACCTACCAATAAATCTCCTTCCTTGGCCAAGGACTTCGTGTAATGGCTCTCCTAGACACAGCGTGACCTCACCCCCAATACCGGGAGAGACGAACCCCTGCAGATCCGCCCACTGCCTCCATGTGGCTCGGGACTGTACCCAACTAAAACCTGTTTGCACGACTCCTTTGAGCCGTGGTAGGGTAGTAATCAAAGTACAGTGGGAACTCACACGAGACAAATGACGATCTCAGGTCGATGAACTAACCTGTACACATGTCACCAGGGAACTGCTATCTGACGTCAGGTATAAAACCAACTAGCATGTTCCCGGCGAGTCCTGTCCGGTGTACTCATAATCCAATGAGCACCTGTATACATCTTAGGTGAACCAACTAACACCAGTGGCTTGTGAGACCGGCCACCGCCCCTCGTCGGGGTCTCGACTGTATACACTAGTCTACTCTGGAGTATCGATGCCCTGTCTCGAAAACTTCCACGACTAGGGACCTTTTAAGGATGTTCTTATAGACCCTAGCTCCCACGTATATGATCGCCATCATACTGCTGGCCATCAAGCAAGAATTCTAAGGGCTCTATCAACGCGCAATAGTGACCTGTAAGGTCACCTTAAGCAGTACACGATGATAAAGACAAACCATAGTAGCATACTATTCTTTATCAACGTGTAATAATGAACTACAATGTCTCCTAAAGCATGTATATGATGATAAAGACAAACCAGATAGTATACAAACCTCTCCAGTAAGACTGTCCTGCCGGTATAGGTCCTCCTTCAATCATTGCAATCATGTGCCTGCGATCCAATAATTGACTTTGAGGGCACTACATCCAACAGAGTATGGATCATTTCTTTGTCTTTGCTGAAAGGCAGCATTGACTTGATCTTGTCCTTGAACAGTTGGATTGTAAGGACACTCTTCGGTAAGATGTGATGGATCCGAACAACAAGTACAAACAGTTCATGGGGGTAAAGCAGGGGTAGGAGAAGGCGATGAGATTTTGGTCTCAATTACTTCTAGCTTTTTCGTAAGTGCGGCCATCTCGGCCTTCATTGCAATCGACATATCTAATTGATGTATGCCTGCCCTAGACTGACCAATAGAAGAAGATGAGGTGGTCTTGGTGCTTTCCAACTGAAGTGTTTGTTCAGCAAGATCCTCGAGAAACTGCCAAGCTTCCTCGCTTGATTTGGTTAGAAAGTGACCTTGACAAATGGTTTCAAGCAACTGCTTCGTTGCTGGGTTCAATCCTTCATATAATGTTTGGCAAAGTTGCCAATTTTCTATACCATGGTGAGGGCATTGAACAAGTAGGTCTTTAAATCATTCAAAATACTTCCAAAAGGGTTCAGATGGAAGCTGGGAAAATTGAATAATCTCATTGCGAATTCTCGCGGACTTGTGATGTGGATAAAATTTTTTAAGAAAAGCTTTAATAAACTCTTCCCAATTTTTAATTGAGTGCGATGCTGTGCTGTATAACCATTTCTCGGCTAAGTCACATAAGGTGAAAGGAATGACCCTTAGCCTTATAGCATCATCTGAAAGTTAGGTTGTCTTCTGTAGGGTTCCTAGGCACACTATAGAGGTCTCACAAGGCATCAACCATGCCAATTTCAAATTTTATGGGTGCCGAGAAACCCTAATACGGATCGTCGACTAGAAGTCTAGGCGAAACATTAAACTAGTTAACGACTTAACTAAAGGAGAGAGGCTACAACCTTTGTAGATCCGTTTCTCGACTTCCTTAGCTCCACGTAGGCGTCCTCTCGCTGTCCATCTCGAATCCCGAACTCAATCGTCGGCTTCATCGGAGAAAAGGGCGGGCTCGGTCGTCGGCTTCGTGCCGAAGATGATCTACGTCGAGGCATCACAAGTTCAAGCTCCAACTTCACCAAGTTGTGAAACTTGTGAAGAAAACACCCTATACTACTTGGCAAGAGGTAGAGGATGAAGAAATAGGAGGTGGGTTCACTTTAGAATTGGATTTCTCACTCTTTTTCTCAAGGTGCCATTGATGAAGGCAAGGTTTTCTTCATCAATATGAAGAAGAAGAAGAAGATAGAATATGATAAGTATTAAAGAAAATAGAAAAGAAAATAGATACTTATCATATACTAACTATGGTTGAGTGTAGAGAATAGATGGACAGCGAGAGGACGCCTACATGGAGCTAAGGAAGTGGAGAAACGGATATACAAAGGTTGTAGCCTCTCTCCTTTAGTTAAGTCGTTAACTAGTTGAATGTTTCGCCTAGACTTCTAGTCGACGATCCGTATTAGGGTTTCTCGGCACCCATAAAATTTGAAATTGGCATGGTTGATGCCTTGTGAGACCTCTATAGTGTGCCTAGGAACCCTACAGTGGTATCAGAGCCTAGCTAGAGCCTTAGGCGAAGTCTAGACGACGTTTGAAACCCGATCGAACCGAAACCCTAATTCCCGATATGCTCTCTAGACTTTTTCTAAAATCTGGGATTTTTCCATATTAAAAATGCTTAAAAAATTCAGCAGGGAATTCTAAGAATTACTATGCAAAATTTATCCCATGATCTCCTAAGGGCGCGGCGGAACCACGGCAGAAGCCTGGCTTCTGCGGCGGTTCCGCGGCCATCTGATGACATCATCTGTCCATATTTGCACAGTAATTCCTATTTAATTATTCTGAATTTTCTGGGAATTTTTTAATTTGACTCAAGAGTTGAGTGTTCTGGGGTTGTATTGGGAATCGACGATTCGATCGGATTATCAAACCTTGTCTATGTGGCTTTCCGGATATTTTAGAATATGTTAAAAGGTTCGACCGGATATAAATACCCAACTTTTCCCCTGCCGGAAAATTTCCAAGTGTTGGATTTTTCTGTGGTTTAAGGACGTTCTAAGTAGCGCAAGTAATGCGATGGTCCCTCTAGAAGACAACAAACCTTAACTCGATTATGTGACCGTCTTGAACTGCCCTTTGAACCTTCGGGTTTAGGGCAGTACGGCGTGCCACATGTGAGGCGTTGGCTTGACCCTTCTACGGCTGGACCGTTGGTACTGAGGCATGAAGTGAATGTCTTTGAACCTATTTCATGTGTTGAACGGTTTCGGGAAAACTTGGGTGTTCGAATGTTCGATCGGAAAGTTTAATATTTTCTATTTATCCGGAATGGGATACAATAATTGGAATTCACAAACAGTTATGAGATAACTGAATGAATGTTATAAATCTAGCGGTTTAGTTTCATTTGATATTGAAAAGAGTTTTCGATAATGAGACTAAAATGCGGGGTTTATAACTATTAGGCATGTGATGTCTAAGTATTTCATTTGATTAGGCATATGATGTCTAAAGAGGTTGCGGATTCCAACTGTTGTAGTTTTACACTTTCTTTTCTGTGACCGTAAGTGTAATATGTGATATCGCCGGTTTCGTTGCTATATGTCAACGACAATTTGGGATGCGCATATTTACTTACGTTGATGACATGTGATGTTATGTGTTGCTGGATATGTTATATTGGATTGTCGTGTTCGAATAGCCGGGGGTTTTTATGTGAGATGAGTGTTTTTCATTTTCATTCATGTAAAAACTTGTATGTAATATTCTTTTATTTAGGGCACTTCCAGGTTGCGGAAGTTGTCACCTTTTGTATATTATTTACATTTCCGCATTAGGATAGACCCAAGGAGGGGAGCACAAGTAACCGGGTTCTAGGGTCCAGTGGGAGACCATCTCGAGGAGTCGAATCCGGGTCTCCTAACCCTAGAATTGGTAGGGTTGCTTGCCGCTCTCGTAGGGGTCTAGGGGTGTGGGATTGGCTATTCATCATGACCGTGGAATCCGTGTTTTATACTGGCTCGTATTGAAAACACGGACATCCTAGTAAATCCAATGTTTCATATGTTTCTTCTGCTGCGATATCTGTGATACGATCATGTGATGTTCTGTGATAGATACAGTATACAGTATATATGATATATTATATAGGCATTACTTATGTTTTACACCCGCGCTAGCCCTGCCCCGCTCTGCCGTTAGTTACCTAACCTAACGGTGCACGAGGGGACATCGAGGCGAATCCGGATGGCATAAGTGTACGTCGTATTTATCTGTGATGTTTAGGTATTTAAATGATGGGACTTCATTAATGTGATTAATGAAATAAAAGAAACCAAAAGATGTTGTAGAATCAAATTTTAAACAAAACAGGTAGCTACAGTTCTTGCTTTGCATAGCCGTATATATGATATACCCTGCACCTTATTCGATGAGGAAAGGACCGAGATCCCTTCACCGGGAGTGACTCCTTTAGCAATAACTGGCAGATGCTACACGCTCGGTTTGTTTTTTATTGCTTCTATAGTTTCTGCTTTGCACAGTGATATATATGATATATCCCGCACCTCATTCGACGAGGAAAGGGCCGACGATCCCTTCACCGGGAATGACCCCTTTAGCAAAACTAGAAAAGCCTCAAAATCATTCCATTTCAAAACTTCATTTGATTCTACAACGATATCAAGTTCATTACGCAATAGGTTTTCAGAAAAACCTGTCGTAGCCCTCCGTCATTTCAGATAAGTCCTGTTTAGTATTCGTGCTGCGTTTGTTGACCTTGTCAAGGCGCAGTGTGCGGTAGCTAACCAGTATTTATCTGCTTATGCATATGATGCAGATTGAGTTAGGGTAGTCATACGGCCTTGTTGACCTTGTCAAGGGTCGTGCGGGTGGGTTTAATTCAATCAAGAAATGACGGGTTGAACTTGACTTACGGTCTATGGTTTGTTGACCTTGTCAAGGTCATAGATCGTTTGGGGCAAAAGCATTATCGGGAATTTCAAGTGTTGAAATTTGCAATGAGATTGCATACCTTCTATGAGATAGTTGGATCCCGATACTCACTGCGAGTAAGAGTTACTCCTGGGAGAGTTTTACACATTACAATTAGCTGATCGAGTAGGTGTCTAGAAAGGTGTCAACGGGGTTACGCCTCTGGGAAAATGAGGTTTACATTAATTAGGTCCGTGCGAAAGCACGGGGAACCTCCCTCAAAGTACCGACACTGGCCTGGCTGAAAGATCGATGAACTTGTAGTGTGTAATTAATCCCAGCTAGTCTTTCCTTTTAGGGTTTGAACGAAGATTTGATAAAAACCAGTGGGAGCCATCCTGATTAGATAAGATAATAACCAATCTGATCTTGCAAGAGCATACGCTAAAGTGTTTTCTTCTCTCTCTCTCCAGGTAGCGACCATGTCATGCCCTAATAAAGATAATAATATGGATGTATTGACTGAACCCGCATGTTATACTATGCTGGGGAACGTTGGTCCCGTTCTTTCTTATAAGAGTTATAGGAATGAACAGGATATAGGGGAATACCAGAATTCCCATGCCACCCGATTGAAGAAAGTACATGATGATGCATTTTCTTTGGGTGTGTTCGTTACAGAGAACTGTTTCTCCATTTGCCCTACGTCCTGGGTATTAGATACCGGGTCAGGATCCCATATATGTAATCAGTTACATGGGCTTAGAAAAGGTAGAGAACTTGGTGAAGGTGATAAAGACATTAGAGTTGGAAATGGTGCAATTGTTGCAGCTAAGACTGTCGGGGAATATCACCTTGTATTACCAACTGGTAATACATTGGTTCTGAACGAATGTTATTATATGCCGAACCTGATATGCAACATTATATCGGTTTCTTTATTGAGTAAAGAGGGATATACTTTTGTATTACAGGACAATGTTATGAACATTTTCCGTAACCAAAAGTTGGTTGGATCAGGCACGTTGTGCAATGGCATTTATGTTCTAAATCAATCAACAGTTCTGAGCATAACAAACACACACAAGAGGAAGAGTTCAGAACTGAACGAATCCTTCTTGTGGCATTGTAGACTGGGTCACATCAATGCGACACGACTAGATAAGTTGCATAAGGATGGATATTTGAAACCTTTCGAATTTTCATCTTATGACACTTTCCAGTCATGTCTCAAAGCCAAGATGACCAAAACTCCGTTTACGGGACACGGAGAAAGAGTTACCGAACTCTTGGGACTGATACATAGTGATGTATGCGGTCCTATGTCTACACATGCCAGGGATGGTTCTTCATACTGTAGGATTCCTAGGCACTCTAGTGAAGTCTCACAAGTGATCAAACATTCACAAATCAAATTTTACGGGTGCCTACAAACCCGACTACGGATCGTTTACTAGATATTTAGGCGAAAACATAAACTAGTTAACATTTTAACTAAGGGAACGGATATACAACCTTTGTAGATCCGGTCCACCACCTCCACGGCTCCGCAATGAAGTCCCCTCGCTGTCCAAATCATGTCTTGGGCTCTAGCGTCGGCATCATCGAAGAATGGGCGGGCTTGATCGTCGGTTCGATGCCGAAGATGATCTACGTCGAGGCATCGCTAGAACAAGCTCCAACTTCACCAAGTCGGAAAAACTTGTGAAGGAAACACCCTATACTACTTGGCAAGAGGTAGAGGATGAAGAAATAGGAAGTGGGTAAACTTTAGTTTTGGATTTCTCACTAGACTTCATGACTTGCCATTGAAGTAGCAAGCTTTCTTCAATGTTGAAGAAGATGAAGAAGAAGAAGAAGATATGATAACTTAAATTAAAAAAGAAAAGAAAATGCAATACTTATCATATCTTTGACCATGGTTTAGTGTAGAGACTTAACTTAGGTTAGATGAGTGGTTAGGGTTAGGCATGAGACAAGAATGGTGACTAAAACAATGCTACATGAATCTTCAACTAAAAACAAAAATAGCCACCATTCATTTCTCATTTTCTTTTTCTTTTGAAGTAAATAAAATAAAAAGATAAATGAATAAGATGAAACCCTAATCACTAACTAACAATGGTTTAATACTTTACACAAAACCAAACAAGAATGTATCATCAAACATGATACAATCATGCGCACAAAGAAATATATCACATATACAACTTGCACAATTCAAGTGAGAAAATCCTTTTAAAGTGAACCAATACTAGTTAATGCAAAGTAATATATCAAATATATAATTATACATTAAATCATTAAATCAACACTTGATTCAATGATCCGGTCATGTCGCATATAACCGGCCAGTATCCTATGTATCGGCTTATCGAATCAATCCTTGATTCGATAACTAGGTTATATCGCATATAACCAATCGATACATAGATCGCGAGAATGGAATACGGTATCACATACACGCATTATTCTCGGTCCCGCACATATCTCATATGCGCTCCTATTTCGTTTCGCTTGAGCCAGGAAACCTCTGTGTAGGACTCTAAAGACTCGTCAATACGCCGGCAGCAGATGATGATCATATCAAACACCCACAAGCCGCAAGCGGTCTGCTAAACGTAACGGCCACCCGGGTATTGAGCGATCAGAAGATCGACGAGCAAGCCTGCTCACACTCCTGCGAATCCGACCAGTAACACTACCATATAGTCCGGTCATGTTCGTCTGATATGTCGCATATCTCGCCTAAGGGTGGTAAACGTCAGACCCCAATAGCTCGATAAGTCATGCCGACGTAGGGTCCATAACATTCGTGAAACTACTGATAACTCTTACCAATATATCACTGCAACCCTGGCCAGGGATTTCCTGTTATGGCCAGTCGAGCATAGCACAACATCAACCCCTAATACCGGGAGAGACGAATCCCCTCCTATCGCTCATTGCCTCCATGTGAATCGGGACTGTACCCAAAAACCACCTGTTTGCACAACTCAGTAGAGCCGTGGTAGGGTGGAAATCAAAGCACAGTGGGAGACACACAAGACTCTATGACGATCTCGGGTCAACAGACTAAGCTGTACCAGTGTCACCAGAGAACTGCCATCTGACGTGAGGTATAATACCATCTGGGAGTTCTCGGCGAGTCCGTTCAGTGTACCCAGTCTCCACTGAGCACCCGCATACCATCTTCGATGTCAAACACCAATGGATATGGGATCATCCATCGCCCATCACATGGGTCGAGAAGATATACGCTAGTCTACTCTGGAATATCGATGCCCCGTCTCGATATTCCCACGACTAGGAACAATTCAAGGATGTACTCATGGACTACCCAGGCCCCACTAGTATGATCTTCATCATAGTCCTGGAAGTCGAGAACACATCCTATGGGCTTTATCAACATGTAATCAGAGAGACAGAAAGTATACATGTTAAGATAAAGTGCAACCAGATAGCGTACTATCATGTCGAGCAAGAAAGTCCTACGTATATATGTCCCAGCATCCACTACAATATACATCCAATGTACAGTAATGGCCTCTAGGGCATACATATAACTAACAATCTCCCACTTGCACTAGGGCCATCTGTAGCAGTGGTTGCAGTATCACATATTCAACCATCCCCTAAATTGTCTCTCTTTGGGAAAAAGGCCTTCGTGAGTGGATCCGCCGTGTTGTCCTCTGAGTCTTCTCTCCTAACCTCGATCACCCTGGAGATCAACTATCTCTATGATCAGGTGATGCTGCCTCAGAATTTGTCTGGGTCACTGATGGGACCAGGGTTCCAGGGCCAAAGCCATACTTCCATTGTCATACAATGGCAGGAACCTAGTTCATCTTATGAACCAATATACACCCAAACTTCCTCTTTGGTAGTATCTTTAATAGCGATGTTACCAGCCTTTATCGTCTAGTTTGCCACGGTATCTAGCTTGGAACTTTTCCAACATACCGTCCCTTTACTGAGGGTAAAGACCGTGCCTGTGACTGACATTCAGTCGTTTTTATCACCCTGGAACACTTCCAGTGATTCTCCCCCGGATCGATTGATACCATCTCACTACATTTAGTGAGAATCCTAGCATCCAATTGCATCTATCTCATAGATGAAAACTCAGGATTTAGGAGGTATCACTTTGATCCTATTTGGAGAATCCTTGTGATAATAGGAGATTGATCGATCGTAGTATAGGAAACTCTTTTCCTATCAAGAGTATGTTGTCTTCGTACAATACGAAGATGACCACCTTACTCTCTACTACCCTTTTGTATATACAAGGTTCGTCTACCATTTTGATGAAGTCAAACACTTTGACTATCACATCAAAACAGACGTTCCAACTCCGCGATGCCTGCTTCATTATGTAAAGCAACTTGCACACGTTACCGCTGCTCCCACTGTTTACGAAGACCTCTGGCTGTGTTTTTATAGACGTTCTCTTCTAAATCAGTAATTAGAAAAGCAGTCATGGCACCCAACCGCCAGATATCGTAGTCATGGTATGTAGCCGTGGTAAGTAGGATCTGGATAGACTTAAGCATAGCTACTGGAAAAAGGTTTTATCATTATCCACGCCTGGTCGATGACGAAAACCTTTAACAAGTCTAGCTTTGAAAGTCTCAACTTTTCCATCTACACCAAGTAATCTTCTCAAGATATACTTGCTCCTGATGGGGATTTAACCCATCAGATATAGCAGCTAAAGTCCATACTTTGCTGGTGTACATGGATTCCATCTTAGATCGCTAAGCATCCAGCCATTTTTACAGAGTCCCTACTCTCGATGGCCTGCTCGAAACTAGTTGGGTCATCATCTTATGATGCAATCCTTGCTCCCACTGTCATCGAGAAACCGAGGTATCTCTCAGGCGGATGAGGAACCCTACTAGATCGGCGGAGAGGCTGAGGTTCGTCGGGAACTATTGAATCCTTTGGTTCTGTCAAATCATTAGCAGTTTTGTACAGCTGGAACCTTTCCAGTTCTACAGAACTGATCTTGCCTCGATCTTGTCCGGATTTTGCTTTTGACATAGGCCGGACAATCCCAAATCTTAACTAACTTAAGAGATAGGCTCTTCCCATACCATATCTCATATGGAGTGGTAAGCACTGATTTGATTCGAACCTAATTCAATAGGTATGCAGCTTCTCAAGTGCATAACTCCCAGAAGGAAAAAGGTAACTCAGTAATACTCATCATAGAGCACACGATATCTAATATTGTGTGATTGCTCCGCCCCGATACACCGTTGTGCTGTGGTGTATTCAGAGGAGTAATACTGAGAGAGAATCTCATTTTCCTTTAGAATAGTCCAAGGATTCCATGCACAAGTATTCTCCTCCCTGATCTCATCATAGGACATAATACTTATACCCGGTTATTGGTTCTCTACTTCTAACTTATTTTCTGTGAATACCTCAAAAGGTTCGGACTTATGTTTCAACAGGAACATATGACTGAATCTTGAGAGATTATCAGAGAATATAATGAAGTAAAAAGAACCAGTCCTGGCATGTGTAGACAGGAGACTTTACATACATCATCATGTATCAGTCCCAAGAGTTTACCAACTCTTCCTCTGTTTCCAGTAAACAGAGCTGGTGTCATTATATCTTTGTGACATGACTGGCAAGTTTCACAAGATGTAAATTCAAACTGATTTAAATATGCATCTAAATGTAACTTCAGCTAGTCGGGTCGCATTGATATGACCTAGTCTACAATACCTCAAGAAGAATTTGTTCATTTCTGAACTCTTCCTCTTGTGTGTGCTCAATATACAAGGAACTGTAGTTTGATTTAGAACGTCAATGCTTTTAGATAACGTACCTGAACTGATCAACTTTTGATATAGGAAATGTTTAAAACATTATCCATCAATACGAAATTATATCATTTCTTCACTAATAAAGAGAATGATATGATTTTGTATATCAGGTTCGGTATCTAATAGCGTTTGTTCAGAATCAATGTATTCGTAATACAGGGTGACAGTGACCAACAGACTTGGCTGCAACACTTGCCCCGTTTTCTGTCTCATGAAACTTATCACCCGTTCTCAGTTTTTCTACCTTTCTGTAGCCCTATGTAACAGATTACATATCTGGGATCCGGATCTGGTATCACATACCCAGGACGTAAAGAATACTGAGAAACAGTTCTGTATAATGAACACACCCGAAGATGATGCATCAACATGCACTCTCTTCGTTTGGGCGGCATAGGAAATCTGGTATTCCCCTATTTCCTGCTCTGTCTTATAACAATTATAAGTTGGAGCGGGACCAACGTTCCCCAGCTCAGTATAACAAGCGGGTTCGGTCAATTCATCCATATTATTATCTTGATTAAGGCGTGATATGGTCGCTACCTAGAGAGAGAGAGAAGAAAACACTCTGCGTGCGCTCTTGCAAGATCAGATTGGTTATGTATTTTATCTAATCAGGATGACCCCCACTGTTTTTATCAAATCTTCCTTCAAACCCTAAAAGGAAAGACTAGCCGGGATTAATTACACTCTACAAGTTCGCCAATCTTTCAGCCAGGCCAGTATCGGTACTTTGAGGGAGGTTCCCCGTGCTTTCGCACGGACCTAATTACTGTAAACCTCGTTTTCCCAGAGGCGTAACCCCGTTGACACCTTTCTAGACACCTATTTGATCGGCTAATTGCAAAGTGCAAAACTCTCCCAGGAGTAACAATTACTCGCAGTGGGTATCGGGATCCAACTATCACATAGAAGGTATGCAATCTCATTGCAAGTTTCAACACTTGAAACTCCCGATAATGGTTTTTACCCCTAGCACTTATGACCTTAACTATGGTCAACAAATCATAAGTACAAGTCAAGTTCTACCCGTCATTTCGTGATTAATTAGACCCACCCACATGACCCTTAACTAAGGTCAACAAAGTCACGCGACTGTCCTAACTAACGCATCATATGCGGTGTAGGAAGACATCACTTAGCTACCGTACACTGTGCCTTGACTATGGTCAACAAACACAGCACGAATACTAAGTACTCTACTTCCTAAAATGACGGAGGGTTGCGAATGGTTTTTGTGAAAACCTTTAACGCTTTGAACTTGATCTCGTTGCGGAATCAAATGGTTTTTAAATGGAATGTTTTTGAAGCTTTTCTAGTTTTGCTAAAGGGGTCACTCCCGGTGAAGGGATCGTCGGCCCTTTCCTCGTCGAATGAGGTGCGGGATATATCATATATATCATTGTGCAAAGCGGAAACTATAGAAGCGATCAAAGACAAACCGAGGGTTGTAGCATCTGCCAGTTATTGCTAAAGGAGTCACTCCCGGTGAAGGGATCTCGGTCCTTTCCTCATCGAATAAGGTGCTGGATGTTCTATAATGAACACCGCGATGCAAAGCAAGAACTGTAGCTACCTGTTTTATTTTGAAATTCGATTCCACAACATCAATTAGGTTTATTTTCTTTCATTAATCTCATTAATGAATATCCCATCATTTAAGTCCACCTAACCATCACAGATAAATATAACGTACGCTTATGCCATCCGCATTCGCCTCGATGTCCCGTCCGCACCGTTAGGTTAGGTAACTAACGCCAGAGCGAGGCAGGGCTAGCGCGGGTGTAAAACATAAGCAACGTCTATATAATATATCATATATACTATATATAATACCTGTCACAGAACATCACATGATCACAGATAAATCACAGCAGAAGAAACATATGAAATATTGGATATACTAGGACGTCCGTATTTTCAATACGAGCCAGTATAAAACACGGATTCCACGGTCGTGATGAATAGCCAATCCCACACCCCTAAACCCCTACGAGAGCGGCAAGCAACCCTACCAATTCTAGGGTTAGGAGACCCGGACTCGACTCCTCGAGTTGGTCTCCCACTGGACCCCAGAACCCGGTTACTTGTGCTCCCCTCCTTGGGTCTATCCTAAAGCGGAAAAGTAAATAATATACATCAACGGTGACAACTTCCGCAACCTGGAAGTGCCCCAATAAAAGAATATTACATATAAGTTTTTACATGAATGAAAATGAAAAACACTCATCTCACATAAAACCCCCCGGCTATTCAAACACGACGATCCGATATAACATATCCAGCAACACATAACATCACATGTCATCAACGTAAGTAAATATGCGCATCCCAATTGTCGTTGACATATAGCAACGAAACCGGCGATATCACATATTACACTTACGGTCACAGAAAAGAAAGTGTAAAACTACAACAGTTGGAAACCGGCGACATCGCATGCCTGACCAAATGAAATACTTAGACATCGCATGCCTAACAATTATAAACCCCGCATTTTAGTCTCATTATCGAAAACTCTTTTCAATATCAAGTCGGGCAATTCAACAGGATTCCCGACATTCTGATCGAATGCTCGTCACAAACTTTAGTAGACGGCCGCACCCCCGAAACCGTCGACGAAGTGCACCAAGGCGGAACACCGCTACCGCGAGCACCCGAACGGATGCTTTCGGCGACGGGGTTCTCCTTCAGTCACTTGGTCGGGGCTATGGGGTGAAGCTGTCTATTAAGTTTACCCGGCGAGTATCCGCGTTCACAACGTGATTACAACGGACTTTTGATCACATCAAAATTCCGTGGCAACCGATCAAGTGAGACTAAACTGCTATGTTTATAATATTCATTCCGTTATCTCATAACTATTTGTGAATTCCAATTATTGTATCACATTCCGGATAAATAGAAAATGCTAAACTTTTCGATCGAACAATCGAACACCCAAGTTTTCCCGATACAGATCAACACATGAAACAAGTCTAAAAACATTCAGTTCGTGCCTCAGTACCAACGATCCAGCCGTAGAAGGGTCAAGCCAACGCCTCACATGTGGCACGCCGTACTGCCCCAAACCCGAAGGTTCAAAGTGTAGTTCAAGACGGTCACATAATCGAGT
Organism: Agapanthus africanus; assembly: GCA_030015575.1. Classification (NCBI taxonomy): domain Eukaryota; kingdom Viridiplantae; phylum Streptophyta; class Magnoliopsida; order Asparagales; family Amaryllidaceae; genus Agapanthus; species Agapanthus africanus. The sequence goes on from CM057342.1 coordinate 423,221,587, forward strand.
TAAGGTTTGTTGTCTTCTAGAGGGACCATCGTGTTACTTGCACTACTTAGAACGTGATTAAACTACAGAAATATCCAACACTTGGAAATTTCCCGACAGGGGAAAAATTGGGTATTTATATCCGGTCGAACTTTTTAACATATTCAAAAAATTATCCGGAACGACACATAGACAAAATTTGACAATCCGATCGAATGTATGAACTCCCAATACAACCCAAAATACTCAACTCTTGATTTCAGATTAAAAATTCCCAGGAAAACCAGCACTGAAAAATAGGAGTTACTGTGCAAAATTCAATGGCAAATAAGACAAAAGTGCGGCGGAAGGGCCGCATTAGCACGCTAATGCCGCGGTTCTGCCGCACTTTAGAAAGATCATTAGGTAATTTTTGCATCGTAATTCTTAGATTTACCTGCTTGTTTTTCTGCATATTTTTAATTTGCAAAAATCCACATTTTACAAAAATGTCCAGAGAGCATTTTAAAGTCGGGGTTTCGGGTCGATCGGACTTCTAACTCCGTCTACGCATCGCCTAAGGCTCTAGCTAGGCTCTGATACCACTATAGGATTCCTAGGCACTCTAGTGAAGTCTCACAAGTGATCAAACATTCACAAATCAAATTTTATGGGTGCCTACAAACCCGACTACGGATCGTTTACTAGATATTTAGGCGAAAACATAAACTAGTTAACATTTTAACTAAGGGAACGGATATACAACCTTTGTAGATCCGGTCCACCACCTCCACGGCTCCGCAATGAAGTCCCCTCGCTGTCCAAATCATGTCTTGGGCTCTAGCGTCGGCATCATCGAAGAATGGGCGGGCTTGATCGTCGGTTCGATGCCGAAGATGATCTACGTCGAGGCATCGCTAGAACAAGCTCCAACTTCACCAAGTCGGAAAAACTTGTGAAGGAAACACCCTATACTACTTGGCAAGAGGTAGAGGATGAAGAAATAGGAAGTGGGTAAACTTTAGTTTTGGATTTCTCACTAGACTTCATGACTTGCCATTGAAGTAGCAAGCTTTCTTCAATGTTGAAGAAGATGAAGAAGAAGAAGAAGATATGATAACTTAAATTAAAAAAGAAAAGAAAATGCAATACTTATCATATCTTTGACCATGGTTTAGTGTAGAGACTTAACTTAGGTTAGATGAGTGGTTAGGGTTAGGCATGAGACAAGAATGGTGACTAAAACAATGCTACATGAATTTTCAACTAAAAACAAAAATAGCCACCATTCATTTCTCATTTTCTTTTTCTTTTGAAATAAATAAAATAAAAAGATAAATGAATAAGATGAAACCCTAATCACTAACTAACCATGGTTTAATAGTTTACACAAAACCAAACAAGAATGTATCATCAAACATGATACAATCATGTGCACAAAAAAATATATCACATATACAACTTGCACAATTCAAGTGAGAAAATCCTTTTAAAGTGAACCAATACTAGTTAATGCAAAGTAATATATCAAATATATAATTATACATTAAATCATTAAATCAACACTGGATTCAATGATCCGGTCATGTCGCATATAACCGGCCAGTATCCTATGTATCGGCTTATCGAATCAATCCTTGATTCGGTAACTAGGTTATATCGCATATAACCAATCGATACATAGATCGCGAGAATGGAATACGGTATCACATACACGCATTATTCTCGGTCCCGCACATATCTCATATGCGCTCCTATTTCGTTTCGCTTGAGCCAGGAAACCTCTGTGTAGGACTCTAAAGACTCGTCAATACGCCGGCAGCAGATGATGATCATATCAAACACCCACAAGCCGCAAGCGGTCTGCTAAACGTAACGGCCACCCGGGTATTGAGCGATCAGAAGATCGACGAGCAAGCCCGCTCACACTCCTGCGAATCCGACCAGTAACACTACCGTATAGTCCGGTCATGTTCGTCTGATATGTCGCATATCTCGCCTAGGGGTGGTAAACGTCAGACCCCAATAGCTCGATAAGTCATGCCGACGTAGGGTCCATAACATTCGTGAAACTACTGATAACTCTTACCAGTATATCACTGCAACCCTGGCCAGGGATTTCCTGTTATGGCCAGTCGAGCATAGCACAACATCAACCCCTAATACCGGGAGAGACGAATCCCCTCCTATCGCTCATTGCCTCCATGTGAATCGGGACTGTACCCAAAAACTACCTGTTTGCACAACTCAGTAGAGCCGTGGTAGGGTGGAAATCAAAGCACAGTGAGAGACACACAAGACTCTATGACGATCTCGGGTCAACAGACTAAGCTGTACCAGTGTCACCAGAGAACTGCCATCTGACGTGAGGTATAATACCATCTAGGAGTTCTCGGCGAGTCCGTTCAGTGTACCCAGTCTCCACTGAGCACCCGCATACCATCTTCGATGTCAAACACCAATGGATATGGGATCATCCATCGCCCATCACATGGGTCGAGAAGATATACGCTAGTCTACTCTGGAATATCGATGCCCCGTCTCGATATTCCCACGACTAGGAACAATTCAAGGATGTACTCATGGACTACCCAGGCCCCACTAGTATGATCTTCATCATAGTCCTGGAAGTCGAGAACACATCCTATGGGCTTTATCAACATGTAATCAGAGAGACAGAAAGTATACATGTTAAGATAAAGTGCAACCAGATAGCGTACTATCATGTCGAGCAAGAAAGTCCTACCTATATATGTCCCAGCATCCACTACAATATATATCCAATGTACAGTAATGGCCTCTAGGGCATACATATAACTAACACATACTTCATTACATTCACTGACGATCTCTTTAGGTTCGGGTATGTGTTCCTGATGAAACACAAATCAGAAGCTTTTGAGAAATTTAGAGAATATAAACAAGAAGTCGAGAACCAGACCGGAAAAAGTATTAAAATCCTTCGATCTGATCGAGGAGGTGAATACTTGAGCAATGAATTCCTGTACTTCTTAAAAGAGAATGGGATTCTCTCTCAGCTGACTCCTCCATATACACCACAGCACAACGGTGTATCAGAACGGAGGAACCGCACCCTATTAGATATGGTGCGCTCTATGATGAGCACAGCTGAGTTACCTATTTCCTTTTGGGGAAATGCGCTGGAAACATCAACATACCTATTGAATCAAGTTCCATCTAAATCTGTATCTACCACACCATATGAGATATGGAGTGGGAAGTGGCCATATCTTAAACGAGTTAAGATATGGGGTTGTCCAGCCTATGTCAAAAGACAAAATCCGGACAAGCTCGAGGCACGATCAGTTCTTTGCAAGTTTGTGGGATATCCAAAGAACTCATATGGGTATTTTTTCTACCACAGTGAGTAACAAAAAGTGTTTGTTGCTCAACATGCCACCTTTTTAGAAAAGGAATTCCTTGAAACAGAAATTAGTGGCAAAGTGGTAGAGCTGGAAGAAGTTCCAGATACGCAAACCGTAACTGAAGATTTAGTGGAACCAGAAGATTCAGTAGTTCCTAATGAACCTCAGCCTCTTCGCCGATCTAGTAGGGTTCCTCGCCAACCTGAGAGATACTACGGTTTTCTCATGGATGGTGGGAGCGAGGATTGCATCATGGAGGATGATGACCCAACTAGCTTCGAGCAGGCCATCACGAGTAGGGACTCAGTGAAATGGCTGGATGCAATGCGGTCCGAGATGGAATCCATGTACACCAACAAAATATGGACTTTGGATGTTGCTCCTGAAGGGGTAAAACCCATCGGGACCAAGTGGATCTTCAAGAAAAAATTTGGTGTAGATGGGAAAGTGGAGACTTTCAAAGCTAGACTTGTAGCAAAGGGTTTTCATCAAAGATCAGGTGTGGACTATGACGAAACCTTTTCTCCAGTGGCTATGCTTAAATCGATCCGGATTATGCTTGCCATCGCTGCATATCATGATTACGAAATCTGGCAAATGGATGTTAAGACCGCCTTTCTAAATGGTGATTTAGAAGAGTGCGTGTACATGACTCAGCCAGAGGGCTTTGTAGACAGTGGGAGCAGCGGGAAGGTGTGCAAGCTGCTTAAATCCATTTATGGATTAAAGCAAGCATCGCGGAGTTGGAACATCTGCTTTGACGTCGTTATCAAAGAGTTTGATTTCGTCAAAAACCCAGATGAACCTTGTATCTACAAGAAGGTAGCAGAGAGTAAGGTAGTCTTCCTCGTATTGTACGTGGACGACATACTCTTGACAGGAAATGATATTCCTATGCTGCAATCGGTCAAGCTCTTCTTATCACAAAGATTCTCAATGAAAGATCTTGGTGATGCCTCCTGCATATTGGGAATAAGGATCTATAGAGATAGATCCAAACGGATATTGGGATTGTCCTAATCCAGGTACATTGACACCATACTAAAGAGGTTTAGTATGGAAGAATCCAAGCGTGGGAACTTGCCCACGATCTCTGGAGTCACTCTCTCCAAAGAGATGTCTCCCAAGACTGATTTGGAGAGAGCTCGCATGCAAGGGATACCCTATGCTTCGGCTGTAGGCTCTATCATGTACGCGATGCTATGTACCAGACCCGATGTAGCATACTCACTAAGTGTAGTGAGCAGGTATCAAGCTGATCCTGGAGAGAGTCACTGGATAGCTGTGAAGAGCATTCTCAAGTACTTGCGAAGGACTAAAGAGATGCTCTTGGTGTATGGTAACGGAGAACTCCAAGTGGAGTCCTTTACCGATTCGAGCTTACAGAGTGATAAGGACGACTCTAAGTCGCAGTCGGGATTTGCCTTTACCCTTTACGGAGGGGCGGTTAGCTGGAAGAGTTCCAAGAAGGAAACCGTGGCAGACTCGACGATGGAGGCTGAATACATCGCTGCTAACGATGCTGCCAAAGTGGCTGTCTGGATCAAGAAGTTCATTACTGAACTTGGTGTGGTTCCATCCATTGGGCATCCAATACCTTTGTATTGCGATAACAATGGAGCGGTGGCTTTGGCCAAGGAACCCAGGTCCCATCAGCGATCCAGGCATATTCTGAGGCGGTATCACCTGATCCGGGAGATAGTTGATCGCCGGGAGATCGAGGTCAGGAGAGTTGACACGAAGAACAACACGGCGGATCCACTCACGAAGGCCATTCCCCAGATACAGTTTGAGAGACTCTTCGGGATGCTCGGTATGCGATACTACAGCAGCTGGCCCTAGTGCAAGTGGGAGATTGTTAGTTGTATGTATGCCCTAGAGGCCAGTATTGTACAGATGATGTATATTATATTGGATGCTTGGACATATATAGAGATGACTTTCTTGCTCGATATGATATTATGCTATCTGGTTGCTCTTTATCTTAACATGTACACTTGTCTCTTTAAACTGTCTTAAAGTTACATGTTGGTAAAGCCTATAGGATGTGTACTTGACTACCGGACTATGATGAAGATCATACTAGTGGGGACATGGTAGTCCATAAGTACATCCTTCAAGGTCCCTAGTCGTGGGTGTATCGAGACGGGGCATCGATATACCAGAGTAGACTAGCGTATACGCTTCTCGACCCATGAGATGGGCGATGGATGATCCCATATCCATTGGTCTTTGACATCAGAGATAGTATATGGGTGCTCAGTGTAGACTGGGTACACGGGACGGACTCGCCGAGAACTCCCAGATGGTATTATACCTCACGTCAGATGGCAGTTCTCAGGTGACACATGTACAGGTTAGTCTGTAGACCCGAGATCGTCATAGAGTCTTGTGTGATTCCCACTGTGCTTTGATCTCCACCTTACCACATCCATGAGGGCGTGCAAAACGGTGGTCTTTGGGTACAGTCCCGAGTCACATGGAGGCAATGAGCGATAGGAGGGGTTTCGTCTCTCTCGGTATTGGGGGTTGATGTTGCGCTGTGCTCGATTGGCTGTAACAGGGAAGTCCCTGGCCAGGGCTGATCAGAGATTTGCTGGTAAGTGTTACCAGTAGTTTCTCGACCCGTTATGAGCCTCACATCGGCACGACTTATCTGTTACTGGGGTCTGACGTTTACCACCCCTAGACTTGATATGCGACATATCAGACGAACAGACCGGACTGTACGGTAAGTGTTACTGGTTGGATTCACAGGAGTGTGAGCGGGCTAGCTCGTCGATCTTCTGATCGCTCAATACCCGGGTGGCCGTTACGTTTAGCAGACCGCTTGCGGCTTGTGGGTGCTTGATATGATCATCATCTGCTGCCGGCGTATTGACGAGTCTTTAGAGTCCTACACAGAGGTTTCCTGGCTCAAGCGAAACGAAATAGGAGCGCATATGAGATATGTGCAGGACCGAGAATAATGCGTGTATGTGATACCATATTCCATTCTCGCGATGAATGTATCGATTGGTTATATTTGATATAACCTAGATATCGAATCAAGGATTGATTCGATAAGCCGATACATAGGATACTAGTCGGTTATATGCGATATGACCGGATCGTTAAATCAAGTCTTGATTTAATGATTTATTGTATAATTATATATTTGATATATTACTTTGTATTAACTAGTATTGGTTCACTTTAAATGGTTTTTCTCACTTGATGTGCAAGTTGTATATGTGATATATTTTTGTGCACATGTTTGTATCTTGTTTGATGATACTTGCTCATTTGGTTATTCATTTATTTATTTATTTATTTATTTGGAAAATATTTTGATGAGAATGGTGGCTTTCTTTGTTTCTAGTTGAAGCTTCATGAAGCTTTGACATTGTAACCGTTCTTGTCTTCATGCTTAACCCTAACCATTCCAAGTAACCATGGTCTATTCTCTACACATAACCAAAGGAGCAAGTATCATCAAACATGATACAAACATGTGCACAAAAATATATCACATATACAACTTGCACATCAAGTGAGAAAAACCATTTAAAGTGAACCAATACTAGTTAATGCAAAGTAATATATCAAATATATAATTATACATTAAATCATTAAATCAAAACTTGATTTAACGATCCGGTCATATCGCATATAACCGACTAGTATCCTATGTATCGGCTTATCGAATCAATCCTTGATTCGATATCTAGGTTATATCAAATATAACCAATCGATACATTCATCGCGAGAATGGAATACGGTATCACATACACGTATTATTCTCGGTCCTGCACATATCTCATATGCGCTCCTATTTCGTTTCGCTTGAGTCAAGAAACCTCTGTGTAGGACTCTAAAGACTCGTCAATACACCGGTAGCAGATGATGATCATATCAAGCACCCACAAGCCGCAATCGGTCTGCTAAACGTAACGGCCACCCGGGTATCGAGCGATCAGAAGATCGACGAGCTAGCCCGCTCACACTCCTGTGAATCCAACCGTAACACTTACCGTACAGTCCGGTCTGTTCGTCTGATATGTCGCATATCAAGTCTAGGGGTGGTAAACGTCAGACCCCAGTAACCGATAAGCCGTGCCGATGTGAGGCACATAACGGGTCGAGAAACTACTGGTAACACTTACCAGCAAATCTCTGATCAGCCCTGGCCAGGGACTTCCCTGTTACAGCCAATCCAGCACAGCGCAACATCAACCCCCAATACCGGGAGAGACGAAACCCCTCCTATCGCTCATTGCCTCCATGTGACTCGGGACTGTACCCAAAGACCACCGTTTTGCACGCCCTCATGGACGTGGTAAGGTGGAGATCAAAGCACAGTGGGAATCACACAAGACTCTATGACGATCTCGGGTCTACAGACTAACCTGTACATGTGTCACCTGAGAACTGCCATCTGACGTGAGGTATAATACCATCTGGGAGTTCTCGGCGAGTCCGTCTAGTGTACCCAGTCTACACTGAGCACCCGTATACTATCTCTGATGTCAAACACCAATGGATATGGGATCATCCATCGCCCATCTCATGGGTCGAGAAGCGTATACGCTGGTCTACTCTGGTATATCGATGCCCCGTCTCGATACACCCACGACTAGGGACCTTGAAGGATGTACTTATGGACTACCATGTCCCCACTAGTATGATCTTCATCCTAGTCCAGGTAGTCAAGTACACATCCTAAGGGCTTTACCAACATGTAACTTTAATTCAGTTTAAAGAGACAAGTGTACATGTTAAGATAAAGAGCAACCAGATAGCATACTTGTTGGAGATAGTGCCCTCAGAGTCAATTATTGGATCACAGGCACGTGATTGCAATGATTGAGGGAGGACCTATCCCGGTAAGACAGTCTTACTCGAGATGATAGTATGCTATCTGGTTTACCTTTATCATCGTGTATTGCTTCAGGTGACCTTACAGGTCGCTATTGCACACTGATAGAGCCCCTAGGATTCTTGCTTGACTGCCAGCAGTATGATGGCGATCATATACGTGAGAGCTGGTGGTCTATAAGCACATCCTTAAAAGGTCCCTAGTCGTGGGAGTTTCGAGACAGGGCATCGATTCTCCAGACTAGACTAGTGTATACAGTCGAGACCCCGACGAGGAGCGGTGGCCGGTCTCACAAGCCACTGGTGTCAGTTGTTTCACCTAAGATGTATACAGGTGCTCATTGGGTTATGAGTATACCGGACAGGACTCGCCGGGAACATGCTAGTTGGTCTTATACCTGACGTCAGATAGCAGTTCCCTGGTGACATGTGTACAGGTTAGTTCATCGACCGGAGATCGTCATTTGTCTCGTGTGAGTTCCCACTGTACTTTGATTACTACCCTACCACGGCTCAAATGAGTTGTGCAAACAGGTTTTAGTTGGGTACAGTCCCGAGCCACATGGAGGTAGTGAGCGGATCTTCAGGGGTTCGTCTCTCCCAGTATTGGGGGTGAGGTCGTGCTGTGTCTAGGAGAGCCTTTACACAAAGCCCTCGGCCGAGGCAGGAGATTTACTGGTAGGTATTCCAGTAGTATCTCAGGGTGTTCTGGGCTACACTCCGACACGACTTGTACCGCTTTTGGGGGTCTGACTTTTACCAACCCCCTAAGCCCGACATGCGATGCTCATAGACGAACGGACCGGACTGTACGGATATTGTCACTGACAGGCTCAGTAGGGTGTCAGGATGAGTTCGCTCATCGACGTCCCTTTTGGTCAATAGCTCGTGGCCCGTCACGTATTGGCTTATACCTCTGACGTGCTGGTGGTTAAATCCACAACCATAGTATTGACGAGTCTTTAGAGTCCACCACACTTTCAGTTACTCAAGCTTTCGGGCGAAACGCTGTAGAGGCCGTATGGAGATATGGTAGGGTCCGATCAGATACGTGCGGTATTGCACGGATCAGGATCGGACGGTTAGTACTAGTGGCCGTATAGATATATGGCAAGGTTCGATCGGATACGTGCGGTATTGCACGGATCAGGATCGAACGGATATTACTAGCCGGCTTTGGTTTAAGCCGGATCCTAGTATAGTACAGTGTAGATTTTGTTTCTTTGCATTTGTATCCGGACGGAATACAGATGCGGGTGTGTATGCACAGTATCGGGGTTTTCCTGTAATTTATTACGGGACCAGTTTTCTGGAGTTACCAATTTGCTTTCCGTTCCGGCAGGTTTTCCTTTGTTCTTTCCCGGCCGGACTTTTCCGATGGAGGGGGTTATTTGCAATTGTGCAAATAACATTTGTGGAGGGGTTTTCTTGCAAATGTATTCATTATGATAGGATAAGCATCCTTGTTTTTTTTCATGATGGTTTTTGCATTAATGTGATTTGAATGGGTATGGGTTGATTAAGGTGTTGATGTGAGGTTTTGCTTTGGATGTGGTCACCTCTTGCTTTATCCTACACTCACCTCCCTTCATGAGTTTTGTTTATCCCTCCACCATTCTCAATTTGAAGGGGCTGGCCACATTTTGAAGAGAGGAGGAAAAATGAGAGAGTTTCATTTGGTGTGGGAAATTTATCATCCATCTCATTTTTCCATTGCTACAAAAATCCGCAAGTTCATATCTTGTTGATTCCTCCATCAAGGCAACTTCACCAACCCAAAAGTGACTATGATTCTACACTACATTCTACAGCAAATCTTGGGCGCGTCGGCTAGCCAACTTCGCGCCCGAGTTGCCTCGGTATTGAGGTGGGAGCCCGTAAAAGATGCAGACGATGTGGTGCCCTTCCGGCAAGGATGCGACAACCGGAGTTTCCGCGGGAGATCGGGACGACGACGAGAAGACCGGAGGACTCGGATCACTCGGTATATCTCTCACCCTTTCTCTTGTTAGCTAGTATCGATTAATGGTTACGATCCGGGTATATTGTCCGCGGTAGCGCCAGTTTAAAAGTTAAGAAAATTTTGATTCCGCCTTTTGGCCTCGAATAGACGGCCGGGGCGCTGCCGTGGCGCAACATGGTATCAGAGCCACGCCATTAACCCTGCCTAGCTTGTTCTAATGCGTTTTACTTATCCGATCGACCAAAATTCCAAAATCCGCGTTTTGCATGCATCAGTTTTCTGTCGATTTTTTCCGGGCTCGAAAATTTTTTCAGGTGATTGCAGAATGATGTACAGAGAATCCTAAGAATACTGCAAAAATTTGGTAGCTTGATCATTCCATACGACCGCGGAACCGCGGCAATGACCCCTATTTTGCCGCGGTTCCGCCGCAGGAATAGTGTATCATTCCACCAATTTTTTGCAGTGGGCTTTTGGGCTTAAGATAGGGGTTTTGGAATATTAAAATTGGGCCCAGAATTTCTGTGAGTGCTACAGTATTACTTGGGGGCCCACTTGTTAATTTTTGATCGATTGGATATTTTAAACACATTATTTCACAGTATTTACATTATATCTGCGACCGTGAATATCACTTGATCGGTAAATCCTGTCTAACTGCTATAGCCCGGTTAGACGGATTTGCGAACGTGATTTTCACGTTGATGTTCTGTGTTTATGCTGTGTTGTTGCGGATCGGTCGTGGGGGATAGCCTGGATGCAATGCTAGTACTGTTTTGTTTTATATGTACATTTGATATTGCGGGGCTAGCGTCCGACATGTGGACTGCCGTCACTGCCTGTTTGTATTATTCTTTTGGGGCACGACTTGGTTGCGGTCGATTTACCCGTTGTATGTATATTTTACTTTCTGTACTAGGATTACCCCGCGGAGGGGTGCACGGATAGCCGGGTTCTAGAGGGCAACGGGCCCGCATCTCATGGCATTGAGACGGAGGGGGCTTTACTCTAGGATTGGCGGGATATTCACCGCACTCGTAGGGGGTACAGGTTGACCAAGGAGGGATGCCCAAGTTACCGGATTCCGTGAAGTGCTGGGTGGTCCATTCACCGTGCTGAAGGGGGCTGCCTCGCTTCAGGTTTTGGCGGGTGACTTGCCGCGCCCGTAGGGGTCTAGGATTTCATTGCACAGGCTATCCACACGACCAGGGGAACGTCGGGTTTCAACAGCGGCTCTGTGAAACCCGGGGCTTCCAGATATCTGTATTGTTCTGTGATGCTGTACATTTCTGTGATGTTGCTTTTTTATCACGCCTTGAGCGAAATATAATATATTGGTATATATATTAGTAGATGTTGTTTATGTTTTGCATCCACGCTAGTCCAGTCCCCGCTCTGTCGTTAGTTAGCTAACCTAACGAGTAATGACGGGACCCAGTGGCGAATGCGGATGGCATATACGCACATTAGTATATTTTCGTTCTTTGTGGTGTGATCAATTGATGGGACTGTGTTGATTCGGATCAATGCAAGATAAACAAACCTATTCTGATGTTGTTGGAACATTTTTCAAAAAGCTGTTATTGCAAGGACGTTCACTTTTGTTTTGCATCGTGGTATTCATTTGGAATATCCTGCTCCTCAGTCGACGAGGCAAGGGCCGAGATCCCTTCACCGGGAGTGACCCCTTGGACAGAAGTTTGCGTCAGGGCATTAACTTCACTATAGCCGATTACTTTTGCTTTGCATCGTGGTATTCAGTTGGAATATCCTGCACCTCATTCTACGGGGAAAGAGCCGAGATCCCATCACCGGGAGTGACCTCTTTAGCAATGGTTTTCGTCACTATATTTTTATAAAAGGCTATGCAGTTCCTTCAACGATATCAAGTTCATTACGTTAAAGGTTTTTCGCCAAAAACCATTCGTAGACCTCCGTCATTTCTTATGGGTATTATTTAGTATTCGTGCTGCGTTTGTTGACTCCGTCAAGGCGTAGTGTACGGTAGCTAAGTGGTACTTGTTTGTTGCATAAATGGGATTGATTAGGACAGTCGTGCGTCCTTGTTGACTCCGTCAAGGGCACGTACGGGTGGGTTTAATGCAATCCAGATAATGACGGGTTGAACTTGACTAGGACTCTTTGAGTTGTTGACTCCGTCAAGGTCACTTGAGTCCTAGGGGTAAAAACATCACATCGGGAGTTTCTAAAGAAACTGAAACTTGCCAGGCATGCGCATACCTTCTGGAGTGTGGTGACTTGAGTGGATTCCGTCAAGTTATCATGCGATGATAGTTGGATCCCGATTCCCACTGATGAGTTGGTTTACTCCTCGGGTGATCCCGACTAATTCTTCTTTCAGGTTTGGGGAAGAATTTGAGGTTAGAGTGGGAGGTTTCCAGATTAGATAAAATGATAACCATTCTGATCTAGGTTAGAGTGCACGCTGAGTGTTTCTTTTCTCTCCCTCTCTTTGGCAGCGACCATTGACCCGACCCTAGACTATGACTCAGTGACCAAGTTGACCGAACCTTCTTGACACTGGCTTTTGGATTGTCCGAGTTGCAGACCTCATTGCCACTCCTACTTTTACCCTTTCTCCAGGACACCCCGTATTACTACGAACGTCCACTTCTATTGGACAAAACCATCGTATGGTTAGATACGAACTCGAAGGAATTCGAGGATGGTTTCCGGTTCTGGAGAAAACGGATAAGATTATTCAGTTGTCTTTTCCCTTTTACCTTCTCTCAAGTTGTGAGTACTCCTTGGTTTAGGAGATAGTACACCTATTATGCAAATTGGATAGTCTTCTTCCAAACCTTAGGCTGGTGCCGACCGGTAGGGAATGAAGAAAACCAATTAGCCTAAACGGTGTGCAGAAGGTATTAAGATTAAGACAAAGCAAGGGATTAGTAAGAGGGCAAAGTAAATTGCGACTGCTGTTCACGACCAAACCAAGTATTCCTTCGCCAATCCTAAATCACCTTTGTATTTCTCCAGGACACTCCGTATCACTACGAAGATCCACAGTTTATTTGGATACTCCATCGTATGGTTATATACGAACTCGAAAGGAACTTGTTCCAGTTCGGGGATGGATTCTGGTTCAGGAGAAATAGGAATAAGGTTTATTCAGGTGTCTTTTATCCTCACCTTCTCTCGCATTGTGAGTGCTCCTAGGATTAGGACAGTACACCCATTATGCTTATTGGATAGTCTTCTTCCAAACCATAGGCTGGTGCCGAACGGTAGGGAAGGAAGAAAACCAATTGGCCTAAAGGGGTGTGCAGAAGGTAATGACTAAAGACATATAAAGGGATTTGGAGAGGTGGCAAAGAATTATACGGTTATAATTGTGAATCTGGATAATGGAAGAGGCATTACTAAGAATACCGGAATACCCCACCGAAACATTTCAATGTTTCAGTTTCACTGTGTAATGTTAAAAGAAAACTGATTTCCCGATTAGATACTTACTCCAGGGTATGTATTTACCAGGTATGATTCTCACATCTGTATGGTTTTACAGATGATGAGTGGGAGTAAGCCATTGGGAATAGGGTGATCATCCTTATTATATCGGGATTCGTTGTAATCGGTGATATTTGAGGAGATCATCTGGGCTATTTGCCGGTCGGCAAATATTTGGTTTTAAATATCCGCTGTTGTGAACCAATTTCAAATTGATATATCTGTACGTCTATTTTCATAGAGTGAGATATACCTTTTGATATTATGTCGATGACATTTACCTATATCAGTGGATGGTTAGGTAAGGAGCATCAAACAGCGGTGTAATTCTTCTTAACCATAAGTACAGTTTTCAACCTACGACGCACAGTGAAAGAGTTGTTAGACTCAGCGGACTTATACAGAGTATTGTATATTGTCCAGCGTCCATCAGGACATAGGGGTTGGTCCTCGTACTATATTCGGTTTACTTATGACTTCTCTAGATTTTATACAGCTGTTTCGTGGAAACACAGAGTCTAAGTTTTGAGGAGTTATAGATATTTGAATAGAGTAGAGAACCAGGTGTAGCAAGTATCGGGATTCTTCAAGGTGATCGAAGATGTAGATACTTGTGTATGGTATTCAGTTGATAGTAATGATAAAGAGAAATTGCTTCTCTTTCAGGTTACTCATAATTGGAAGCATTCCTAAGTTGAGTAACGCTGATTGGCCGCTCTACCATTTAGTTGACATGCACTGGAGACAGCTGCATGATTTGAATCTGGTTCAATTAAATCAGTGCCTCTGTTTCTATATTGGATATAGAACAGTTCATATCTCGACATTGTTAAGATACGGGGAGTTGTCCGGCTTATGCTTAAAACCAGACACTGGACAACTCAAGGCACGTTTCTATAATGGCTGTTTGTGGGTTGACCCAGGCTATGACGAGGGTTGACTTTCTACCATCTGGAAGATCAATAGTGATATTGTTCTTAACTCGCCACATTTTAAAAAGAAATGGTTATTTTTCAGAAAACAGTAGTGGGAGTATGGTAGAACTGGAAGCGATTCCAGAACCGCAAACGATTACTGAAGATTTGATAAGGAACCTAAAGATTCAATCTGATTTGACATTCCATTGGCCACTCCGCAGATAAGGTGGGTAACTTCAGGCACCCGAGAGGCACTCCGGTAGCCTCAAGGACGGTGACAGGGAAGTTCTTGTTTACCCACATTTGCCATTGTTGTTGTTCCAGGCTGCGAGACCCGGCAGGAGGATGAGTATAGCGTCGTTCTAAACTAGCTTTAGAAGTGCGCGTCTATATGACTCTGCCAGAGGGTTGTCGTAGTCAGTGGGAGCAGCGGAAGCATTGGTGGACATCAGGCTTATGTCTATTTATAGACTAAAGCAGATATAGCGGAGATAGATCATCTATTTCTGATGTGACAGTCTTAGGTTTGACGTCATCAGAATAGGGGATGGATCTGTTAAGAAGGTAGTAGGGTGTGATGTCCTGGTTTTGGATGACATACACAGAGTAGGAAAGGAAACTCCTATAATACGATCGGTTATACTTTGGTTGTCAAACAGTGGTTTCTCCACACAGGACTTGGATATTATATCAGACATTCTGGTTACTAGATCTAAGGTTTTAGATCTAGATTTTGGTGGTTTCCTAATCTGGGTACCTTGACAGCATTCTATGAGTATTTAGAATGGACGACTCCTGGCACGGTAGTACACCTGCAGGTAATGGAGTCACCCTCTCTAAGGGTGTCTTACAGACTAAAGGGGAGAGGGATATGCATGATTGACAGATCACTTGCTTAGGCAATTGAGTCAATCATAAGATGTCAAGTACCACACCAGATGTTGTTCTTGTAGTAGCTGCAATAAGCTGATATTAATCCAATCCTGGAGAAACAGTCGGAAGCAGTTTTAGAACATAAGTTGATGTTCTAGGGATGTGATAACGACAGCTTCTTTTAGGAGACGGTTGTCACTCCAGGCTTCCAAGGTGACATAGATGGCAGAGTGGCTGTCAGAGTTATATTTTCTCCTTCTGACGAGGGGCAGTATTTTGGACAGGTGGTCCAAGGCAATACGGAGGGAGGCATGGCGCTGGGTAATGATTAAGTTCAGTTATCGATACAGTCTAAGAAGTTTGGATTTGGAGTTCATTTATGAGCTAGGTCCCATCAGATATCCAGACATACTCTAAGATAGGTATTGCTCATTTCGGTAGATGGTTTTCTCTACGAACTTGAGATATAGAGAGACATAGAAAGAAACTTCACAGCGGATCCACTCACTGAGGCTATTCCTCGAACGCAATAGTTTCGCAAACGAGCTTTGTGAGACTGACTAGTAGAGGAGTTGGGTGTTCGGTATCACACGGGCTGTGAGTATGCGACATCGCAATAATTAGCCTTGAGTGCAAGTGGGAGATTGTTGGAGATAGTGCCCTCAGAGTCAATTATTGGATCACAGGCACGTGATTGCAATGATTGAGGGAGGACCTATCCTGGTAAGACAATCTTACTCGAGATGATAGTATGCTATCTGGTTTACCTTTATCATCGTGTATTGCTTCAGGTGACCTTACAGGTCGCTATTGCACGCTGATAGAGCCCCTAGGATTCTTGCTTGACTGCCAGCAGTATGATGGCGATCATATACGTGAGAGCTGGTGGTCTATAAGCACATCCTTAAAAGGTCCCTAGTCGTGGGAGTTTCGAGACAGGGCATCGATTCTCCAGAGTAGACTAGTGTATACAGTCAAGACCCCGACAAGGAGCGGTGGCCGGTCTCACAAGCCACTGGTGTCAGTTGGTTCACCTAAGATGTATACAGGTGCTCATTGGGTTATGAGTATACCGGACTGGACTCGCCGGGAACATGCTAGTTGGTCTTATACCTGACGTCAGATAGCAGTTCCCTGGTGACATGTGTACAGGTTAGTTCATCGACCTGAGATCGTCATTTGTCTCGTGTGAGTTCCCACTGTACTTTGATTACTACCCTACCACGGCTCAAATGAGTTGTGCAAACTGGTTTTAGTTGGGTACAGTCCCGAGCCACATGGAGGCAGTGAGCGGATCTTCAGGGGTTCGTCTCTCCCGGTAGTGGGGGTGAGGTCGTGCTGTGTCTAGGAGAGCCTTTACACAAAGCCCTCGGCCGAGGCAGGAGATTTACTGGTAGGTATTCCAGTAGTATCTCAGGGTGTTCTGGGCTACACTCCGACACGACTTGTACCGCTTTTGGGGGTCTGACTTTTACCAACCCCCTAGGCCCGACATGCGATGCTCATAGACGAACGGACCGGACTGTACGGATATTGTCACTGACAGGCTCGCTAGGGTGTCAGGATGAGTTCGCTTATCGACGTCCCTTTTGGTCAATAGCTGGTGGCCCATCACGTATTGACTTATACCTCTGACGTGCTGGTGGTTAAATCCACAACCATAGTATTGACGAGTCTTTAGAGTCCACCACACTTTCAGTTACTCAAGCTTTCGGGGGAAACGCTTTAGAGGCCGTATGGAGATATGGCAGGGTCCGATCAGATACGTGCGGTATTGCATGGATCAGGATCGGACAGTTAGTACTAGTGGCCGTATAGATATATGGCAAGGTTCGATCGGATACGTGCGGTATTGCACGGATCAGGATCGAACGGATATTACTAGCCGGCTTTGGTTTAAGCCGGATCCTAGTATAGTACAGTGTAGATTTTGTCTCTTTGCATTTGTATCCGGACGGAATACAGATGCGGGTGTATATGCACAGTATCGGGGTTTTCCTGTAATTTATTACGGGACCAGTTTTCTGGAGTTGCCAGTTTGCTTTCCGTTCCGGCCGGTTTTCCTTTGTTCTTTCCCGGCCGGACTTTTCCGATGGAGGGGGTTATTTGCAATTGTGCAAATAACATTTGTGGAGGGGTTTTCTTGCAAATGTATTCATTATGATAGGATAAGCATCCTTGCTTTTTTTCATGATGGTTTTTGCATTAATGTGATTTGAATGGGTATGGGTTGATTAAGGTGTTGATGTGAGGTTTTGCTTTGGATGTGGTCACCTCTTGCTTTATCCTACACTCACCTCCCTTCATGAGTTTTGTTTATCCCTCCACCATTCTCAATTTGAAGGGGCTGGCCACATTTTGAAGAGAGGAGGAAAAATGAAAGAGTTTCATTTGGTGTGGGAAATTTATCATCCATCTCATTTTTCCATTGCTACAAAAATCCCCAAGTTCATATCTTGTTGATTCCTCCATCAAGGCAAATTCATAAACCCAAAAGAGACTATGATTCTACACTACATTCTACAGTAAATCTTGGGCGCGTCGGCTATCCAACTTCGCGCCCGAGTTGCCTCGGTATTGAGGTGGGAGCCCGTAAAAGATGCAGACGATGTGGTGCCCTTCCGGCAAGGATGCGACAACCGGAGTTTCCGCGGGAGATCGGGACGACGACGAGAAGACCGGAGGACGCGGATCACTCGGTATATCTCTCACCCTTTCTCTTGTTAGCTAGTATCGGTTAATGGTTACGATCCGGGTATATTGTCCGTGGTAGCGCCAGTTTAAAATTTAAGAAAATTTTGATTCCGCCTTTTGGCCTCGAATAGACAGCCGGGGCGCTGCCGTGGCGCAACAATACTATCATATCGAGCAAGAAAGTCATCTCTATATATGTCCAAGCATCCAATATAATATACATCATCTGTACAATACTGGCCTCTAGGGCATACATACAACTAACATCTTCATCATTGCGCAAACGTTTTGGAATTTGTTTATGAAGATATACGCATCTTCGGATTCCAGTCCGTGAAATTTTGGCAACATGTTGATGAAGTGGGGTTTGATCTCAAAGTTGTCCCCATTTGCCGGTAGGAGTGAAAGACAAGTAGGTAAGACAGTGCGAATAGGGTAGAAAAGATCCGGGAGCGCAATTTGTTGGGGCGCTTCAACAGGCTGGTGTTATGGGTTATTCGGACCTAGCGGAGGTGGAATCAATCCCGCGGGTAAGGGGTTGTTAGGATTAAATCCCGACATCTCCTTAGAAGACGAAGAATGTGAAAGTGAAGGTGAGGAAGTGGAAGGAATTTTGACTTCGGAGACGAAAGCGTCGTCGGTCGGTACCAACGAGACATGGACTAATCGGGCGCTAGTGTTCTTAGTCCAACTGGACATACACTAAAGAGGTAGTGTAGTCAAAAAGGTGAAAAACAGAATGTGGGTGTAAGAACACGTCAATGGAAAGAAAGTGGGTGTAAGTGGGGTGCATGGATTTCTTAGCGACAAGTTGCAAGTTTTTGTAAAAATTTTTCCTTTTTCCTTTTTTTGTTTTTTTTATGTGGAGCTTTTTGCAAAAAAGATTTTTTATAAAAGGCTTAAACACACGTTCAATCTGTAAGTGCACGGCGGCGCCCCGGCCGTCAATCCGACGCCGGAATGCGGAAGCGATGGTTAACTTTAACTTTTGATCCGGCACCACCGCGCACTTTTAACCCGGATCGTGCCATTAATCTAGTCCTAGCTAACAAGAGAAGGGGTAAGAGAGATATACCGAGCGATCCGTGTCCTTCGGTCTTCTCGTCGTCGTCCCGATCTCCCCGCGGAAACTCCGGTTTTCAACTACTCGTCGGAAGGGCACCACGTCGCCGGCTTCTTGTACGGGCTCCCACCTCTGGACCGAGGCAACTCGGGCACGAAGTTGGCGAGCCGACATGCCCAAGTTTTGCTGTAGAATAGTGTAGTGCTCTGTCTCATTTGGGGTTGTAGGAAGTTGCCTTTTGGTGGAGGAAAAGAGATATGAGCTTTTGGAGATGACTATATCATTTTGCAAGCCAAATGAGAGTATTTCTCCTCACACAAAATTTGGGACAGCCCCCCTAAGAGCTTGGTCGGCCATCCTTGTGAGGGAATGAGAGGAGAGTGTGAATCAAAGAGGTGAGTGAGTTAGCCACACAAAAATGCAAGAGGGAATCATTTTTGATCATGAAAAGAAATGATCACAAATCAAAACCAATACTCAAACATCCATCATGACTTCCGAAAGTCAAGCAATCATGAAGCATCATGAAGTCAAGAAGTCAACGTCAAACAGGAGCTATCATGAAGCAATAAAATGCAAAGAACACCCTCCACAAATGCTTATTTGCACAAATGCAAATAAGCCCTCCTCCACCAATCTTCGGCCAATGAAAGATACAAAGGAAAATGGCCGAAACCGAAAGCAAACTGGCAACTTCGGAAAACTGATCCCGTAATAAATTACAGGAAAACCCCGCTACTGTATATACATACCCGCATTTGTATTCCAACCGAATACAAATGCAAAGAGAGAAAATCTACACTGTCAAATACGAGGATCCGGGTTAAGCCAAAGCCTGCTAGTATTAACCGTCCGATCCTGATCCGTGCAACGCGGCATGTATCTGATCGAACCCTGCTATATCTCCATACGGCCTCTACGGCGTTTCGCCCGAAACTTGAGAAACTGGTCTGTGGGGGACTCTAAAGACTCGTTAACACCTTGGTTGTGGATTTAACCACTAGCACGTCAGAGGTATTAGCCTATACGTGACGGGCTACCAGGTATTGACCAAAAGGGACGTCGATGAGCGAACTCATCATGATACCCTACTGAGCCTGTCAGTGACAATATCCGTACAGTCCGGTCCGTTCGTCTATGAGCATCGCATGGCGGGCCTAGGGGGTTGGTAAAAGTCAGACCCCCAAAAGCGGTACAAGTCATGTCGGAGTGTAGCCCAGAACACCCTGAGATACTACTGGAATACCTACCAGTAAATCTTCTGCCTTGGCCAAGGACTTTCATGTTCTGGCTCTCCTAGACACAGCGCGACCTCACCCCCAATCCCGGGTGAGACGAACCCCTAAAGATCCGCTCACTGCCTCCATGTGGCTGGGGACTGTACCCAACTAAAACCTGTTTGCACGTCTCTTTTGAGCATGGTAGGGTAGTAATCAAAGTATAGTGGGAACTCACACGAGACAAATGATGATCCTCAGGTCGATGAACTAAACTGTATACATGTCACCACGGAACTGCTATCTGACGTCAGGTATAAGACCAACTAGCATGTTCCCGGCGAGTCCTGTCCGTTGTACTCATAACCCAATGAGCACCTGTATACATCTTAGGTGAACCAACTGACACCAGTGGCTTGTGAGACCGGCCACCGCCCCGCGTCGGGGTCTCGACTGTATACACTAGTCTACTCTGGAGTATCGATGCCCTGTCTCGAAACTCCCACGACTAGGGACCTTTTAAGGATGTGCTTATAGACTACCAGCTCTCACGTATATGATCGTCCTCATACTGCTGGCAGTCAAGCAAGAATCCTAGGGGCACTATCAACGTGTAATAGCGACCTGTCAGGTCACCTAAAGCAGTACACGATGATAAAGGTAAACCAGATAGCATATTATCATCTTGAGTAAGACTGTCCTACTGGGACAGGTCCTCCCTCAATCATTGCAATCACGTGCCTGTGATCCAATAATTGACTCTGAGGGCACTATCTCCAACAATCTCCCACTTGCACTCAAGGCTAATTATTGCGATGTCGCATACTCACAACCTGTGTGATACCGAACATGCAACTCCTCTACTAGTCGGTCTCACAAATCCCGTTTGCGAAACTATTGCGTTCGAGGAATAGCCTCAGCGAGTGGATCCTCTTTGATGTTTCTTTCTATGTCTCTCTATATCTCAAGTTCGCGGAGAATGCCATCTCCCGAAATGAGCAATACTTGTCCTAGAATGTGTCTGGATGTCTGATGGGACCTAGCTCATAAATGAACTCCAAATCCAAACTTCTTAGACTGTATCGTCAACTGAACTTAATCAGTATCCTGCGCCATGCCTCCCTCAGTATTTCCTTAGACCACCTGTCCAATATACTGCCCCTCGTCAGAAGGAAAATTATAACTCTGACAACCTCCCTGTCGTCCAAGTCACCTTGGAAGCCTGGAATGATAACTGTCTCCCGAATGAGGCTGTCATTATCATATCCCTAGAACATCCACTTATGTTCTAAAACTGTTTCCGACTGTTTCTCCAGGATTGGATCAATGTCAACTTATTGCATCTAGTGCAAAAACAGCATCTGGTGTGGTACTTGACATCTCATGATTGACTCAATTGCCTTAGCAAGTGATCTGCCAATCATGCACATCCCTCTCCCCTTTAGTCTGTAAGACACTTTTAGAGAGGGTGACTCCATCACCTGCAGGTACACTACCATGCCAGGAGTCGTCCATTCTAAATACTCTTAGAATGCTGTCTAAGTACCCTGATTGGGAAACTACCCAAATCCAGATCTAAAACCAAAGATCCAGTAACCAATATGTCTGATATAATGTCCAAGTCATATGTGGAGAAACCACTGTGTGATGACCAAAGTATAACCGATCGTAGTATAGGAATATCACTTCCTATTCTGTGTATGTCATCCAAATACCAAGACATCACACCCTACTACCTTCTTAACAGTTTCATCCCCTATTCTGATGAAGTCAAACCTATGACTGTCACATCAGAAATAAATGATCTATCTCCGCTATATCTGCTTTAGTCTATAAGCCACCTGTCCACCAATGCTTACGCTGCTCCCACTGACTACGACAACCCTCTGGCAAAGTCATATAGACGTACACTTCTAAAGATAGTTTAGAACGACGCTATAGTCATCCTCCTGCCGGGTCTCACAATCTGGAACAACAGCAATGGCAAGTCTGGGTAAACAAGAACCTCCCTGTCACCGTCCTTGAGGCTACCGGAGTACCTCTCGGGTGCCTGAGGTTACCCACCATATCTGCGGAGTGGCGAATGGAATGTCAAACCAGATTGAATCTTTAGGTTCTTTATCAAATCTTCAGTAATCGTTTGCGGTTCTGGAATCACTTCCAGTTCTACCATACTCCCACTACTGTTTTCTGAAAAAATCCATTTTTATTAAAACTGTGGCGAGTTAAGAACAATATCACTATTGATCTTCCAGATGGTAGAAAGTCAACCCTCGTCATAGCCTGGGTCAACCCACAAACAGCCATTACAGAAACGTGCCTTGTGTTATCCAGAGTCTGGTTTTAACCATAAGCTGGACAACTCCCCGTACCTTAACATCGTTAAGATACGAGCTGTTCTATATCCAATATAGAACCAGAGGCCCTGATTTAATTGAACCAGATTCAAATCATGCATCTGTCTCCAGTGCATGTCAACTAAATGGAAGGAGGCCGATCAGCGTTACTCAACTTAGGAATGCTTCCAATTATGAGTAACCTGAAAGAGAAGCATGTTCTCTTAATCATTACTATCAACTGAATACCACACACAAGTATCTACATCTTCGATCACCTTGAAGAATCCCGATACTTGCAATACCTGGTTCTCTACTCTATTCTTATACCTATAACTTCTCAAAACTTGGACCCTGTGTTTCTACAAAACACTTGTCTAAGAACTAGAGAAGTCATAAGTAAACCGAATATAGTACGAGGACCAACCCCTCTGTCCTGATGGACACTGGACAATATACAATACTCTATACAAGTCCCTTGAGTCTAATAACTCACTCCCTGTGTGTCGTAGGTTGAAAACTGTACTTATGGTTAAGAAGAATTACACCGTTGTTTAATGCTCCTTACCTAACCATCCAATGATATAGGTAAATGTCATCGATATAATTTCAAAAAGGTACATCTCACTCTATAAAAATAGACGTACAGATATATCAATTTGAAATTGGTGCATTATAACGGATATTCAAAACCAAATATTCGCCGTTCGGCAAACAACCCAGGTGACTTCTTCAAATATCACCAATTACAACGAATTCCGATATAATGAGGATGATCACCTAATTCCTAATAACTTACTCCCACTCATCATTTGTAAAACCATACAGATGTGAGAATCACACCTGGTAAATACATACCTTGGAGTAAGGACTAATTGGGAAATCAGTTTCCTTTTAACTGCACACAGTGAAACTGAAACATTGAAATGTTTCGATGGGGTATCTGGGTATTCTTAGTAATGCCTCTTCCATTATCAAGATTCACAACTGTAACCGTATATCTCTTTGCCATCTCTCCAAATCCCTTTATATGTCTTTAGTCATTACTTTCTGTACACCCCTTTAGGCCAAATGGTTTTCTTCCTTCCCTACCGTTCGGCACCAGCCTATGGTTTGGAAGAAGACTATCCAATAAGCATAATGGGTGTACTGTCCTAATCCTAGGAGCACTCTCAATGCGAGAGAAGGTGAAGATAAAAGACAACTGAATAAACCATATTCCTATTTCTCCTGAACCAGAATCCATCCCCGAACTGGAACAAGTTCCTTTCGAGATCGTATATAACCATACGATGGAATATCCAATAAACTGTGGATCTTTGTAGTGATACGGAGTGTCCTGGAGAAATACATAGGTGAAGTGGGAGTGGTAATGAAATACTTGGTTTGGTCTTGAATAGCAGTCGCAATTTACTTTGCCCTCCTTCTAATCCCTTTCTTTGTCTTTACATAATACCTTCTGTACACCATCGTTAGGCTAATTGGTTTTCTTCATTCCCTACCGTTCGGCACCAGCCTACGGTTTGGAAGAAGACTATCCAATTTGCGTAATAGGTGTGCTATCTCCTAAACCAAGGAGTACTCGCAACCTGAGAGAAGGTAAAAGGAAAAGACAACTAAATAGTCCTATTCGTTTTCTCCAGAACCGGAAACCATCCTCGAATCTGAAACAAGTTCCTTCGAGTTCATATATAACCATACGATGGTTTTGTCCAATGGAAGTGGACGTTCGTAGTAATACGGGGTGTCCAAGAGAAAAGGGTAAAAGTAGGAGTGGCAATTAGGTTCGCAACTCTGACAATCCAAAAGCCAGTGTTAAGAAGGTTCGGTTAATTTTGGTCTCTGAGTCATAGTCTTAGGGCCGGGTCAATGGTCGCTGCCAAAGAGATAGAGAAAATAAAAACTCGGCGTGCACTCTAACCTAGATCAGAATGGTTACCAATTAATCTAATCTGGAAACCTCCCACTGTAATCTCAAATTCTCCTCCAAACCTGAAAGAAGAATTAGTCGGGATCACCCGAGGAGTAAACCAACTCATCAGTGGGAATCAGGATCCAACTATCATCGCATGATAACGAGACGGAATCCGCTCACGCTATCACACTCCAGAATGTATGCGCATATCTGGCATGTTTCAGTTTCTTTAGAAACTCCCGATGTGATTTTTGCCCCATGCTCTTATGACCTTAGCGTGAGGTCAAAATATCAAAAGTCACATGTCAAGTTCTACCCATCATTGTCCAGGTTAATTTGAACCCACCCGTACATACCCTTGACGTAGGACAAAATAGTAGTACGACTGTCCCAAACCAACGCATCTATCTATGCAACAGATAAATATCCGGCAGCTACCAATCACTATGCCTTGGCGTGAGGTCAAAATACATAGCTTGAATAGTACCGAATATTTAACTGAAATGATGGAGGGCTACAAATGGTTTCTGGCAAAAACCTTTAACGTAATGAACTTGATATCGTTGAAGGAACGGATAGCTTTATAAAAATATAGTGACGAAAACCTTTGCTAAAGAGGTCACTCCCGGTGAAGGGATCTCGGCTCTTTCCCCGTAGAATGAGGTGCAGGATATTCCAACTGAATACCACGATGCAAAGCAAAAGTAATCGGCTATAGTTAAGTTATTGCCCTGACGCAAACTTCTATCCAAGGGGTCACTCCCGGTGAAGGGATCTCGGCACTTGCCTTGTCGACTGAGGAGCAGGATATTCCAACTGAATACCACTGTGCAAAACAAAAGTGAACATCCTTGCAATAACAGCTTTTTGAAAAATGTTCCAACAACATCAGATTAGGTTTGTTTTTAACTTGCATTGATCCGAATCAACGGAGCCCCATCAATTGATCACACCAATAAAGAATGAAAATAATGACGTACGTATATGCCATCCGCATTCGCCACTGGGTCCCATCATTACCCGTTAGGTTAGCTAACTAACGACAGAGCGGGGACTGGACTAGCGCGGATGCAAAACATATACAACATCTACTAGTATATATATCAATATATAATATTTCGCTCAAGGCGTGATAAAATGCAACATCACAGAAATGTAATATGCATCACAGAACAATACAGATATCTGGGATCCCTGGGTTTCATAGAGCCGCTACTGAAACCCGACGTTCCCCTGGTCGTGTGGATAGCCTGTGCAATGAAATCCTAGACCCCTACGGGCGCGACAAGTCACCCGCCAAAACCTGAAGCGAGGCAGCCCCCTTCAGCAACGTGAATGGACCACCCAGCACTTCACGGAATCCGGTAACTTGGGCACACGTCCTGGGTCAACCTGTACCCCCTACGAGTGCGGCGAATAGCCCGCCAATCCTAGAGTAAAGCCCCTCCGTCTCAATGCCATGAGATGCGGGCCCGTTGCCCTTTAGAATCCGGCTATCCGTGCACCCCTCCGCGGGGTAATCCTAGTACAGAAAGTAAAATATACATATAACGGGTACATCGACCTCGACCCGGTCGTGCCCCAAAAGAATAATATACAACAGACAGTAACGGCAGTCCACATGTCGGATGCTCGCCCCGCAATATCAAATGTGCATAATACAACAAAAACTGTACTAGCATTGCATCCAGGCTATCCCCTACGACCAATCCGCAACATCACAGCATCACAGAACATCAACGTGAATGTCACGTTCATAAATCCGTCTAACCGGGCTATAGCAGTTATACAGGATTTACCGATCAAGTGACATTCACGGTCGCAGATATAATGTAAATACTGTGAACTAATATGTTTAAATTTTTTCGATCGATCAAATTTTAACAAGTGGGCCCCAAGCACTACTGTAGCACATAAAGAAATTCTGGGCCCAAACAAAGTATACCTAAACCCCTATTTTCAGCCCAAAAGCCCACTGCAAAAAATTGGTGAAATGAAGCTAACATACTGCGGCGGAACTGCGGCCAAAGAGGGGTTATGGCCACGGCTCCACGGTCTTATGGAAGGATTAGGTTATCAAAATTTTACAGTGTTCTTAGAATTCCCTGCACATGTTTCTGAAACTACCTGAAAAATTTTTGGAGCCAAAAATATTTCGACAGAAACAGATGCTATTCGAAAATGCGGTTTTGGAATTTTGTTCGATCGGAAATGTAAACACATTAGACCAAGCTAGGCTAGGTTAATGGTGAGGCTTTGATACCACTGTAAGTGCACGGCGGCGCCCCGGCCGTCAATCCGATGCCGGAATGCGGAAGCGATGGTTAACTTTAACTTTTGATCCGGCACCACCGCGCACTTTTAACCCCGATCGTGCCATTAATCTAGTCCTAGCTAACAAGATAGGGGTAAGAGAGATATACCGAGCAATCCGTGTCCTTCAGTCTTCTCGTCGTCGTCCCGACCTCCCCGCGGAAACACCGGTCTTCAACTACGGGTCGGAAGGGCACCACGTCGCCGGCTTCTTTTATGGGCTCCCACCTCTGGACCGAGGCAACTCGGGCACGAAGTTGGCGAACCGACGTGCCCAAGGTTTGCTGTAGAATAGTGTAGTGCTCTGTCTCATTTGGGGTTGTAGGAAGTTGCCTTTTGGTGGAGGAAAAGAGATATGAGCTTTTGGAGATGAACTATATCATTTTGCAAGCCAAATGAGAGTATTTCTCCTCACACAAAAATTGTGACAGCCCCCCTAAGAGCTTGGCCAGCCATCCTTATGAAGGAATGAGAGGAGAGTGTGAATCAAAGAGGTGAGTGAGTGAGCCACACAATAATGCAAGAGGGAATCATTTTTGATCATGAAAAGAAATGATCACAAATCAAAACCAATACTCAAACATCCATGATGACTTCCAAAAGTCAAGCAATCATGAAGCATCATGAAGTCAAGAAGTCAAGGTCAAACAAGAGCTATCATGAAGCAACAAAATGCAAAGAACACCCTCCACAAATGCTTATTTGCACAAATGCAAATAAGCCCTCCTCCACCAATCTTCGGCCAATGAAAGATACAAAGGAAAATGGCCGAAACGGAAAGCAAACTGGCAACTTTGGAAAACTGATCCCGTAATAAATTACAGGAAAACCCCGCTACTGTATATACATACCCGCATTTGTATTCCAACCGAATAAAAATGCAAAGAGACAAAATCTACACTGTCTAATACTAGGATCCGGCTTAAGCCAAAGCCTGCTAGTATTAACCGTCCGATCCTGATCCGTGCAATGCCGCACGTATCTGATCGAACCCTGCCATATCTCCATACGGCCTCTACACCGTTTCACCCGAAACTTGAGAAACTGGTCTGTGGGGGACTCTAAAGACTCGTCAACACCTTGGTTGTGGATTTAACCACTAGCACGTCAGAGGTATTAGCCTATGCATGACGGGCTACCAGGTATTGACCAAAAGGGACGTCGATGAGCGAACTCATCCTGACACCCTACTGAGCCTGTCAGTGTCAATATCTGTACAGTCCGGTCCGTTCATCTATGAGCATCGCATGGCGGGCCTAGGGGGTTGGTAAAAGTCAGACCCCCAAAAGCGGTACAAGTCGTGTCGGAGTGTAGCCCAGAACACCCTGAGATACTACTGGAATACCTACCAGTAAATCTCATGCCTTGGCCAAGGACTTTCATGTACTGGCTCTCCTAGACACAGCGCGACGTCACCCCCAATACCGGGAGAGACGAACCCCTGAAGATCCGCTCACTGCCACTATGTGGCTCGGGACTGTACCCAACTAAAACCTGTTTGCATGTCTCCTTTGAGCATGGTAGGGTAGTAATCAAAGTACAGTAGGAACTCACACGAGACAAATAACGATCCTCAGGTCGATGAACTAACCTGTAAACATATCACCAGGGAACTGCTATCTGATGTCAGGAATAAGACCAACTAGCATGTTCCCGGCGAGTCCTGTCCGGTTTACTCATAACCCAATGAGCACCTGTATACATCTTTGGTGAACCAACTGACACCAGTGGCTTTTGAGACCGGCCACCGTCCATCGTCGGGGTCTCGACTGTATACACTAGTCTACTCTGGAGTATCGATGCCCTGTCTCGAAACTCCCACGACTAGGGACCTTTTAAGGATGTGCTTATAGACTACCAGCTCTCACGTATATGATCGCCCTCATACTGCTGGCAGTCAAGCAAGAATCCTAGGGGCTCTATCAACGTGTAATAGCGACCTGTCAGGTCAGCTAAAGCAGTACACGATGATAAAGGTAAACCAGATAGCATACTATCATCTTGAGTAAGACTGTCCTACTGGGACAGGTCCTCCCTCAATCATTGCAATCACGTGCCTGTGATCCAATAATTGACTCTGAGGGCACTATCTCCAACACAATCAACCACAAATGCATAATCAAGCCTAGGTCTAGGGTCACATAGGTCAGCTAGACAGCTCCTAACTGTTCCAAAGGGCAAGAAGTAGGAACTCAAACCGCCTCTTCACCGCCAATTGTGGCCAGGTAAGCATAAGTAGAGAAAGGAGGGATCCGCTCATGAATCACCGTGAGACGGGCCTTTTAAAGTTAGCTTTCACTACCTGTCTAGCCTACGCACCACAAAGTCTGGTTAGGATCAACGGTCGATGCTTACAACTATTTCTTTGTCCTATTGAGCGTGAAGTCCTTAGGGCTGAGTCTAATCTTTTTTAATTAGATTGATGGTCAATGCAATTTGCCTTATGTGGTTTTTGGGGTCCTGGGAAGGGTGATGAAATCCCCACCCAATCTGGATTGGTGTTCAAGCCCCTTAAAGTCAATTTTAAATATGCAAAGCAGTAAACACAATCACTTGCAAACAATTTTTTTTAGCGCGGTGCAAAGAATCCTGCACAAGATCAATTATTGGAGAAGGAGAGAATTTTTGGCGCAAAGAATCCTGCAGGAAATTTTTACAAAGGAGATATCAGAGGTTGCAGAGAAGGAGAAAGGAAGCCCACAGAAGAAAATTGGACATGTGACGTCACCACCAAGCCGCGGATGCCCAGCCAAAATGCCCTTTCTGCGGCGGAAACGCGGTTTGGTGTGCAGTTCAGATCCCGAGATTTTTTTCTACTCCTTCGTTGTTGTAATCCTCTGTTGTTCAGATCTTCAGTTTTCTGTTTCGCTCTCTGGATTTTTCCGGATCCGAACTTGTTCGTCGATCCTGCAAGATTCATACGAAACACTCTTCAAACAATAACAAGATGATAAAAATTATATATTTTTTTTAATTTTTCAGTTTTTTATGATATGATTTTATATTAACCCGAAATTGCAAAAAGAAAATACTACGCCATCCCCGGCAACGGCGCCATTTGATTGAATGATAGGTTTTACGATCAAAGAATTAGTAACCGCAATCAAGAATGGCGTCGCTTGGTAGTTAGCCAGTGAGTACGGGTCGGTACACAGGGATTTTGTGTATTATTAATTTGTTCTAACGAGTTAATTCCAATCGGTGTTGGATCAATTATCACTAAAAACTAAAGTTGATCTAGACTAAGATTAAAACCTTGCTAGGGTTAGGTTTATGTTAAGTTTAGAAAGTCAATATTCCTCACCGCTTTCTATGCCCTAATAAAGATCCATTAGGTGTTATGGTAATAATTAATAAAGTGCATTAGTACCTTCGGGAAGAAACTAGGTTTCTTCGTTTAGGTTCTTGTCC
The DNA here is from genome assembly GCA_030015575.1 of Agapanthus africanus. Lineage (NCBI taxonomy): Eukaryota > Viridiplantae > Streptophyta > Magnoliopsida > Asparagales > Amaryllidaceae > Agapanthus > Agapanthus africanus. Next base: position 423,251,964 of record CM057342.1, read on the forward strand.
TTTCTTTCTTAATTCTTACCCTAACCTCCATGGAAAACATATACAACCGGTCTTTTATACTTTGGTATCACTGCTACCTCGTGGGATAGGGTGCCGTTGGGAGCGTTGTGTGTATGTATGCACGGAGTCCTATTAAAATATCTGACGGGCAAGAAAGGGGTGAGAGATTTTCATCTCTCAAACCTTTCCTATTCCTAACCCTAACAAGTGAGGAATTACTCACTCATTGGAGAATTGATAAACATGTTCTAAACTAATTAATTAGGGCAAATAATAAAAGTTATACTAGGGCAGATAATAAAAGTTATACTAGGGAAGAAAGAAAATTAACTAGGGCAATAAAAAGAAAACTTTAATTTTTATTGGATGCTCTCTTCAAACATTTACAGGAATTGAATTCTGAATTTTGATAAATACAATGAGGCATAAGAAGAGGCATACCTCAAAGAGAGGTTTAGGGCTTCTATTTATAGATCATAGAAACCCTAGGGTTACAATCGACTCACATCTGCATTTACAATTTTACCCCTAAAGAAAACTAGTCAATGCGCCGCCAACCGCCACAACTTTTTTTGCACCGACACGGGTGACGCACGGCCGCGGATCCACGGCCAAGAGCCAGGTTTGGCCGCGGTTCCGCGGCCATGTAGGGGCATCTTGGGCTGAATTTTTCTGGTCCTCTTCTTGTTAAATTTGTCTTCTTGTTTCTTCACTTGGTTTCTCAGATTGTCTTTTAGATTTCTTCCAGATTTCTACAGTGAATAATGTCGTGGACTTTACCGTTTTCTTTGTGTCGAAGTCTTAAACCATGCGCTGCCTTTGTACTTTGTGAACTTGTTCATTGGTCTTCGTTTATACTTAAACTGTAGGCTTCATCAAGATTCTTCCATTTGTCGGTCGTAGTCTCACTTTTATATCGTCTTTTCATTATTTTCACTGTTTTTGTTCTGAGAACCTGTAACCTGCAACTATGTAGCAGACATGGATCAAAAGAACCTGTCTATTTGTAAAATGAATAAGAATGGGGAATATAATAATGCAAAATTATGGTATGAACATTTACCACCCCCAGGCAGGATATGCGATATATCAAATGAAGAGACCGGACTGTACGGTAATGTTACTTATTGGATTCGCAAGAATATGAGCAGGCTTGCTTGTTGATCTTCTGATCGCTCAATACCCAGGTGGCCGTTATGTCTAGCAGTACCGATGATGGCTTGTGGTTGAGTGATATGATCACCACCTACTGTCGGCGTATTGACGAGTTTTTAGAGTCCTACACAGAGGTTTCCTGGCCTAGGCGAAACGAAGTAGGAGCACATATGTGATATGTGCGGGACCGAGATTAATACGGGTATGTGATACCATATTCTATTCGCGCGATATGAGATATCGGTCGGTGACATGTGATATAGCCGGGTTATCGAATCAAGTGCTGATTCGATAAGATGATACAAATAATATTAGTCGGTTGTATGAGATATGGCCGGATTATTAAATCAAGTGTTGATTTAATAATTTAATGTATCATTATATATATTTGATATATTAATTTACATTAACTAATATTAACTCACTTAAGCATTTCTTTTTCTCACTAGTTTACACTTAATATATATGTGATATATATTATTGTGTCATGCTTGTTGCTACATGCTACATGGGTGTATGAGACTCACACCAAGCTTATGATAATGAAGGGTTTTATTTATTAAAGGTAAATTAAAATTAGTTGGAAATTAGTCACATGGTTTGGAACTTAATGGAAGCTTGTAGAACCATTGACTTAGTCCACTAATTTTGTTTTACTTAAGATATTTTTTAACCCAACCATTACCTTAAATCATGGTTAAGTCTCAATATGAGTTAGTATGAGATATTATCTCACCTATGGTTGCTGTTCTCACTCATGGATTCATTGAACACCTGCTTCTCTCCATGGTTGCTTTTCTTCATCTCCTTCCTCAAGCTCTCTAGCTTTTTGGAAGGTGAGGAAAATTAGTGAGAAAAATATTTCTAAAGTGAGCAAAATTCCTACTTCATCAAGCTACACTAGACTAGCCATTTAGTTTAGGTTGTTTGCTTCACTAATTCCATATTAGTGAAGAAGGAGCTTGCGTTAGTGTCTCCTCGACGTAGATCATCTTCGGTCTTGAAGACTTCAAGCAAGCTTCTTCATTTCATCTTGTGGAGCCTTTGTAGAGTCCAGGAGTTCACTACTTGGAGCGAAGGGACTACTACACGGAGCTATTGAAGTGAAGGACCAGTCTACAAAGGTTGTATTTCTTGTTCACTTAGATGTAAAGATGTTTACATTCATGTTTCGTCTAATTCTCCAGTTACGATTCTAGTTTAGGGTTCTTTAGCATGCCAATTTTTTGAAAACGGCATGGTCGATGCCTCCCGAAACCCTGTGGCGGTGCTGCGGAACCCTCAGTAAAGTTACCGATCATGGGACCAACTTCGAAAATGATAAAGTCAAAGAGTTCTGCAATGACTACCAAATACTAATGAATTTTGCCACATTCGTGCATCCTCAAAGCAATGGGCAGGCCGAGGTAGTAAACCGAGACGTCATTCGAGGTATCAGACCCCGCTTGGAAGGAAGGCAGGGCGGCTGGGTCGAAGAACTGCCACGAGTGCTATAGACACTACGAACATCGAAGAAGACACCCACAGGAGAAACCCCCTTCATCCTTTACTACAGCACCGAGGCAATGGTCCACGCGGAGATTGGACTGCCCAGTTACAGGGTCGAACACTTCGACGATGAAGTCAACACCTCTGCACTCCGAAGCATCTTGGACATCTTACTAGAGAAGCAGGATCGAGTGCAAATCAGAGCAGCCGCCTATTAACAATAAACAGCTCGATTATATAATTCCCGAGTTAAATATCGGGCCTTCAAGACGGGAGATTTGGTCTTATGAAGAAATGAGTTTGTGGACCAAGGGAGACTACATAAATTCTCCCCGAAGTGGGATGGACCATTCCTCGTCATAGAGGTTTTGCTCGGTGGGGCGTACTACCTACAAGACGACAAGGGGCATAACTTTCCTCGGCCTTACAATGCTGAAAAGCTCATGTTGTATAAGTAAAAATATGTATCCTCCTTTGAAATAATATAATTCCTATTGGTGTTTAGTTAAGTCCGTGGAATGTACGAAGAGAAAAGAAAAAAAAGAGATAATACACTACTGCAAAAAACATGATTTATTTATTAATTAAGGGGTATTATGGGCTCCCCAGCCTTACAATAATTTTAACAGAGGGGGGTGAGGATCAAGGAAGCACTGTTGATGGTATTCCGAGGAAATCTCCTCCAGCCTAGCCCAAGCTTCCTCAACCCGCTCCCTCTGACGGTGCCCACGGACCCTAGAAGCTATGGAATCGCCGGGGGCGCCATCCGCCGGACAAGAAGCAATGATCAGCCTTTTCTGGAAACACTCCAGAAGATGATCTACTGATCGTTCCCGCCTTCTCTTCGAGATTAGGCCGAGGTGGTAGAGAGTGTGCATCTTGTCAAATACCTCGTCCCTTAGCTGCCGAGACAGGGCGTTGTACAAACCCGGGGACATCCTCCAAATCTCGTAAATGAGCACTTGGAGGAGAGGAGATCGCCGGGGAAGTAGGCGTCCAAAGTGGCCCTCCACACGGTCTATCACCGCTTCATACGTCTACTCGGAGCGATCGAGGTTGTAAAGGTACACGTGGTCATGAGAGATGATCTCCCTGATGGTATAAATGTGCTCGGCCATCTTCAGAAACACAATGCTAGAGAGAAACCAATATTCCTTCTCTATTAATCTTCCAACGGCCGAAATTTACTCGCGCAGCTATGCGAATCGCGGGATACTTTCAATTTCCCAATATAGAATTGCCACGTGTCAGCCATGCCGGTCGTCACTCCTGCCTATGCGGGACATGGAAGGTTGAACGATGCCCTCACACCTACCTATGCGGGCCACAGAAGGTTGACCAATGCCCCACGAAGGCGCAAGGGAGTCCAGAAAGCCCTCTTCATGAAGCCACCGTGTAGATTCCTGCTCGGTCTATCCGCAGCGGATAGCCTCCTACCTAACTATGCTGTGGATGAAAAGCCCTCCTCGTGTGGCGGCCGAGTAGCTTCCTGCTCGGTCCATCCACAGTGGGTAGCTCCCTGCCCGACTACGCTGTGGATTAGAAGCCCTCCTCGCGAGGCGGTCGAGTAGCTTCCTGCTCGGTCCATACATAGGGGGTAAATTGTTGACAAACTACGCTGTGGATCAAAAGTCCCCCTTGCGAGGCCACCGAGTAGCTTCCTGCACAGTCCATATGCAGCGGGTAGCTTCCTACCCATTAACGCTTTGGATCAAAGCCCTCCTCACGAGGCCCCCGAGTTGCTTCCTGCTCGGTCTATCCACAGGGGTAGCTTCCTGCCCGACTATGCTGTCGATCAAATCCCTCTTCGCGAGGCGCCTGAGTAGCTTCCTGCTCGATCCATCTATAACAGGTAGCCTCCTGCCCAACTATGCTACGAATCAAAGCCCTCATCATGAGACCACCGAGCAGCTTCCCGCTCAGTCCATCCCTAGCGGGTAGCTTCCTGCCCAACAATGCTAAGGATCTAAAGCCCTCCTCGTGAGGCGGCCGAGGAGCTTCCTGCTTGGTCCATCCATAGTGGGTAGCCTCCTGCCCAACTAAGCTGTGGATCAAAGCCCTCCTCGCGGCGCCACCGAGCAGCTTCCTGCTCGGTCCATCCCTAGCGGGTAGCTTCCTGTCCAACAACACTAAGTATCTAAAGCCCTCCTCTCGAGTCCACTGAGAAGCTTCCTGCTTGGTCCATCTGCAGTGGGTAGCTCCTGCCTATCAATGTTGTGGATCAAAGACCTCATAAGGAGGCAGCTCAGTTGAAAGGAAGATACCGACCTTCCTAAACTTAACCACTGATCGACTCATACTCGATGCGCGATCACCGCCTCGGCCCCGGGGTCGAGGAGGGCACCAACCTTCCTACACTTGGCGCTATCGTTCATCGCTACTCGATGAACGGTCAGGAAGTACAGGGGGTGGGGGTGGACACCGGCCTAACGCTTACAAGATGAAAAGACATACAGGCTAAAAATACTTGCAAAATGAAGATTCGAACAAAAGTATGCGAGCTAAAGGTACTTGCACAGTGAGCAGACATTTGGGCAAAGAAAAGGTGCACTTTATTTATAATCGAAAATAAATACAAGGTTTTCTGGGCTCTTCAGCCTTACAAAAATGACCGGAGGCTTAAAAAATTCTGAAAAAGAAAAAAATCCCAAGGAAGGAAAGCTCAAGCTAGCTGCTCGGGGAGGATCTCGCCCCGCTTGACGCCAGTGCCGGGGACTAAAACTGCGACCTCTGGGTCGACGCTTCCACTGGTAGCCTCACCCCAACGGCCGCTCCGACAACTTCCCCCAGCGGCACCTCCTCGTCCATGGGATATTTAGCGCGGAGCTTGCTGATATCGAACTCCGGCGCAGACTCCTTGACGGCGTCGAGGGCGCTGTGCCACATGACGGTCGCGGATTCGGCGAGATCGGCGTAGAATTGGTCCGATGCCTTATACTGTCACGACCCCTAATTTAGCGCGTGACCGGCACTTAAATTACGCAATGTCTAAAGGCGTAACGTAAATCAAGTAAGCCGAAGCCCAGAAAATCTAAACCTTTTTACGGAAAATAGTGGGGGTGCAGTTTGAAATAAAGGTATAATGAATCATGTTTTTCCTTTAATGCATAGCTAATGAAACATGATAATGCAAGTGTATTATACTACAGTTGAAAACATGTTTTGTCTTTAAAAATATGGGCAGCACCTCCCTTGTATATTTTGATCCAAAAACTTATACACAACAATATTTAGGCATCCCTAAGCGGGATCTAGCTTTTCACCAACCGGCGGAATCACAACCACGCAATAACATATATATGACGCCCAACGATGATGATCAACCTAAGAAGAAACAATAAATAAGCAAGTCACCAAAACTTAAGAAGCGAACATAACCCATCGCTAAGTCTCGCAAAACCAAGTCTGGCGAAGTCTACCAATATACAATTTCTAGTCTCTGATTTGATTTGATTTGATGGAGTTTATCTAGATACAATGGAGTATAAAATACGAGAGTGGGCACGATCCAACATGTGTCCTACCTACCAAAGCAAAGCACCCTGGATAAAGCTGTGTGCCAGGGATACTGCAACTGATCCTAAGCGGTCAAACCTGCAAGAACTGTGGCACAACGGGGGTGAGTTGCCAACTCGTGAGTAGAAAACATCAGCAAGTAGAAATCGAATAAAACAACGATTTCCTAGGTCACTATATCCTGAAGGTAATACTATGATATTTAGGGTGACCGAGTACGCATATATGTCAACAATCGAGTCAATGCAATGACATACATAAATAAACATCCAACATCATATGCCTATATGCATGTGGATATCATCCACGTGTCCATCAACGACACAAACAATATCATGGAACCTGAGTGTCCCACTTCGACACTCGAACATCATGAAAACATAAGCCTGTATATATATATATGAGGATATCAACCATGCGTGTCCATCAACGACACAAACAATATCATGGAACCTGAGTGTCCAACACCGACACTCAAAACATCATGAAAACCTGTGTCCAGCATTGACACGTAAATTCTCATATCTCAGGCGCCACATACTCAGATCGGCCCTCATATCTATCTCATCTCAGGCGCCGCATCCTCAGATCGGTACTCATATCCATCTCATATCATAACTCCATAACGGTATCCTTCGGATATCCACCGAGCTCTATACAATCATCGATAGGTAGTGTTTTCCTGCCAGGCTCACCGCCTAACAATACGAGTCTTCTTGCCCTGGGATACCTCACCGGGTCCACCATGTACCCCCAGGCGGTGCCTACTGCACCTCGAATCGGGTGTACTCACTGCTCAGAACCGAGAAAAACTCATGGTGGACACCTCGAAATATCATATCAAGAGAAACCGCATTTTTAAAACAATACACAATTTCCTTTGAAATTAAACTGCGGTTCTCAAATCCAGAGATCTCATAAAAAAACATCTCAATGCATATAACCATAAAGTATGATGTATGCAACACAGAGTAGTAATATGAGCATATCGAGTATATCATGCAAGCATGTCAAGTGATAATACTGAACAATGAATGTACTTTTATGGTTAAGAGTAATATCATAATAGGGCAGCTCTACTGTATAAGTAGCATGACAATTTCCGATGATGAATGTGTGTGAACCGGCAAATCTGTGTAAGTGTAACATGCGCATCAACGGTAATTGGGCAGATGTACTAGCAGTTGACATCATATAACATTAAATACTGGAAACATGATAGGTATCATACAAGGAATAATCCAACATAAACATGAACTATAGTAAGGTAGCCTCTTATGTCAACGATCCCGCCTCATAGTATCAAGTATCGCAATATCCTCGATCAACATTCTCAATTCATGAGCGCGGACCAAACATTCAGTAAATGCATCGCGTACGGTAATCCATCGTACGGTGTCACAAACAGAGTAGGGAATCTATCGTCCTATTCACCAGCAAGGTACTGATCTATAATCTCTTATGGAATACCTTATCAATCATATAACACATCTATAACAATCTTATATCATGTCATCTTGCATATACATCATATCTTGTTAATCTCAATTCATATCGATCTCGATCTCATATCCTATCATTAACAACTCGTACTCATCCTCTTTCAATTCATACATATCACGATTCACTTTCTCATTTCGTATTCTCATATATCAATCCAAGTCATCTATATCTATCATCTCAATATCCCACATCATGTTATTCTATATACCTATATCATATTATCAAGTCAATATATATTCATTTGTGTCAACTTTTTATCATATTATATCTTACTAATTCCTATAATCATGTCCATAAGTTCGTAGTATATCCAAGATCAAAATTATAATTTATAAAACAATCTTTCCATATCAATGGTTGCGGGGGTGCTGTTAGTCTACGGTAGCGCCCCGGCCGTCTTTCCGAGGCCAAAATGCAGAAATGAAATTTTTTCTAAACTAGAAACCGGGGCTATCGTATGCTTAAATCCCGGATCGAACCATTAACCTACAACTAGAACCTAGAGAAAGGGTTGGAAAGCTATACCGATCGATCCGTGTCCTTCGGTCTTTGGCCACCATCCCAAGCTCCTCGCGGCATCTCCAATCTCGATCTCCTCGTCGAAAAGGGCACCACATCTTCGAGTCTTTTTACGGGCTCCCGCTTCATCCGAAGCAACTCGGGCACGAAGTTTGCTAGCCGACATGCCCAAGGTGAAGTAGAGTATGTGTGTGACAATTGTCTCTTGCATCCATTGAATGGATATAGGTTTGAGATGATGCCATTGGTGGAATTTATGAGCTTGAGGAAGATGAGCCCTTTTTCTTTTCTTGTGTGAGATGAAGTATGAGAGCACTAAAAAAATATTCACAAGAGTTCACCCATATACATGGCTGCCCTCTCTCTCTCCATCCATCATTTCACACCCTTAATCAAACACTAATGTGACATTTGCACAATAAAACAGACCATGAGTCACTAAACATGTCCATGTCACATTTAATGCATCTCATCATGAACTATGCTCATAATTTCCACCAAAATAAACATTAACCCAAATGTTTATGACAACAAAAAGACATGGCAACATCTAAAGTAAACTCGTGACAGATCACAAGGATACCCCTCACCAGTATATACATACCTGCATCCGCATTCCGACTGAATGCGAATGCGACGAGACTAGTGTAATCCAACAAATCTAATACTAGGATCCGGCTTAAACCAAAGCCCACTAGTATGATCCGTCCGATCATGATCCGTTCACTACCGCATGTATATGATCGAACCCTGCCATATATTATACGGCCTCTACAACGTTTCGCACGAAACTTGAGAAACTGTCCGTAGGGGACTCTAAAGACTCGTCAATACTTTGGCTGTGGATTTAACCACTAGCACGTCAGAGGTACTAGCCGTACGTAATGGGCTACCAGGTATTGACCAAAAGGGAGGTCGATGAGAGAACTCATCCTCACACCCTACTGAGCCTATCAGTGACAATATCCGTACAGTCCGGTCCGTTCGTCTATCAGCATCGCATGGCGGGCCTAGGGGGTTGGTAAAAGTCAGACCCTCAAAAGCGGTACAAGTCGTATCAGAGTGTACTCTCCTAATCCTTGGAGCACTCGCAACGCGAGAGAAGGTAAAGATAAAAGACAGCTGAATAAACCTTATTCCCATTTCTCCTGAACTAGAATCCATCCCTGAACTGGAACAAGTTCCTTCGAGTTCGTATATAACCATACGATGGAGTATCCAAATAACTGTGGATCTTTGTAGTGATACGGAGTGTTCTGGAGAAATACAAAGGTGAAGTAGGAGTGGCGATGAAATACTTGGTTTGGTCGTGAATAACAGTCGCAGTTTACTTTGTCCTCTTACTAATCCCTTTATTATTCTTTATTTAATACCTTCTGTACACCTTTTAGGCTAAATGGTTTTCTTCATTCCCTACCGTTTGGCACCTGCCTATGGTTTGGAAGAAGACTATCCAATTAGCGTAATAGGTGTACCGTCCTAATCCAAGGAACACTCGTAACCTGAGAGAAGGTAGAAGGAAAAAAAACAACTGAGTAGTCCTATTCGTTTTCTCCAGAACCGGAAACCATCCTCGAATCTGGAACAAGTTCCTTTGAGTTCGTATATAACCATACGATGGTTTTATCCAATGGAAGTGGATGTTCGTAGTAATACGGGGTGTTCTGGAGAAAAGGGTAAAAGTAGGAGTGGCGATGAGATATGCAACTCTGACAATCCAAAAGCCGGTGTTTAAGAAGGTTCGGTTAACTTGGTCACTGAGTCATAGTCAAGGGTCAGGTCATGGTCGCTGCCAAAGGGAGAGAGAAAAGAAACACTCTGCGTGCACTCTAACCTAGATCAGAATGGTTATCAATTTATCTAATCAGGAAATCTCCCACTGTATCGTCAAATTCTCCTCCAAACCTGAAAGAAGAATTAGTCGGGATCACCCGAGGAGGAAACCAACTCATCTGTGGGAATCGGGATCCAACTATCATCGCATGATAATGTGATGGAATCCACTCACATTATCACACTCCAGAAGGTATGCGCATGCCTTGCAAGTTTCAGTTTCTTTAGAAACTCCCGATGTGATTTTTACCCCTAGGACCCAAGTGACCTTGACACAGTCAACAAATCAAAGAGTCCTAGTCAAGTTCAACCCATCATTATCCTGGATTGCATTAAACCCACACGTACGAGCCCTTGACACAGTCAACAAGGCCGCACGACTGTCCTAACCAATCCCATTAATATGCCACAAACAAACACTACTTAGCTACCGCACACTACGCCTTGACACAGTCAACAAACACAGCACGAATACTAAGTAATACTTGTAAGAAATGTCGGAGGGCTACGGCTGGTTTTTAGCAAAAAACCTTTAACGTAATGAACTTGATATCGTTGAAGGAACCGCATAGCTTTTTATAAAAATATAGTGGCGAAAACTTTTGCTAAAGAGGTCACTCCCAGTGAAGGGATCTCAGCTCTTTTCCCGTAGAATGAGGTGCAGGATATTCCAGCTGAATACCACGATGCAAAGCAAAAAGGCAATCGGCTATAGTGAAGTTATTACCCTGACGCAAACTTCTGTCCAAGGGGTCACTCCCGGTGAAGGGATCTCGGCCCTTGCCTTGTCGACTGAGGTGCTGGATATTCATAACCGAATACCACTATGCAAAACAAAAGAAAACGTCCTTGCAATAACTGCTTTTTGAAAAATGATCCAACAACATCAAACATGATTGTTTAGCTTGCATTGATCCGAATCAATGCAGTCCCATCAATTAATCACACCACAAAAGAACGAAAATACGATGTACGTATATGCCATCCGCATTCGCCACTAGGTCCCGTCATCACCCGTTCGGTTACTTAACTAACGACAGAGCGGGGACTGGACTAGCACGGGTGTAAAACATATACAACATCTACTAGTATATATATCAATATACAACATTCGCTCATGGCATGATAAAATGCAACATCACAGAATTGTAATAAGCATCACAGAACGATACAGATAATCTGGGATCCCCGGGTTTCCTTTGAGCCGCAAGTGAAACCCGACGTTCCCCTGGTCGTGTGGATAGCCTGTGCAATGAAATCCTAGACCCCTACGGGCGCGGCAAGTTACCCGCCAAAACCCGAAGCGAGGCAGCCCCCTTCAACAACGTGAATGGACCACCCAGCACTTCACGGAATTCGGTAAGTTGAGCACCCCTCCTTGGGTCAACCTATACCCCCTACGAGTGCGGCCAATAGCCCGTCAATTCTAGAGTAAAACCCCTTCCGTCTTAAAGCCATAAGATACGGGCTCGTTGGCCTCTAGAACCCGGCTATCCGTGCACCCCCACCGTGGGGTAATCCTAGTACAGAAAGTAAAATATATACAACGGGTACATCGACCTCAACCCAGTCGTGCCCCAAAAGAATAATATACAACCAGGCTGTAACGGCAGTCCACATGTCGGACGCTCGCTCGCAATATCAAATGTACAAATACAACCAAACTGTACTACCATTGCATCCAGGGTATCCACCACGACAAATCCGCAACATCACAGCACAACACAGAACATCAACGTGAATGTCACGTTCGCAAATCCGTCTAAAAGAACTATAGCAATTAGACAAGATTTACCGCTCGAATGACATTCACGGTCGCAGATATAATGTAAATACTGTGAACTAACATGTTTAAAATTTTCGATCGATAAAATTTCCCGAAGTGGGCCCCAAGCACAATTCCCACTACTCAAACAAATCTGGGCCCAAAATAAAAATACCAGAAACCACAATTCCAAGTCAGAGAGCACTGCAAAAAGTTTGGTGCCATAATGCTACACTAGTGCGACGGAACCGCGGCAAAAACATCGGTACGGCAGCGGTTCCGCGGCGCTACAGTGAGTTCACTCTACCAATTTTCTGCCGTACTCTTAAAAAACCTTGCATGATTTTCGGACATGCCAAAAAAATATTTTAGAGCACAAAACAAATTCGACCGAAACTGAAAAATTTGGAATCGCGGTTTCGGAATTTTTGTTTGATCGATGTTTTAAATTCGTTAGAGCAAGCTAGTAAAGGTTAATTGCATGGCTCTGATACCATGTAAGTCTACGGTAGCGCCTCGACCGTCTTTCCGAGGCCAAAATGCGGAAACAAAAATTTTTCTAAACTAGAAACCGGGGCTATCGTATGCTTAAATCTTGGATCGAACCATTAACCTACAACTAGCAACTAGAGAAAGGGTTGGAAAGGTTTACCGATCGATCCATGTCTTTCGGTCTTTGGCCACCATCCCAAGCTCCTCGCGGCATCTCCGAGCTTGATCTCTCGTCGGAAAGGACACAACATCTTCGAGTCTTTTTATGGGCTCCCGCTTATTCTGAAGCAACTCGGGCATGAAGTTTGCTAGCCGACGTGCCCAAGGTGAAGTAGAGTATGTGTGTGACAACTTTGTCTCTTGCATCCATTAAATGGATAGAGGTTAGGGATGATGCCATTGGTGGAATTTATGAGCTAGAGGAAGAGGAAGATGAGCCCTTTTTCTTTTCTTGTGTGAGATGAAGAATGAGAGCACTAAAAAAAATTATCACAAGAGTTCACCCATATACATGGCTGCCCTCTCTCTCTCCATCCATCATTTCACACCCTTAATCAAACACTAATGTGACATTTGCACAATAAAAGAGACCATGAGTAACTAACCATGTCCATGTCACATTTAATGCATCTCATCATGAACTAAGCTCATAATTTCCACCAAAATAAACATTAACCCAAATGTTTATGACAACAAAAAGACATGGCAACATCTAAAGTAAACTCGTGACGGATCACAAGGATACCCCTCACCTGTATATACATACCTGCATCCGCATTCCGACTGAATGCGAATGCGACGAGACTAAAGTAATCCAACAAATCTAATACTAGGTTCCGGCTTAAACCAAAGCCCACTAGTATGATCCGTCCGATCATGATCCGTGCACTGCTACACTTATATGATCGAACCCTGCCATATATTATACGGCCTCTACAATGTTTCGCCCGAAACATGAGAAACTGTCTGTGGGGGACTCTAAAGACTCGTCAATACTTAGGCTGTGGATTTAACCACTAGCACGTCAGAGGTACTAGCCGTACGTAACAGGCTACCAGGTATTGAATAAAAGGGAGGCCGATGAGTGAACTCATCCTGACACCCTACTGAGCCTGTCAGTGACAATATCCGTACAGTCCGGTTCATTCGTCTATGAACATCGCATGGCGGGCCTAGGGGGTTGGTAAAAGTCAAACCCCCAAAAGCGGTACAAGTCATGTCGGAGTGTAGCCCAGAACACCCTGAGATACTACTGGAATACCTTCCAATAAATCTCCTGCCTTGGCCAAGGACTTCGTTTAATAGCTCTCCGAGACAGAGTGCGATCTCACCCCCAATACTGGGAGAGACGAAACCCTTGCCGATCCGCTCACCGCCTCAATGTAGCTCGGGACTGTACCTAACTAAAACATATTGGCAGGACTCCTTTGAGCCGTGGTAGGGTAGTAATCAAAGTACAGTAGGAACTCACACGAGACAAATAACGATCTCAGGTCGATGAACTTGTCGGGTTCCTAGGCACTCTCAAGAGGTCTCACAAGGCATCAACCATGCCAATTTCAAAAATTAGATGTGCCGAGAAACCCTAATACGGATCGTTGGCTAGAAGTTTAGGCGACAAAGCAACTAGTTAACTACTTTAACTAAGAGTACGGAAATACAACCTTTGTAGATCCGGTCCTCCACCTCCACGGCTCCATGGTGAAGTCCTCTCTGCTGTACAAATCGGATCCCGGGCTCTAGTGTCGGCTTCATCGGAGAATGGATGGGCTAGGTCATCGACTACGACGCCGAAGATGATCTATGTTGAGGCATCACTAGATCAAGCTCCAACTTCACTAAGTCAAGAAACTTGTGAAGAAAACACCCTATACTACTTGGAAAGAGGTAGAGGATGAAGAAATAGGAAGTGGGTTCACTTTAGAATTGGATTTCTCACTCATTTCATCAAGTCACCATTGATGAAGTGAAGCTTTCTTCATTGAAGAAGATGAAGAAAAAGAAGAAGAAGATGATAATATTATGATAAGTTATTCAAAAGAATAATAAAAAATCATTCTTATCATAATTTAAACCATGGTTAGATGTAGAGAATTAACTAAGGTTAGAAGAATGGTTAGGGTTTTGGAAATGAAGACAAAATGGTCACTTTGGTCAAAATTGCATGAAGCTTCAAGAAGCATCATGAATGAAAGCAACCATTATCTTTTCATTTCACATTTCTTTTAATCCATAAATAAATAGATAAAAGAATAAATAATCAAATAAAAACTCTAACCATTTATTTAACCAAGGTTTAATTCTTTACACAAACCCTAGCAATCATGTATCATCAAACATGATACAATCAAGTGCACAAAAGTATATCACATATACAATGTGCACATCCGAGTGAGAATATCCATTTAAAGTGAACCGATACTAGTTAATGAAAAATAATATATCAAATATATAATTATAGATTAAATCATTAAATCAACACTTGATTTAACGATCCGGTCATATCGCATATAACCGACTAGTATCCTATGTATCGGCTTATCGAATCAATACTTGATTCGATAACTAGGTTATATCGCATACAACCAATCGATACATCCATCGCGAGAATGAAATACGGTATCACATACACGCATTATTCTCGGTCCCGCACATATCTCATATGCGCTCCTATTCGTTTCGCTTGAGCCAGGAAACCTCTGTGTAGGACTTTAAAGACTCGTCAGTACGCCGGTAGCAGATGATGATCATATCAAGCACCCACAAGCCGCAAGCGGTCTGCCAAACGTAACGGCCACCCGGGTATTGAGCGATCAGAAGATCGATGAGCAAGCCCGCTCACACTCCTGTGAATCCAACCAGTAACACTTACCGTACAGTCCGGTCTCGTCATCTGATATGTCGCATATCTCGCCTAGGAGTGGTAAACGTCAGACCCCAATAGCTCTATAAGTCGTGTCGATATGAGGTCTATAACAATTCAAGAAACTACTGGTAACACTTACCAGTAAATCTCAGCAACCCTGGCCAGGGGTTTCCGGTTATAGCCAATCGAACACAGCGCAACATCAACTCCCTATACCGGGAGAGACGAGTCCCCTCCTATCGCTCATTGCCTCCATGTGACTCGGGACTGTACCCAAAAACCACCGTTTTGCACGCCCTCTTGGACGTGGTAAGATGGAAATCAAAGCACAGTGGGAACCACACAAGACTCTATGACGATCTCGGGTCAACAGACTACTCTGTACCAGTGTCACCAGAGAACTGCCATCTGACGTAAGGTATAATACCATCTGGGAGTTCTCGGCGAGTCCGTCCAGTGTACCCAGTCTCCACTGAGCACCCGTATATCATCTCTGATGTCAAACACCAATGGATATGGGATCATCCATCGCCCATCTGTATGGGTCGAGAAGGTATACGCTGGTCTACTCTGGTATATCGATGCCCCGTCTCGATATACCCACGACTAGGGACCTTGAAGGATGTACTTATGGACTACCATGTCCCCACTAGTATGATCCGCATCATAGTCCAGGTAGTCAAGTACACATCCTAAGGGCTTTACCAACATATAACAGAGAGACAATCAGTGTACGCGTTAAGGTAAAGTGTAACCAGATAGCATACTATCATGTCGAGCAAGAAAGTCCTCCCTATATATGTCCCAGCATCCACTACAATATACATCCAATGTACAGTAAGGGCCTCTAGGGCATACATATAACTAACAATCTCCCACTTGCACTAGGGCCATCTGACAGCAGTGGTTGTAGTATCTCATACTCAACCATCCCATAAAAGTCTCTCTCTGGGAAAAGGCCTTTGTGAGTGGATCCGCTGTGTTTTCCTCTGAGTCTACTCTCCAAACCTCGATCTCCTTGGAGATCTACCATCTCCATGATCAGGTGATACTGCCATAGAATATGTCTGGATCACTGATGGGACCGGGGTTCCTGGCATAAGCCACAACTCCATTGTCACACAATGGGAGGAACGTAGTTCATCTCATGAACCAATATACACCCAGACTGCCTCTTTGGTAGCATCTTAAGTAGCGATGTATCCAGCCTTAATCGTCTAGTATGCCATGGTATCTTGCTTGGAACTCTTCCAACATACCGTCCCTTTACTGTGGGTAAAGACAATGCCTGTGACTGACTTTCAGTCATCCTTATCACCCTGGAACCCTTCCAGTGATTCTCCCCAGGATCGGTTGATACCATCTGTTAGTGTATATGCCCTAGAGGCCATTACTGTATCATACTAGTTTGTATATTACTTAATGGAAGCTTGGGATATTCACCTTGTATATACAATCTTGCTCAAAATAGTAGTATGCTACTTGGTTTGTTTCTACTTCAATGTGTACATGTGTTTATTTTTGTATATCACCTATACACATTAGTGGAGCCCTTAGGATCTTTGCTTGATTACCAGCATTGTGATGGCAGTCACACTAGTGGGGCTAGGTAATCTATAAGCACATCCTTATGCAGGTCCCTAGTCGCAGGACTATCGAGACAGGGCATCGATACTCCGGAGTAGACTAACGCATGCGCTTCTCATCCCAGTGTGGGAGACGGTCTGTCCCACAGCCGTCAGTACGTCGTACTTGAGATAGTATGCGGGTGCTCGTTGGGTTACGAGTACACTGGACAGGACTCGTCGGGAACTGACTAGTTGGTATTATGCCTATCGTCAGTTATCAGTTCCCAGGTGACATGAGTACAGCTTAGTCCGCTGACTTGACACTGTCACTTCGCCTCGAGTGTGTTCCCACTGTACTTTGATTACTACCCTACCACGGCTCAAAGGAGTCGTGCAAACAGGTGGTAGTTGGGTGCAGTCCCGAAGCACTTGGAGGCAGTGACGGTTAGACAGGATTCGTCTCTCCTGGTATTGGGGGTTGACATCGCGTTGTGTCTAGGAGAGCCATTACACGAGTAGTCCCTGGCCAGGGCAAACGAGATATACTGGTAGGCTTCCAGTGTTATCTCCGGGTGTTTTGGGCTTCACTCCGACACGACTTGTACCGCTATTGGGGGACTGACGTTTACCGCCCCCTAGGCCCGCCATGTGATGTATCAGACGAACAGACCGGACTGTACGAAGATTGTCACATTCAGGCTCAGTAGGAGTTCAGATGGGTTTCACCTCGTCAGTCTTCTTGTCGGCATCTACCTGGGGACCGTTACGCACAGCTAGTGCCGCTTGCGGTCTGTGGTTAAACCCACTGCCAGCGTAGTGTCGAGTCTTTAGAGTCCCACACAGAAAGCTATTCGCCTTTAGGCAAAAGAGTAGAGGTCGCATGGTTTTGCGACAGGGTTCGGTCACATCCGTGCACTTGTGCACGTACAGTGTCCGGACAGTTTACACTAGCGGGCTTTGGTTTAAGCCAGATCCTAGTGTACCTTTTGGGATTGGATTTATCCAGTATGTATTCGTGTTCCTCGGAACGCGGATGCGGGTGTGTATGCACAGTTGACGGAGAGATAGAGGCAGAGGATTCTTATTAGGGTTGTTGACCGTTGACAGTTGACTTTTGACTTTTTGCTCAACCCTAATGAGAATATGATATGTGATTATACTAATTAAGTATTATGGTGACATGGTTGTTGACTTGTTGACTTTGTTGACCGGTTGACTAGGCTTGACTAGTTGACCATCATGATAACCATAGCTATCATTTCATGGCAAAGACTTTTGCTTGCTTGCTCTTTTGTGCAAAATGAGTGCATGAAATGATATGGCTATGGTTGCTTAAACCATCACATAACACTTGATTGATAAGATTTGTTATCATTGTTTTGGATTATGAGAGGGTGAAAGACAAAAGAGAGGCTCATTCTCACTTGACCATTCTCTCTCTTGTTCTTGAGCTCTCATACTCTTGCTCTCACCCTCTTCCTCTTGCTCCCTCTCTTGACTCTATGGTTCACTTGTCTCATGAGTTGAGAACCAAGAACCATAGATAAAATCCCATACAAACTCTTCTCTACTCACTCTAGTTCACAAGGTTTAGCAAACCGAGTGAACTAGTTTCTTCAAAGTTCGAAGAAGGAGCCAAAAGGTTGAAGCTTTCAGGTGGATCTATCTTCGGCGTAAGGAGACGACGGGAAGAAGCCGATCCGGACCAGCATCGGAGTTTGAAGACGAAGGAGTTCAAGACAAGCAAGGTATAAACCCCCTAACCGAGTAGTTAACGACTCCTAGTTAGGATGTTAGTTAGATGTTTAACAAAGATCCGGGTTTTAAGTCCATGTTACCACCTCTAGAAAAATCGTTTTTTATCAAATTCCGCATGCCCGAAAGTACCGGGAGAGGTAGCATGGAGTTACAGTGATATCAGAGCCTAGTTAAACTCTATTTAACATGTTAGCAAAGTAGCTAGAAGATCGATCAAACAAAAGTCCCGAAATGAACCCCGTTTTCAAAGTTGCTGTCGATTTTTTATGTTCTGTAAAAATGATAAATCATGCATCAAAAATCGACTCAGGGTTTTTAAAAGCTACTGTAGAAAATTCACCCAGAGATCCCCCTAATCGACCGCGGAAACGCGGCAATAGCTTGCTATTGCCGCGGTTCCGCGGCCTCCTTGGCCCCTCTCTGGTGTTTCTTTGCTGCAGTGTGGTTGCAAGGGTATTTTGGGAATTTTGGTACATGTATTTTTAACCCAGATTTTCCAGAACGAAAATTTTATTTTTAGGGTCCTGAAAATCCGTATTTTTGATCGAACTTCTAAAAGACATAAGCTGACGGGTTTTCTGTGATGTGATATTTGTATTGAACGTCTGCTAATCGCTATATGTCGATTAGTGGGGGTTATACAAATCTGTGATCTGTAATGTTGCTGGAATGTGTATATGAATTCGTTGGATTGTCGCGGGTGAATAGCCGGGGGTTGTGAGACGAGAGTTTCTTTTCTTTCAATTCATGTAAATGTGTAAATTGATGTAATAATTATTTGTATGGCCGCACAACCGGGTCGGGGTTGTAGCCGTCATTGTATAATTTCTTTTACTGTTTTTGCTCCTAGGATAGACCCATGGAGGGGGTGCACAAACTACCGGGTATGCCGAAGTGCCGAGTGGCCTACTCACGGGGATGAGGGAGGTTGCTTCGCTTCGGGTACTTGGCGGGTAGTTTGCCGCACCCTTAGGGGTCTTGGGTAGGGTTTTGGCTATTCATCGCGACCGTGTAATCGGCTTTCGTTACAGGCTCGTACGAATTGCGGATTCCTAGTACATCCAATGTGTTCATCTGTGATCCAAAATGTCTATCATTACAATATATCTATATATGATATTATTTAGGCGTTGCTTATGTTTTACAGACGCGCTAGCCCAGCCCCCGCTCTGTCGTTAGTTAAGTAACCTAACGGGTAATGACGGGGCCCAGTGGCGAATGCGAATGGCATAAGCGTACGTCATATTTTGGTTGTTTTCTGCAATGGTAGGATTAAATGATGGGACGCATTAAAAGAACTAATGCAAGAATATCACGCATTAAAAGAACTAATGCAAGATAATAAACCAAGCTAAAGTCGTTGGAACACTTTCGAAAAACCTACTCGGTTCTTTTCAAAACAAACTTTTAAAATGCGGAGTTTGAGCCACTCTCTTTAAAAGCTATCTCGTTCCATTGATTATATCAAGTTCTCTACGTTCACGGTTTCGCCAAAACCATTCGTAGCCCTCCGTCGTTTCACATGAATAGTCAATAGTATTCAAGCTGTGTTTGTTGGCCAAAGTCAAGGCATAGTGATTGGTAGCTATTGGGTATTCATGTGCAGCATAGATAGATGCGTTGGTTTGGAACAGTCGTACTGCCTTGTTGGCCAAAGTCAAGGGCAGGTACGGGTGGATTCAAATTAACCTGGGGAACGACGGGTAGAACTTGACATGTGACTTATGATTTGTTGGCCAAAGTCAAGGTCATAAGAGCATGGGGCAAAAATCCACATCGGGAGTTTCATAAATACTGAAACTTGCTAAATTTGCATACCATTTGGAGTGTGATGATTCTGGTAGGATTCCTTCAGTTTCGTCACGCGATGATATTTGGATCCCGATCCTACTGTGAGTATATGCTACTCTTCGGGAAATTTCTCACTTAACGATCAATGCTATAAACCAAGTAGGTGTCTAGAAAGGTGTTGGCGGGAATACGCCCCCAGGGAAAAGAGCTTATTTAATTAAGGAACTTCGCGAAAGCGTTGGAAAACCTCCCTCGAAGTACCGACACTGGCCTGGCTGAACGGTTAAGCAAGTATTGAGCGGTGGGATTGATCCAACTAATTCATCCTTTATGGTTTGAGGAGGGATTTGAGAAACAGTGGGAGCCATCCTGTTTAGACAAACTAAAAACCATTCTAAACTTGCAAGAGCATCATGCTGAGTGTTTCTTCTCTCTCTCCTAATTGCAGCGACCAATCGACATGACTGGACTTAAGTTACTCCTAGATAAAAACATACTGACAGGGCCAAACTACAAAGATTGGCTCAGGAATGTCAAAATGGCAATCACTTACGACAAGCTGGGGTATCTTCTTACCACCAAAGCTCCCCCTGTCCCTGGTCCCACTTCCAGCGTCGCGGATAAGGAAATCCGTAAGACTCGGGAGATTGATAGCGCGAAGGCCAAGTGCCTCGTACTTGCCTCTATGGACAATGAACATCAGAGGAGGCACGAGAATATGGACCTGGAATCCATATTTCTTCATACAAAAGAACTGTATGGAGAGCAGTCTCGTATCGCAAGATACGAAGCGTCGAAAAAGTTATTTTCGGCAAAGATGGCCGTCGGATCATCAGTAGCAGAGCACGTGCTTAAGATGATCGGCTACATTGAGGAGCTCGCGGACCTAGGGACCATATTGGAGAGTGAGCTCTATACGGACTTAGTTCTCCAGTCCCTTCCTTCCACTTACGCCCAGTTTATACTGAACTTCAACTTGCAAGAAAAAGAAGTTGAACTTTCAGAGCTCCTCAACATGCTGAGGAGCGCAGAGGGCACCCTACAGAAAGGTAGGGAAACATCCACTTTGTTTGTAGGAGGATCTTCTTCTTCTAAGTCCAAGGCGAAAGCCAAGGGAAAGAAGAAGAAAGCCCCCGCCAAACCAAGGGGCGGTGTTAGTAAAGTGGATACGAAGGGAAAAGCAAAAGCAACAAAGAAAGCAGGGAAGCTTGTGGATAAGGAAGAATGCTTCTATTGTCATAAGAAAGGACACTGGAAGAATGATTGCAGGGCCTGGAAGGCCAGAACACAGGAATTGAAGCAGGTTGCAGCTTCAGCTTCAGGTGTGTATGTTATTGAAAACTGTCTTTCAATAAACTCTACTTCCTGGGTATTGGATACCGGATCAGGATGTCATATCTGTAATTCTTTGCAAGCGTTGAGAAACCGTAGTGTTTTGAAAGCAGGTGACATGACCCTCAGAGTTGCGAACGGAGCTAGCATGGATGCTAAGGCCGTGGGGCACTATCACCTGGAATGTCAGATGGACATGTTTTGGTTTTACGTAATTGCTTTTTTGTACCCAACGCAACTTGTAATATCATTTCTGTATCTTTAGTTTCTAAAGAAGGTTATGAATTTGCGTTTGTAAGTAATGTTGTAAACATTCACCTTAATCAAGTTTTGATTGGGTCAGGTACATTGAGCAATGGTATATACGTATTAAACCAACCACAGATTTTCAATGTCCAGAATACACACAAAAGAAAGTCTCCGGAAATAAATCAGACTTTCTTATGGCATTGTAGACTGGGTCACATCAATGAGAGAAGGTTGACTAAGTTACATACAAAAGGATATTTGAATCCGTTCGAATATCAATCGTATGCCACTTGTCAATCATGTCTCAAAGGAAAGATGACAAAGACTCCGTTTACTGGACACGGAGTAAGAGCGAGCGAGCTCTTGGAACTCATACACAGTGACGTGTGCGGTCCAATGTCTACACATGCACGAAGCGGTTATTCTTACTTCATTAGTTTTACGGATGACTTTTCAAGGTACGGTTATGTCT